>CAOLHI010001103.1:0-600000 GCA_948474755.1 Ctenosaura bakeri | reverse complement strand
AGGTGTCGAGCGAGAGTCGGTCGGTCTCCAGCGCCATGGAGGCTGAAGAGTGGGTATTGGGGGGGGTCCTCCCAAAGGGCACGTAAAAACCCAAAGACTTTGTCTCGGAGGAGGATTTCCGACAAAGGGGGGGCGTCCCCAAAAATCGTGCGTCTGGCCGATGAGCCGGAGGAGGCCTCGCCCGCCCAAACGGGGCCAAACGTTAACGACAAAGGTGGAAGATCGTCGCCAGGATGGTGGGAAAGGGTGGAGGCCCTGCGGGTTGCGGGGCCCGGGGCTGCAGCCCGATTTTTTGCGGAGTCTCGCCTTGATGAGATTGCCCAAAAGCTTCGTCTGGGGGACGAATTGAAAGGCCTTCACCGTCAAAGGGGGGAATCTTCAACCCCTTTCGGTGTCCTCCGGAGTCGGCCGGTGGGAAGCCAAGCATGGCGGCGGGGGGGCCGAGGGGCCCCCCCGCCATGCCCCGGGGAGGCGATCTCCACTGCGTCCCGGGGGAGGAGGCCATCTGGTGCCGAGCGATGGAGATAGCCTCATTGAAGATCACGGAGGAGGCTTGGCGGATGTCCTCCGGGCCGCTTCCATCGCTGGTTGCAGGCGATCGAGCACCTTCTTCAGGTATGCCGCGAAAGGAAACCCGGGGTGTTGGAAGCCCCACTGGAAGGAGGCAACCGAAAAAACCCCCTTGCGAGGCGTCCCTCCCTGCCCTTTTTCGGGGGGGTGGTGTGTTGCCTGCCGGAGCCTTTCGTCTGCGCGGATTTTTTTCGACCACAGAGTTTGGTGCAGGGTGATTAAATAGATAACCGGCGTTATCCTTCTTTACCCCGTAGAGGTTTCAACCGCTGCGGTATCGGCTGCGCCGAGGCCGGTCTATCCCAGGCGGCCTTCACCAGTCTGGATACCCGGGGCAGGAGAGGCAGCGGGGCCGTGGAAGGTCGCTTCTCCTCGAAAACGGAGAAGGCTGGATCGTCATCCTCCGGCTCCGCATCGGCGATCTTAAGGCCGAGGGTAGTGGCCATGCGGAGCAGCATCGCAGAGAACTGGTGGACGTCCTCTGGAGCAGAATCTGGGATCGGGTCCCCGAATCCCAAGGAGGAGACTCCTGGGAGGCCGCCTCAGACACCTCAGACTCCGCACTCGAGTCGTACGACTCCGAGCTCGGTGAGTCCTCTCGCCGCTCGCTCTCCGGCCCCTTTCCCTAGTCGCCGCAGGTGTTGCCTTCCTAGGCTTCTCCGCAGCCGGGGCGGTGGTAGCAGCAGCGTCCCGCTTGGGATGGCTGACCACGGACTTCACCCTCTTGGTGGTGACCGGGGTAGTCTGGCAGGCTGACGTCGCCTTTAGCCCGCTCAGTCACCACCGACTCCGGGGGCGCGTCGCCGTTGCCGTGACCCTAGGAGGTGGCGATATCGCCCGATACCGTGGTGAAGGCTCCCTCGCCCTATGATATCGAGGGGAGGGAGAGCGGCTGAAGGAGCGGCGGTCCGACGGAGATCGGCTTCGGCGTCGACGGTACCGAGCCTCGCCCCCCAGGCGAGCGCGATTCGCGCTGTCGACGAGGGCCCGGGGACCTCCGGAAGGTCTCCCAGCGACTCGGGCCACGATGGAAACCGATCCCGGTACGATGGCGAATGGGACCGATAGGAGGCCGGGCGCTCTCTCCACTAGATTCCCTCGCGTACCTGGCCACGTAGGACGCCGAGGTGTATCTTGAGGCAGACGAGCGAGGTTGTTCCTCTCTTGTCTCCCTCGGAGGCGGCGAGGCCACCGGACGCTCGGAAGAGCGGGACCGGGACCTGAAGGAGGTCGAACGCCGCTCCGGAGAAGCAGAGGGCTCTCTCTGCTGCAGGTCGGCCGACCTGCGACGGCTAAGAGGGCGGTGGCGCTCCTCCACCAGGGTTGGAGGGTCTGCCACAGGCGAGTCCGGGCGCTGTTGGGGAACGTCCTCGATCTCATCCTCCGAGAGGTCGACGGACTCGCCTCGCCCTTTGGAAGGCTGCTGAGTAGGAGGAGGAGTAGGAGGTTGAGCGTCCCCAGCCGGGGAGCGCTTCTTTTCCTTCTTCTTCTTCTTCTTCTCCTTCTCCTTGCCCTTGCCTCCGTCCGGAGCAGGGCGCTTTTTTGAGGCGTCTCCGTAAGGGGAGCCTCAGCCTTCCTCGCCGTCGAGGATCCTTTAGCTGACTTGGCAGCCGCCGACAGCTTCGGGATCCTCGGTAACGCCGAGATCGGCTTTTTCCCGCCGGTACCGAGCCCGATACCGACGAGGTGGACGGAACGGCAGCCGCCGATACCGTCGATGGCGTGGTCGTCTTCTTGTCGGCCATCTTGGAAGTGGAGGTCTCGTCTATCGCCCGCAGAGACTGCTCCCAACAAAAAGATTTGAGTCTCGCGGAGCGGTTGCGCAGAGTTTGGGGAAGAAAATCCCTACAAATTTGGCAAGTCCGGATATTGTGGGACTCGCCCAAACAGAAGAGACACTCCTTATGGCCGTCGTTGAGGGCAACCTTGCGGCCGCAGGACACGCACTTCTTAAAGAGCGCGGACATAAGACGAAGAAACGCCAAACTCCGAAATCCAAAAAGACGAAAGCCGAAGGGGGAGTCCGAAAGAGAGGTCAAAGACAGTCCGAAAGTCCGTAAAACCGTGAAAAACAGCAGCCAAGCACAACGTGAGAGGAACAAACTAAAGAACCTTCCGTACGCGGCGGCGGACGAGAAAGAACTGAGGAGAGACCGTTGCTCGGCGGGAGGAGCATGCGCAGTACCGGCGTGGGGAGGGGTTCCCGCCAAGCGAACAAGCTCTAGAAGTTTCCGAACGTACCGCGCAGGCGCTAAAGCTCCTAGTGTATGAAGGCACAGAGACCACGAAGAAGAACATGAGTTTCTCAAAAACTTGTAATGCCAGACTAATATTCTCTGTCATGTGCTCTCTCTCTCTCTTTTTTTTTTTTTTTTTGGGTTTGAGTTACTACCTTGGTAGATGAAGGGAATGTTATGGATACAGCATATCTTGACTTCAGTGAGGCTTTTGACAAGGTCCTCCATGATGTTCTTGCAAACAAGGTAGTAAAATGTGGGCTAGGCAATGCTACAGTTGGGTGGATTTGTAATTGGTTGACCAACTGAACCCAAAGGGTGTTCACCAATGACTCTTCTTCATAGAGAGAAGTGACTAGTGGGGTGCCACAGGGTTCTGTCCTAGGCCCAGTGATATTCAATATCTTTATCAATGACTTGGATGATAGAATAGGGGGCATGCTCATCAAATTTGCAGGTAACACCAAATTAGGAAGGATAGCTAATGCCCCAGATGACACAACCAGAATTGAAAATTACCTTAACAAATTAGAATGCTGGGCCAAAGCTAACAAAATGAATTTTAAAAATAAAAAATGTAGGGTACTAAACCTAGGAAGAAAGAATGAAATGCACAGATATAAGATGAGTGATACCTGGCTTGAAAACAGTATGTGTGCATGGGATATTATCTGACCACAAGCTGAACATGAGTCAACAGTGTGATGTGGCAGCTAAAAAAGTCAATGTAGTTTTGGGCTGCATCAACAGGAGTAGAGTGTCAAGACCAAGGGAAGTAATAATACCACTCTATTCTGTTTGGTTAGACCTCACCTGGAATACAGTGTCCAGTTCTGGGCACCACAGTTCAAAAAGATATTGACAAGCTGGAACATGTCCAGAAGAAGGGGGGAAATGGTGAAGGATTTGGAAACCATGCCTTACCAGGAGTAGCATAGGGAGCTAGATATGTTTAGCCTGATGAAAAGAAATTTAAGAGGTGGCATGATAGCCATTTTTAAATATTTGAAGGGATGTCATGTTGAAGATGGAGCAAACTTGTTTTCTGCTGCTCCAGAGACTAGGAAACTATGGAGCAATGGTTTCAAACTATAAGAAAAGATTGGTTCTTATGGGTTTTTCGGGCTTCGAGATTGTGTTCTGGTTGTATTTTCTCCTGACGTTTCACCTGCATCTGTGGCTGGCATCTTCAGAGGAATGGTGAATTGGAAGTGGAGTGGAGAATATATATGCCAGTCTCCTCCTCCAGAGGGGAGGGAGCAATTAGCATAATTGTCCTATTGTGTGTATTGAATACTTGTTCCTGGAGGGAGACTTCCTGAGTCCAGGTGGGGCTCATTAGTATTTTTTGTGTTTTGATTTTGGTGTTTTTCAATACTGGCAGCCAAATTTTGTTGACCTTCCAAGTGTCCTCTTTCCTGTTAAAATTATCCAAGTGTTTGTGGATTTCAATGGCCTCTCTGTGTAGTCTGACCTGGTAGTTATTAGAATGGTCCAGAATTTCTGTGCTTTCAAATAACATTCTGTGTCCGGGTTGGTTTATAGTGTGTTCTGCTACTGCTGACTTTTCTGGCTGGATCAGCCTGCAGTATCTTTCGTGTTCTTTGATTCGTGATTGGATGCCGCGTTTTGTGGTCCCTATGTAGACCTGACCACAGCTGCACAGCATGCGGTAAACTCCTGCAGAAGTTAGGGGATCCCTCTTGGCCTTTGCTTTGCTCAGGTCAGGCATTCAATACACACAATAGGACATGGGCCATTTCTGCACTACACTGTTATAGTGGTATTATTCCACTTTCAACAACCTATGGAATCCTGGGAATTGCAGTTTAGGCAGGAGCATCTGTGGGCTCAGTAAACTGCAAACCCCAGAATTCCACAGGATGTTGAAAGTGGAATAATACCACTGTAACAGTGTAGTGCGGAAATGGCCATGGTCTCAAAGCCCAAAAAAACCACAAGAACCAATGGATTCTGGCCATGAAAGCCTTCGACTCTATAAGAAAAGAGATTCCACCTAAACACTAGGAAGAATTTCCTGACAGTAAGAGCAGTTTGAAAGTGGAATATTGTGCCTTGGAGTTTCATCTAGTCATCTTCTTTGGAGGTTTTTAAACAGAGGCTGATGGCCATTTGCTAGGGGTGCTTTGGATGTGTGTTCTTGCATGGCAGGGGGTTGGACTCAATGGCCATTGTGGTTTCTTCCAACTCTATGATTCTATGATTCTAGGCTAGGCCTGCTGGAAGAGACTGGTTTTCAAATGCTGTTTTAAATTTGGACAGCTTATTCAATTGTCAAATCTCTTTTGTCAGATCATTCCACAGTCTAGGAGCAGCTAAAGAAAAAGTCCTCTGGGTGACCATTGCCAGTCTAGTTCTGGCTGACTGAAGTAAATGTCCCTCAGAGGACCTGAGTGTGCTGGGCAGATTATATGAGAGGAGGTAATCCCGTAGGTATCCTGGACCCAAACCATGTAGGACTTTAAAGGTAATAACCAATGCTTTGTATTTTGCCCATGACTTTAATATTGATGTAATATGCTCACTCCTAGATATACCAGCAACCAATCTGGCTGCTGTGTTTTGAATCAATTGAAGCTTCCAAACTTGGTACAGAGGTAGGCCATTGCAAACGTCCAGCCTTGGGGTTACCAGTTTGTGCACTACCATCTTTGGTTCTCCAGCTCTAGGAAGGAACACAGCTTGAGTATCAGTCAAAACTGATAGTAAGCACTTCTGGCTGTCACATCTATCTGAGCTGTCATTTGGAACAACTGATCCAAAATCACTCCAGGCTGTGAACACAGTTTTTCAGGGGGAGTGTAAACCCATCCAGGACTGATTGACACAGCTCCAAACCCAAGTTAGGACTCTTGACAGTAGACACCTCCTTCTTGTCTGGATTCAGCTTCAGTTTGTTTTTTCTCATCCAGCCCATTACCTCCTCCAGGCATTCATTCAGAGTAAAAACACTACCCTTAACTGAAGCTGTTTTCGAAGGCATGGAGAAATATGTTCGGGTGTCATCAGTGTACTGACAACACCACACCCCACGCCTCTGAATGATCTCTTCGGGCTGTTTCACGTAGATGTTGAATTTTTTTTTAATTTATAGAAAAATTTATTTGTAATTTAGATACAATAATAAAATACATTTGTGAAGTACATACAACATTATAACAAACCACAAACAACAACACAATCCCTTACGTCATATCACATCACATCAATATCTATCCCCCCTCCTTCCTAAACATTACTACATCTCTACACAAATTTTCTAAATCCTAATACCCATATATATTAGTCCCATCCCCATATCCCAACATATATCAACCCTATTAAACATATATTCTAAAAATTTCCCATAATTCTTCCCCCCTTCCAAAACTGAGGGTGTCCATGCTACTTTATCTGTAATTTCCTTCATTAAACTAATTTTATTTCCCAATTTTATTACACCTATTTATTCCTTCTTTAATTTCCTTGACCATATTACTTATATTAACATATTTAGATAATTTCTATATCCCTAAGACACAAATTTCTCTTCATTATACATTTCAACATATAATTCATATATGTAATTCATATTTTTTTTTAACTTATAAAAAGTATTGCGTTTTCACCCCAACAATCTTTCCACGTCGGGACTACCATTTTCCATTCTTCTAATATTTTCTTTTTCTTGTTATCCTTTAAAGACTCAATTACAATATCTGCTTCTGCCATGTCATAAAATTTGATTAACAATCTTCTACTCTTGGTATTATTTTTTGTTTCCAAGCCTGGGCATAGCAAAGTCTCACTGCTGTTATCATATATAAGACTATTTTCTTTTGTGATTTATTTATACCTAATTCCTCTATCATATTAAGCAAATAAATCTGAGGTACCAAGGCAAATCTTATTTTTAATATTTTTTTGTATTTTACTATGCACTATTTCCCAAAATTTCCTGGCTTGTTTACATTTCCACCATATATGATAAAATGTGCCACTTTCCTCACATTTCCAACATTTATCACTTACATTTTTCTGCATCTTTGCAATTTGCACTGGTGTTATGTACCATCTATGTAGGATCTTATAATAATTCTTCCTTAAGCTAACCGGTGTTAACAGTTTCCATGTGGTCTTCCAAGAATTTTCCCATTGTTCCATTGTTATTGTACTTTTCATATCTTGTGCTTATTTTACCATTGTAATTTTAACTAATTCTTGTTCATTAACTAATTCTTGAGAGTAAAATTTTATATATCTGGCTTACCCTATGTTCTACTCCAGGTTTTAATATCTTATCAAATTCATTTTCTTTAATTTCAAATCCTTCTTCCTCATTATCTTTCTTATATCTTTCCCAAAGTTGTCTGATTAGACACCAGTGTGTATCCCATCCCTCTATCTTTAATTCATTTTTAGTTTTGAAAGGTACTACATCCCCTTGTATTTTCAATGTATCTTTATATGTTATCCATATTCCTGTCCTTGGTTTTTCCTTATTATAAAATGCCTCATGTGCTGAGATCCATAATGGTATTTTTAGGTATAATTGTCTTTTATATTTCAACCATGTTGTTATTCTTCTCAAAATATGATTTTTAAAATTTTTATCAATTGATGCTTTCCCATACCAAATATACGCGTGCCACCCAAAATATAATTCTTCTCCTTCAAGATATAACAATCTCTTATTCTTCAATGTTATCCATTCTATTATCCAATCCATATTATTTGCATAATAATATAACTTTAAATTCAGCAGACCCATTCCTCCTCTTTCTTTTGTGTCTTCTAAAACTTTTATTTTTATCCTAGGTCTTTTTCCTCTCCATATAAATTTCATTATGTCTCTATTCCATTCTTTAAATGAATTTTCATTCCTCAATATCGGTAGATTTTGAAATAAAAAATTTAATTTGGGCAATATATTCATTTTAATTACTGATATCCTCCCTAATAGTGACAATTCTAATTTTTCCCATTTTTTAAGATCCTCCTTTATTCCCTTCCATACTTTTTTATAATTATTTTCAAATAGATCTACATTATTTTTCATAATTATAATACCTAAATACTTTAATCTCTTAACTATTGTAAATCCAGTTAATCTAATCAATTCTTGTTCTTCTTGTTCTCTTATATTTTTAGTGATTATTTTTGCTTTTTCTTTATTTATTTTATAACCAGATAATATTCCAAATTTCATTAACATATCTGTTAAAATTTCTATACTATTTAATCGGTCTTCTAATATAATCACTAGATCATATGCATACGCATTTAATTTATATTCCTGATTTTGAATTTTAACACCTTGTATTCTCTTCTCCCTTCTAATCTTATTATTCACTATTTCCAATATCAAAATAAATAAAAGTGGTGACAGTGGGCATCCTTGTCTATTTCTATATCTTGCCTCTTTTCTCCATTTATAATTATTTGGGCTCTTTGCTCTTTATAAATTGCTCTTATCCATTCTGAGAATTTTTCTCCTAAATTTATAACTTTTATTGTTTCTTCCAAAAAGTTCCAGTTAACTCTATCAAATGCTTTTTTTGCATCTAAAAAGCAGAGAGCAATTTTCTTTTCATTGTGTTCATGATAATAATCTATTATATTTAACGGTGTTCTTATATTTCCTTTTAATGCCCTTCCTAGTAGAAATCCGTTTTGGTCAGTATGTATTATTTCCTGTAGCACTTTTTTAAATCTTTCTGCCAATATTATAATCCACATTCAGGAGAGCAATAGGTCTATAATTCCCTATTTCCTGAGGGTCTTTCCCTTCCTTAGGAATCACCATAATGTTAACTTGTCCCCATGAAGGTGGTTGTATCTCCTTATTTATACCATTTATTATCTCGTATAGTGGATCTATCAATTGTTCACTAAATACTTTATAGTATAACAATGAGAAACCATCTGGGCCAGGCATTTTTCCTGTTTTTTGCTTCTTAATAGACTGTAAGATTTCTTCTTTAGTTATTTCCCTATTTAATTTTTCTCTTTGTACATCCATAATTATTGGATTTCCTTCATCATTTAAATATTGTTTTATCTTCTCCTTCTTCTATTGATTAAAGTCCTGCTCTTCAAACAAATTAGCATAGTACCTTTCAAAAGCCTAATTTATATTGTTTTGTTTTACTAAAAGTTTCTTATTTTCTTTTATTTGTGTTATTATATGTTTCTCTTTCTCCTTTCTAATTTTATATGTCAGCCATTTGCTTGTTTTATTTGCATAAAAAAAATTCTGTTTTACCAATTTCAAATTCCTTTCTATTTCTTGAGTATCCTGTAGTGAAATTTGTTTTTGCAGCACTTTAATTTCTTCAATAATCTTATTATCTTATGGTGAGATTTTTAATTTATTTTGTAACTGTTTTATTTCATTTATTAACTTTTGTTCCCTCATTCTTTTCTCTCTTTTCAACCTTATCTCTTGCTGTATCAGGAAGCCGTGCATAACTGCCTTCCCAGCTTCCCATACCATCCCTATATGAACCCCTTTATTTAAATTTTCTGTAAAATATCTTTCCAAAGTTTCCTTACCTTTTTCTATTATTTTTTCCCTTTTCAATGAATTTCCATTTAATCTCCAACTAAATTTTTCCTACCTATCCTTCAAGGTTAATATAAGAGAACTATGATCTGATATATTTCTTGGTAGTATTTCCATCTTTTTTATATATTTCGTTATTGTTTTAGAATTCCAGATCATGTCTATTCTCGACCATGTTTTGAAAACCTCGGAGAAATAAGTATATTCTTTTTTTGATCCATAAAGAGTTCTCTATGTATCAACTAATATTAGGTCTTCTGTCATATCAAAAAATCTTTTTGGTAAATTCTCTTTATTTTTAGTTTGCCTTTTTATTTTCGATCTATCTAAACCTGACTTTACGACCCCATTCCAGTCTCCCATAATTATTATATCTTTACACTCAATATCTCTATTTTTCCCCATAATTTTTCATAGAATTTCTCTTTATTTTCCAATGGACCATATATCCCTATCAACAGTATCTTTGTGTTTAATATTTTCACTTCTACACCTATATATCTTCCCTGTTCGTCATTTAAAATTTCTGTAGTCTCATATTTTGGTTTCACATATATTGCAATTACTCTTTTTTTTCTTTTCTATACCAGATATATATACATTTCCTAATTTGGGGTTTTCCAACGATTTTTTTCTCTGTTTTTATTATATGTGTCTCTTGAATACAATAAATATCACATTTTTGTTTTTCTAAATAATAAAAAATTATTTTCTTTTTAATTAATGAATTTATCCCTCTTATATTCCAGGATAAGATTTTTATCCTCATTCTAAATTCCCAACTTTTTTCTTATACTGTCTCTTCTTCCAATGAAATATCTTCTCCTGTCTCTTCCTGTTCTTGTTCTGTCTCCTCTTGTTCTTGTTCTTCTAATTCCTGTTCCTCCTGTATATCCAGTTGTTCTCTATCTTTCAATTGTTCTTGTATTTCTGTCATAGTCTTCTTATATTGTTTTCCATTTTCTTTTTTCTGATCCTTATTTGTTCTTTTTTCTTTCTCTTCTTCTCTCTTCCATCTTTTGCTCTTTTTCCTGTCTCTTCTTACTTTCTTCCTTAAGCCTTTTCAGAAAATCTTCCGCCTTACTTATCATATTTATTACATATCTTCTTTGATCATACGTCAGTACCACTCCTTCCAACTTTGCCCATCTATATGGTATCTCCTTTTTCTTAAGCTCTTGTATTAAAAAAGAGTAATCTTTCCTCTTTTTTAACACTTGTGATGGTACATCTTTGAATATTTTCAATTCTGATCCAGTAATAATCAACTTTTTTGTATAACTCTGGTGGATAACTATCTCTTCCACTCTCTCCCGGATAAAGTACAACACTATGTCTCGCGGAACTTTTCTTTTCCTTGCAATTAGAGAGTTGACCCTAAAGATCCAATCTATTTCAATGTCCATTTGTTCTGATGGCCAGTCCAGAAATCTCACTAGTGCTGGAATTATTGTGTTGTATAGATCTCCCTCCTCTGTTTCCTCCAATCCTCTTATTTTTATACATTTTTCTCAGTATTTCCATTCAGCAAGTGTACTTTTTGTTTCCATTTGTTCCACCATACCTTCTAGATCTCCAGTTCTTTTTTCCAAATTTCTCATTTTTTCTTGTACTTCTTCCGCAGTCTTATTCATGTCTTTCACATCTTTTGTTACATTTTCTAGCCTCTGTGTAAATTCTTTCTTCATTTCTCTTACTATTTGCTTAACATCTGCAGAAAGATCTTTCATTTCTACACACATGTCTGTCCATATCTTCTTAACTTCCTCCAATAACATCTGATATGGATCCACTTCTCTCAAGTTTCTTCTCTGTGACAAAGTCTGAATTTGTGTTTGAACCAGTTTTCTTCTTCCTGCTGCCATCTTCTTCCACTTCCACTCTTCTTCCACTTCCAGTTGTTTCTCTTCACAGGTAGATTTCTTTTGAATTAATAAATTATTTAATACCAAGTCTTTATTATAACCTAACATATATTTTTAATTCAAATCCTAAATATTTTACAACCCAAAAATATGTAATTAATAAATATTATCTTTTAATTTCCTTCTTAAACTATAACTAAACTACTTCTTAATTACCTCAAGTTAATCAAAATGCAAAATATTTTATCCTTCAATTTTATCTCAATCTATCAATGTAATATTTTTTCTACCTTATTTTACCTTTCTAATCTCAAAGCCTTGCTTTACTATCTATTAATTATTTTGTTGGTTACTTATGTAGGTATTAAATATTGAATATTCTGTATATCTACTCCTGCCTGTTTTAGCCTATTTAATATATTTAACCTCTTACTTTATATGTATATTCTGTTACTTTAATTTCCTATACTTCTTAGTGTAATAATATCTTACTTCCACCAGATGGCGCTATCTACTAAATTTCTTTCTTGTCTTCTCTACTACTTAACCTTAAAGAGTTAATTTATATGTTTATTATTACAAAGCAGACAACAACAAAAATGTGTATCAGCCAAAGACTTACCACTACCTGTTATCTTTCAGCCTTGAGTGTTATCTTCTCTTTACCACCTGGCAGTACTTCGTCTCGCTTCTACTTTTAACCAGCTTATTTAACAGAAATAACACAAATAAAACTAGTAAAATGCTGAATATATAAACCAATTTTAACTTGTCCTTAAAAATAGCCTTTTGGGGCTATTTAAATATACTTCACTTTAAAGTTCTCATCAACCAAAATATATGTTTACAAAGAGGCAAACAATGAATTTGTCCCCCAATATTTCCCACTCAATAGTATATTTACTTAATCAAATATCTATCCTACCTTTATCAATCCTTGTAATATTTAATCTCCCCCACTACTTTATCACAGTCCTTTTATCTTCACCCCCAAACATTTTCTTTCTTTCTTCAACCTTCCTCTCTCCCAGGTTTTCTTCTAATATCTCTGTCCTTTGATGTCAACTGCTGAGTTCCCCCTCTCACTCTCGCTCTCTTCCTCTACCCTCCGTCTCCTTTCATTTTTCTCCACGCAGACCCTTTATTCAACTTTTCTTAAGCCTTCTGTATATCCCAATCCCAGTTCAATCTTTCTTGTATCTCAGTCCAATAGCCTCACTTCAATATTCATACTTTGTATCTCTTCCAAATTCTCTTGTTCTTCCATCCTTCATCCTTTAATGTTAGCTACCCCCTTCCATTTCTCTTCCTTTTCTGCCTTTCGTCACCTTTCAACTTTCTCTCCACTCAGACACTTTATTCAACTTTCTTAATCTTTCTACATATCCTAGTCCAGTAGCCAACAGTATATATTCAGTCAATGGTTATTTCTTTTATTCATACACCACTGCCTTGTCCACCTTCCGTAAACCACTTTTTATTCACTTATCCATCCGATATCCGATATCCAATATTTTAAAAAGTTCCAGTTACTTTCTGTATATGTTTTCTGTATATTCTTAATATATATTCCTTATATTTTATATTTCTTATATTTTAAGTCTTTAATCTTTTATATCTTAAGTCTTTAATTCTTACTTCAATTTATAACAAAATTCCTTTGTCTCCAATTCCTCCCGCTACTTTAAAGGTTTTTGGTTTGACGCTTGCCGCTTTAGCTGTGTCTTGGGTTCTCTCTTGGTTTTCAAACTACTTTTCCACCCTCCATCCAAAATTTCCACTTTACAAGGTGTAGTCAATGTGAAGGATCTTCTCCTTTATTCCCTGAGTTTCAGTTCGATTTTCACTTACTTGTCATGAATCTTTTACATGTTAAAAAGTTTGCGGCATAGCCCTTACCACTTTCTGGTAGGTGCATCAGGCATGGTGGCTCTCCAACCTATCAGCTCCGTCGTTCGTTCCTCTCTTTTTAACAAAGTTCCCAGGAAACTGTCTGCCATCTTCAGTCTATGTAGAGCCACTCCAAACCCCCTCACCTGAGGGGATAAGCTGCCCCATTTCTTACTTCTCAAAACGGGCATACAAGCTCATGCACCGATCGTCCGTCTCGCAGCTGTGCGAGTAGACGACCGATCACCACGCCATCTTTCTTCCTGGATTCAGATGTTGAATTTTTTGAGGAGCAGCTATCCCCAAGCCCCACCATCTGGAACCTGCCTGAGAGGTAAGACCATAATCAGTGCACCTCTAATTCCCAATCCCCCTGACAGTATTCCAGAAAGGATACCATGGTCAATGGTATCAAATGCTGCTGAAAAGTCTAAAAGCACCAACAGGGACACACTTCCCTCAGTGATGCTAAAACAGAGATCTTCCACTAAGGCAACCATAGCAGTCTCAACTCTTGTATTCTGCTCTGAAGCCAGTTTGAAATAGGTCAAGGAAGTATATGTAATCCAGGATCACCTGAAGTAGGAAAGCAACTGCCTTCTTGATCACCTTGCCCAAAAAAGGAAGATTTGATGTTGGTCTATAGTTGCTTAAGTCCAGAGGGTTCAAAGAGGGCTTTTTTAGAAGTAGTCATACCACCAGTTCTTTTAAATAAAATGGAAAACTTCCCTCTCTGACAGATGCATCAATAGTATATTATAATTGAGATCTACATGCATCTCCTCCCTGGACAACCAGCAAAGAAGGACAAAGATCAAAAAGACAGGCTATTTTCTTTACCTGCTCCAGCAGCTTGTCCACGTCATTGGTACTCACCAACTGAAACTGATCCAGTATAATCCTATTCAAGACTCGCTGGACACCCCATTGTCAACTACTTACAATGACAACATCTAAATCTGCTCTTATCCAAGAAATTTTATCTGTGACATGATCATTAAAAGCATCACAGCAAACTATTGAAAGCTCTAAAATAGGATTCAGGGAGGAGGTTGCCTAAGTTAAATCTCTCACCACCCTGAATATTTCCACCGGACACAAAGTGACAGATGCAATACATGTAGAGAAGAAGACTTTCTTCACTGCCCATATTGCCACCTTATAGGAATAAAGATGTTCTCTATACCATGTTTTGTTGGATATAAATTGACTTTTCTGCCATCTTCACTCCACTTTTCTTCCTTCCTCTTTCAGCCCCCTAAGGGCCTCTGTATATCAAGGGGCCCAATTTGTAATGGGTTGGGGAGGATGATTGGGAGCAATCATGTCAATAGCCTTTGTCAGATCTTAATTCCAGCTATAGACCAGGGCTTCAATAGGATCATCAGTGGTCCTGTTACCCCATATGGTTGGTAACTCAGAAGTCCACCCACAATGCCAGTGCCTCCATGTAACAGTGGGGAATATTAGCTCAAAGAGGAGGCCTGTGGGGGGAGGGGGGTAACCTAGTAAGATCTTTTATACCTGTGTACAGTAGGTAGTAATGCAGAACCACCAGTTGGAGATCCAAGAATGTTTTGTTTTATTGGGAGAATTAACAATCACATGTACACAGGTTCCAAGCACTTTCACAATCACACAAGGCTAAGTGAAGAAAAAGGAAGGAAAAATTAGATAGTGAGACATTAGGGTGAAGTCGCTGGTATTTACCTATCTTGCAAAGAAGAGATGAAGCAGTGTCGCTCAGACTGAGGGTCCAAGACTAGTACAAGAATGGGAATCAGAGCATTGACAGCCTACATCCAGTGTTTCCCCCCAATTATTTTGGCAGAACAGTTAATACTGCTTATCATGCTATTGTTCTGCTTTGTTGACCTTTATAAACCTAAGGAAATGTTCTGCAGCTGACCTCTCTTTTACCAACACAAATTTGCATTGTTTTCTTAACAATGGCACATCTTGTATGTGCCTATGAACTTCCCTTGTCATCCACTCCCAGCTTCCAGTTTCCAAGTTCTGCTTTCTCACTCAAGTCCTTCTCTATTGTCTTCAGAGGCTTCAGAAAGTATGAATTCAGATTCACAAGATGCAAACTTTATTATTCTACAGTTCTTTTGTTCACTAAAGCTCCAATCCAACCCAGACCCAATCAGAAAACTTGGGGTACATTATCTATATTTTCATACTTGCCCCAACTCCACTTTTGCCCTATGCCATTTTTACCACTTCAATAACACTGTGTCACTGGGAGCAAATCGAACTGAAAGGGTGCACACATTTCCTTGCTAGCACACTTGCGGGGGGGAGGCGATATGATGAGGGGATCACAAGGAAGGAGAGTGCCAGTGTGCATGTCCACTCACTCACATAGCTGGGCAGGAAGGGATTGGGATAGGGGAAGTGTGAGGAGGGGTAGTGGGTGGGTGGGTGATTGTTCAGTCAGGCAGCCAGAGTTGGTGCAGCCCACATGCCACTTGTGTCTGCCTTTGGAAGAAGAGAAGAAAAACTTCTCCTTGTTCTCTTTGCTCATCCAAAAACAAAAGGGGTGGCTGTGTCAGGGGTGGCACCCGGAGGAGGGACAGCCCACTAGTCATCAGCATTTGGAACAATGACCACAAGTGGCACAGCAGGGTCTCAAGGGCAGTTGTGCTCATTCATTCTAAAGGTGGAAGTGGGCAACTGACATCAAATATTAAGAGATAAGATTGGGAGGTGCCTAGCTATATTTGTTGTTGTTTTTTTACATTTGCGGGGATCCTGCACCTCTAATTCCTGTGAATGTGGAGGGCTAAATGTATATGTTTTGAGTCAATTGTCTTCTGGAAGCTAAAATACTTTCAATAATTTCTTCAGAATATCTCTGTAATTCTAATGTCAACCTTTCAAAACCCAGGCCATCAAACTTAACGGAGACACTGACTCCCTATCCGGTTAGGCTTGCATCTATTATCACTTTCACATTATATGGAATCATCAGAGGCACTCCTCTGTTTAAACTGGGAGTCCTTCAGCCACCATCTCATGTCTTTTTTAAACTGAAGTGGTAAAGAGAAAGTGTTTTCTCTTCCTTACGCCCTGCTGATGGGAAACTAGGAGCCTCTGAAAGCCTCTGAAATGATACCTTCCCCATGGTACCAAATGAATAGTTGACACTAGCAAGTCCATCACCCTTGCTAGCATCATTACATCTGCAGGCTTCAATGATGTTAACATCTCTGTGTTACCCTGGCTTCTGAGGGTCCCTGAGGGGACACCTGAATTTTATAAAAGTTGGGGAAATTAGCAGAGCACAACTTGGCAAAGCAGAGGGCAGGGCAATACAGCAAGATCTTTTTATCCTATGTCTATGGGATCAGACTGCATGGGAAAGAAAGAAAAGTCAAGTTTCCTTTTAAATGGTCATTTATTTGGTAAAATTGGCAAAGTTTATTCACACTCTCACACACAGTGCATTCGCTCACACAAGCATACAAGGACTGTTGAGATGAAAAGAGGTGAAAAATGATAGGGGAAAAGCGTAGGGAATTAGAAGCGGTGATACTGTACCTGATCTTGACATCTTCAGACAGAAAAAAGGCAAAGCAGAGGAAAACTCAGCACAAGGAGGGGGCTGAGAGGAGTCTCAACTAACAGAGTGGCAGTCTGCTAGTCTAGTGTGGGAGAGCTCTAAAATAGGTCTCAAAAGGGGATCTAGTTATAGGGTGAAACATACCTCAGGGGCAGATTCTTAACAATAGCCAAAACTGAAGGATAATGGTTGCCTGATAGCTGCCTGATGGCTGTATGATGGCCACAGGATGATCGCATCATGTAACTGGACCTTGCCTTGGTATGTCTCGCTTGTTGCAAGTGTTCCAGGGGAATCAGGCAATCTCCCCAAAGTATTGTTGTGGCTGATGGCCCATTACCTGTGTGGACATATCTTTCCGAGGCTTCCTGTGGAAGCGTGACGGGGAAAATTTGATCTTTTGTCTGATTGTTGGCCTGGCTGTCTACGCATCAGCCCAGTCACCTCTGGCTTAAATGAATTTTAATATTAAATTATACTCCTGGGTCTGGGTCTGCTAACAGGGGTTACATCTACCTTTTGCTTCCCTTTGACTTTCCTTTCCTCTGAGATGGAAATACAACCCAATCTGACGTCTACATGAGTCCCCAGATGTGTAAATAAGATTTGAGGATTTGGTTAGCCCATCCCTAGTGATAACTACTGAGAATCATTCAACTAAGATTTGTAAAAATATACTATAATCTTTATTAAAACAACAAACAGAATAAAGTATTTGATTTATATGACCAAGCTCAAACAGATCTTCAGAATGCATTTAAGCAATTCCTTATATCTTTAAAACAGCATAAAGGCACACAATCTCTCACACACAATCTTCTGGCTTCTCTTTTGCCAAAGACTGTATTCCTAAACTTAGGTCACTCTCTCTAACTAGATAAAAAAGTGGGTTTTCTCTTCTCCCTCCCTCCCTCTCTCTCTCCCTCTCTCTGCTTTCTCTGAGAAAACACCCCCTCTCATTCAAACTCCTTTGGTTGACAGGGAAACCCTTTCTGGCTGAAGAACTCTTAGTCCTAGCTCCTGGAAATCTGACTCCAACCAAATCATTGTGCCTGCTATAAAATAGTTTTAATTCAGGCCTCCAACCCCTCTTTCATAGTAAAGGGGCTGGGATTTCCTCTGGAGTGGCCATTCTGGTTGCCTAGCAACCTGCTGCTGGGTGGCTTTCCTACCAATCAGGATACTATTCCCCCTATACTCCATCACAACCTTCTATTCCACCATCCAAGTCATTGATAAAGTTGTTGAGTAGCACTGGGCCCAGAACAGAACACTGTGGTACCCCACTAGACACTTGTCTCCAGGATGAACAGAAACTATTGGTAAGTACCTTTGGGTTCAGTTGGTCAACCAATTACAAATCCACCCAACTGTAGCATTACCTAGCCCACAATTTACTACCTTGTTTGCAAGAACATCATGGGGACTTGGTCAAAGGCCTTACTGAAATCAAGATATGCTGCATCCACAGCATTCCCTTCATCTACCAAGCCTGTAACACTATTATCAAAGAGAGAGAGAGGTAGGGAGGGGGAGATTAGGCTAGTCTAGCATGAATTGTTTTTGGGAAACCAGTATTGACTTTTAGTGATTATGGCATCCCTTTCCAAGTGCTTACAGACTATCTGTTTAATGATCTGTTCTAGAATTTTTCCTGGTATGTCATGCTGATCAGGTGGTAATTGTTTGCATCTTCTTTTTTCCCCTTTTTGAAGATGGGGACAACATTCATCCTCCTCCAATATGGTGGGACTTCACCTGTTCTCCAAGAATTCTCAACTATTATTGAGATTACTTCTGCCAGTTCTTTTAATATGCTTGGATGTAATTCATCTGTCTCTGGAGACAAATTCATTTAGAGTAGCCAGGCATTCCTATGCTCCCTCTTTATCTACTGTTGTTGTTGTGTGCCTTTGTGTCCCACTTATGGGAACCCTAAGGTGACCGTATCACAGGGTTTTCTGGGGCTGAATATGTGTGACACACCCAAGGTCACCTAGTGTGTTTCCATGGCTGAGTAGAGAATTGAACCCTGGTCTCCAGAGTTGTAGTCCAACACTCAAACCACTACACTATGCTGGCTTTGTCTTCATTGTGCTGCATTTCTCCTAGTGCATCATCTGCTCCATTTTCCCCAGGTTGAGTACTGTTTTCCTTTTGGGAGAGGACCAAGGCAAAAAGAGTGTTGAGTAGTTCTGTCTGTTCTCTGTTCCAGTTAGCATTTCACCCTCTTCTCCACATAGTGGCCTTACCACTATATAGATTTGGGGATGTTTGCCTTGATTGAGTCTATCCATTTGCTATGGAATAAAAAAAAGCTCTTTTTATTGGTTTTTTTTTTAATATTTTTATTAAACACACAAAAAGTGTATACAAAAGGAAACAGAAAAAACACGTTCTAAACTACACATAAGACTAAATTAAATTAACTGCACTAAACTAAAACTACACAATATTACAAGGGTTAAGACCAGTTTGACTTCCAGCCTCTCAGTTGATAGTAATAAGATAAAATATTAATAAACTCCCTCTAAATTACTAAGAAATATAATAGCATAACAATACAGTAAATGAACCTATAATAAAATTAATATAGTTAATTTTATATAATTACTTTGTGTTAATAAAAGTAAGATAAAATACTTCTGTTAAGAAATAATCATTATCGATAATGACACCCTAAATAACAAAACCTTCCACAAAAAATGACTGTATCCCAATCCTTTTTAAGTCATTCCATCTTTCAACATCACAGCTGGATGATCCATCTCAATCAAGTCAAGAAGTTTCAACATGCATTTTCCTGTGTGGAGGACTCCATCTGTTTCCATTTCTGAGCCAACAGTAATCTGGCCACTGTAGTCATATACTGTAGGATTCTTCTGTATATATTGATTATCTGATTGCCCATCATTCCAAATAGACACATCTCTGGTTCATATTTAATCGTAATTTTCAAAATATCTGCTACTAATCTGTGTATCAAAATATTTCTATAAGGGTTCATGAAACTGCAGACTATGCTCCAAGAAGCCAAATCATTTCTGACAGCACCATCTGCAGAGCCAGTTGTTCACCTCCACTATTTTAAATTCATCGTGTTGAATTAATCATTGGATTAAAATTCACTGTATTTAAATTTCTTAATTCATTAAATTGGTTACTTCCTAGTTCATTAAATTGATTCTGTCTAAATGAAAAATGAATTTAAACTTAATCGGTTTCCTATTGTTTCCTTAAACACAGAGGACAATTAATGAGCAGATTTTAAATTCATTTCTTCGATGTCTGGGTGCATATTAATTTCAGTGTTAGCGTTTGCTATGCTCGTTTGGTCACTATCACTTCTGGGCACCTGTCTCTGCTATTCTTTATCATATTGATTTATATTGGGCATATCCTTAAACATTTTTTCAAGTAGTGTAGCAAGCCTGGTGTCATATTTTTTAGAGGAATACTAGCCATCTTCTTCTGCTGGGCCTCCTCAGCATCGTCACAGCATGCATGTAACAACGCTGACACTGGGGGCCACTGAGCGTGTGCTGAGTGTACTGAGAAGCTACCTAATGCAGCCCCTCCCATCACCTCTGAATCAGGAAAATCAAATGGCACTCTGAAGTGACCCTTGGAGCTTTTGTGGCTGTTCCCCCCCCAATTTAAAGCTCACAGTAGGACATGACTTTAGAACAGTACCCCCTTTTTCTTTTTTTCCAGCTGCTGTGTTAACACTGCTGCGTCTTTCACCTTAGAACTCTGCTTTATCTTTTCCCTCTCTGTTCTTACTGCCAAATAAGGCTCTAAATTCTTCTATGTTGCTTTCACTGGAAGACTGGAAAACTTGCCTGATTTCCTCCTTTCTCTCCGCAGAGAACTGTGGGTTGGCAGTCATCTGAGTGAGCATATTTTTAATTTTCTCCCTTCCCCTAATCAGCTGCTCAGCCATCAAGGGTAGGAAGTGTCTTCTTTTTGCATCTGAAACTGTTCACTGTCACTGCTATTTTTTCTCTCTAGATTTCTTTCCATTTCATGCTATTAAATATATATTTAATCTAAATCAGTTGTTTTTGTATCTAAGTTTGTCAGAGACAAGCAAACCTGTCTGGTTGGTATGGAAGCACAGAAAAAACTCTCCAGGAAGAGAGAGGCTCCTAACTGTCACAGCTGAAAAGAGCATGAACTCCTGCCTGTTCTGGTTAGCACAGAGAGATTGTCGCTATGATGATGGATTGCTCTCCATGCCATTTTGAGAACAGATTTGTCACAAACATTACACTACCATCTGTATTGTGTTTCTGTACTTACTCTCTTTTTTCCACAGCCTGTCAGACAGAACATCAGTATTATTTTATGTTTCTGGCTCTCCAGAAAGTGATTCCGAGAGCCTTTTACAAACCACATTTTCTTGTAAACATTAAGTATTGGAATTTGTGGGGGGGGGGGTTAAGTATACTTTTATTTGCATGTGAAGAACAAAGGGGACAGGGAGAGACCTAGAATGGCAGTTGCTCAAGTGACCATCCAAGGCAGTTGCAGCCTTGGATGATCACTTCTTGCCAGATGAGTCCAAAACTTCAGAATCACTGCTTCCTTCCCTTTCCAAATTCAAAACTGCCTACATTTAGCTCACCAGAGTTATGTCAACTTTGGGGCTTAATTTCTTGTGGGGGTGATGGGAGGATTTATGTCCATCTTGCCCCCATTCCCAATTTTATTCCCCATGTGGGTTCAGGTAAACAACCTGAACAAGGATGTCTCTTTTCTCAGGAAGGTCCAGGAGGCCTTCCACAACAATGTAGTGGGGTGGAGTGGGTGAGTGAATTTTAGGTTATCTTAAGATCCTGGACTTATTTAGGACACTCATCTCCTATTCCAGTGGTTCCCCATGCCCCATATCACATTGTCCAGGACCACAAAGCATCCTCAGAGCTTCTTCAGGAAATGTAGGCAACTGTGAAGGGGAAGAATATTCCTTCTGAACTTGTGAATAAACTTTTGTCAAGGACTCCAGACTCCGGCGTGAATGTCAAGGACTCTGGACTCTGGTATGAAATGTCTAAGAGGAGGTGCATTCCTTGGTTTATTTTTTCTAAAAAGCCCGCTCTTTCAATGGATTCAAACCAAAGGTCATGTAAGAATGTAGCTGTTGCACCAACTGGACAGTGTATTCTTGCTGGCAAAATATGAATCCTCCTCTCAATGTGTTAATAATGTCAATATGCTAATAAAAAATATTGGAGCTAATTTGAGATGTAAAATTAGAATTTATTTCAAATGTTACTGAGTTAAAATGGCAGTTCTTCCAGAAACAGACACAGAACTGATAGAATGAAGCTCTTCTGGCAATCTTTCAAGCAACAGTTTAGATTTAGTTTATTCTGAACAATTACAGTTTGAGGCTGTCTAAAACACAGCCATGCTACATCTTTTTTTAATGTACATATTCAGTATTTTCTTTTTAAATTCAAAAGATGGTACTAGAATTCTTAAGACATTTAAACATTCTATTAAAGTATTCTTGTTGGCCCTGCATTTGCCATATTCTTTTTTTCCTCCCTCCTCCCACATCTAGGTATTTCATATTATACACCCTATTGATTGTTTAAAGGCATTTAAAGCATCTAATTGCGATTCAAAAGAAATCTTAAACATTATGAATAAATAGATGTCAAAACACAAAAAGGAGATCTTAAAACATAAGACAAATCTAGCTGTGCTTCTTTTAGGAAAAATGACAAGAAAGACCAGTGCTCTGATCTATCCATTGCTTTAAAGATTATTTCATTTTTATACTAAACAATATTGTGTTTAACTTTCACTTCAATATTATCTTCGACTATCAATACATCCTGGATACAAGGTAACTTACAGTTAAACACATTTTCACCCACTAGAATCAACAGATACATAACTCTGCTTTGGGCCATGGCCATTTTCTGAACCTACTAAAATATCTTCTACCCCAACTCTTTCTCTCTATGTACTGCAAGAATGGGAGCGCTTAGTATTTTTTTTGCACTTCTCTGCATTCCTCCACCAGCCCAAGAACATAATGCTCAAATTGGGAAGACACCTAAGTATCCAAATAGGAAGTGTCTCCAATGGATTAAATATCTTTATAGGAGAACAACACATATGCTGACTTGAAGCACTGCTCTGCCCAAAAGATGCTTTCTAGGGTGGGCAAAGTATCACTGCATGTGGATCCCTAAGGCTGTTTAGCACCCTAAATCCTACCCCCAATTTTTGGGCAAAAATTGTCTCATCAACCTCAGAAGCTTATTTGGAGCACAAGTGGGCATTTTGGACCATTTCTGAGGTGGGCAGGCCAGCATTAAAGCTCATTGAGGTCCTTGTTAAGATCTGTAGTAGATCAATGGCACAAGATTGAAAGCCACGCTCTGCCTCATCATGTGTTGATGGGCTTAATGAAAGAGGAACATATAGGTAGGCCCCACTTTGACGTAACAGCTGACTACTTTTTCTGCAGGTGACAACTAAAGTTTACAGAAAGGGCTTCATAGCTAGTCTACAACCATTTTGTGTAAGAGAAAACAGCTTTCCCTCTCTGGCTCAAACACCAGGTTGGTCAAACCAATGAAAGGACATCATTCATAGCACAGTAATGGTAGTCATTAATAGCAGGAGATGCAGCAGCAACAGAGTAAAAGCAAACGTGGTAACAAGTGACTACATTAAATGGAAGATGCCATGAAGCAGAAAGACATGTGGTGAAACATACAGGTGCCAAATCAATTGGAATAAAATATTCTACAGCCTTAAGGCAGCCTTCGTGTAAACTCTACAGTATAATCACTGGCCGAAGTACATCTGAAAAACCCTTCTGCGTATCCAGTCAGCTGAATGAAAATGGTTAAGAACCATACCGGTCCTGGGAGGCAGAAGGGAGAGATGAAAAAAGAGTTACATCTCTTGAAAGGAAGAAAAAACACCACATTTATACAGAGTTAGCATTTACTATTTTTTTAAAAATTGCATTACATTTCAAAAATTCTAAAGGCCAAAGGAAACAACAACATTTGAACAAATTAAAATCTGTACCGTAATGCCAACCCCAAAAATAGTTACTGTGAATACTTCTTACACCCATCAGGCCAGGCTGAAGGGTTCAGCAACCTATTTTCTTTCCCTCCATTTCTCCATTCTCAACAATGGGGTGGGGAAGGGCTGCCCTGTTGGGAAAAGGCTGGAGTGGAAGCCCGCCCCCTCACCCTGCCAAGGAAATGTGTATTCAGGAGCTCCAAATATTATTGTAACACCCTTCCATTTTAGTGGTACTGAGGATCAGTTTTTCAAAATGTTCCCACAATCCCCACAAACATTTGAGATTTCTGTTCTGTGACTCACTAGATGCAATGACCCTTTTGGTCAAAAACACATTAAGTAGTATTTAAACTGTGTTACTAACCAGATTAATATAACTTATTTCTAATATGAAAAGTGAATACTTCCCTCCCATTATCTCCACAGGGTAAAAGCCTGTCCTTAAGAATATGATCAGTTTTATAAGTCCAATGCAATTTTGGTCAATTTATCAACTTAACATTCTCAGATTCATCACAATCAAAGGACTAAACCTTCAGACTCTGAATAAGGATCATGCTTCAGTTTCTGACTGATCATGCGTAAGTGAAGAAAGCTATGAGTCTATTCTCTGTGGAAGACTAAATAAAAACAAAGTGCTTCAAATTCTTAGAAGAGTTAGTAGCTTTTGTGTAGGTTTACCAACCTGAATAGAAGTCATGACTCCGTTTGCCAACACAGAAAGCCTTCCAGCAACTGATTTCACTCCTTGCTTAAACTGAGACATATCAGGAGCAGTGGGCAAGACATTTGAAATATTGTAACTGCCTAAGAAGAGAGAGAAGGAATAGGGTAGATTTTTTTGATATTTCACAGTTGATCAGCATGGATTTCCAAATCTCAGTTGTTTAGCAATATTTAGGACTAAAATAAATTGTTAGAATCCTTGATGAACAGCAGGGCTGTTGTAACTGGGAAAGAACTTATTCAAGAAGTCTAAAGTTCCCATGGCTGCAGCTAGGAAAGAGTGTATGTCGTTTCAGCTATTGTAGCAGCTACCTTGTATTATGAATTGTCAAACTATGGGCTTTTGTATGCTTTTACTACAAATACGAGTTTTAAAATTGTCAAATTATTACAACAGTATTCAACCATTTTGAGGAATTTGGCACTATTTCTGTTTCAACCTTTAGAATATTGAAAGCTGCTTGACTTGTGGGAGATAAGTAATTTTTTGTAGGGGAACTTCAACCACCAAAACAATCACAGCCATCAGAGTCCTCTCTGTCTTAAATGCCAATGACATCAATTCATAGCTTTAAGCACAATGAAATCTTAATAACTGTCCAGAATCACAGATCTTTCGAAGTGGTACACATGTACTCCTTGATAGCTTCGCCCTTTTGTTGTATGGTATAGTGTTTTTGTTTTGTTTTTGCTATTAAATAAATAATAAAATCTTCAGCAAAGTCTTAAATATTTTCTCTTCTGAAGGGAGATATCAACTGTGACATGAAGAGTCCCCTTTCCATCGGTACTACTGACCTACTCATCATACCCTAGGCAACTCCTGCTACTGCAGTTCTAACTTCAGTTTCTCTGGGGTGATCCTCCGTCCATCAAGTAATGCAAATCTTAATTTGGTTTCCACTTCTTCAACTGAGCTGTAAGTGACACCAGCCTCAACACTGTATCAAGGACTTTCCTACTACCAATGATGCTTTTCATTATAACACCAAACTGGAGAAATTTGGTTTGCTTTCAAACACTCATTTGTTAGAACACAGACATCACTCTGGGAAAACATTTGTGTGTTAATGGTTTCCTGTCTGATGGCTACTAGTTACTGTGCAGCCTCCTTTCCATAGTAAGATCTAAAAGAAGAAATGTGACATCAATGCCAACAATGCATTACTTAATTCTACTCAGTTGAAGTTTTTATGGTTCAATAATATTAAATGGTATAATTTGGAATTGATCCTACATAAAACAATCATCCTGGACATTTTAAGAACCAGAAAGTGATCAATATCAAGGAGAATCAGTTTCACTCTTATCATGTAATTAATCACCTCTATTACCTCTTTTGAAAAAGAACAGAAAGAGATTAAGTCCCAATAAAGACAAGCAGACAGGGCAATCAACCCTAATCTTCCGCAACAGATACTGCCCGTTTCATCCATGTCTCTTATGATGTAATTATTAATGCCCGGAAAGAGCTGGGGAGTTGCCACTCTCTAAATGCCCCTGCAGTTGTTTATAAGCCTAGGTGTTTTGGAGATGCTTCTTATAAGATATCAAGAGAGTCAGATCTTTTCTACTTTTTGACATAATATTCTGACATGGAATCTTAGATTAAGAGATCCAATTATTTTTATAAAATGTTATCCAGACTCAACTGTATCAACAAAACGATTTTATTTGTGTGTTTGCCCTCAAATCATTTATGACTTATGGTGACCCAAAAGTGACACTATCATGGGTTTTTCTTGGCAGAGTTTCTTCAGAGGGGGTTTGCCAGTGTCTTCTTCTCATGCTGAAAAAGTGTGACTTTGCCCAAGGCTACTTAGCGGGATTCCATGGCTGTGTGAGGATTTGAACTGTGCTCTCCAGGGTCCTAGTCCAACAGTCAAACCACTATATATGCTAGCAATCAGTAAATCATTAGTATATCATTAATAATATACTCATTAGAAAATTAGTAAAAATTAGTAAATATTTATTTATTAATAAAACATTAATAAAAACATAAATAACTATTAAAATAGTTGCTCTTTCAGTAAAGCATTAATAGCCACCTTTCCTTCCTCTAATTAACATTCCTTCTTCAGCAATATTTTGCATTCAATTAAAGTTTTTCAAGAAAATTTTCCTACTTTCCATCATAAAAAAACCTGTAAAGCAGTTGTACAATAGATATTGCAAAACATTGCATTGCAATTGTAAAAACATTTATGCTTCTATTTTAACTATGTAGATTATTACTGCAGGCCAGGCAATCTCAACCTTTGATCTTCCAGCAGTTTTGGACTTCAGCTCCTAGAAGCCATCCACTGGCCTGGCCAATGAAGACAGATTCTGGGAACTGGTCCCAAATAGCTAAAAGACCAAAGGTTAAGAATGGCTGCTTTAGACAACTGAAAATGCCTTTAAAACAATTCCTACCACAAGAATTGTTTTGATACTAAACTGTTAATGTATCAGAATAAACCACTGCAAGCTTCCTGTCACAGACACCAAGAAAGAGAACTGAATCCCTCAGCATATTGCAATCATGTTTCATGAGGTACTGAGATCAAAAAGTATCAATATATAAGTGTAGACAAATACTATTCAGGGAAGTCTCTCCTTGAAGCATCTACGGCAGAAACTCCAAACAATTGCCTATTCAAAAGTTACAGCAAACCAGCTGCAGGAGTTGGAGTGGCACTTCAGAAAAAGAATTGCATGGATTGTAACCAAGGCACATTAAAAAGGAACACAGTGCTCAAAACATCTCTGCTTCCCAAAAAAAAGCATGCCAAATTCAAGATTATACGGGAAGTTCCACAAGGCAAAATGTTATTTGTGACTGTGATTAAGAATTTAATTTGATTTAGGCATTTGTGCACAAATAACACATTTCTTTGCAAAAATAACACATTTCTTTGGAATTTTTTTCTATTATTTCCATTACATCACAAACCGCTTTCAACACTCCACTGAACTTCAAAACAATGTTAGTCATTATGCAGCAGAGAACTGCTATTGAGAGCAGTATGAAATATTCTCCCTACATCTGATGTTAGCTCTATATACTTCAGCAGCATCATTTAGAATAAATATGTCACAGCTATGAGAAAATACTCTGTAAAAGTTTCCCTTTCCTTGGAGTTATTACCCTGGTTCAAGTGTAATTGTAAATCATGGTTTAGTGTTACATTTTCCTTTTTGGCTGCATGCAGTTTAAACCAAGCTTTCCTGAAACAATCCAAAACCAAACAATAAAGCTGTCTGCATAATGCTGAACTTTTTTTTTTATCATTTTTGTATATTATTTTAATACAAAACAAATATTTAAAAACAGTTTCTCCATCATATTTTTATCTACATACATGAAAGTTTACTGTATTTTCTTATCCTCCTACACTTCTACTTAGAATCTTAGTATTAACATAAATGTTACCAGTTGTTTACGTACTACAACATTTGTCTTTTAATAACCTTCAATCCAGGTCTTTATGTACTGGATATTCTATTAAGACAGGATTTCAGCACTTTTCTTTCACTCACAGTGAAGGTTGGCTTGTTATGTACAAAGAAAAGATCGTTTTTTCACAAACTGCCCACTTGCTAAACAAGCCCATTTCAGACCATGGGTTATTAACTAAACAGTTAGTGTCAAATTATGACTTCTAGTATACAGCCATTGATGGATAAGCAAGCTTTACCAGAAAGTAAAACTAAAGCCTGTTGTAATCATATTGGCCTTTTCCTCTTCTCCTATCAAAGAGCAAGTAGGAAAAGCAATTTGTCATCTGCAGGTGGCTCACTGGCCAGTTTCTGATAGACTAATACAGTTTCTAAGATTCATGTAAAAAAAGTGCAAGTACGACTCATTCGTTTTCCCTACTTCTGGTCTTTAGCAAGAAGCCAAGCTCAAAATGTACTGCGTCAAGGTACCATATGTATTACAACACATCTGAAATATCTACTTTGGAAATGTAATCTGCAATGGGCAACAGAAGTCAGCCCACACATACATTCCATGCTAACAATTTCTTCAGTCTCCTTTGTTCTGAACTACAGAGAAATCAACTAGAACCTGATACTTCTTTACAACACATTCTGTATTATTCTTCATGGTTTTGAAAGCAATGCACTAAGTGTACAAATTCAGAACAGACAATTTTCTCAACCACACACAGAACACTGTTTTCTGATCTCACAGTCTTCAAACATTATACAGTGGTTTTCTTGGGCTTCCCCTGAAAAACAGTGCAGGGAATGAGGTATAACTTTGAACCTGAAATAGAGAAAGTTTCCCCAAATGTTTAGGTCAACCTTCTTTCCTGCCTCACAATCTGCAGGGGAGATATTGCATTGCATTGTGTTCTATATCTTTCTGGCCCTTCTGAAAATAGATGTGGATCATGCTTGAAATGCAAGATATTGTCCTTCATGTACACACTAATATTCATTTTGATTTCTCAGCCTTCAATGGAAGATATGCTCTTGCATTGTATCTTGCATTTTAATCCTACCTTTGGGCACAGTGATCAAATGTTTATTTGAAAGTAAAATGCCATGTTCACCCAGTTTCTGAATGTTACAGATGATTACACAAATTCAAAAGAAAAAAAGACCAAAGTGGTGAACTGTGGACAGCCTTCATTTCACTTAGCCAATTCATACTAGTCATTATATTGAAATAAAAGCAAGACACATCTATCCTGGAATATTTTATTCAGTATTTTGAGAAATGTGTCATTTTCTTTTAAATATTAGCAGCCAGTTATTTCATAGCTCTTGTATATATAAATACAAAAGTCTTTTTTGGAAAAGTTCAAAAGAATATCCATATTATGGAGCAAAACCCTCATACAGTCTTGTTGCATATAAAAGTTAACATCATATTGTGGCAAGAGCTTTCACAGACACAAGTCTAGTATTTTTACTAGACATGTGCGCAAACAAAAGCACACAGACACTGTATCATCCTTTGAAGATAATTTGATCCACTTTAATATACTTCTCTAAATCAGTTCAGTCCAAAAGACAATATGTGTCTTTTAATATGAACTGACAGGAAAGTACAGGAAAGGACTGACTACTTGCTTTGTCATGCAGCCAGATGAACATTCAACTGAGATAGCATGTAAACTGGACACAGGATTACAGATCAGATATACAACAACTTGACTGCAGGATTTTCTTGGCAAGATTATTCTGAGAAGATAAATCATTGTGTTCCTCTCAGGCTGAAAAAGGCTATGAATTGTCCAAGGCTGAAAAAGTATGAATTGTCTATTCAAGAGTTCGTATGCTGTAGTAGCCTCCTGACTTCACAGCTCACTGGACATGAAATCAGAACATTAAACAAAATGCCTAACAATATGGTGGCCTTGGCTGCCACTTAACTGCAACAGACCACATTTATTTTGATAGCAGCAAATGAGAATGGCACACTGGAAGACTTACTGTGAAAGACCATACTCAAGGAGAAGGAGCCGTTGATTAAAGGGTTAATTCCCATTACCACCCAGATTAAGCAAGATATTGCATTACAGTGGCCCCTCCACTTTCACAAGAGTTCAGGATGCAGAACCCTCATGAAAGTGGAAAAAACCGAGTAACTTCCCCTCCCATTCCCTTCTGGGGCTCCCCTCTCATCTTCTTGCCTTTTGCACACTGGGGCCAGAGGCAAGGAGATGGGAGAGGGAGCTCCAGAGGAGAGAAGGAAGGCTTGCACAAGCCTCCCCCTGCCCATTCCCTGCCTTTTGTCCAGGTGCTTGCCTTCCTTCTCCACACCCAGCAAAATGCGAGGGAAAGGAAGAAAGAGAAAGGGGAGGGGAAGCACACGTGCACTTGCATATAATCAAATTTGCAGAAGTTAAACTCATTAATGTGGAGGGAGGACTGCTCTTAAAATGAACATCTGTTGGTCCTCATCATCTTCTGCTTCAGCTCCTTCATAATCCAAGACACAGGGAAAAAACAGAAAATATTCCCCATTTCCTGGAATTAAGGTTTTGACACCTAGAGAGGGGCTGGATGGCTCCTTCTACTGGACAAGAATGGACCTTCACAGTAAGTCCTCCAATGTGCCACTCTCAGCCAGTGGAGAGGGAGCCATCCATTAATGGGATCTACCCAAACAGACATGTGCATAAGGGCAGGAAGTGGCAAAAATGTGTTGTTGTTGCCGTTGTTGCTGTTGCTGTTGTTGTTGCTGTTGTTGTTGTAGAACCCTTCTACCAAATGAGGCTGTGGCCCAGGCATAGTTGTCTAGTTTATAGTGTTTGCTGAAAATGGATGGAGCTGCCCATGTGGCTGCTTTGCAGACCTCCTTTAGGGCAGCATTAATAGAAAGGGCGGCAGTGATGAATGCTGATCTGGTTGAGTGTGCTATGTTTTGTGGTTCTGGAATAACCTAAAGTCTCTCATGTCAAAAAGACATATACTTTGATCCATCTGGTTAGCATAGCAGAAGATATCTTCTCACACCTTATTCTCAGTGAGGTGGGAAGAAAGGACAAAAAGAGGGCCTCAATTTTCTGAATGTCTCAGTATGCCTGATATAGTTTTAGTGTTCTTCTTAGTGCTCTTTTTACATCTAGCCTGCACTGTTTTTACATCTAGCCCGTGCCATTGTTTTTTCAAGGGTTATGTTGGGTGAGGACAGAATGAAGAACCACAGGCTGGGAAAGATGGAATGTAGAGCTTAACTTGGGTAGGAAGCCAGGATCCAGCCACAGAGAAACTCTGTCAGTGTTAAACTTACAGTGAGATGGAGCAACAGACTGGACAGCAAGCCTGAAACCCTTCTGGCTGAAGTGACTGCAACCAGAAACAGTCTTGACAGAAAGAATTCTAAGTGGAACAGATCTATGTGATTCACAGGGAAGCTTAGACAGGGCTTTGGGTACTTATAGGGGTTCCAGGAGGGATATGTGTGGAGCACAGGTGGCTGAGGTGAACTGCCCCACTGAGAAATCCCCTAATATGAGGGTGAGCTGAAAGAGAACATAAGTTGAATAAGGATAAAATGGATATTAGTGCTGTTGTTTGATGGTGAAAAGTGTTTGGCTTAAATCCCATGTCAAGACCTGATTGTAGGAATTCTGTATCTTTTAATTTTTGAAGTTTAGGGAGAAACAAATATTTTGTGAGTCCACCTCAGAAAAGCCTACCAGGTTTTCTCATAGATCCAAAGAGTGCATTTTCCCTAGATGATGGTAAAGTGTTTACTACCCTGTGGGAGTAGACTTATATTAAGTATGTTCACTCAACTGCCAAGTGGCTAAGTGGAACTATGCTGGATCAAGATGCAAGGCCTTGGCTGAGAAGAAGCAAGAGCGCTGGAGCATTAGCAGTACCTGATGGGAGAACCAAGGCCTCCTTGGCCAATACAGACCCACTAGGACTCTGTGGAAGCAGAGACAGAGCAAGCTGAGAATAATAATGAGTCTCTAGCAGCATCTGCTATGAAGGCTAAGAGTTTATAAATCTTCAGAAGTGACCTGTGTACGAATTTTGCATCTAAAACTTGGTTGGTGAAAATATCCTGAACCCAGAACATGGCTGCTCTGGATATCAGAGAGACTACAGAGGAGGCCTGGCTACAGAGGGCTGATGCTTCATGGGAGCATTTAGGAACTGCACCTGTCCTCTCCTTATCTGGATCTTTAAGAGTACAATATATTCTCCATGAGGACAGCTGAAACTAGGCCATCAATAATCCTATTGCTTCAGAGTTCAGGGTGTATAATTTTTGAGCTATATTTACACCTTTCCTATCCTGCCTAGGTGAGTCCCATTCTGGTTTAATGAAATCTTTGAACTCAAAAGGGAGAAGAGCAGCATAAGCACAAGTTTTAAGTTTACAAAACACAGTGTTGCTCCATTAAGTGTTGTCACAGTACGTAGTATTAACGCTAGAGGAAGAATCAGTCTCAGCCTCATGCAACCCAAGGGCTTTGACAGCTTTAGATAAGAGAGGAACAAAATAATCTAAACTGAAATGTTGCTCTCTTGCCAACGTCTGACCATTCCTCCTCTCTTAAATCAGATGTATAGAGAAAGGAACAATGGCGTCTTGAATGGCACGTTTAGCCTGTTTGCCAGTAATTTTTCTATGTAGGAGAAGAGGAGAGGCTGATTCAATTTGAGTCTTTTAGAGGCACTACAACTAGTAGAAGGAGGCTGGTTCACTCCTTTCAGCTCCTTTGCCACCATGGAGAAAACCTGCTGAAGCCATGTACTCTTATCAAACAAGGGCATGGGCAAAGGAAAAAGCATACCAGGCATGGGATTCCCTTACCTGAACTGGCCAGTGTCAATATTATGGATTTCAAAAAGGCTGCTAGAAGATGTTGTAGCATGTGTGCGTGCTCTCTTGGGCTTGAGAGGTGCTGAGGAAAACTGGGGCTGCAGCCACTGTGGCAAGGATTGGTGGAGTTAGAGAGGAAGGAACCCTGTCAGGATTGGCTTCTGTCTCCTGTTCCATGGTCCCCTCTGAATATTCGTCATCAGTAGTCCCCTTGGAGGCTAAATCCTCTATTTCTGATTGTTGCTGAATGGAAACTGACTCCAGTGCCTCAGCTGTTAAAAGGTCAGAGGCACAAGGAGGGTCCGTTTCAATACAAATTCAACAGTTCATTAGCACAGGCAGCTCCAGTGGAGCAGCTATTGCCACAAGAGATGCTGTTGTGTGCACATCTTTGTGGCTCCTGGGGGAAGCAGCTAGGAGAGGATCCACGTCCTGAACTACATGAATGTGCCTTGGGGAAGAAAAGCCCTGAGAAGCACAACTAGATTTAGGAGATTTAGCTTTAACTTTCCCCAATCCCATGTGCATGTTTAGGAGAGAGGCATGAAGTGGAAAAGGAGGGAGAACGTCAGGAACCAATAGCTGAGGACTACCTTTTAAAGTACAAGATTGAGAAAGGACAAAGAAAGAGAAAAGAGAGATTTAAAGAAATAAGGATCTCTCTTGCCAATAGAAAGTGTAGGAGGTAGACATACAACCTTTCCTGGGCATGCCAAGAACTGAAGCAGGAGGAGATGAGGACCAACACAGGTTCATTTTAAGTAACATGATAGCTTACCCAGCCTGGGCAGCAACAGGAATTAACCCATTAACGGATGGCTCCTTTTCCATTGCTTGAGAAGAAATTTTCGGAGCATCAGAGGAAGCAGCAGCGTATCACATGATCACAATTGCATGTCCTCTGAAAGTGCCATTTTGACAAGGGCACAAAATGAAACCCACATCTTAGCAACAGTCTGATCTTAGGGCTTTTTAAAATGACATCCTACCAAATTCACCTGTCGCAATGAGTATGTTTATGACTGTCATTACAGCAAAGTTCATAATAAATTTATCAGCAGAATACTTTACATAATTCAGAACACCTAAAAGTTCATCTTCTTAATTACCGATATCTTACTATACCTGATGGTTGCTTCTTCTGATCTTCAAACAAATCAGCTGAACTTATAGCAGAGTTTCCAGAAAGCCTCTCTAAACGAACTCTAGCTTCATACTATGAAAGGATTAAAAAAAAATCAATAATATATTTCCTTAAATGTCAGATTTGGGTGACATGATTTTCCACTGTTGCAATGAAACTGAATATCAAACTAAAACCAGTTTCTCTTCTTATTACTGTCACTACTGCCCACTACTGCTTACGTGCCCTATATGAAATGGCATATTTACCCCCAGTTGTCAAATCACCACCTTGCTTCAAATATTTAAAAAACTCAGCACATCCCCCAAAACATATTTCATGAATATAATATTTTTCCATGTAGATAATTTAATCACTTGCGGCCACAGAGCAAACACATTGGCTCCCCTCCCCTCATACAGAAATTATATCAAGTACAATTTGTTTGAGAAAAGCAAATATTCCATTATCATCAAGATATGATGGTATTCCAAGAAGTGCATTTTTCTAAGCTGGTCCCAGACTGATAAATATTAGGAGAAGTACTCATTTTTTCTCAAGTGTCGCTTTCTTAATTGAGCTATCAACACAACCACAACTACAAGAAAACTATCTTCTATTCTGTCTATTACAACAATGTGACACAATCAGATCCCGGAATCACCACAGAAAGAGAAAATGGCCACTAAACTCATCATTAATGGCAGAAAACTGTAGGCTTTCCCCCCCCAAAAAAAAGAACACTTACTTCAGCATTATCTTGCTGTCCAAAGTACATATCTGATGAAATAGCTTTAACATTGCCAAATTTCTTTTGCGCCTCATCTGTGTTTGATGAACATTCATAATCAGCTTTCCGACGAGATGAAGTCCTAAGAATATTATTTCACAGGGTTACATCTTAGAGGACCCAGTTTAACAGAACAGTGTTATCTTTCTTTTTAAAAACCCTTAATACAGTGCATATCAGCTTGGAATGTATTCCATTCATTTGAGAGATGCATTTCATATTTCTCTTAACAAGAACCATTCACTCAGCTCAAAGATACTGACATCCATCTGCACAGAGAAAATCTCAAAAGTAAATATACAAAAACATATTTGCACCTAGCCAAGTCAATAATCTACAAGAAATGTGAAGTTTACAACCACAGCCAGATTCAAACGAGCTTTTACCAAACCTGTTTGAGTCATCTTCCTTGTGTTGCTCCCACTTAAACCCTTCTAACTAAGGGGGAAAAAACCCACTAATTTTAGATCATGCCACACCTGATCAACTACCTCTATTCCTATCATGAATGGAATGCACGCTGAATTATGACCACCTTTCTAAACTAGGATGAGGAACCTCTGTATCACTAGATATTGCTGGACTCCAGCTAGTATGGGCAATGATCAAGCACAACGGGAGTTCTTGTTCAGCAACACCTGAATAGCCACAGGCTCGCCATCTGTTTGAAACGCAGGTAAGACTAAGCTTTCAACTGCTGGTACAGTAATAGTGGGATTTTAATAACTCTAAACCAGTAAACAACTGTGGAACATTAAAGGGCTGCATTAGCCCCCCAGGAGACCTTAGAGGGCTGTACCCCTCACCACACACAGTGCCAATTTTTTTTTAAAAAAGTCTCCAAATACTCTGCAGGTGTGTAGAGAATGTTTTCACTATGTTTTCTTCCATATATATGAATGCTTGATCAAAATTTTCATGACCATATGTGAGTGCTATTAACTGTGAAGAAAACTATTCTTGTATATTGTATATGAGAGTCTCTGATGTTTTGAATGGTAAGCAAGAACTCTTATTTATGATCTTTAATATCTTACTTGTAAAATATAGGGACATGGCATTTTTTTAAATGCCATCTCCACTGTTCCGGTTTTTTTTACTCAATGAGAAGATCCTTGCCATTTCTTTGTTAGAATGTCATTTCTTTATTAGAACGATCTTCTACCTATCCATCTGCTTCCTTACATACACATTTCATTTGCAGGGGAAAAAAAGAAAGAAAAATAGTAAAAAAAATGCTATTCTATAATATCTCTAAATGGATCATAACCCAGCTACTGCAGAAGCAGAGAGGCATAAATGCAGCCACAGTACTAAGTCATCAGCATTTACCTACACTCAGACTGTTTCACTCAGCAGTGTACTTCAGATACAAGCACCCAAGTTCAGTACATGGTTTTGCAGAAGTCATTACTGACTACTGTTAGCTTAACGCACAGTGATACAATTTTTTAAGTTAGGTAGACCAGTCTTACAAATAAAGTTTAATGTTTTGCAGATAAGTTTGTTGAGCTACCTATCTGAATAGTTTGCAGGTTTTGAAGCCAGTATCGTTTCCACATCTCTGCTGAAGCTGTCTTTCTTCCAAAAGGAATCAGCATTTTCATCCCATTTAGAAAGACTGCTGCTTCTCAACTCAGGTGAATCAAAGTATCTGTGTGGCAAAAGAAAACATTAAAGGACTTCTGTTCTAGAGGGTTCCCCAAACTCTGTGTGCAGCAAGAACACAGAGGTGATTGAAAAATTTGATGGGCTTGTGAGCCTTGGATCTAGTTTTACAGAACGGTACTGTATTTGCCACAGAGTACTACATGTTTTCCCATCTGTGTTAAGTTTAAAATCATGATTTTATTCATCTTTTCCATTCGCATTTTAGTGAGAGTAAATCTGATTAAACAAATGGGGTATATGGTTTCTTTCTCTACACCATCTCCCATTTCACAGTATATCTATATATAATACACCATGGAAGAATAATAACAAATATATTCTGGACAGCCTATAATCAAAATCCATAATAAAGTAATAATTTTAGTATTAAAATGTCTGTCCATAGACGCTTTACTCCACCAAATACACTGAGTGTGCAAAAGTTTATGCTAGAAATTTACTTCTTTCAGTTTGTCTCAAAGATGCTACAGGGTTCATTTGTAATCTTTTTAGTTTGACATAGACTATTAAAATGGCTATTATAATATAAAGGATAATATGAGTCCAGATTAATGAATGAAAGGAGACTCAGAATTTAATCCAAATAATGTCCCATAAATAACCTAAGGGCTACTTGTGAGGCTGCAGCACTTCTAAATCTGGATGCAGACTTCAACAATCCTTTGAATCAAAGGCCAGTGAAAGTCTCATGTAAAAGTGGAATTAGTAAGTGCTATTTGAAAGAACCTCTAATATTTACTTTTCTTCACTGAAGTCACCAAGCATAATGTTATCCCAAAAAAGCACACAGTGTAAGTCTAAGAAACAGATTTTTAGAAAATGCAACATACTGCAGAGATCAAAAAGGCCACATGTTAGAGTGGAACTTTACTTGTTCCTTTTTTAGATTCAACTCAATGTCTTCAGAAATTTTTAAATGTTTGAAGAGGTTACCTATAGATACAGGTCTCTTTTAGCTGAGCAAGACACTACACTCTCTCTGAATATTTGCAAAATAGTAGGACAAGGGGAAGGTATTAGCCTTCCTCATATCCTTATTTTTCAGTGGGAAGCCCCTGTTCACATCATAAACTCCACTGTCCCATCTTCTAAATCACAGGTAAATTGCTTTATTAAAATTAAAGATTTTAAATCAGCAATACACAATATGAAATCTTTAATCATGACTTAACAAATAATCTTTAATCGTTTAATATATTTTATACCATATTATTCTCAAAGAAGTAATAACTCATCACCTTGAACCAGAGGAAGCAAAATAGAAGTCGTCATCATCACTGTACTTCTTTCGTGATTTTACATTTGTAGGTGTTTCTTGTTCTATGATTTGCATATCTGAAGTTACCGAATGGGAAATGCCACTGGCAGAAAATAAAGATTTATGAACACATTAGCATCATGAGAGGCAAAAAAAGCCCACATCTAGATAAAGGGAAAAGCTGATTGATTATACCATATTCTCAGGGAACATCAAGTACGTAAAAGCTAAAGCTGGAGATAAGAAGGAAGCTCAACAAAACAAATCAAGTTTCAGATCTCTTAGGTTTAAGTTATTTTTTCCCCCCAAAATCCTCTCCAAACCAATGTTATTATATAACACTGGATCACAAACATGGTGACAGACATCCTAATGAAGTCCAATCTTGAGAAAAGATGGAATTTCTCTTCAGTGTATCCAAAAGCTCCACTGAATGGAATTAAAGAAGAACAGAATAAACTGCTCAGCATCATTTCAACACTCTACGGAGCATAAAATATCTTTGATGTCCTTAAGGTCTCTCACACTAAAATCTTAAAACTGGAGACAAGACAACACTGGCATAAGTTTTCATGAGCCAAAGTCCCTCTCCACCAGATACACGGTATTCTGCTCATTAAAAAGAGGATGGCCTTCCATATTGGGACATATTTCTTCATGAGAGGGACACATTCTTACTATCCATCATCTGCTAGTTGTGCTTGACACAGCAAATGCAATTAGCATATACACTGAAGCATACAGTTGACAGATTACAGCTCACTTGATTAAATGCAAATGCTTCTGTGGACTAGAGTCATGGTGTTTTTATACATCTGATAGAACACATAAGTGCTCATACCACAATAAGTTTGTTAATCTTTTAAAAGGTATTTCAGGATTGTGATTTGCTGCTACATACCACATGGCTACTCCGTCTAAAAACCTGTCAGAGTTTTCTTCCCAAAACCACCATTCATGCCTTTCCAGATAAATTTTTCTTTTATCCAGCTGACTCTGGACTGAGAACTACATTGGTAATTGCCAAATATGGTTGGACTTAGGAAGATTCACAATACAGCTGTAAGACGCTTACAATCATGCAAAATCTATACCAAGTTTATTATATACCAAATGAAAAACATGTTGAAAATGCTCACATAGTTCAGGATTATGTATTTTTAAGAACATAAAATCAACTGTGCTTAAATTCCTTTAAATTCTTTTAATTCGATTATATTTTATTACGTATATTGAATTTTAGTTTGCATAATCATTTTATTTACTGTACACTGCTCTTAATTCTTTTGGGGGATAGCAGCTTATAAATATCCAGAGAAAGTATTTTCGTGACCCTTCTTCTCTGTTTATATACATAACAGGTAATACACTATTAAAACTATGAAAAGTGGCCTAGATCCAATTTCTAATCCCAACTAGGGTAGATCCACTGAATTAACTGCTGGATGTAACTACACATGTAAATTCCACTTATTTAATGGTTCTACTCTAGTTGAGAGTAACAATTGGACTAAGGACACTAATAACAAAAAAGCACACGGTATGGTTAGGGATATTTGGGTCATCATAAATTGGAAACCACCTGAAGGCACACAATAATTTATCAACATAAAGAGATTTCAGTGAATCTTCAGGGCTCTCCTAATGTCTATGAGCCCTTTACAGCCCCAAAATAACCAGAAATTGCAAAAAAGACTAGAATTTCTTTTTTAAAGGATTTTACGTACATTCAAAAGCACTGGAATTCTAGTGGAATATACAAATATAAGAAAGAAAGAAAGAAAGAAAGAAAGAAAGAAAGAAAGAAAGAAAGAAAGAAAGAAAGAAAATTTCCTCTGCTTTTCATGGTCTTTCAGAGAGTCTGAATAGTGCTTTGTTCACAATCTACCACAAGAAAAGAAACTGTTCACACAAAGCACATCTCCAAATGTTAAATAAGTGGGTTGGAGCAAGATGAGGAGAGACAACTTGAGTTCCGACTCTTTGTTACTGTTGTTGTCAACTGCCATCAAGTCAATCTGGACTTATGGTGACCCATAAGATGAGAGACATCCTTAACTGTTCTACTCAGGCCTTGCACATTCAGGGATATTTCTTACTTGACTAAGCCAGTCCATCTGTAACATGGTCTTCCTCTTTTTCTACTGCCTTCTACCTTCCAAAGCGTTATTGTCTTTTTTTAGTGAGTCAGGTCTTCTCATGATATGGTTAAAGTACAACAGCCTCCCTTTAGTCATCTTGGTTTCTAAGGAGACTGCAGGTTTGATTTGCTCTTGGACCCCTTTATTTGTTGATGTTTTTTAGCAGTCCAGGGTATCTGTAGATCTCTTCTCCAGCACCACATTTCAAATGAGCTGATTTTCTTCCTATCGGTTTTCTTCACTGTCCAGCTTTCACAACTTTACACAGAAACTGGAAATACGATGGCATGGACAATCCTAATTTTAGTATTAAATTACAGTCTCTCTCCACATTCGTGGGTTTCACTTTAACAAATTTGATTATTCGTGAGGTGCCCGCCTGCACTCCCATTCTCCCCCTCGCAGTCCCTAGTCTTTTGCCCAGGTGCAGGGAGGAAGAAAGATCTTCACTTCCCTGCACTCTCTCGCCATTGCTCACGTTGGCATGCCAGCAGTGGCTGGCAGGAGAGTGCAGGGAGGATGATTGCACGTTCCCTGCATGCCTTTGTCCGCCCCCTGTGCAGGCACGCCCTGGGCGGCTGGAAGAAGGGCGCAGGGCAGGCAATCAGGCCTTCCCTGCACTCCCTCCATGGCGGCTCGTGTGGGTGCACCCTGAGTGGCCGGCGGGAGGGTGCAGGGCGAGTGATCACCCCTTCCCTGCACTCCCTCAGCAGTATGGGCACGGCAATGGGTACAAGGGTGCAGGAAGGGTGCCCACCACGGGAGTTATTCGTGTTTTGTTTTGTTTTTTATGTTCACGAGGGTTCTGTGTCCCTAACCCTCGTGAATGTAGAGGGCCTACTGTATCTATCTTTACACTTGTGGATCTTGTCTAGTTCCTTCATAGGTTTACATATGATACATTCAGCACACTAAGTTAAACTGACAGAGGGATAAAATTTAGCCTTGCCTGACCCTCTTGCCATTCCATTTCTCCATATTCTGTCCTAACAGTAGCTTTTTGTCTTGCGCATCAGTGCAATCAAAAATTACAGCAAAATCATTTTTTTAAGAGAAATCCATAGTTTCTCATGATTTACACAATCAAAGGCTTTGTTATAATCCATGATGAAGCACAGGCTGGTTTTCTTTTGAAATTCTTTGGTATGCTCCATTATCCAGCATGTGTTTGCAATATAATCCCTAGTGCCTCTTCCTTTCCTACACCCAGCCTGGTCATATGAAATTTCTTCCTCCATATATGGTAGAAGTCTTGCATGGGAAATTAACACAGTGGTCCTGTGGTTACTGCAATCCCTGATGTCTTCTTTCTTGGGGATTGGAATGTATATTGAGCATTTTCAATCTGTGGGCCATTCTTTTGTTTTTCATATTTATTGGCATATTTTAGTTAGAACTAGAGTAGATTCTGTCTCTGTATTGAAGCAGCTCTGTTGGTATACTATCTGTTCCTGGTGATTTATTTCTCCCAAGTGCTCTGAATGCAGCCTTTACTTCACTTCCTAAAACTGGCAGTTTGTGTTCATCATATGGTTCTTCCCTGCATCAATCTGTCAACCTTTCATTTCTTTTATATAGTTCTTCAGTGTATTGCTTCTAGTGTCTTTTTTATTTCCTCCAATCTTTGATTCTGCGCCATTTCCTACTTCTGCATTCCAATCACTTATGATTAACACCAGGTCCTGTTTGGTGTGTGATCAATTTCCTCTTGGACTCCTGCATAGATTCCTTCAGTTTTTTTCTACTGCTGTCTGTAGTTGGAGCATAAACTTGGATTATAGTTATGTTGATGGGTCTTCCCTAAAGTCTCATTGACATGATTCGGTCAGACTTCACATTATATCCTTAACTCTTCTGCTATCTCTCTCTTCGCTACAAATGCTACGCCATTTCTTCCTTGATTTTCAATTTCTAAGTAAAACATTGTGTAATTATCTGAATCAAAATGTCCCACTCCTGTCCACTTTAGCTTGCTCACCATAAGTATTGCAATATTTATATGTTTCATTTCTTGTTTTATTACATCTAACTACCTCTGATTCATATTCCTCGCATTGCATGTTCCCATGTGTGCTGGAACTCTGGACTCTTCTTTTGCTTTTGAGCAGGTCAACAGAAGAGCATCCTTTTAGCTTGAGTCCAGTTGCATCATTAGCCAGATTGCTACTTGTAACTGCGCTCTGCTCTTCCCCAGTAGCTCATAGAGTGCCATCCAACCTGGGAGTCCCATCTTCTGGCACTATCTCTCGTTTCATTTTGGAATGTCTCATCATAGCATTTTTGTGGTAAAAGACATTCAAAAGGAGTTTACCATACCTCCTTCTGGGCAGTACTAACAAGTATTATTTATGGTGCCACTGCTTCTGCTGGTACTGTAGGTGCCAAACAGCTGTTTGGCACATTTTGTATAGCTTCTCAGCAAAAGCCTGACATGGGAGACCCCATCAGCAGGACTGCTTCTGCCAGCACAGCCACTTGCTCCACAGGAGCGTGCAATTCCACCACCACAGAAAGGTAGTACACTCTCATTTTTTTCGAAATACTATGTAGCCGGTAGGCTGATATATAACACTGAGTAGGGTAGTTCACATCATTATGGTTTTTGACCTTGTTTTCTTTTTCTTGCCTTTTTCCTCCCTAGGAATTACTGTTTTAGGCCTGATTAAGAACTAGAAAGCATAAAACCATTACTAATGGTGACAGTTTCTTTTTTTTTAATAGTTTTTTACCTGTTCCTCAAAATTGACAAAAGCAAGGAAATTCCTTATAGTTAAAGGTTCTCTTTCAGTTGAGACATTATAGTTGCATTTGTAACAACAGTATTTGAAAGAGACAAATATAATTTATAATAATCTCCTGAATAAACTATCTTTAGTATCTGAAACATGTTAACTTTATGCCAAGCCACATTACACAGTGGGCATTCAGTATCCACTGGGGTTTAGTTCTAGGATTTTCCATGGATACCAAAATCCATGGATGCTCAAATGTCATTATATAAAATGGTGCAGTACAATGGCATCTCTTATATAAAAAGGTCAACAACTGAAAGGTCTGCTTTTTGGATTTTTTTTTAAAAGTATTTTCATGCTGTGGTTGATTGAATCCATGGAGGGTCAACTGTTCATAGTGCATTTAATGGTCTTAAAGTAACAAAGTGACTCAATCTGTAAAGGAGGCCAATAATGTATTGTTACCCACCATTTTTCAGAAAATTCCAATTTCTCCCCCACAAGCCAGGCTTAAAAGTTTCTAGAAATTTTTTCTTCTCTTGTTAAAATACCTGTTCTACATATTAAACAGTATTATCTGCAATGTTTAGTGTTTGTGACACAAGCTAAAGAATTACACTTACCTTCTGTTGCTACTAAATCCCATGCCAAGTCTATCTACCTCTGTTTTCTTTTTTCCAGCCACATTTAGTTTTTCTTCTTTCATCTGAATTTCAAGATCTTTGTAAGCCAGACGTAAAGTTGAGACTCTTTAAAAAAAAAAAAGAAATACACACAGTCAGTATATGTAAATGAAAAACAAAACTATTTCTTCCTGATCCAACAGTGGTAGTATGCACATGTGGAAAAGTGGATGGAGAGGAAAGGATTTTTTTTCCAAATATGTACAGTGTATGGTATGATATAACTAAAGGAAAGTCCTTTTGCTAGCCTTTCAAGATAGGAAACACTTAAAAACACTGGACAATCCATATAGGCCATTTCCATGCTAGGCTGTTATAGTGTTATTGTTTCACTTTCAACATCCTATGGAATCCTGGGGTTTGTAGTTTAGGGAGGGGCCTCAAAGGTGTTGAAAGTGGAATAGCAGCACTATAACAGCCTAGTGCAGAAATGGCCAGAGTCAGGTGAGTTAGCAGTCAGTAGCTACTCCAGGATTCCAAGAAGAGACAAGCTGCAGATTAAAGGTTTTTTTGTTTTTGTTTTTTAAAGGAATAAGAATTAGTGGAATCTAAATGTGTTGAAATAAGATGTGTGATGTGCAGGAAAAGAACAGAAGGAAATTGGAGAGGAAGATATATTTGTGCCTAAAGAAGAAGATACCTTTGGATTCTAGACTGTCCAGCAAACATAAGTAAACTGTATGCATATGTCAGTCAGAAGAGTGTTTCCTTAAGTTGTTCATGATATCTAGAAAGACAGTCTACTACAGCCTTTCCCAACCATTAGTCCCTCAAAGTTGTTGGACCACAACTCTCTTCATCCCTGGGAATGGTGCACGTTGGGCAACAGTAACTAGGTAGTGCTAAGCTGATTGATAGAATTAATACAGAGATTTGCAAATTGGATAGACATAATAAAACCAAAATGAGGAATCATTTTCTGATCAGACAATGGGGTTTTTATTCCCTATCATACATACTGCCTCCAATCATAAGAACTGCAAGTGCTGTTCCACTTGAAGAACAGAGATTTCCTGACTTTTTCTTCCTCTGTTGCCCTTTAACATTTTGAATTGTTCGGGGATCAAGGAACATTAGATATGATATGAAATGGAGGTAAACTGATGTACAGACTGGCAAAGATAGACCTTTGCATATATAGGATGTCTTTCTCTCACACATCTGCACTTTTGGATCCAGTCTTTGGCCCAGTTAAGCCACAACCATAAATCAATATAAACCAGTATCTTATTGTTACATCTTCCTTTTCTCTCGTACAACCAGAAGCAGATAAGAAATTTCTGATTCAGAGTTCAGTTAACTACAGTTTAATGTTGTATCTAGACTCTAAACTGTGTTAAAGGTCATTTTGGTTAGTTGAAACTATCCATGAGTCAGAGGTGGCCCAGGTATGGCCCTCCAAATGCTGTTGCACTGCAGTTCTCGTAAAGCTTTGCAAGCATAACAGTGATGATACATTATGGGAGCTGTAGTTCAAAAATAACTGGAAAGTTGTATGTTGCCCACCCTTGCTATAACTGGCAACTAGTTTTACATTTACATTCAATTACATAGCCATGTTTAATGGATCACTTGCAATGACGAAAATTAGAATGAAAATTTACTAAATGTAAAATGACCTACTAGAGTAGAATTGTAGATTGCTACATGATTCATTAATCATACACTTTATCAGGCAATAAAGTTTAGAGAAGGAAACAAGCTAATGGAAACTGAAGTAATCACAGCTAAGACAAATGAATACATATCAGTAGCAACAAATCAATTGAGGTGTTTTGCAATACAAATTCCTGTTCTGAAGCCGTGCAAATATGTTGCCAAAGCTTTGAAACGGTCAACGTGCTTTCTTATTTTTCAGTTACAAAACAAAAGTCACACTTACTTTTATTTCGCTCTGACAGCATTAATGAAATCAAAGACGTCAGAATAGTATGTTTCTACAAACAAAGTTCAGTATTTTTGGCAACCTACCTTGAGGAGATGTTTGACCCAAATGTAACAGATACGTTTAAGAAATATAATTCATAATAGCATAAAATGAAGTTATAACAGGATTAAACTCCTAATTGAGCAGCTATAACATGACAGCAGAGATTAATCACAAAAAATGAGCTAAGAATGGTGTCAAAAAAATCAAAGTGCTATATACAGGCAAACTGGGTGTACTGTAATTGTTTGAGAGCAGTATCACCCCAGTACCTCAAACATGTATGCATCTTCACTGAAGTGGTCTTTGGGCACTTTGGCCATCTTCCTTCTTATGTACCGTTTTTAGTTAAGTATTTGAATTTGGTGGATCTTACTTTAACAGTTTAACTGGGTTCTTTTTATTACAGTGGGCCCTCAGTATCTGCTGGAGTATGTTCCATGACCCCCCACAACATTTGTGGATACTCAAGTCCCATGATATACAAAGGTGTAATAAAATGGCATCTATTATATAAAATGGCAAAATCAAAGTCTGCTTTTTGGATTGGGGGGGGCAGAGGGGGAGTATTTTCAAGCCGTGATTGATTGAATCCATGGATACAGAATCCACAGATATGGAGGGCCAACTGTACTCTATTTATCTCTCCCCCTTTCAAGTTTTTATAATTAACAAAACTGTTTCAACAGTTTGGTGTTTCTTACTGTCAGCTGTCTTCAAGTTTGTTGTGGAAACGCAGGAGTGAAGTGTTTTAAAATTAATAAATAAATAGAACAGAATGAATAATCTTCTGTTACAAACGGAATGTGTTCTGGAAAACAGGTAGGGTAGGATGATGTTACAAAACAAGTAACACAAGATTATTTCAGGCATTATTATGCCTTACGTATAGCAACACAAGATGAGAGGAGTGTGTTAGTCTTGGTTCATCTTTATACACTTCTACTGTCCTCCACATAAGGAAGGTGATGGTGTGAAAAGCCTCCTTAGTCCCTGGAGGTTCTCCTTCTAATCCATAATGTTAGTGGAGAACCTCCATGGATATAGTTTCTCCTCTTCAGACCATCATCCCCCACATGCAGAGGACAAATGAAATGTGCAAGGGCAGGAGGACAGTGTTCTTTCCTCTCATGAGTGAGCAAAGTGTAGCCATCAAGGTCAGAACAATGATGCTTAATTTTATTTATGCCCCATCTTTTTCCAGAGATTGAGAAGTTATTAGACTGCAACTCCCTTTATTCACAGTCACCACAGCCAATGCTGTGACCTGCAGTCCAAACATCTGAAGTGCTGTATTTTGCACATCCCTGTTCTAATGTAACATAATAAAAGATATTTTGAAACAGCTATGACAAAAGCTTTAAACTCTTCCAAAACTGTGTTTATGCTGCCACCTAATGATTATGTCAAGTAACTGGAAATTTTAAAAGGAAGGAATAATTTTTCTTTAACTAGCAGTATGCTAGTATAACAAAGCAAAGTTACATTGTAGAGCTACAAGTTATCCTAAGTCTTTGGCTGCATTGCCTAAATAACTGAAGGAACAAGTTTTGCCTCTATCAAATAACAGAATGGATTCCTAAGCAACGAGAATGAAGAGAATCAAAAGGCCAGCAACTAGCCACAAGTCTGCAGTACATTCACAGCAGTACTTTTCTTCCCACTGAAGGATGGATCTAATGTTTTACAAAAAAATTCTGATATTTTAAAAAAAGTTTTTAATATGGCCATAGGCAGGGCTCTTTCATGTATTACAAATATAGTGGGACTTCCCGTGTGTTTGCAATGCAGTCCACATAAGAGAATAAACCAAGGATCCAGCTAGTCCACCACTGTATTTCCAGAATGTGAAACTGCTCACAGTATCCATACTTTAATGGATAAACATCACTTTGTAGAGTTCATGCAATGTCACTGCATATGGCCAGGAACTATGTATAATATGTACACATACAATGTACGCATGTGCCAGAAAGCTCTAAGAAAGCCATATACAGTGGGCCCTCAATATCCACAGGGGATTGGTTCCAGGTTCCCTCACAGAAACCAAAAACACAAATGCTCAAGTCCCCATTAAAAATGGTGTAGGGTAGCAGTAGAAGCCCCAGCTACCAGGCATGCCGCCAAACACAGATTCTCCCCCACCTCTGGGTAGCTCGCCAGCCACCTGCTTCTGCCTTCAAGCAGCTTCCGCAGAGAAAAGATGATTGGTGGCAGCAGCAGTGCTCCAGCTCATTCATTCATGAACAACCAAACATGAGTGCTGCCACCGATCGTCATATCCCAAAGGAAGTTGCCCCCTACCCTGAAACTGGTAGCAGTGGCAGCAGCATTCCACCCCATTCATTCACAAATAATCAAGCAGGAATGCCGCTGCCACAAATCACCATGTACCTGCAGAAGCTGCTTGCCACAGCAGCAGCAGGCTCTTGCTCACTGGTTTGTGAACAACCAAGTAGGAGCACCACCATCATTCATCATTTTCCTACAGAAGCTGCTTGAAGACAGAAGCAGATGGCTGACAGGCTCCCTAGAGGTGGGGGAGAATGTGAACCTGGAGGCCAGGCTTTGCCACCACCTCTCCTGCTGCCCGGTTGCACAGCGTGTGTGTGGTGGGCTTCAACCTGGAGCTAAGCTAGGATGTGGAGCTGAACAAGAGAGTAATGGGGCAAAGGTGATCTGGGTTGCTTTCTCCCCTGCCCCCCACCCCCGCATACATAAGGGCACTCACTTCATTAGATCTCCTGTATATCTTATTTTGACTATCTTGAATCCATGATTGTGGATCCCCACCCGCAGATGCAGCAGGCCCATTGTATTTTTTTCACATGCCAAAGAACAGGTCATGGATAAAGAGCAAGAGTGTCAATGCTTCTGAGGCTCATCTGAATTCTACTCCACAAAAAATGTGGGAGTTTTGTTGCTAAGGATCATGCATGACCATGAATGACACCAAAATTAAAAGGACTACACTCAGAAGTAAGAGTTCAAGTGGAAGCATAGAATGTACCACCGTTAATACATTGTTCAGTGAAGGACAGCACTTAATGCCTTTTGCCTTAATGAGGCTGCTCCATAATTGTGAGTCTACTTGCTGTTTGCTGTTACCACAGAGCATAACAGCTAGCCTGCATTTCATGAGAAGTAAAACGTGATCAGAATTTCATCCCACACTTTGCACTGTATGTTCCCCACAAAGCTAAGCACATAATTAAATGTTGCTTCTCATCCTGATGACTCCCCTTAACATAGGGATGGACAGTGCTGTACTTGTACACTGCATTTCATGTGGGACTGCCTTTCAAAGTGTTCTAAAACAATTAGTTTAGAATCCAAATTGTTAACTGGAGACACCTACCAGCAGTATGCAGATCACTTACCTAAATCCCTTAAATAGAATTACAGCTTCCAATCTATCTATGCTGTTAATTAAAAGTGATGATGATCTTTAAAGCCCTTTACTGTTCGTAACCAATATATCTGAAGGACTGCTTTGTCTTAAAACTGTGCATTGGGGTATGTTAAAGTTACATAAGAAAGCCTCAAATGATAGTCAAGAAATTGATCAATTTAAGTATTTTATCTTGCCCTAGATCAAAAATATCTAAGGGTGGCTTTTAGGCAAATTTAAAACAAACAAGTTTAAAACAGCCTAAAACAATAAAAATATTTTAAATGTACTAAAAGATATAACAACATAAAACAAATTTTAAAAATTAAAAATTACAAAGCTATGTACATCAATACTCAGCATGAGTACAAAGGCCTTGTGAAACAGCCACTGTTTCACTTGACACCTATGTGAAATCAGTGTTGGATTCAACTGGACCTCCAAGGGGAGGGCATTCCACAATCTGCATGCCACAGCTGAGAAGGCCCATATCCCAACATAATATATTGACCTCACTGGTGAAACAGAGAGGATGCCTCCCCTGCACTGATCTCAATCTTCAGGCAGGCATGTATATATATATATATATATATATAGAGAGAGAGAGAGAGAGAGAGAGAGAGAGAAACAGAGGTCTCAAACCATTTAGGGCTTTAAATGTCATCCAAAGTACTTTGTATTCAGACTGGAAGAGTCAGTGCAATTCCAAACCCAGCAAATTAGATGCATCAACCATTCTATGCCCTTCAAAATAAGGAAGTTCTGTTCAGCCTTCTCCTTGCCACATTTTGTAATACAGTCATCCCTCCACATTCATAAGTTTGATCTTTGTGAATCTGATTATTTGCAAGGCACATGCTTGCCTCCCCCACATTTTCACTCTCCCATTCCCTTGCACTCCTGACCCCAATTGTGTTTAAAATGAGCGTTCTTTCCTTTTGGGTAAGCAAAGCCCCCTCCCATTACTGGAGGCATGTCCTCTCTGTCACGTGACTGTACATTCTGCTGCGTAATGGCTACTGGTGGCTCTCTTTGCTCCCGCCTCTCCTTTTTCAAGATGGTCTCCGGAAGTAACTTGAATCCAAGAACTCTGCTCTTTTCCCTCTAAGGGGAAAGTACCGGTAAACCCTTTACCTTGTCTCTTTCCTTCCTCCAAGGAACACTGGGGCCAGAGCCAAAGGAATGGGAAGGGAGCCCTCTGGAGGGGATTTGAGGGAGGAGTTATTTGCAGTTTTTCCACTTTTGCAAGGGTTCTGTGCCCTGAACCTTCACGAATGTGGAGGGGCTATTGTATAAGCAAATGACACCACTCTGAATGAAGTCCTAGGATTGTACTAGGGCACTTTTTCACCACCTAAACTACAGCCAACAGATAGTGAGAAATCCTTGAAACAACATCACTGCTCAGGAAACAGTTCTCTTCTTGAACCCTAAACAGGCACAAGCAGAATGGGAAGTTGGCACGAAATGTGGTTTGGGCATAGCTACTAGATGGAAGACTACATAGAGATTCTGGAACCTGATACACCCACCATCCTCACTGTCACCCATTTCAGCACAGTGAAAGAGTGTGTCTATAGGTTCACTCCAAAAAAAAATCCAAATCTATTTCCTAAGATTTTATTATTATCTTTGCTTGGCCTTTGTTTTTTCTGAACAATTTGATACTACTATTCAACTTCATGTATGTCTTGCATAAGAGACAGGTATTTCTTAGAATGTCAGTTGCATCAAAGAGCATTCAGCAATTTCGACTTCAAGGATCCTATAAATTATTTCTAAGAAAATATTACAAAAAAGATTACACACTTACAAGGGCTCTTCATTCTCAGTTCTTTTGCCAGGATGTAGATCTTCCTTCATTTTATCTACTGCTTGTGCTTGTTTTTCAATCTCACTAAAACTCTTACTGCTCATTTTCTGGGCTCCCAAGCCACCTTTCTTTGCACCAAGCTTTAACAAGAAAAAAGAAAGAAATGTGGCTTTACATCCTGCAATGTCAAATAGTGATGCAAGGGAATAATAGATACTAAAACAAAATGAAAAAGTCAGATGATACCGATAGGTAAAGTGATTGAATGTGCATTGTATCGATCTCCTCTTGCAGAAAATGAAAAAAAAGTGGAGCAAAGGGGGAACAAGTAATGGCAAGAAGAAGGAAGCAGCATAAGAGAAGACCAACTTATTTATACATCACAGTCAAAGCACAGTGCAGGTTTGCACACCTCCATCTCCTGACACAACACAGTTCCAGTTGAACTTCCTGCTTTCATTTTGTTTTGGAATTTTTAAGATCAAATCAGACAAATCTTTCACAATATGAAACTATGTTCCAGTTTTGTTTTGGATTTAGCATGAGAAGCAATTGGAAGATCAACCAAAAGCATATTGCTGCTCAAACAATGCTCTGGCCATGAGCCAATGGTTGCATTCACATAGTGCAACAAGCAATAATTCTCAAGAGTATGTCTTAGAATAAATTAGTATGCTAGTATATGCTCTCTGGTTGCTCCTCACCTGGCTCCTTTTTCAAGAAGCATCTGCTGAACAAACTGCAGATCTTCCATTAGCAGATTCTGTTTTGTTTCATTTTTGATTTCTGATGTGATGGCAACCATGGCTTTTAACCCTGACTTGTCTAAAGAGGAACAACCAAGTTTCCTGGTATCAAAATGCTGATGCAAGATCCATGGCTTAACTGATCCTACTTGCAACATGAATAATTGGATAGTGTGCACAAATGCACTGTCTTATTCACAATAAGCCAAAATCATTTCACATTCTACTGTGCAAATGTGGCCAATGCTAGGATAGGGAAAAAATAAATATGCAAAATGTGCTAATGCTCTTGCTTGTACATTTAGGTACATGGCACACAGCTAGAACAGATAACTCTTATGCTATCAATAGAGAAAAACACAGTCTACAAAGTTATATTATTATAGAGATACCTCACCCAACTACTTCCTTTTCATATCAATCCAGTTAGTTACTAATCACACAAGACATCAGGTTTCTGGATACAGATAATGAAGCATACACCAGGGAATGATATTATAGAGTCTGTGAGTAAAATTCCTTCTCAGAACCAACACAGTATTAACCACCAACCCTGAATAATCCTGCTGACTTAAGATATGCTTCTCAATGTCCATGCAGTTAACTTTAACCGTTTTGGACCATGATGAGTACTGAACCTTCACAAATCAAATCCAGCCTTCGCAGAAGTTGCCAAGATTCTTTGATGGAAGTAGAGCAGACTCAGAAATGGGCATCAAGGCCAATATGAGGCTATCAGCACCACTGCAGATCTGTCTGTTTGAAAGCTTTGTCAGTGCCCTCTGTATAATTAGTACTGCTGGAAAAACATATACAGTTGGCCCTCCACATTCACTAGGGTTAGGGGCACAGGACCCTTGCAAAAGTGGAAAAATCGCAAATATAAAGAGTGCGTGTGTGTCTGTGTCTGTGGGAACGGGCCAAGACATGGTGGGGAGAACAGTGTTACCGTGATTTCTGGGGTCCCTTGGGGGACACCTCAATGTGCTCCACGTGATGGGGAATGGAAACTAGCCAGAGCACGAGCAATAGTAATGCAAGAGGCAGGGTAACCTAGCGGGGTCTTTTACCCAGTTTTTATGGGGTCAGGCCAAGCCAAAAACCAAACGAAGATGTCCAATAAAATGTTTTATTGTATGAAAGTCTCACGCACCAACGCAATCACTCACACACTCACTCAAGACCTATTAAGAAGGAAAAGAGAGGAAACTGGATAGGGGAACTATTGAAGGGATTGTAGCTGGGGTAATACTGCACCTTTTCCTGAAGTCCTTGGTCTGGGAAAAACAGCAAAGAAGTGGAGCTCAGCACAGAGAGGGCTGAGGGGATTATTCAATGGACAGAGAAACAGTCTGCTGGGATGACCGGGAGTGATCCAAAGAGACTCTGAAAAAATGGGACTATTTGTAAGGGAAAAAGTACCTGGAGGGCTAATCCTTTCCCAGGGAGAACAATGGGTGTTGCAACACAAAAGAAGCTCCACGATGGTAACTTCCTTTGCATGATGAGATTACAAGGTGTTGCCAAAGTATCAGGATCTTCGGATGCATTGGGTTGCGATGTGACTTTCTGTAAATGGTCCTTGCCTGATAGGATTTTATTGCTATCAGTGCTCAACTTGGGGCAAACACACTAATCCCCTCAAGTTGGCTTCTCAGGGGCTGAGGACCCTTTGTCTTCTGTGGGTTTGCATAGCTTGAGATTTCCTGGGACTACGTGACAGGGGATTTTACCGGCCTGACCTGGTTTTCAATCGTTCGACCATGGCTGCCTACGTGCCCATCCGGGTGACCATTCAGGCACATTGAATCATATTTTAATATCAAAATTGTACCCTGGGACAGGGTTTTCCAGTGGGGTAACAACGGGCAGATAGGGTCCAAATCAGTCAGGGAAAAGGGGTGGATTGACATGGTGGCTCTATACTGCCTCTCTCTCCCCAATCTGCTTCCCTGAATGTAGGGGACCTAAGCAGGGGGTTTGTGGTGCTCAGAATTGGACTGTGAGCCATCCTTAGTTGGCCTGGTAGGAGCTAGTGGAAGAGGAGGAGAACTAGAGGTCAACTGCATGGCCTGACTGGAATCACCAAGAGGAAAGGTTCCCCTAGAAAAGAAATGCCAAGGAGGCAGGGTCTGAAAAAAGCCACAAATGATCAAATGTGGAGGGCCAACTGTTGTAAACTCCGTGGCCACAGCACAGTCAGTTCATCTTGCTGTTCTGCCCTTTTGTTTCCATTTATTGAAAAGTATGTGTGTATTTTGAAATTCTCTCCAGAGGTGAATAAATTGACCTGTAATGGACCTAAGAATTTGTTTGCTGAAATACCTCTAGGTTCAAGGATCATTCTCCCTGAGAGATCCTGTGTCTGCTCAGTTAATCCAAAAGAACATTTTGTAAGCCCTTTAAGTACACCACTGTTATTGTCTGCACTGAGCTCTTGGTCCAATAAAGGATTTTGTTTGATTCCTTGATCAGGGTACTAAATGTACTCCCCCTTGATTGCCAATGTAGGATTTCACCATCATGTTATCTATACACACTTGAATATATTACTTTTTGATTAAGGCTGAAAATTCCAGCAGTGCCAACTGCACTGCTTTTAACTCCAACCATGTAATTTATGTTGTGCTCAAGTCTGTGTCCATTGTCCTTGAACCAAATGTCCCTGAAAGTGAGCTTCCCATCCAGAGAGACTCGCATCTGTTATCGCTATTGTTTCTTCCTTGTTATGAAAGGTATTTCCTTATTTACATTTGTTCTAAAGCCACCATCCTAATTGTTGCTTCAGAGACTGGGGAAGATTCACTTTGTAATGGTGCTTCTGTACAACTGCAATTTGCTGTGGAGCAGAAACTGTTGTAGCATTTACATATGGAATCTTGCCCATGGCAGTAACTGAACTATTGAAAATAAGAAGTCCTAGAAGTCTTGCAAGAAGCATTATATCTGCAGACTTCATTGTCAGCAGCTGATTTACTTCTTTATTACCATCCTTCTTTTAAGAAGAACAAGCATCCCTATTTGATATATAACCTAAATGTATCAGAGATGTTGACGCTTCCAGGTGACAATTTTCATAGTTCACCATGAACCTATCTTTCTATAAAATACATACTGTTATCCGCAAAATACTTCTGTTCTTGTCACTGCTCCCAGCCATCAGTAAGATGTCATCCAAATAAGGAAAGAGCTGGACTCCTTTCTTTCTGAGATGTACTATTAGTGGAATCAACACTCTGTTATAGTCTGTGCAGCCAAGGTCACACCAAATGGAAGTGCTCTGAATTTGCAATGATTGCTTTTGAAATGAAATCAAAGCTATTTCCTACAAATTTGGGCTATCAAGTCACCTGTTGACTTATGATGACCCCATGAATTTCATAGCATTATCAAGCAAGGAATATTCAGAGGTGGATTTGTAAGTTTCTTCCTTCAAAATATAGCCTACTGCACCTGGTATTTATTGACAGTCTCCCATCCAAGTACCAATGAGGGTTGACCCTGCCTAGTTTCAAAGATCAGACAGGATCTGGTGCCTTTAGGGTTTTTAGGCCCTACAAACTGGGGCCACTGGAATGTGCAAATGTACTGCACTTGAAACAAACGATTCCTTCCTCTTCAAAATTTCCCTGATTGCTTATATGATTTCCATCTTGAACTTCTGATATTTTACAAATCAATTTAAGAATTTCAGTTCTAACAAGGGTTTTTAAGCCTCAATGCTTTTTGGCACCACAAAAAAGATGGAATACATGTCTTTGAATTTTTGCATTGGAGAAAACTTCTGTACAGCCCCAATTTGCAAGAGATGATCTATGTCATGTCAGTATGGCTACTGACATGATGTGTGAGTTGTGGTAATATTGTATCTACCTAGACAAGGTACATCCTTGTACATTGTGATGTAGTGCTACGTAAAGCCCTATGTGGAACTGAAACTTTATAACTGATGTGATGCAATGTACAATGTATGGTGTCATGCCTGTTGCTGCATACTTTGCCTTGCTATGTATTAAGCAGGTCTAGTTAGTACTTGCTGTTAGTCATGTCTAATGGGTACATAATGATTGCATCCATATTATATTATATATTACATATATATCGCTGCTTGCACAAGACTGGGGAATGTGGAATGGGTTGTTATATTGCATAAGAAAGTTCGATAGTTTTAAGCTTATATGCTGCATGTATATGATTTGTATTTATTCATGGAAAACAGAGAGGTGAAAGGATGATGGGATATGAACTGTTAAGTGAGAAAACTGGGTTGTACAGAATGATGGGATAAGCTGGGAAACTTAAGGCAGTAAAACAGAACAGTTCCTGGAAGGTGCTTTGAAGGGGAACCAGATGCCAAATTGGCCTTCAAAGGTTATATTATGATCTATCCTGAAACCAGGTATGTCCCATGGAGAGTTGCATATTAGCCAAGATCAAAGAAGAAAAGGATGCTGGGCTAGGGTATCAAGCCAGGCAGGAAGAAATGGCAATAAAAAGGACAGCATCTTGCAAATGCAGAAATGTATACAATAAAGGCAGATCTGGGAAGGATCAAGGCAGATAATGAATTAACGAGACATGTGAATTCTACTAATCAATGTAATGGACACTGAATAATTATCAATTGGGTTTATATTTGCTAAGAGGAAACGCTTCTCAGTTTCAGCCACTTAAGTAATGTTCGGTTTTAATCCGTACTTTCCAATAAAGAACATTTCTGTCTATGTGTGTTTTCACATTTTTGAGTGTTCACACTGAAGACGTCTTAGAGCTGTACATTACAATCAATTTCTTTGTGTACTATCACATCTACTGCTCGGTTTTTCTGTAAACAATTCTGTATCCCTAAATAATAACCTGAATTCCCAGTGATCTGTTGTCAATTCTGTTCATGTCTATTCAAAATGCAGTAACTTTCCACTCACTGGAATACTCTCCTTGTCAGTATTGTTGATGGTCTCTCCTAGTGGAGTGATCTGTTCCCCTTCCCAGTTGTTAGAATCCTTGTCTTTTATACAGAAACCTATTCCTTTTCCACTGAGACCTGCCATTGCTGCAGTCACTCATATCTCTTGTAACATCTTCTATCTCAAAAGGAAGAGTAACTATTCCAAAATGGTTTGCTACCTAGTTTCTTTCTTCGCATTGTGGCCATTATTTGTTTCTTGTTCTTACTCTCCCTCAAGCCTTTTTCCAGAGCTTTTCTCTCAAATAGTAGTTCTCTTTTAAATGGCATATATGCCAAATTATTTCTCAAGTTTTGGTCCACTCCCAGTCACATAGCCAATGATCTATTTGTTACTATGCTGGCTGTAATACTCTTTGCAGCAAATGCCACTGAATCATTGCCTGTGTCTGAATTCTACTTAGGGCCTTGTTTAACCTATTCCTTAACCTATTCCTGGCCTGGGAGTCTAAAATATCTTGTACCCAAAATACAGCTGCCTCAGCAAACACTCATGTTGCAGTGGAACTCCAAATTACTATGATTGAAGTCTCACGCACCTCCTGTAGCACTGCCTCAGCTTTATGTTCATCCACTTCTTTTAGAACTGCATCCACCTCCTAAGGAACGATGGCCCCTGAAGTAAGTGTCACAATTTGTCAATGGGCCATCAACTTGCAGTCCACTGACGAATTCCATACCCTTATTTTTATGCAAATATAACTTGACTATAACCTAGCAATCTTTTAGTATTTAATGGAGTATCCTATTCTAATTCTATGACTTCCCTAAACACCTCTAGTAAAGGAATTTCTACTGACTTTGGCAACAGCTTCTTTAAAATTGATTCTATTCTGTACTCACTGCATCCTTCCTTATTATCACCCTATGTTCCATTCTGGCCAAATTCTAAGTCTAATGTTTGGACTACTTTTCTCAACAGACCCCAACATTCCTCCACCGCAAACAGCCTATGTGATGTATTTTCTTTATCTTCATCAGTGTCTGAGGAAACAGGGAGTCAACGAACATAACATTAAAAAAATCTTGGACTCTTGTCAAGTCAGCTGGTGCATGGGGAATAAGACAAGAGTGGCTGGATTTCTCCTCCCTTGCCATCCAGATAATAGGCACTTTAAGCACTTACCCCCTTTTTCACTTGATTTGATTTCTTCTTCAGCATAGAGCTAGCCTCTGCAAAAATCAAAACACATTCAAGTCACACTAGATATTGTACCTGGCCAATAAAACTACAATTAACAGCAGCCTCTGCAAAAGCATAAAGTTTCAGCAAGTTTCCCTTTTATTTTGCTAAAGTGAAATACAGCAATTTGATTAAGAAAAATAAAGTAGTATTATGTAATACTTTTTTTTCATTTTCACAATTAAAAATTAGCTCTACAATACCTTCATGAATAGAATACCTTCATAAAATATCCACAGAGGTAGAGAAGGCAAGGCAATTAAAAGAATTTGGGGAAACAGTTTAGTATGTGACGCAAATATATTACTGATATATGGATAAGAAACATGAACAGGCTTAAGAGGTTAATATGGAAAGTGATATTCTAAACTGCATAAATTACCAGTGATGTTCTGGATTACTAGATTACAATTCTGTACTATTTTATGATTGACACATTTTTTAAAAAAAATCAAAAGGTTCTCCAAATCAATCAAAATTATGTGCACCTCCCATATATGTGTAGTCTGCAATTTGTTTTTCAGTACATTCATTCTTTGCCCTTTCTGCATTGATTTACAGTGTCATACACCACATATTATCTTTACGATCACTGTCAGATGAGGTACAGTGAAGAAAAAAAATGACTGGAAAGGGTTATCCAATGAACTTCATAGCAAACAGAAATCTGAACATGGGTCTGCCCAGTCCTAAATTGACCTGGCCAATAACTGTGGAAAAGTTGTTATTTACATTGATAGAGACATCTCACAGTGATGAAATCATGGATTTTATGTACACAGAAACATTACAGATTAAATACAAAAAGCTGGAAAAAAGTTTAAAGCATTTAAGACCATTCAGATTGTTAGTGAAAGATGCATTTGCTTAAGCAGATATTGCAAAGAAACAAATTATAATACTCGATTCCACAGAGGTAAATGTGGAAACTGAAACAGCAAAACAGAGTATCTAAAATGTTCACAGTCACCTTTGCTAGGTGCGGTGCCTGAAGTATTTACATTCTCCAAGCTGGCTAAAATAAGAGATAAAAAAATACATACATCACTAACTAAAAAGATCAAATATTTAAATAAACAATTGTATTTATACAAGATGGCAGCTACCTGACCAATCTACTATTCTTTTTTACCTATGTCAACCAGGCTGTAGGAACTCTATTGTTTCAGAATACAGATGGGGGAAACTATATGTTTTGGCAGGAGAAGCATTCATATCCATAATTTCCTATTTATAATGTGAATTGGGAGAAGCCCAGGAAATCTATCTATCTATCTTTACTTATTTATTGAATTTATATGCTGCATTTCTCCCCAAGTGGCACCCAAGACAGCTCCCAACAAGTAAAAAAAACCCACCAAAAGCTTTTAGACAATTAAAACATTAAACAGCCTATAAAATTACATAACTAACAATAATTTTAAAAAAAAACAGCTAATAAATATGAAAAATGCTCTCCTGCTCACCCATTAAAGGCCTGCTAAAAAAGAAATGTCTTCATTTGCCTACGAAAGGCCTACATCACATTAAATGAAGAATAAGCACCAAAACTGAGTCCAAGATTTCTTGAACAGTTGTTTTCCCTTAAATAGTGCTGAAAGCATACCAAAACATTATGCCTCCACCACATGATGCCAGTCAGAGACACATGGTCCAGAAGTCATGGAAGAATCACAAGTCTTTGAAAAACACTCTTCTAAAAGTATCCCAGTTATTACCACGTTTGTTTATTCCTGAGAAAAGTACGTGAAAATACATCTTGCAATGACTAGCTACAGCATCAACATACAGAGCTGTCCCACATTTATCTAGTTGAACTGGTTGTTTTGTAGGCTGGGATGCATTTCTTTAGGACTCTCCTAAAAATTCATAAAATCATACAAAATTTGCACTAGTTTGCTCAAGGCAATCTCTCTTTATATACGTACACATAAAAATATAGGGATTTTTTTTAATACTTCAATACACAGAACACTTTAATATTCATTTTAGACTGATTACCTAGTGATGCTTGTGGCGATACACTAAGGCAGTCAACACTTGGTCCATGTTCAGGTTTTTCTAGAAGTAAACATTTTTAAAAAATTAAGGACAAAATTGCTTTTTAAAAAGGTTTTTAAGATCATTGTAGAAACATTTCCCACTCACTCACACACACAAGCCTCTTGACTTTCTCCTTTCCTAGACAGCTTCTTTTCCCACCTTTAAAACACAAATTCAGCCACAGTATTGGAAAGGAAAGCTTATACAGACTTAAACTGCTTAGGACAGTGGTTCTTATCCTGGGGACCAATGACCCCTGGGGGACCACAGAACCCTCCCAGGGGGTCTGTGAAGCCTTGCTGCTAGATGGCAGCAGCTACAGAGACATAACAGTAGGGTGGCCTGTGGGTGCTGAAACTGCTCATTTGCAAACAAGGGAGCAGTTTGGGTGCATGCAGAACCTGATGAAAGCGATACGGCAGCAGGTGTGTGTGCGCACTTAAACTATGACTCTGGAGGTCAGGTTTTGAGTCCCTGCTCCACCATGGAAACCCACTGGGCTCAGGCAATCACATTCTATCAGGCTTAGAGGACGGCAAGGGCAACAAATTTTGCCAAGAAAACCCCAATGATAGGTTTGCTCTTGGGTCACTATAAGTCTGTTTTCAAAGGGGAGAGACATGATGGCCAGAAAAAACCTCCCCCTCTCAGCAGTACTTTGTTGTTGTGCATCTTCAAGTCACTTCTGACTTACAGCAACCCTAATGGGAACCTATCACAGGGTTTTTTGGGGGGAGGTGCAAGATTAGGTCAGAGGGAGTTTGCCTTTGCCTTCCTCTGAGGCTGAGAAAATGTGACTTGCCCAAGGTCACCTAGTATCTGACCAGGGATTTGAACCCTAGTTTACAGAAGTCATAAATAAATAAATAAATAAATAAATAAATAAATAAATAAATATCTGGCTATTTAAATACTTGCATATTTAAATCTAAATTTAAATATTAAAATCTTGAGTTAAATTGGAAGAGGGGATTCCCCTGCAAAAAGTTGTATTCCAGGCGGTCTCCTGTAAAGAAAAGGTTAAGAACCACTGGCTTACAAAATGCAAGTTTTGGTAATTATGTACTTTTTTTTTTACAACACAAAACATGTTCAAAGCATGTATTGAAAAGATGAATTTCAGCTGCAGTGACAAAGCAACAAGTACAGTAAGACCCCCATATCCAAAGGGGATTGGTTCCGGACCCGCCTGTGGATACTGAAATCCACGGATAGAAGCAAACACCCTGTTCTCCGCCTGCTCCCCGCCAACCGAGGTAGCGAGGAGGCAGGATCACATTCATTTCTCCTTTCCTGCCTGCCACTGCGGCAATCGGGCCCAGGGCAAGCGGCAGGAGGAGGCAAGGGGTGCGATCATGTGCCTCTCACGTCTTTCCTGCCCACCGCCAGGGCAATCAGGCCTGGAGTGAAGGGCAGAATCACGCCCTCGCCTCTTTCCTGCCCGCCGCCATGACAATCAGGCCTGGGGCGAGGAGCAGGAGGCGGCAAGGGGCACAGTCACACACCTCTCACCTGCCCACCACCACAGAGATCGGGCCCGGAATGAGGGGCAGGAGGTGGAGAGGGATGCGATCGTGCACTCGTCACCTCTTTCCTGCCTGCCGCCACCGTCATTGGGCTGGGACAAGGGGCAGGAGGTGGCTAGAGGCATGATCCCACGCTCCTTGCTTCTCTCCTGCCCGCTGCCACCATGATGGCGGCAGCAGAGAGCCAACCTCGGATAACTGAATCAGTGGATAATGAATCCGCAGATAAGGGGGCCGTACTATAAGGACTTTTTAAAATGAAATACAAAGCAGTCCCTCTCTGCCAAGCTATCCTATGTTATCATTTGTGAAACACAACCTCTTACTAATTGGCATCTGCTGCTAGTTTTCCTTATATCACACGTGCAGTGATATAAGGAAAACTAAGGATATAAGATCAATGGGAGGAAAGGAAACTTCAATTTTTTTTTAATTATGTTTCAAGATAACAAAGTATACCTTCTTTGCTTTCTGAATTTTCTGTACTCTGGCTGAGACTAGTTGTCTCCTGATGTGATGCCTTCCATTCTGTGTCAATAACCTGCAAAAAAAGGGAAATGGTAATTATTGTTACTAATTGGAATAAACCAAAAGCAAATAAAAATTGTTCTAGCCAAGGCACCAGCTGATCTCAAAGTTGGCAACACTGTTTGATCTATATAGCCAATGTTGTAACAATTTCAAAGTTATACTTTTCACAGAGTTTCTCTCCACAGGAATACTTAAGAGTCGTATATCACAAAAAAGAATGAGGTAAATCAGAAACAAAAGTTGTGCCATAACAGTAACAGTTATGCCATAACTTGCAGCCCTGGAATATTTTACTATTAACTTATATAAATTTAACTTACACAAAAAGGCTGCCAACAAGAGGAATTACTAGAAGAATTTAAAAGTCAGTAATAGCAATAGCATTTATTTCTATACCGCTTATCAACTGAGTGTTATCTAAGCGGTTTACAATGTATTTTAGCTAATTGCCCCCAACAATCTGGGTACTCATTTTACCGACCTATGGAAGGATGGAAGGCTGAGTCAACCTTGGAGCTGGGCAGGATCAAACTCACAACCTTGTGGTTGCAGTACTAGCATTTAACCACTGCGCCACCAGGGCAGTACAACTCAGAATTAACAATAATAGGTTACATTTAGAGTAAATAATTGGCAGCTATAATCATTGAAAGAGAAATAAGAAATGACACACTTTCAGACCATTCAACTGACCTATGAACCCATCAGACCTAAACAGGGTCAGCAATACACCTTCTGCCAATAGTGCCAAGAAGGAGATTAGAGACTGTGACCCTCCCCACTATTAATAAGTTGTAAGTACAGCAATGCTGTGTCTGCACAGACTGATGACTTCATCTACCTTGTTGCAGGACAGAAAAAGCTCGATACTATACAGGCACAATGATGTAAGGTCTCTACAGTATGAATCGTTGAGCCCCCTTCAAGTTGCGGTGATGAAACAGGACATGGACCCTGATCCCTTTTCTGGTGCTGGATGGAATGTCAGTGTTGGATGGGATGTACATCCATGCTTGGTTTGTAAATGACATTATAACTTTGCAACTTGAGAAAAAGTAAAGACTGAAAAAGCAAAATCCAGTTTATTCTATACCTGAGGAGAAACATGTGATGCAAAGAAGTCTTCCTCTTGTTCCTGAGGTGATAGCGGAGGGCCTCCACAACCATCTATCCATAACTAGAGCAAACACAGCATGTCATTTCAGAAAATTCCCCTGTTTTTTTAAAAGGCACAAGCAGCAGTACATACAGGAACATACACCTCCTTCTGCAAACAAAGGTGCAGATAATTCTCAGACAAAACAGCAGACACATTGCAGTGCAAAGACTATTATAAACAAGGGAACCAACACATTTAAGATTAAGCATTTAAATTCTATTGACTTGCAGAGCATAATATTGCAGTTGCTACACTCCCAACAAGCTAAACTGACATTCACACACTTTATAAAACAGTAACTATCAACCAACTCTGTAAGTATTGCAGGTGTCAAAACAGTTGTCACTATGTCACTTCACGGAATCACAGACTTCAGTAGTAGTAATTTCTGCACATTCCACGGTTCTCTTGCTATACAAGAATATGCACTTGCAAACTAAAGATTTTGATCAAATTAATTGAAACACTGAAGGGAAAACACAGTCCTGTGAAGTTCCAGAACCTACAAACTAGACACAAGAATTAGAATATTACAGTATTTCATTTTATTACAATCAGTCCCAACTCTGAACACTGTAGTACTATATAGCAGAGCAAGGGACAGGGACAGGACAGCAGGAAACCCAAAGAACACTAAAAGGCTCCTTTTCCAGACCAGCTAAGTTCTAAACTGAAGTACAGTGTGCCCTCTTCTGGCATGACGTCTGCATATGCAAATGACAGGCCACATAAAGCTTTCCTCCCATTATAGTCAATGGATGCAGCAGGATGGACATACACACATTGAGTCTACAATGGATGCAGCAGGATGGACATACACACATTGAGTCTACTACACACCACTCACAGTTTTGTTTTGTTTTTGTTTTGACACAGGGGCTCCTAGCATTGAAAACACACACACACACTGCATATATGGAGAGCACACTGTACTCTCAGCTAGGGAAAACCACCACACTACTGTGGACACACTAGAAGACTTCTGCTTTTTGAAGCTAAACAACGTCAAGTCCTGTTAGTACTTGGATGGGAGATACAAGGGAACACCTAGTCGAGTTAGGAAAGATACGTTCCTGAAACTCTGGGGAAACTGTTGCCAGTCAAGAGATGACAACAGCTCTAAATGAACCTATGATAAGACTCAGTACAAGACAGCTTTCTCTGTTCTTATGTAAAATTCCAACATTTTGTTGCAAATCAGCCTCTTCACATTACTGTTGCTGTGCACCTGCAAGACATTTGCTACGTAAGTAGACCCTAAAGCAAACCTATCATGGTGTTTTCTGGAGCTGAGACTATGGCCCCTTCCGCAACGGGGTATTAAAACGGTGCAGAGTGACCTCCAACGGAGGTCATCTACAATGTGGAGTGGATTAGGGTGGACTATTTTATCGTAGTTCCGCACCTCAATCCACTCCGAAGTGACCAGAACTGGTGGCGCTCCATGTTTTTAAAAAACCTCTTTTCAGAGGTTTTTAAAAAGCACAGAGCGCACAGCCCCGTGCAGCTCCGTCGCCGCGCTCCGGTGCAGATTTGCAGGCGCGCACTAGTGCGTGCCTGCAGATCTGCCGGGGGCGGGCTTCTGGCTGGCGAGCTTCTCCGGTTGGCAGAGAGCCTCCGCCAGCCGGAAGCCGCCATTTTGGACACCGAAGCTGCCATTTTGGACACCGGAGGACTGCAGAGCAGCGAGTTCGCGCTGCTCCGCATGGCAACGGACTTATCCGGCTGCCGATAAGTTCCGTTTTAGCGCGTTTTCCCCCGTTTCCCCCTCCACATGTGGAAAGGGCCTATGTGAAACACCTGTCACTGGATTTCCTTGGCCAAGCAGGGAATGGAGCTCTTATCTTCTAGCTCTCTCTCTTCACATTACAGTGGGGGAAATGATCAGCCATCATATATTAAACCTCTTTAAAACTGTCTGATGGCATTCTTGCTGCACACACTCAAGACTATTTCATGTATTATAAGGATATTTTGTAAATTGTGAGAAGACAGGTCCCTGCTCATAAAGAATTTACAAATTAGACACAAATTCAACAAAGGGAGTTAGAAGAAGGGGTGGCAAATGGAGAAAGGGGAAACAGGAGGGGATTAGAGCTTATACTGAACCTATGTTAGGAAGTTTTAGATAGAAGGAAAAATTATATGGTACAAATAATATGCAAAAGATACAAAGTTTAGATTATTAAAATTCTTCTTCTAAACTATACTAAATCAATGAGGATGGCAGGAAACAGCTTAGGTTCTACAAGTATTTGTGGAACGCTCAAACTCCTATAATATATACAACCCTATCTATCTACAGCGTACACACAAACAAACAAACCTCTCACAAACAAAACCTCTGGCAATTTTGGTGGTATTATGTGCCATTAAGTTGTTTGTGACTTACAGTGACCCTAAGGAGAAACTATCATGAGCTCTTCCTGGCAGAATTTGTTCAGAGGAGGGTTGCCCTTGCCTTCCTCTGAGGCTGACAGAGCATGACTTGCTTGAGGTCACTCAGTAGGTTTTCATGGCTGAGCCAGAATTAAACTTTGCTCTCCACTGTACCACACTGAACAAAATTACACCTGGTGTAGCAAAGCCAACAGCCCATGCTGATAACTAGAGTCAAAAATACTTTGCTTCATTCAAACACAGTAATATTTTTACAAGTTGACTGTCTACAGTAACCCAAGAGCAGAGTGTTTGACACACCAGAAGTACAACAGATTATTTGCAATATGGTATCTTTTGCCTTTCTAGATTACCTACAAAATTTTAATATTACTTCATACACTTGACCTGATGTGTACTACACATGTGTATATACACATGTGTATATGTATGGGTTTATAAACTTCAAACTGACTAGACAGACAATATTTGTCTAGGAACAGAACAGACAGACAAAAAAAGATTACTTACATCAGTACCATACTTCCGTGTTGCCTGAGTTGCAAGAGATTTAATCTTTTCCCTGTAAAGTTGAGCAGCACGACTGCTGTACTTGGCATTGGTATCATTTGTTGTGCAACCATATTGATGGAAAAATGCAGACTATGAAAGAAATGTAGGTAGTATGAGTGTGTAAAAATACATTTGAGGATGAACTTGCTCTAATGTGAAAACAAATGCATAGTCAATTACATTATTTTACCTTATTCTCTACCAAGAAAAATAAGTGTGCCTTTTAAAAAATAAATTAACTATTTCAACAGATTAATAAAATGTCAAAAACATCTACAAGAGGTACATTTAAAAAATACAGAAAACCGTTTGTACACTACAGAAGTTAACATAACAGCACTGTACAAAGTGCTGCAAGTGACTGTGGCCATAAGATTAAAAACTCTGGCAAAGTTACAGTGACTATATGAACAAATTATATGACACTGTTTCATATATCAAATTGCATGACGTTATTTTATATATCAAATATAATTGTTTAGAATCCCACTGTGGAATCACTCCTCTGATGGTGGCTCCTGACACCACTCCCCAGGCAGTTTCCCTTTATGCTACAGCTCTAGGAGCTGGTGCAAGGCAGAACAAGGGGACAAAAAGTCTCTTGATGCAACTTCGAAGTCAAGGCCCTGGTTCTGTGAGGAGACAGTGTTCTGTGGCCCTTTGAGTCTCTCAGAAGGAGCCACAGGTAAAAAAGCAGATAGCAAGATGTATGGCACTCAAGATCTACCTGGAAAAAAAAAAGATCACTGCTTTGCCATTTCCTTTGCAGTCACATAATATACACAGCATATATACAGTTCTGTTACTAGATAATGAGTGGGTTAAAAATAAAACAGATGTCTTGAAACTACAAGGAAACAATGAATCTTAATAAACTTACAGCATTAGCATTTCCTCCAACTTGCATACATCTCAGTTGATACCATGACCAGTTGGAATCTAATTCTGTAGACCTACCAAAAAAAAAAGTCCAAAACATTTTCTAACAATGGTTTCTAGAACAATTTCAAATACAGTAAAACATTTAAAAACTCTTTCTTTCATATACTACTGACTGCAAAAATCACAATGAAGGGAAAAAGAGATAAGAAGTAAAAAAATAGTTAAAAGAGATCAAGCTGGTTAACAAACTGAAAATACAACAATATCAAACTCCTAGAATGCATACACTGATAGAAAAGATGACGAAATATCCAAGTAGCTGTCCATGTGAAGCTGCATCTATATAACTTACATTTAAATGCTGAAAGGGTTGTGTCCACTGAATAACAGAGGATGGGCATTTGGGTTTTTTTCAGCACTGTACTGTCATGTAAGTCTTTTGACACTGAAATGGCATGGGAGGAGGCTGTCTGACAAAAGATGCTCAAAAGTATATGTTCTAATTACCACAGAGATCAGAATATTTCTTTTTAAACTAAAACAAGGACAGCCACATCACTAGCACAAAAGAGACATTTTCTGTCCCTCCTACATCCTGCCATTACAAAAAGCCAGAAGCAGCAGAATGCCCAGCTGGATGAATGGCAGACACTCTGACCTCAGAAACAAAACATCTAGTATGACCTGCTGCTACTTTCTAGGTAGAATTGGGGAGGGGGAATTATTCCCACCCCCTGTTCCTATGAAACTCTTCAAGAGCAAAAGTTGGAACTGAGATATTAGATGCAGCATCTCAGCAAGTTTTCTTTACTCTGTGCCTTCCAAATATGTTCACATGCAGCTCTAAGCAACCCCAGCCAGCAGAGAGTTAAGACATCTAGGAAAGAGGTTTCTGTATCTCTATCTAGACCACAATGCTAATCACCAACAACCCTTTCATATTACATCCTAGTTCCTGTGATCAAAAGAAAGCCTATATAAGGATATACTGCTTTGCTAATACTGTATTCAGAAGAAGGACTTTACTTTTCATCTTTTAATGCTCTGTCCTACAGAAAGCAAGCAAGATATTAATTCATTTGTTCCAGTAAAAGTGGTATTTCCATCGGGCATAGGTGGCCAAGGAGATCAACTTCTGGTGTAATAGATGATGCAGTATTGAATCATACCTCTGAGGAGAGTAAACTAAATTACTCAAGATATTTTGAGTCTTTAAATCAACGTCAAAATAAAAAAATTACTGATGACATGGAACATTCATCTACCAAGCAAAAACTATCTACTTGTAACTATCAATAATCTTTTACAGGAAATGGAATATCAACAAGAACTACTTCAGAAACATTACCATAATATTCAGTGCACACTGACTCATTCTTAGGTCTTGGACATAAAGACTGGATGTGATTGGTCTTTACTGGATTTGTAAGTTATAACCTCTGAGGAATGACATTCACAATAATGTTCAAGGAAATCAAAAGTAAGACAACAGACATTACAGAAATGAACCTCAACTTTGTCTACATTCAAAATTAATTTGGACACTAATTTAAATCCTTCATCTCCCTGAAAAACTTAGAGAAATTCAGTAGCAACCATAGATAGGACCAGCTCTTCAGAGTGCTGCTTCCACAAATGCCCACAAATGATCCAAGTGTTTAAAAAAAAAAGATGAGAAAAAGCTGCTAAAAATAATTTAAATGGAACCTAAACTTCAGCTTGATCCAGAAGTTCAGAACCAACACTCTCCTTTCAATTCTAAAACATGACACCAACACTACAAACAAATTCCCATTTAGTATGCATTTACAAAGAAGACAAATACAAATTATTTACAAATCACCACCTTTACATTAACCCAAGAAAGCATCCCCAAGAGAAACATTCAAACTACTTACCGAATAAAAGTCAAATGAACCCCAAGCGATCGATGCGTCCCTGAGCAGTCAATACACAGGAAGACACCATATGTTATGCTTGCCCAGCTTGGATTTTTTGCTCCACAGTCAAAACATGTCTAGAAAACAACCACAACTTGATAATTAGATTAGATTTCATTAAATATTTATATAGTGTGCAAATTCTCAATTGATCAAAATCACAATCTGGAAACTCCTCTTAGGACACAAACTGCTACTAAGCATCAGAGCTATTTTGGTGCTATGGGGAGGAAAAGAAAAGATGCAACATTGTGACTTCATTCTTACAGGGCTATGTGTAGATTAAGTAACCCGAATGTTCTTCTGCAATAAATGAGAATTCCATTAATTTATTAACTTGGTCCTCATAATCTCATAATTGAGTAGATGTGGAGAATGATTGCTGAAGTCTTATTGTAAATGTATATGTTGTAATATGCCTAATAAAAGTTAATCAGATCAGAAAAACTTGGTCCTTTGATTTCAATGGGACTGTTAGTTCAGCTAAGTCTGGACATAACCCATGAAGTCAGATAAGTACAGTCCTTCCTCCATGTTGGCTGGCTTGACCTTTGCAAATCTGATAATTTGTGAGCACACATGCTTTGTCGCCCTTCTCCTCCTCCCATTCCTATGCATTTTGCTCCAGTGCTGAGAACTCATGCTGAGGCAAAATAGAAAGAAATGGGGGTGGGGGGCAAGGCTCCTGCGAATTGTCACAAAATGCACAGAAAAAACAGGGGGAGCTCTGGAGGGGGAAAGGAATCTTGCGCAACCTTTCGCTCACCACCCCCCATTCCTTTCTGTTTTACAATGGAATGGGAAGCAGGGAGCCCAGGAAGGGAATGAGAGGGGGAGTGGCGGGAGTTATTTGTAGTTTTTCCCCTTTGACAAGGATTCTGACCCCAAAATCCTTGCAAAAGGCAGGAGGCACTGTACAGAATTATGAAGTTATATCAGAATATACAGAATACACACACACACACCACTGGCACTGCAATTTACACCGCAAAACTGCCTGACTCTTTGAAATGCACACATTACAGTGCTCCACCCACTCTGAAAGGTCACAGTTCATCAAGAACAAAATGAAAACATCAGTTAACTGCATCCAGAATTCCTAGGCCAGCTCATCAGTTTGTAGTCTGAAATCAAAGGCCACATTCCACGTTATGCTTCAAAAGTACATTACCAGCACCGATAAAGGGAATGGAACCTTGCTCACAAATTCCAGCAAAGAAGGACAAATAAGGACTCTGAATTTGTTTGGAAAGATTTAAAGCACATTTTACTAACATTTTTCCACAGTAACAAAACATCAGCTAAGCAACTTCGTTCTACTGAAAAAAGAATTTATGACATGCTTCACAGATTAGAGTAGACTCAATAGATCACCATTTACACAACATATAATAGCCCTGGTTGAACAATACAGTATAAAACATTCTATGTATCTGGCATTATTCCTAAAGTTACAGTATAACTTTGATATAGGCTTTAAGGGCTCAGTTTTTTAGATCTCGGAGCATGCAAACTATTCATTTTTCTTTCCCACAATTCAATCTAGTTTACATATCATAGAATCATAGAAATGTAGAGTTGGAAGAGACCACAGGGGCCATCCAGTCCAACCCCCTGCCATGCAGGAACACCCTCAAAGCACTCCCGACAGATGGCCATCAAGCCTCTGCTTAAAAACCTCCAAGGAAGGAGACTCCACTACACTCCGAGGCAGCAGATTCCACTGCCGGACAGCCCTGACTGTCAGGAAGTTCTTCCTGAGGTTCAGGTGGAATCTCCTTTCCTGTAGCTTGAATCCATTGCTCCTTGTCCTGGTCTCTGGAGCAGCAGAAAACAAGCCCTCTCCCTCCTCTACGTGGCATCCCTTCAAATATTTAAACATGGCTACACTGAGCAATGCTTAAGACGGTCACTCATTTCTATGTGGAAGTTATTTTATGCTGCCCTTATCCCAACATAAAAATTCATTTCCACTGAGTTTAGAATTATTTGATGTTACCTCTACAATTGTAAGCAGTTGAGTGACCCAAAGATCTCCCACCACTTTAAACCTGAAACCAATATAAAGATTTGCTGTCAAGACAAACACCATAGTGGTGGATGTCTTTTGCTAAGTTTTAAAGAAAACTATTCATTCTATTAATTGAGGTAATTACCCTGTTTTGTAACAAGCAACTATTTTTTCATCCAGCGTCCTGGCATATCACAGGGTTGTAGTAATTTAAACATACGGAAAAAATGCCATTGCACAAAAATCCTGCCTAAGATTTCTTCACTGGCATTAGTTTTCCCCGTTTCCTTTTTCAGTGTCCTTTCTATGCTAGAGGTATTTAAACAACAACTGTAATTCACTGGAGGTAAAGTACATTAAGCATATGGAAATACAGAAGTCTTCTCAAGCTTATTCGTTCCAACTGTCACTGCATGCCCCCAAGTTATTTCCCACTCATGGTAACCCTAAGGTGAACTTATCACCAGGTTTTCCTGGCAAGATTTGTTCAGGGGACATTTCCCATTGCCTTCCTCTGAGGTTGAAAGAATGTGACTTGCCCATGGCTGCCCAATAGGTTTCCACGGCTGAACAGGAATTTGAACTCAGATCTACCAGAGTCCTCAACCAATACATCACGTCAGCTCAATATTATTTTTAATACATTCTAATCATATAAAAGTCTTAGGCCAGTTCCGCCCTATACTGTTATAGCGCTATTATTCCACTTTCAACATCCTGTGGAATTCTGGGGTTTGTAGTTTAGTGAGGACAAATTTTCTGGCTGAAAATTCTAAATACTCCTCCGTAACCTGCAAACTCCAGCATTCCATAGGAGGTTGAAAGTGGAATAATAGTAGCACTATAACCGCCGAGTGCGGAAAATGGTCTAAGTCTTAAAAGTCATTTCAGTGAAGAGTTTCTTCTGTGTTTATAGAGGGGTATTTAAATACAAAGACATAAATGCAGTAATTCAAAGTAAGACTGTTGTTAACTCAAGATCGCGGTGGAGCTGCTGTCTTCAGAGGCTCTTAAACAGAGGCTGGATGGCCATCTGTTGGGAATGCTTGATGGTGAATTCCTGAATGGCAGAGGGTTGGACTCAATGGCCCTTGTGGTCCCTTCTGCATCTAATTCTTTGATTACTAACAGTTACTAACACAATCCTACACTGCACTCAAAGTGCAGGCTTCTATCAGACAGTAAGAGCTGCCTTGCTGGATCAGAGCAAAGGCCACTTAGATCAGCATTCTGCTTTCAACAGTGATCAGCCATGCACCTGCAAATGAAGGCATCGGCCATCTCCTGAAATTTGCTGCCAGTATCTGGAAGACAGTATTATGCTTCTGAAAATAAGGGCTATGTTTAACTATCAAAGCTAATTGTTATTTTATAGTCTTATCCCTGGTAAAATACTTCTTAAAATCCATCTAATGCAGGAGACAACACATCTTACAGAAGCAAACTCCAGCCATTTTTTTAAACAGAGCTAGCATTGTATCATGGTTTGAGCACTGGACTATGGTGCTGGAGACCAGAGTTCGATTCCCTGCTCAGTCATGGAAATGCACTGGGTGACCTTGGGTGTGTCCCACACTCTGAGCCCCCAGAAAATCCCACGATAGGTTCACCTTAGGATCACCACAAGTCAGAAACTACTTGAAGGCACTCAACAACAACAATTTTTTTAACCTGGGTTTTAAAAATCACAAGCAATAATACTGGTACCACTCTATTCTGCACTGGTTAGGCCTCATTTGAAATACTGTGTCCAGTTCTGGGCACCTCAATTCAAGAAGGATATCAACAAGCTGGCACATGTCCAGAGGACGGCAACCAAAATGGTGAAGGGTCTGGAAGCCATGCCCTGTGAGGAGCAGCTTAGGGAGCTGGGTATGTTTAGTCTGCAGAAAAGAAGGTTAAGAGGGGACATGATAGCTACGTTTAAATATTTAAAGGCATGTCATGTGGAGGAGGGAGTAGGCTTGTTTTCCGCTGCTCCAGAGATTAGGACAAGGAGCAATGGATTCAAGCTGCAGGAAAGGAGATTCAACCTGAACCTCAGGAGGAACTTCCTGATGGTCAGAACTGTCCAGCAGTGGAATATGCTGCTCAGAGTGTGGTAGAGTCTCCTTCTTTGGAGGTTTTTAAGCAGAGGCTGGATGGCCATCTGTTGGGAATGCTTTGATGTGTGTTCCTGCATAGCAGGGGGTTGGACCAGATGGCCCCTGGGGTCTCTTCAAACTCTGATTCTACGTCTTCAGCAAACCAGCTCCCGCTTTTATGCTTCTGAAATATGACTAGAAAGCAAAGAAAAGAAATTAAGTCTTGGTATCCTATGGTAAGTTACTATTACTAGTTTACTAGTTCTCAGTTATAGAAACAATGATTACCAATAAAGCAAATAATTTTACTCATAAGCCCATTTTTTTTATTTGCCTTATAACCCAACTTATAAACCAATTTCAGCTATTAACTTGACCAAAACAACCAATACAGCATAGTTTGCAATCAAGAGCTCAGTGTTGGAGTCAGCCAACGTGAACAGGATTTCTTCTCACTTTGAAATCACTGGACAAGTCATCGTGCCAGCGTAAGATAGTTTCGTGTGTGTCTGTGTGTGTGTACATGTATGTATGTATATATATACATATGTATACGTGTGTGTGTATATAAATAAGCAATGCTTTTCATATTGTTTTTAAAGTACTGAAATTCCTTCACATATGTGCTATACAACACCAGTGTGAATAAGTCAGTACTAGCACCCAAACGCACGAAGAAGTGATGTCAACGGATATGTCTAAGACCATCTAACAAACTGATTGCTAACCTAGAATCTTCACTGAATACACATTTTTTGGCTCATATACACCCTTAGCTACTATGCTATGTCACATATTGTACCAACATGTGCATGTGACTGAAAATTGAAAAAGGCTATGATGCTAATCATACATGCCAAACATAAATTCCAAGTTCAATGAGGCTCACATTTCCACAAATAAATGTTCATGACTACCAACTTAAGAAAAAGACAGACACATCTCAATGGTGGTGGGAGTGATCCGAGTACACACTCTCAGCCCTAAAAATAAATAATTCAGACTGCAGCCAGCAAGTGTGTATTCAAGCCACCTACGTCATAATTTAGAATGGATTTCTCCCTTCTTCTCAGGCTCGCAGTTCTAAGCACACTTACTTCAAAGTCCCATCACTTAAAAACAAGCTTCTTGAAAATCCAATATTACTTTATGTATTGAGAGAAGAGGGTTAGGATCAGGCATTCAAGTTTTCCAATGTGCCCAGTGACAAGCATGTTTATTCTGGGCTCTATACAGAAAGAAATAAAAGGAACTGAACACCATCACACTCATAACAATGAAGAAAGGTAGGAGAGTTTCAGTTGCTGAAAGCAGGCACAGAACTCTTGCTCCTGTGTGCCTTCAAGTAGTTTCTGATCTATAGTGACCCTATCATGGAATTTCCATGGCAAAATTTGTACAGAGCGGTTTGCCATTGCCCTCCTCTGAGGCTAAGAAAGAGTGCGACTTGTCCAAGGTCATTCAAATTCCATGGCCCAGCAGGAATCTGAACCCTGGTCTCCAAGGTTATAGTCCAACACGCAAACCACTGCACCACTGCTGGCTCTCTCATGGAAGTCTACAGACACATAAAACTCAGGAACACTCAAAAAAATCTCAGCTAACAAAGAATCCCTTTCTTAAAAGCAAACGTTCACTACAGCTATAGTCAAGCGATAATACCCTATCATTTTGATGTCATTAAACTAATTTTGTAACACATATGTAGCATATATTACATTTTTTATAAGAAAAAAAAATCTTATTTTAATTTCAAAGAAAGAGCTGTGTACAAAGTGCTTCAGTATATAAGAAAATAGAATTCTTAAACAGGAAATGTAAAGGTCACTCTAAATGAAAATAAGAAGAAACCAAACCCACCAAGAGACAAGGATGAATCATATTACGCTTTATTCAATACACAGAAATGAATCATGGAAAACATACACACTTCTGCCCCTATTTATTCAGAGACAGTCACCTGGGGCACATCCTAAGAAAATCAATGTGCCGGCTTGCATGGAAGAGGCAAGAAATATGGGGGGGGATTAAAAGTTTGCCTGTGAAAAGTTAAAGTTCTGAAGATTTCAGCCCCTTCCTCAAGCATCTAGAAATCATGGCCTAAATCCAAATGTTAGTCCCAACTAGACTGGATCCACTAAATCATCTAGAGAATTTAAATAATGTTTTATCAGGTTCCTTACCCTACTTGGGGCTAATAACTCGATTTAGCATTATGACTATAAGACAAAGGAGGGGGAAAAAAGAATGCCTCTTTAGTCTTTTTGTATTATCCAAGTCAGGGCTTTCCAAATGGTGTGCTAAGTGTGTAGGTGTGTTGCTTACAAATGTATGCTATTATTTATAAATCATATTTTTAAAAAATATACGAAAAGTTTTCATATGTTGTGTCCCCCTATATTTTGTTATTACAATTTTTGTATGTGTCTGTATCTCTTATAAAGGGTTAGCCTCCAGTTTGCTTGTAAAACCGAAATGACTGTGGCCATTTCCGCACTAGCCTGTTATAGTGCAATGATTCCACTTTCAACATCCTCTGGAATCCTGGGGTTTGCAGTTTCGGGAGGGGCCGGCCGGCCCCTCCCGAAACTGCAAACCCCAGGATTCCAGAGGATGTTGAAAGTGGAATCGTCGTGCTATAACAGGCTAGTGTGGAAATGGCCTGTGTCACAAAATGAGGCATGTCCAATAACCACGTCACCAACATGAAAAGTTTGGAAAGCTCTGGCTTAAGTCTTACTGTTGTACATGTATAATCCATGCTCATGGATACTCATCTAAGCGGAATGTAAGGGTCTGTTAAAACGGCGCAACACACAACGACTAAAGCAATTGATAACTAGAGCAAGACAGGCTATAAAAGAACGAGCTTAGGCACAGGACATTTCTGCACGGCATCCTTATAGCGCGATGATTCCACTTTCAACATCCTACGGAATCCTAGCGTTTGCAATTCAGGGAGGGGCCCGGCGACCCCCCCAAAAAAACTGCAAACCCCAGGATTCCATAGGATGTTGAAAGTGGAATCGTCGCGCTATAAGAATGTAGTGCGGAAATGGTTACAGTGATCGCGGGCACGAGAACAGGTATAACAGTTGGCAGAACCAGGAGCGAGGTGTCAAAGGCCATTTCCGCACTAGCCTGTTATAGCGCGATGATCCCACTTTCAACCTCGTCTGGAATCCTGGGGTTTGCAGTTCCGGGAGGGGCCGGCCGGCCCCTCCCGGAACTGCAAACCCCAGGATTCCAGACGAGGTTGAAAGTGGGATCATCGCGCTATAACAGGCTAGTGCGGAAATGGCCAAAGATGAATTAATTTTATTCGGCCCGAGGCGGGTTACACCTGTTTTTTTTTAAAAGAAAAAGCAGAAACGGGCTCCTCCTGAGGGCAACGCGGCCGGGAGATATAACGGGGAGAGGGAGAAGCGATGCCGCCGCGGCTCCGCCCCTCGCAGCAGTGCAACGTGTCACTAGCGAAGTTCAACTCCCCCGGCGGGAGAAACAGGGAACGAGGGAGAAGGCGAAGAACCCTCGCTACCCCCTACCTTGTTCGTCGGAACGGCGCGGAGCCGTTTGAAGACGGCGACGAGGTCCTGCTTGCTGGGCTCACACATCCTCGCCGGCCGCCGCCGCCGCCGCCCGATCGGCCCCTCACCCCTCACGTCAACACTACAACCCCGGCCGCTTCCTCCGCCCCAGCTCCACACAGCCCGAGGGAGGGAGGGCCGACGGCCCGCTGACGCGCCTCGAAGCGCGTCCAACCAAGCGGGCCGGAGGGGGCGGGCCCCCGGCGCGGCTTCAGGCTCGGGCGGGGTTAGCTCGTAACACCGCACTACGCATGCGCGTCCTGGGGCGGCTGATTTGTTAGGCGCGCATTGGGTGGGATTTAGGGGGAGGCGGGGCCGCTTTTGTAAGTTCGGCCCGCGGTTTCCGAGGCAACCGAAGAGTAAATTTGGCGTTTTCAGTCTCTGACCAGGCCCGGAACCGGGCTAGGGAAGAAGAGGGGAGGACGAGGGTCTTGGTTTCTTGTTGTTTTGTGCCTCCCAGTCGTTTCCGACCTACGGCGACTTTGTCAAGGGAGTTTTCTTGGCAAATTTTCTCTCAGAGTTGCCTTTGCTTCCCTCCGAAGCTGAGAGAGTGTGACTTGCCCCGGGTCGTCCGGAGGGGGAGGGGTCTGTGGCCTCGCGAGGACTCGAACTCTAGTCTCCAGAGTCAAAATTCAGCAGGAAAACCGTGAAAGGGCTCCCTGTGTTTATTGTGGGAAATAAAGTGGGTACCCCCAGGCTGGCTCGTTAACGTCTGCCGAGCGTCAACCGGGTCTGGTTCCAAGCGGGTGAAAGAGAAACTGGCGGCCTATGTAGGGAAGCTCCTGTCCACGTCAGCCGGGCGCTTTCCTGGAACGCCCTTTTGCCGACTCGGAAGCCTGAGTCACGGCCTTCAGTGAGGACAGGGAACCGCCAAACGGGCGCGCACTGGAAGCGGAGGTCGTAGGCTGGCAAGGAGCGTCTGTAAGACTCAGGCCATTTCCGCACGAGCCTGTTAAAGCGCGATGATTCCACTTTCAACCTCCTCTGGAATCCTGGGGTTTGCAGTTTCGGGAGGGGCCGGCCGGCCCCTCCCGAAACTGCAAACCCCAGGATTCCAGAGGAGGTTGAAAGTGGAATCATCGCGCTTTAACAGGCTCGTGCGGAAATGGCCTTAGGCATCGATTCAGGAAAAAGAATTGTAAACTCGAGGACGAGGAATGTCTTGTCTTTTTAAAACCGGCATGTAAGTCGCTCTCAGAGCCTTCCCAGCCGCGGAGCGGAGTATACCGTCATCCCTCCACATTGAGGGGCACAGGTCCCCTGAGAAAGTGGAAAAGCTGAATAGCTCTAGGCCCTCCCAAACCGTATTTAACACACACAAAAAGCATGATCACCATCCCTTTGAGGCATCAGGGTTCCTTCGCAAGGCAGAAGTGGAGGGCAGGTGGGGCTTACTGCTACCTCCACTGCTGCCCCACACCGTTTTTAATAGGGACTTACAAGCTTCATTCGCAGTTTCTCCGTCTCAGGAGGCTTGCAGTCCCTATTAAAAATGGCACAAGGAGGCAGCAGAGGTGACAGCAAATAATCCGCGAATAACCAAATCCGCAAAAGTGAAACCCGCAAATGCAGAGAGCTGACTGTAAATCAAAACTAGTTGCACCAGGTACTATCCTTTGTTGCGAGATGAGTTGTTCTGAAACACATTTTCCTGTTTTGTTCTGCCTGTTTTGTTCTGCTTTCACACTGCACAGATGAAGGACTATTCAACTTTTAACTGTCACGGCTTCATTGTATGACAGCCTGGGATTTGTAGCTTGGCAAGGGATTTGAGCTCTCCGGCTGCGAATTGCAAACACCTCATAAACTACAAATCTCAAAATTTCATAGGATGGAGCCCGTCAATTAAAGTGGTATGAAACTGTTATAACAGTGCCATTTGAAAGGGACCCTGATGGAGTTTATATAATCTACTAATTATCAAAACCTACAGTTAACACATTGTTCTTTCCTTGCAAAAAGCCAATTAAAGGTTCCCAGTCTTTCAAAAATATCACCAGTGATTTTTCTCTGATCAATGTTGTCAGTTTGTACATTTCAGCTCAATCCATCAATTTCAGCAGCCAGTCCTCACCCACTGATATTGCTGTATTTTTCCCACTTCTGCACACACAGTAATCTTCCTGCAGTGATCATTTATCTTATCAATTTTCTCTAATGCTTCTCCAACTGATCATCCATCAGTCTCAGCAAGTACAGTTCAGGTTTCAATTTAACATTAACTTTCAAAAAACCTTTGCATCTTACTATGTATTCAGTTCCAGAATTTTTTGGCCATCCCATAAGTTCACCACAAATGATAAAAAGTTCAAATCCCTACTCAGCCATGGAAGACCACTGGGTGACCTTGGACAAGTCACACTTTCAGAAGAAGACAAAGTCAAACATCTTCTGAACAAATCTCATTAAGAAAACCCTGTCATAGGTTCACCTTAGGGATGTCATAAGGGAGAAACAACTTGAAGGCTCACAGCAACAACCTGAACATTTAAAATACTTTAATTTTTCCTGACGACATCAGATGGGCTATTGTAACAAGCATGGCTAAAAGAGATTTTTTTTTCTTTGTACAAGAAATGTTGCAGAGCTTCCCACTCCATTCTCCAGTGCTCCCCACCCATTCCTTTTTGGGGCTTCCCTTTGCATTATCTTGCCTTTTCCTCATGCACACGTGCCTTTCTTCCATGCGCCAGGGCAAAAGGAAACCAAATGGGAAGGGGCAGCCTTGCGTGCAGAAAAGGAGTGTGCATGCCTCTCTCATTAGCCTCCTCCCATTCTCTTGCCTTTTGCCCAGGTGCACTGCCTTCCTTTTCCGTGCCCACACAAAAGGCAAGTGAATGGGAGAGCAACCTCATGTGTGGAGAGGCATATGCGTGCCTTCCCTCCTCCTCCAGGCATGTGTGCCTTTCTTTAACATGCCTGGACAAAAGGCAAGGGAATGGGAAGGGGAGTATGAGGGGAGGCAAGCAGGCACCTCATGAATAATCAAATTCGCAAAGGTCAAACCCACAAATGTGGAGGGAGGACTGTACTAATTCCACCAAGAGAATATCCACTAAATGATGCAAATACTTTTGATTCAATAAACTGGAATGAGCAACTGGATTTAGGCTGGAGTGGAGTCCAGTGGAGCTCTTGAGATCTCTCAAGACCCTACCCCCCAAACAGCTTCAAAATATAATAAAATGCTGTTACTGGACTTAGTTTTTTACCTTGTACCGAAGCTCAGCCTGCTTATACTGAAGTGGTCTGTGTTCACAATACTAGATTGACGAGGCTTATAAACAGCACTACATGGGATAGCGAGATACAATGCAACTGGCAATCTGTCCATTTCCCGTCTTTTCTGAATACAGTGGCACTTCCACTTTCGTGAGGGTTTGGAGTACAAACCCACACTGCCTCTCCCATTCCCTTTTCCCCTGGCATGCATTGTTCTTTGTGCCCAGGCAAAATACAAGAGAATGGAAGGAGGCATGCGTGCCTTTCCCTTATTCCCTTGCCTTTTGCCCCAATGCGCATTCTCTGGGCACAGAGAAGGAAGGAAGGCATGTCTAGGTAAGAGAACTGGGGGAGGCATGCACCCCCCGTCCCCTTGCCTTTTGCCCAGGCCTGGAGAAAGTAAGCACACATGCCAGGGTAAAAAGCAAGGGAATGGGAGGAAGGCACGTGCCTTCCTTCTCCATACACAGTGTTTCCCCCTCCCATTCCCTTGCATTTTGCCCAGATGTGGAGAAGGAAGGCACAGTGCCCCTGGGCAAAAGGCAAGGGAATGGTAGAAGGAGAATGGGGAGGAGGTACATGTGTGCCTTGTGAATAATAAAATTCACAAAGGTCAAACCCACAAATGTGGAGGACAATAGTAGTAAGAATTATAAAATAAAACCCAAAACAGACTTACAGCTATAGTTAGATAATATTGAATATACACGGTAAAGGTAAGATTTTAATAATGAAAATTTTTAAGTGTCCTGACCATGTTGGGGATAAATGTACTTTTCTAGCCTTGGAAGGGAGCTCTGAAAACTCATTCTTTAAAATACCTGTTGACTAGTATTTCAGATCATCAACTCACTAGCACGCACCCCAAAGCAGAATGGGGTTTGAACATTTATTTTTAATAAGATAAAAGATTAATACATGCATTAAAAAAAGCTGTCAAGTTTTGTTTGTTTCAGCTGAGTGCACCTGATTCATATGTAGGAACAAGATTCGTCTACACTAGCATTTGAGTTGATGTGTCAATCACATTGAAAATACTATTAAAATTCTAGGTCTTTATTTGTCCAACAAAACAGGGTATGTTTTAATTGTTCTCCATCAGGCTCCAGTCACAGTTCACTTTTACCTCTCAGGTCTGAACAAAAATGCTTCTTATATTGCATGGTTTGACAACCTAAAGGCACTTCATTCAGCCCATCTTGTATCTTGAGAGTAGATCAGGGAACAGAGATTCAATCTGTGTTGCTTGGGGTTACACTCATTGAAATCTCAAATTCCCATCTTTGGTGTGCTGTTGGACTCAGAACTGAACCTGGATGCCCAGATTTTGCAAGTGGCTAGCAGTGTGTTTGCAAAGCTAAAGCTGGTGAACTAACCAGCCTGTTCTTTGAGATGTCAGATCTAGCTAAAGTGACACATGCTTTGTTTACATCCTGTTTATATTACTGTAACATACACTGTGTGGGGCTACCTTTGGAAATTGTTTGGAAACTTCAGCAGGTTCAAAATGCTGCTGCCAGGTTGCTGACTGGGACAGGTTACAGAGAGCATATAACCCCCGAAATAATTGCACTATCTAGCAATCCATATCCAAGGAGAATACAAAGTGCTGATTATGACTTTTAAAGCCTTACGTAGCTTGGATCCAGAGTATTTGAAAAACTGTATCTCCCTATATGAACCTACCTGTGTTCTAAGACGTGCAGAAAAAGGCTTTCTCTCCATCCCACCACCAACACAGGCACACTCGGTGGGGACACAGGAGACAGCCTTCTCAGTGGCTGCTTCCAAGTTGTGGTACTATCTCCCTTGAGAGTTCTGATTGGCCCCCTCCCTGCTGTTTTTCCACCAGGAGCTAAAAACCTTTTTATTTAGAAAAGCATTTAGTTTTTCATATGTTGTGGCAGACAGAGCTTGTAATGGAGAGTACTGTGTTTCTATTTTCTATGATAATTTTTTTAAAAAACCGCTTTTAAAATTTTTAGCTTGTGTTAATTTCTGTGCTCAGAATTTTTTGGTTGCATTGTGCTTTTAAAAGGTTGCATACTACCTTGAATCCCATGCTGGGAGAAAGATGGGATATAAATTAAATACAATAAATCAATGAACAAATAAATTATTCCCTGCAAGATGTTATGTGTGGGCATTCCACAGCTTCTGCAGAAATACACGACTAGAAAGCAAGAGATCTGTTGCATGATGACCCAGATCAATTGTGCTGTGCATAGCTGGGACACACAACTGCTCCCCTACTTCTATTATAGATGGACAAATCTGGCTGTTTTGGTTTCTACAATTTTTGAAGCTTCTGAAAAACAAGTCAGTTATGTCCATATCAGTTTGTGACTATTTTAGTAAAACGTCTGCACAAAGAAGTCATATGCATTTCTTCTAAAGCAATATATTAGGAAGAATGCATTTGGGGCAGATGTGTACAAAAATGAACAGGAAATGTCTCCTAAAACTTCTCAGAATTGCAACAAACTGAAGGATAGCTGCTCTTGTCCAAGTATAATCTGATTAAAAATGCAAAGCAAATTATTTCCGTTGCTAGTCATTTTGAATCTGCACTTTTTCTGAAAGTCCAGTCACAAACACCACATTTACAATTAAAAAGAAACAGTGCCAAAAATAAAATTGTGTTCAATATGTTTAAGATTTTATTTTTAAAATAGTATGCTATACAGAAAAATATTCCAGACTTATTCCTACCCAGTTGCAGCAAATCTTCCATGTCTGCGAAATATGCTGGAATATTAACATGGCAAAGAGATCCAATATTCAAGCTTGTACAATTGAACTTCAGATGTTAATAAATAATTCAGTCACCAAAGGCAAATGGAATAGTCAGGGAGCACTTGCAGCATTTTAACTATCAAAAGATTATTTCAATTAAATGGCAACTCCCTAAAATAGCCTACCTACTTACCTGATAAATTTAGGTTTCCTATAAAGCAACTTGATCTAACATGTTCACAATCCAGCTATTTAATTTCCTACAAATGTTTACGATTCCACACTTTTACTGCTGATTTGCAATTGCAAGTAAGTAGAAGATTTTACAGTGTTCTGCTACAATAATCCACAGTGGAGCTAATGCTAGTCTGTATTTGGATCCACAATTTTACTTACAAATATAAATCTTAGGATATAACTATTATTTTCACTTTATTCAAGAATCTGGGTCAAAGGATACTTAAGTTTCATTCCAGGGTGCTGTGGATGCAGTGCCCCAGAGGATCCCAAGAATGCACAACACAGAGCAGGTTTCTTCAGGTGCCTAGAAGTCTGTTAGGCCATAACAGCAAATGGAAAGCTTGTGCATGTCTAGCGAATCCCCATCCAACTCTTTTTGCTCCACACAATCAAGGGATGTTGGGCGAGTGCTTTATGAAGACATCTGGCCTTATGGACACTTTGACAATACACACAGACTTTCTGCTCCCTATATTATGACATTATTGTGACATTATGACAATACTGTCATAATATAGCCAGTAGGAAATAGGGCTGGTATGTTTGAGAGTGCTACATCCACAGTGGACTGGACTGAGCAATTCATCTGTTTACATCTAAACAGTTACATACTCACAAAGTAAATTTGAAAAGGTCTGTCATTTAAATTGTGTAGCTTACTGCAGTCCACTTCCAACTGAAATCAATAGCAAACTCACATTGATTTATTGGTGTTAAGACATTACCTGAAATTTAATGCATAGACAATAGGCTTGCTAATTAGGACGTTCTCTTCAAATGTTTGAATATCAAATTATATATACATATACACAACTTAAAAGAACATATCAATAAAAAGCACTCATCTATTTTTACAGTCTCTTTGCATGAAAAAATAATCTTCATATATGTTTAATTTTTAAAATCACACAAAATCATTAACAACCTGCAAAATGTTAACTTGGTAAACAAGAATATGGTGGAGAATGGTTTAAATATTTTATTTTCAGAAATCTACCTCAAGTCATCATTCAGGAAATTCATTTTTCAGGTGCCAAAATACAAGAACAGCATTTATAAGCGAAACCCAAACCTTAATATTTGCAGACAATTCTGCTACACTGTTCTGTAACAGACACAATATGGCACTTACACCATTAGGCCATGCTAACAGCATGAAAAAGATAAACAGTACAGTGTGGACTGGGGAATACATCTGATTCATAATTTAAGTAGTATTTCTCAATGAACCACATATGGAAAAAATGGCGCACTAGATATCCTTTAAATAAAAAAATGCATCTTTCAGATATTGCTAAGAACAGATACAAAATTGCAATTCTTTAAAAAAATCAAGTTGCAAATTACTGAAGGTCACTTAAAAATAGCTGATTTAAACAAGAACCAAAACAAGCCACTATCCAGAAAACTGAGATTGAGGCATAAATTCAGCAAATTCTGAAACAATATACAAATGCCATGATAAAACAGTAAACTGGCAACAGGTGCTAAAAATCATTTTTTCACTTGCGCTACCTTTTTCTGTGTTGGTTGTTTTGTGCTGCATATAGGCTGCCTATCTTCTCCCAGTTCCAGCTTCAATCATTAGATGATTTTCCAGGGAACAATGTATCAATCCATCATTCAGCTGCATTAAAAAAATCATACCCATTTCTACCAGTTCTCCTCAAGCATCATACTGACAGCCACTACAGCACTGTTAGAAACTGCACATCACTGGATTGGTTCCACATAGTTTGCTGGATAGAGGCCAACTTGTCCATTGTCCAGACGACCTTTGCACCAGCCTTGTTCATCCTCATCTTCTATTTTTGTAAGTTCTTCCCCTGTGGAGAAAAATGGTCAACTGACAACCTTTAAGTTGCAATCCTTAAGCATGTTGAGTAATTTCTCCATTCTCACAACAATTACAAGATTCCCTCTTTATAAATCTCAGGATATTTTTATATTTTTTTTTTACTGCACTTCACTCAGTATTGCAATACTGGGAAAATTATACCCAATGTTATAGAGGGCCTTGTCTCCTCTAGATTCCCCAAAATATTCTTTTTCTGATCAAAGGGAGAGTGTGTTCCTTCCTTAGAAATCTCCAAAAGTAACAATTCACCTTTTAGAAAGGTCAAACCCTGACGCAGGCTTCTAGCCACATTTGGTTTTGTTCTTCTAATTTTTGGGTAGCCTGCTCATGCCCATGGACTAGGAAGGTGCTCTCCTACACCTACCACATTGGTCCATTCTGTTCTTATACAGATGGGATAACAGAAGTGTTTACTAAAGCAGCAAGCTGACTGGATTAAAAAAATGTATCAGGGGAAAAAATCATTAGATGCTGATATTCAGTGTCCTTCAACACAGTGAAAACACATCTAAATGCCAGGTGAGAAAAGACCTGCAATGACCCTGCAACCGTTTAACAGACATAGCCCTATAGTTCCATGGGTTTATGTATTAAAGCTTACAGTCAGTTTGTTAAATAAGATGTATGGACAAAGTTCACTATTCAGTCAAATGCATGTTTTACACACTATCAGGAAATACACTGATGGTACATCAACGTACCCTCTAACAACACCTACTGTCACAGTCAACTTATCTACTACAGAGGATGAACTAGGAATACCCTACTCTCTTCTAATCAGATCAAAAAAAGCAAGCAGCACTGTTTATTGTTTCTGACTTGAACTTTATTAATACATGATTTACTCAGTATGACTCTGTCTTTCTTCAAAGGGACCTTCGTATAACAAAAGGGGTCCATTCCGGGACCTACATGTTATGTGATTTCTGTGTATAATGTGGAATCTTTTTCTCACCTGAAATGGCCAACAAAGTGACTTTATGTCCACTCCCAGGGAAAGCATACTATAAAATCTGGCTGGAGGACCTCAAGATTCCTAGAGAGCGCACTTCTCCAGCCATTTCAGGTAAGAGAAAAAAAGTTTCCAGATTGAATGTGTATAACTTAAACTACATACAATGTATTTTTGAAACAATAATCATACAGAGATCTTATACTGAGAAAAAGGACTGGATTGCAATTTCTGTCTAGCTGAATTCTGTGTTGTTCTTGGGCCTTTCTGGGCATCAAAAATCCTCCCAAAGATTGGGAGAATGGACGTTTGTGTGACTGGGGCCATTTTTGAGTCATGGAAGATGCGTACACATTTCTCATGAGTTAATTTAAGGCAGTGCTGCTCAAAGTGGTGGTCTCTGAAACTGGTACCAATCCCAACATACTGGCTGCCAATCCATGACAAGTTTCTAAGAAAGACTGTTGCTATCAATGGACTTCATGCTAACACCTGGCACACTGCAGAAAAATTCTGCCAGTTTCCAATATCACATAGCTTAAGAAGCACTAATCTAAGGAGTATTGGGGTGCAGCATTTTTAGCCATTTAAAAATACTACATACTGACTGAGCACCAAACAGCAGTATAGTCATCTGTATTGGAAATGAAACTGCTAATACTCTGGGAAAAATGATAATGCTGCATGGATACTGTAGTAGCAGAGTTACTGCCATATTTTGTAGTTCACCAGCAACTTGTGGCTTCTTTCCTAGAGCTGAAGGCCTGAAGATAATGTCTCCACCACTTACAAGTACAATTTACAATGCCCTTTCCTTTATTAAAAACTAATATTCACCATACAGTTGAAATCTTTTTATTCAGAGGGGTTTCGATTCTTCTGCACTGCTTGTGACAGAGAAAAGTTCGTATGAAGTTTTAGTGTGTTTGCCTTGGAGAAGGAAGGAAGAAGAGTAGGCATGATAGCTGTCTTTAGATATTTGGAGGAATATCACACAGAAGACAGAGCAAGCTTATTTTCTGCTCCTCCAGACTCTAGAACACAAAACAGTAGATCTAAATTACAAGAAAGGAGATTCCACCTAAACATTAGGAAGAAATTCTTGACTGCAAAAGCTGTTCAGGAGTTGAATGGACTGCCTTGGAGGATGGGGACTCTCCATCTGTGGAGGTTTTTAAACAGAGGTTGGAGTACTTGAGTTGTGTACTTCTGCACAGCGGAGGGTTTGTGTGGCTCAGGCCCATTTTTGAGTGACAGGAGATGCTCCTATATTTAGATGTCCCTTGTTGGTCCTTTTCAATAATTTTATGACCCAGGAGAACTTACCAGTCTTAAAGCTGAGTTCATCATGCTCTTGGCCCTCATAATCATACAGGGCCCGTACTCTCACTTCCATTGTAGGGGAGGCATCCTCATCAAAGGGGTTAGTTTCTGCTTGGGCATCACTGGATGAAAATGGATTGTTTGCCTCTTCATCTGACCACTCAGCACCATAGCTTGTTTTCTCATAACTGCTAACACTAAACAGAAGATGAAAGTATTTTAGCTTGTCAAGTAGAACTAGAGGTCAGAGGGTTGGAGATATACATATATGCCAACATTGTACCACAAGACACATATTTAACAATGTTGTGTTTTGCGATGTCAAACATCCAGAACAAAGTCAATTTTAGCATGAGTACATTTAGAGATATAAAGAATGTACATACACGATGTTAATCACCAAGACAATATCAAAGACCAGGAATAACATATCCTCTTGAACAAAAATGTTAAGCAGTGAGAGTGCCTCAGAAAGGACACATCCAATGAGCACAGGTAGCAGCAAAGTTCCACTAGCAGTTTCAACACACTGCCACAATTAAATTCTGTGGAACGAGTGAGGAAAAAAACAAAAAACCCAGAAAAACAGAAGTGATAGAGCACTGGTATGTTAGTCAGGCTTGCAACAAGTACACAATAATCTCTCAACAAGGACCTCATGCATTGTGCAGGAGTGTTTTTGTAGAAACCCAGAGCTGGAAACCCTGATAGAAAAGTGTAAGCTTGAAAAACAATTTGAGAACAGTCTTTCACCAACTTTTTGGTTCTATTGTCCTCCTTTTCACTGACAGTACTTCCAGTATCTTCTTCATCTTCAAAAGGATTGTAACTTGACTGTACTGACTGCACTGAGTTACTCGGGACACTAAGGTTGCTATTTGGGAGAAAAAAAGCATTAAGGTGACCCTATGTCTCTGCTGCTAATACCAGAGCCAGACATACAAATTATTTTATTTGTATGTCTTATCAAAACATTTCTTTTTCAAAATAAAATTGCAACTTCCATATTAATACACTGTCTTTTTGTTCTAGAAAGTAAACTAATATTTCTTTTCAGAAATAACGTCTGCCCAGTCAATTACAGCACATGAATATACCAACCAATGTCTCCAGTCTGGTTTTGACGTCACAAAGCCCAATCATCATCCTAGGATTCCAGTTTCCATCTTTGGTTTGAGAGCAAACTATGGTGAGTAATAAGTAAGGCACAGTAAACTTATCACTAACCAGAAATGCAAAGATATGAACTAGCTCAGCCTCAGGTCTCTGTGATGTCAGAATCAGGCCAATTTAACATTCTCACAGGGCTAAGACATCCAGCAGGACAATATTACACTGAGATGGGCTATCACTAAATAAGAAACACCATTCATATCCTTTAAGCTGTGGTGATGAACCTGTGGCCCTACAGATTTTGAACTTCAACTCCCATCAAGCCTAGCCAGCATAATTAGTTGCAGCTAATTGCACTGCAGTGGAGCAATATCTGGAGAGCCACAAATTGCCAACCCTGTTTTCAAGTCTAATAATGATATCACTAATACCATTTTAAAGATATGAGGACCAGTAAAATATTGAAAATTCATTCATTGATCAGACAAGGCGTAGCACCATATGGCAACTGAAGAACACAGAAGTTTATCCTACATACTTTACTCTTAAAGAAAATGCAATATAATGTAATAGAAAAGTTCTCTAGGCTCAGACACATGACTTGTATTCATTATAGTAGGTTATTTTCTATAATGCATGAACTTTTCCTGATGTATGAAAAATCACATTCACTGATGAAGCTGATTGATCAGCGACTATGCCTTAGTCCTACAAAGGTCAAAGTGTACTTTATTACTTTTAATGCTTCAGTGCCCTTCATTTCAGATGACAGAAGAAATGTGTACAATATAACCTACACCACAAGACACGGTACTAGTGTGGCTAAACTTTAATAAGAAGTGGTAACCAGTCCTGTTCATAGAAGACATTTTCTTCACACAAACAATATGAACAGGTTGCTTACCTGTAACTGTGGTTCTTCGAGTGGTCATCTGTGCCATCATACACTAGGAGCTTTAGCGCCTGTGCGGTAGCGTTCGGAAACTTCTAGAGCTTGTTCGCTTGGCGGGAACCCCTCCCCCACGCCGGTACTGCGCATGCTCCTCCCGCCGAGCAACGGTCTCTCCTCAGTTCTGTCGTCCGCCGTAGAACCTACAGGGACCTGAGAAAGAGGGGAGGAAGGGCGGGTGTGTATGATGGCACAGATGACCACTCGAAGAACCACAGTTACAGGTAAGCAACCTGTTCTTCTTCTTCGTGGTCTCTGTGCCTTCATACACTAGGAGACTGTGTAGCTTACCGGTCGGACGGCGGGTCAGGTCCTACAGCACGGAAGCCAACACCTCACGTCCAAACCGGGCATCTCTGCGCGACCGGCAGTCGAGCCTGTAGTGGCGCACGAAGGTCGATGGTTGGGACCAGGTCGCCACACGGCAGAGTTCATGCAGGTCAACTCCTCGCAGGAGGGCCGCAGAAGTAGCCACAGCTCTGGTGGAGTGGGCTCGAAGCAGGACTGGCGGAGGCTTCCTCGCGAGCTCATACGCCAGTTCAATAGTCCTCACCACCCACTTGGAGAAGCGCTGGGTGGACACTTTTAGGCCCTTCCGACGTCGCCCATAGCAAACAAAGAGATGTGGCGTCTGTCGGAAGGAAGCAGTCCTGTCCTTGTAGAAAGCCAATGCCCGACGCACGTCCAGGGAGTGGAGGGACCGCTCCAACGGTGTCGTCGGGTTCGGGAAGAAGGCAGGCAGGATGATGTCCTGGTTGAGATGGAAACTGGACACCACCTTTGGCAGGAACGAGATGTCAGGTCTCAGGACCACCTTGTCCCTGTGGAAGACCGTGAAGGGCTCATCGGAACGAAGAGCTGTGATCTCACCCGCTCGCCTCGCTGAGGTCACCGCCACCAGGAAGGCAGTTTTCATTGTCAGGAGCCTGTCATCCGAGGTCGCCATCGGCTCGAAGGGCGGCTTCGTCAGCTGCGAGAGCACCAGCGAGAGGGACCACGGCGGTAGCGGCGGCGATACCGGCGGGTAGAGATGATGAAGTCCTTTCAGGAACCGCTTAACGGTATCGTTCCTGAAGAAGGCCGAGGCAGCAGATCGTGGCGGTTGGTATGCCACGATCGCGGAGAGATACACCTTCAGGGATGGAAACGCCAGGCCCTGTTGCCGGAGGTGCAGGAGGAAGTGCAGGACGGTCGAGAGCCCCGCGGGCGATACCGGCTCACTCCTCTCGTTAGCGAAGGTCAGGAAGCGTCGCCACTTGTATTGATAGTTGCGACGGGTGGATTCCTTCCTGGCCGCGACGAGGACGGTACCGAGCACGGGATCGTCTAGTGCGATATCCTCCAGGCATGGAGGGCCAGGCGTGGCAGGTCCGGATGGAGGACTCGGCCGCCGGAGTGGGAGAGCAGGTCCGGTGTCGGTGGCAACCGGAGCAGGTCGTCTCGCGCGGCTTGTAACAGGGGTGCGAACCAATGTTGCCTCGGCCAGTACGGGGCTACCAGGATCGCGTCGGCTCGGTCGGCGAGGATCTTCGATATCGTCCGGCCGAGCAGCGGGAACGGCGGGAACGCGTAGAGGAGTTCCCCGGTCCACGGAAACTGGAAAGCGTCCCCGATGGAGGCACGATCGTGGCCCGCTCTGGAACAGAAACGGCGACACTTCGCGTTTTCCCTGGTCGCGAAGAGGTCGATCGATGGTTCGCCCCAGCGGTCCCGAATAGTCCGAACGCCTCTCCGGAGAGAGACCATTCGTGATGGGATGAGGTGTCCCTGCTGAGGGCGTCTGCCGTGGTGTTCTCCTGCCCGGCCAGGTGAACCGCCACGGGATGCGTGTGCAGGCGAATGCACCATTCCCACAGGCCGAGCGCGATGTCGAGCAGGGTCGTGGAATGAGTCCCACCTTGTCTGTTGATGTAGCAGACGGCGGTGGTGTTGTCCGTCAGAATCAGGACCGTGCGCCCCGCCACGGCATGGCGGAACGCCCGTAGGGCTTTCCAGACGGCGAGCAGCTCCAGCGCGTTGATATGGAGAGCGGTCTCGTCGTCGGTCCATCTGTCGCGGACTCTGAGATCGCCGCAGTGGGCACCCCATCCATACAGGGAGGCGTCGGTCGTTACCGTCACCTTCGGTGTCGGCTGTTGGAAAGGCATCCCTGACATGAGATTGCGTCGCGACTGCCACCATCGGAGGGATGAGCGACGTCTCCCGGCAGCTGCAGTCGGAGTGTCTGTTCGTCTCGCAGGGGGTCGAATATGCGGACGAACCAGTGTTGAAGAGGTCTTGCTCTCAGCCTGGCGAGATATGTCACAGCGGTCGTCGCAGCCATGTAGCCCAAGAGCTGCTGGACGCTTCTCGCAGATAACGTCGGGGCCGTACGAGCGTGAGCGGCGGCCCGGATCAAAGTTTGTGCTCGAGACTCTGGTAGGTACGCCCTGGCGGAGGTCGAGTCGAGCGTCGCCCCGATGAAGTCCAAGATCCTCGCCGGCTCGAGGTGGGACTTCTTCGGATTCACTCGTAGACCAAGGCGGGTCAGGAGTGACAACGTCATGTGGACGTCGTGGTAAAGTCTCTGTTTGCAGGACGCCACCAACAGCCAATCGTCGAGGTAGGGGAAGACGGAAGCCGAAGGGGGAGTCCGAAAGAGAGGTCAAAGACAGTCCGAAAGTCCGTAAAACCGTGAAAAAAACAGCAAGCCAAGCACGACGTGAGAGGAACAAACTAAAGAACCTTCCGTACGCGGCGGCGGACGAGAAAGAACTGAGGAGAGACCGTTGCTCGGCGGGAGGAGCATGCGCAGTACCGGCGTGGGGGAGGGGTTCCCGCCAAGCGAACAAGCTCTAGAAGTTTCCGAACGCTACCGCGCAGGCGCTAAAGCTCCTAGTGTATGAAGGCACAGAGACCACGAAGAAGAACAACCAGTTCATAATAAATTCACATAGCTATCTTGACATGGCCAGAATTTCCTGTACTGCCAGTATCTGAGGCACTGGCTCAACTGTAGAAATTATGTATCCATAATTGCCCAGTGTCCACACACAGACAAGCAGTACAGTTGAAACAACTCAGGAGCACAAGTATACTATGGGAAGAGGGATAATTACTACATTAGTGCCTCCAATCCCAAGTACAAATACTGTGTTATTCTTCCTTTTAACTGTAAAAATAACTATGGGTACAAGATTCCTTTGTCAATATTACAGAATTTGAAAGTAACACCGAATATGTGAAGAAAAAACAAACCTTGAAAATGACTGCCCACTGTGCAGGATAAAAGAATTACCATTCATCCATCCAACAAAGTATTTTGTGGTTTTACTCTGTGGCTTACTTTAATTCACATCATTTGCACTTGTGAAAGGAAGCAACAGCTGATGAACAAATAAAATCAATTCACTCTGATCATGATTGATCACTCTTTCAGCTATAAAAATCTCCAAAGGTGGATCACCTGTTCTAGCACAAGAGATGGCAACTAACATACGTATATTATTTGCTTTTTTGCTCTTTTATTGTCACATTTATTACAGCAGCAGTCCCAATTTATTCTGAGAAATTTTGTAAGAAATGGCAACCAATGAATTTACCAGAAGTGATAATTTTCATTAAAGGTACCACCATTCCATTACAGACCTCATAATTAGTTTATAGGACTCAGCATTTCCAGTTAAATGGTTCTGTAGCAAATCTGCAGCAAGATCTCTGCCTGAAAGCACTTTCCTATCAGTGCTGTGTGCATCACTAGCAATCTCAGTATAAAACTGGAACTTTTCCCAGTCTGTTTTCAACAACGTGACATTTAATGTAACACAGTATGACATTTAGTTTAATACTATTTGTATGACTGAAAAATAACCCAATATATTCACTTAACCAAAGCTGTTCAGAATTATGACTCTTTTGTTGGGGGGGACAAAACATGCATGTGGCCTCAAAGCTGTTTTTTTTGTTTTTTGTTTTTTCAGTCCTTGATCTGTCCAGACTCCACAGACTGTTCATTTTAGTGGCAAAAAGATGAACTCCCTCTCCTGGAAGCTTCCAGGAGTAGCAATACACCTCTCAAAAAGATCAAATGGGCTTTTTGCATCGTTAAACTTCAAAAAATACCAATTTTTCAAAACGAGAACCAGCTCGCCACCAACTTTTGGTTTTGACATTTTTGACAATTGGTGCAATCCTTCCTGGAGAGTCTTGGGCAGGAATCTGGCCCCCAGAACCACTGTAGCTGCCATCCCCTGGGTTAAGTTGTTGAATGACTAACTACCCATCCCACACCTTTGTGTTTCTCAACATATTTTAAACTGTACTATTCCTATCTGCAGTTTTGTTTGTGCAGTTGGCCCTCCATGTTTGCTAGGGCTAGGGGCACAGGGCCTTTGCAAAAGTTGAAAAATCACAAATATCAAAATATTGGTGTGCGCCTGAGGGAAACGGCTGGCGCATGATGGAGAGAACAGACACCCAGGGTCCAAACCAGGTCAGGGGAAGGGGGATGGCTCAGCATGGTGACCCTACACTTCTTCTCTCTCCCATCTCCTTCCTTGGGTGTGGGAGGGCATCAGAGAGGGTTTGTTGTGCTAAGAAATCAGGCTTCAAGCTATCCTTAGCTCGCCAGGCAGTGGCTAGAGGAACAGGAAGACCAGAGGCAGGTTTTTAAAGGGCTGCATAGCCTGATTGGAGCCAGTAAGAGGAAAGGTTCCCCTGGAAAAGAGCACCTGCGGTTGGGGGAGGGATTGAAGAAACTCACAAATAATCAAATCCATGAAAGTCAAACCTGCAAGCATGGAGGAACAACTGTACATGTTTTTTAACCCAATTGCTGGAAAAATATAGACCAGGGACTCTGTGCCATATTCCAAGTATACCAGGCAATGCCACCTTTTTCAGAAGGTTTAATCTCCACTGACTCTGGAAGACATAAAGATCTTTGACATTCTTTAGAGGAAATAATCTCCTAGGGTCTGGAATGACTGTATCTTCTCCCAGTTCAGTCAATCACTTACTACTCTACAAAGTAAGACAGCATTGAAGAGGCAGAGAGATAAGCATGTGAACTTGAGGTCCACTCTAATTCTTTCACAGGCAGAAAGATTCTAACTAAATTGCAGACTAACTTTTGAAACCTAAATATTCTAGTATATTCTAAAATTCTACTGTTTCATAATTTAGTCAGCAAATGGAAAAATCACATACCTGCTATTTTTGTGCTGTGAAACCTGATCTCCTGTCTGGTTAATACCAGTCAGAGTCACCCCATCTCCAGGTTTTTTCTTCTCTCTTCGACTGAGAGTGCGGTTCAGATCAGCAGACCACTCCTACAAAAAGAAGAGTATGTAAATGAAGCCTTTGAAGCTACTTGCTGTCAGAAAGCATAATGCCCACCTAATATATTATCTCATTTGGAAACAACCTAGCAAGATCTAAAATGATAACAAAAAAAGGATTTGCATTTTCCCCTCTATTTAGATAAACAAAGGCATTATCTACCCTCCATAGGCCTCCATAGGCAATATAGTAGAATTGCTAGTGCTCAATCTTAGTTTTGTCTTCTAGATTACTCAAGGCAACACTATCTGCTCATCCTTACATATCTAAACGCTGAATTTCAGAGGATTCCAGAATACCTTTCAATAGTGTAATATAAACTAAGCCTGGACCTGTGGTTTTGGTATTCTCTGCCTATACTCTGATCTAGCAGTCTCTTCCTGGTAAAGTCTTGCTGTGGTTGAGAAAAATCTAGATTTTCTGGCTTTATATGCTAGAAATCCAGCTCTCGTTTCAGGCAGAGAATAAAGAAAGATGTAACACTCTTACTAACTTTCCAGCTTTCATTCTTGCAACCATCTCCTCTCCTTCCCACCCACCCACTCCGAGCAAACACTACAGTGTCACCATTACTGTGGCTTACACATTCATACAAAGAAAATAACATGGGTTAAAATACTACTTTGTTAAATTTAAACATTAAATTCATGGGTAGAAGAGAAAGTTCATCATTCCTTTCTCTGCTACCCGTACCACAGCCTACCCCACACAGCAGGATTCTCTGGCCCCTTGGGAAAGTGTTTTTAGGAGACTAAGGAGACTGGCAGGAAAATCAGCATCCACTTAGCTCTTCCACAGATCTTTGGGTTCAATATTTTGCCCCTAAGTAGAAAGTGTAATTTATATACCAAGGTATATATATATTTGGTATATAAATATACCAACAAGTATATGTGTTCATGAAGCTGCAATAAACTAATGTCAGCCAAAAACTGTGCATGTAGCACATAAACTACGTAGCTTGTTTTTATGATGGTTTAAGCAGCTTAGGTAGGAAAACTTGGTTTAAGTAGAGCAGAATATAAACACTTACTTCATCCTTGTGGCATGAAAAACAAACAAAATGCTTGTTAGGAGAGGTAACATTTTAAGTAATTTAAAGCCTGTCTTTCCATTTTAAATTAAGTTCCACTTTACAGCAGATGAGTGAGAAATATAAATTACAAACATGTTAAAAACAGTAGAACAGAAGGAATAAGCTATAACTTTACCCTGGTAACATATTTATTTCATACAGTTGGGCTTCACAATTAAGTGCCTAACACAGAAAATATTTACTTTGCATCATTTGCTGTGTAATCACTGCCATATGTGATCTAACCCCCTATTTAAATCTGTATCATCCACCCATTGTGAACAATGTTTAAAACAGTTACAGATGGTATCTTAAACACCTATATGTCTGAGGTATGTTAAGCCCTTATTGATGAAGGTGTAAAGAGGATGGTACATTAATCTTTGTTAGAAATGTCCAAATATAGCAAAATTTTGGATTGATGTTTTCTCTGAAATCAGTTAAAAGCACAGACAGACACTTTTTTCTTGGCAGCTACTGGTCTTTTATCTCTCTTTCTCAAAGACCATAAACATTTCACCTACAAAGATCTTCTTATATTCTTATGTCTGGAAGAGACGTCAGAAATTATTTTGGTATGGAAAGATTTTAGGAACTATAATTAGTTTAGTGGCACACATATATTGCTCCAATAGAGAAAAAAATAATTTATCTACCCTGAACTCAAAAGAGAAACTGCGTAATTATTTTTTGGACTACGGTGTCCAATTGGACAGACAGGACATCAACCATTCTAAATTTTCAAACTGGTATAAACTATTTAAATTTGATCACCAAAGGGTCGTATACCTGACGAAGCTTACATATTTAAATCTTCGTCAGGCTTTTACAGCCCTCCAATTTCAAACTATGCCCACAGCCATGATTGATGGCAGATATTTGCACGTTCCATTGGCCCTTCGTACATGTATTTGCAGGGCCCCAGAAATAGAGGACCTGCCGCATTATCTGTTTTCTTGTCCTTTGTACGATGAACCAAGAACAAAGTTCTTGGGGGCTATTTTGTCCTCTTTACATGCACATACCACATCCGAAAAGATTTTTTACCTGCTGTCCGACACCGACTCCGCGGTAACACATATGGTCTCTCTTTATGTCCTTGCAGCTATGAAAATCAGGGCCAGTCTCATCAAGGATATGGCAACTGATTGTGCTGGGGATGATCTTTATTGATGGATTTTATTAATCTTAGCACTAATGTCCTCCTTAATATATTTTACGGCTATATAGTTTTTATATCTTATATATTTTATAACTCCAAATGTCTATATTTTATTCCATTAGTCACTTATTGTATTTTTTATGTTTTTTATGTTTTTAATACATGATCCGCTGTAATATCTTAATGTTTTATTTGTATTTTTATCACAGATTCTGGTAATATGTATGCAAATGGCCTATGGCTAATGCATTATATAATAAAATGAAAAATGAATACTTGCAAAAAAAATGAGAAAAAAATCACAGCACAAGTACTTTAAAATGCTACATGGTTTCCATATTTTAACTTTGTCAATAGAAATTCTGATGTAATTTCTTCTCCAAAATCTCAAGCAAATTTATGGAACAATGTAGTCTCAGACAAATGCTGGCCATACTATGGATTGTACATTTGTTATGGTGCTTTTGTAGAAAACTTTATGACTATATTATTCAACATTTTTTTATTTTATTTATTTATTTGTATCCCGCCTCTCCATATGGATCGAGGCGGCGAACAACTTACAAATAGCATGTATTTCGAAACATTTCTATACATGCCCCCAACAAGCTGGGTACTCATTTTACCGACCTGCGAAAGGATGGAAGGCTGAGTCAACCTTGGAGCCGGGTAGGATCGAACTCACAACCTTGTGGCTTGCAGTACTGGCATTTAACTACTGCGCCACCATGGCATGAATTGGTTTTGAATATGAAAATATTTTAATAAATTAAATTTCACCTAACACTATAAATTGTGCTCAACACACAACTGTTACAATATTATACCAAAAAATGAAGAACAATGAAAACATTGAACCTCAAGCAAAAACATACTGGATAAAAAAAGCTGTATAAAACACAGCTCACTAGATTAAAACCTACCACACTAGCAAGTCTCCTTAAATGCCAAAAGCCTAATCAAATAAAAATGTCTTTGATTGCTATTGGAAGGACAGAGGTAATCTTGCTTTCTGTTGCCAGGAATTCTAGAGCCTGGGAGTAGCCATGGAGAAGGCCCTCACTTGTACTCCCACTGTCTTTGACAAGAGCAGGAGAAAAAGAGATGTCTTTCAAAGTCTTAAAATTCATGGAAGGAAATGCACTCTTTAAATACCCTTGTCTCAAATCACAAAGGTCATAATCAGCCCTATCAATTACTCTCAGAATGAGACTGATAAAACAGTGAAAACACTGTAGCAAGGGAGTTATATATTCTAAGTGGTGACAGTTCAGGAGTTTGGCTTCAGTATTCTGGATCAGCTGAAATTTCCAAACTCTTTTCAGAAGAGAACCTTGCACTACAGTAGTCCAAGTGGTCTTTGACTACAGCATTATCCCCACAGACAGATCCAGCACCTCAAGAAATGGGCTCAGTGGTTGAATTTCCCTTAATTCTGCAAGCACTCTTCTGGCCACTGACAAAATTCATCTCGGCTCAGCACTAAATCCAGGATTGCAAGCAAGCTGCAAAACTGAGTCTTCATGGAATGTGTCCGCATCCACCACTTGTTGTATTCTTTATAGTGTGTGAAGCCAATGAAGTGTTATAGCTAACCATAACAAAGAAATACAGGACCCCTTCTACCATTAAAAATATTACAAAAAGGCTTAGCTTTGTGAGTTCCCTCACACACTTAAAGGTATTAGTAAGCTTGCACTCTCCCTAGCTTGCTTTGTGATTTTCTATGATGGAGCGGGAAGGCCTGACTTTGATGCACAAGTTATGCAGTCTTCCCCATTCACATGAGATCCAGAAACAGAAGAAATGCAGCTTATTAATGCCTTCTGTCTTGCTTTTTCTGTGATACTTACAGGACAGAGAGAAAAAAGTTGCAAAACAAGGACAAGCTCTTACCTCAAACTGGGGCCAGTTCATTGACATGCCTGGACCATGATTTGCTCTGAACCACCTTAGATCTTCAATAGCATCTGCTGCTTTAATGTTCTGCTCCATTTCACGATAAATATTTTTATAGCTGTAGGAAACAAATTATTAGAACTATTAAAAATATTTTAAATCAAATATTATACAGAAATCTGCCTACATATTATTTCAGAATTTCTATGTATTAATTGTATGTAAGAAAAAATAATCTATTTTATTCAATAATCAGGAGAGGAATCTTCTCATACATACTAGTGTTTAAACAAATTCTAAATTTAATGCATACTCTTTTTCTCTCACATATACAATCTAAATTGTATATATCTTTAATCAGCTAAATAAGGAATATTGTTGTTTTAACAGGAAAATAGAAACGGGGTGGAAAATACAGCAAAGTGCACAGATCAACTCTAAAGATTAGCAGTACAATTAATGTGAGCCTGTACAAATGTACCACAAAGGTAGTATTCAGGTACAGAGGATATCCAGTTATGCCTGGTTTACATGATTCTACAGTATTATAATCCCATTGTGGTATCCAGTCTCCTAAACCTTAACTATATGACATTTAAGGCAATTAGCAGAAAACCATTCTGTATAAAAAAATCTTAATGCTCAAATTACTTCATTATCTACAAAGGAAGTGGTCACTACTTGCACTATTCTACTGCAGCGCTTCAGGGTCATGGAACTGAGTCTGACAACATACCTGTAATCCGCTTTTGTTTGATAACTAAGAAAAAAAAGAGAAATCCTCAAAATAAAGAGGATGTTCAAACACAGAATTCAAAACTAACAGCCAGCCTCTACAATGCTCAAATTTATATCATCATTTAATTAAATATGTAAAAGGCAACTTGGTGCATTTGTTTTAACTTGTACAGTTAGCCCTCCATATCTGTGGTTTCTGTATCCACAGATTCAACCAACCATGGCTTAAAAATATTCCCCTAAAATGCAAAGAATAAACTTTGATTTTGTGCTTTTATATAGAGGATGCTATTTTACTACATTATTGTACATAATAGGACTTGAGCATCCATCAGTTTTGGTATCCATGTGGGGTATCCATGGGGGTCCTGGAACCAAACTCTAGCAGATAGGGCTCACTATACTTGGTTCAAAATGATTGCAAAATAAGCTCAAGAAGTATGGTTGTAAGCAGGAAATAAACAGTCCTATAATCCATTAATCCTTAAATACTGACCTGTCTTCTCCCTCACTGAGTAGCACCTTAATTTAAAAAGCTTTGCAAACAAGGACATCCCCTCTTCAGATTTTAAATATGAAGTGGACAGGATGAGACAATAAATGGCATCTAATATATTTCCATCTAAAGTGGCCAAAAAGCAAATGTAGCATTTCTTTAAGACAAATTTCAACATACTTTCAAGGGCTATCTACAAAGACCAATTTTAGGTCATGAGGAAGCCAATTTTAAAAACAGGGAATGGATTCATATCCACAGTTTTATTAAATTATCATGATTTAACATTTCTGTAAGACACTGTAAACAGAATTCCAGTGCCACCATATTACCTTGTGGAGTTTTCTGCTCAAATACAACAAATTTTCATTGCTTGCACAATAGTTTGTGACAAAGCGGCTTGCAAATTTGGCTTCTTACTCGAAAAGAAAATTTCACTGCCCAAGAGCCTCCTTAAACAGATATACAACTTTCTGCTAGAGAGAGTGTATGGCAACAGTATCATATTTAATATTCAGTGGTCTTGTTTCTAGTCTATGTTCATTTAAACTGTAGCACTTTAAAAGAGAACACAGAACAATTCTGGTTTATTTGCCCAAGTACTTACTTCAGTGAAGATATGCAACTGGGGAATTTTAAACCTCCTCTGAGAAATAATTTTTGTGAAAAATTTTTAGACCAAACATTTGATAGCCTTGCCTGAATAAGTAGTCTCTTAAATGAGTGGGCAGGGAGATAAGTAACAGAGAGCTTTAGTTTTGGTATCTTTATCTGCCTTATACATTTGGCAACAGATTAGTTTAATAAAACAATACTCCAAATCTATAAAAAATTTCCCTACAGTGGAAATAGCAGTGAATATCAATGTATGTTAGATATGTCACCACTACCAAATCTGTTTGCAAAAATGTAAGGAGGCTGGATACAACAGGAGCTAAATGTTTGAATTTCACCAGGAACTTTTCCCCCGCTTTCTTAAAGCCTACCCTTCATCCTGGGATAGGGTTGCCAGATAATGGTTGTGTGGATGAGGAATCTGCAGTAGGTGTGGGTTGCCACAAAGTCACTTGCTGAAATTCCCTCTTCTACTGTCTCTTATTTCACTTGGCAGCCCCTATACCAACTGTAGAAAACCTGCTACTCCTCGTCTAATTTCAGAAATCTCTGCGAGCAAACAGTAGGCCTCTGGCAAGAGAAAACTGGTTTCTCTCCAGCATTCCAGTGGGTGAGAGAGGGGAGAAAAGAAGGGATGGCAGAAAGATTTTAAAAAGGTATAATTTTGTCTCTGGTCCCAATTACTGCAGGCTTCAGCTCTGCCGGTTATGCAGTATCCAACAACTTCCCAAGTGTTAGTGACTATAAAACTGCTACAGTTAGCAACTATTAATTTTAGTAAAAGTATTTACCAAGAAAATGTGTGATGCCACCTTACAAGCAGCACTGCATTCTCTTTCACAACAGAGGGTACATCTCTTCTGAGATTGTGTGGCTATGACATGTGTGCCCTTCATATAAGAAGAATTTCACTTCAGCACTACTGTGCATTTTCTACAGGCAAATCAACTAGCTTTTCCTTACCTGAGTGGACAGCTCTAATCAAAATTCATTGGCAGTCTTCAAAATGAAAGAACAAGATCTATAAAAGATTTCCTCTTTTGTCTTATAAGAATTTAATCTTTCTTACAAGTTAATAAAACACAACATAATGTCAGGTTTGTCACTCCAATACTATATCCTTTATAAATAGTGAGTTGAACAAAACAATTTAATTTTATTATATTCACATAATGACAATTTTCATATGCAGCACCTTTCATAAGTAGCACATGCTTACCTTGCAACAGTAGATAAATCAAGATGTTTCTGAACTTCCAACAACACTTCCCTGAAAAAACGGAGACGTTTTTCTTCAAACTGCTGACACTGCTCAAAAACTTGTTCCATATTTTCCATGTACTGAGGTGTAGCACCATCGAGGTCTTTAAGAGATTTTTCATACTTTTCCTTTGTCTTAAAAAAAAAGACACACAAAATTATCCAAAAGTACTGGGGTTCTTTCATTATGTACTTTTACCACCTAACCCATACCCAACAGGCTAAAACAATTTTTAAAAATTATACAATGGCCAGAAAATTTTCTAGCACTCTCAAAATGAAATTCTGTGTTATATAACTATCCACCAGAAGAGGGGATAATAGCAATTTGCTACTAACAGTAGGCATTTTCCAAAACAGAAGCTAACAAATTCAAAAAAGGTAAACAAATTAGGAAACTGGACTTAAATAAGCTCAATAATATGCCAGAGGCAAGGCAAGAATAACTTTGCTGAATTACCTTCTCCCATATCACAACACTAGGCTAAAATCAGACCTTAGAAACTATTCCACGGTAACATCCTGGCAAGTACTAATTTAGTTCTGACAGTGGCCGAGTCTGGATGAAAAGTTCAACTGCAGATTAGCATCATAAGAGTGAGCCTTGGGATTGTGCACTCCATTCTTCTTTTGGTGCAACCATAAGGAGGAGTTCTGATAGTTTTATTTCATTTTTTAATCAATCACAGCTTGTCCTGTCATTGAAACCCAACAAACTAATTAAACTTAAGTATGGCTATTGAGAGGAAAACAACTGGAAATGTGGCCTCAGAAGCTAGCTTGTTTCCATTAATCACTGTTAAATAATCAACTACATTTTAGGGCTTAGACACAACACTGAAGTATGATTAATCTAAAATGGAAGCAAAGTTTTCCAATTTCTTCTTTGTAGCCACACTAAAGAAGACAGAACATATGAGCCCAAAGTTTTCTGTGGCCTATTCCCATATTGGTAAACCACAATTCAGTGTTATACCCAGACACAACCTCTCAAATGAATTTTAAAACAGCCAAAACAAAACAAATTATACAGTGAATTATTTGAGAAGCTTTGCACACTATCCAACATTTGGGAATACATCTTTCTGAATCTATGCTGAATAAAAGATGTGAATTTTAAATATGTCTTTAATAAGTTAATTAAAGAAGACATACCAAGTTTGCTAGTCCTCAATGCAACAGTGCAAAACTCCTTTAGGATATCTCAGAAGCTTTCAGAACTATTTTAATATAACTTTACAAAGCAAATTGAGAGAGCATGTTTTCTGTCTATACACAGAAACAATATTAATATAAAAGCAAGATAATTCTTTACCTTTTTCCTACGATCATTTCTACATTAACAGCCCTAGTTGTATTTACTGATCTAGCAAAAATGAAATAGTATTGACATGTTTGCACTGGAAACTTGGAAAGCGCTGTCTTCAAAATAATACATACAGTTTACCTTAAGCACATCCTGTTTACTTTTATCCACTTTGTCTTGCAGTTTCTTTAGCTGTTCTGGATTCAGGGCCGGATCAGCTTTGCTGTTTGCTTCTCTGGATACAGCAAGTTTTTCTTCCTTGCAGGCTGCATGATAAGCTTTCTTAGAAGCTTCCACCTGAGTTGAGATAGTTTCAACACTTACTTCACATTTGTACAAAATCATTGTAAGAATTCAACACAAAATAGACAGTTTCAGAAAAGATAACTGCTGTAGAAACCAAGCATTTTTCAAGGTATCTTTACATCAGCCTTCTTCAGACTAGTTCCCTCCCATAATTCCTTATCACTGACCAACCTGGCTGAACCTTTGGGAAGCTGTAGTACAGAACTGTTTTAGATAAACTGAAGAATTGTATTGTGAAAGAAAAATGCTGTAATGGGCTACTATAAAAGCAGATCTGAAGCCCAAAATCCAGGATTACTTTTTTTTTTATCTATCAAACAATTCACATTTTGTCAATTAAACAAGTTTCGACTAATTTACTTATAATCTAATTCTCAGTACAAATGTTTGAGAAACTGAAAGCAAGTAATTTCTGTTTTCACAGTGCAATTTTAAGTATGTTTATTCTTTTTTTGCACTGAGCTCCCTAGTGGGTATACTTTGTACTGCAACCTAAATCTACCAGAATGCTGAGAAAATGCCATTTGTAATAAGGAATAAAAAATTTCCAGTAGAATTCCAGTCCCAGAACAGCCTTCAATAAAATATAGACTTGTTCCTTCTCCAATTAAAAATGTCTTTCCCCTCGATTTAGGGCAGCCAAGTGCCTTTTTACATCTCCTTAAGGGACAAACAGAACACTACAGATGTTTCTCCTGTAACCTCCTCTCTGGGCAGAGAAAGAAGGACATAGCACCAATGGAAGGGTTTCACTGGATATTACAGGGGAAAACTAGATGCAAATATGTCACTTTTGGCAGCACTTTCACACCTTCTCTAACATCTGGCCTTGCAACTAGAGGCAAATCAACAACTTCCAGAGTGGGGTCTGTCCAGCCAGCCATTATTATCATGCCAATAACCAAAAGAAGAAGAAAAAATTAAGTGAAAGTGACCAAAAGATATGGCAAACAGAAGTACAAGGAGGGATGGAATTAGACGGCTGTCTGGAATCTATAATGTGCACCAATTATTTACCTCTTTTAGCTTCTTTGCCCAGGGTTTTTGGGCTTTCCTAAATCCATCTTCAGCTTCTTTAGTTTCCTTAAAGCCACCTATCATTTGCTTGTGAAAGGAGTCCTTCTGCCAGTTCTTTATCTTTTCGAAGTCCTCATTCATTAGGGCAGCTTTTACTTCTAAATGTAGTTCACTTACTTTTTCAGCTTCGGACATAAATGAATGCCAAGCTTTTTCAACAGTACCATACTGTGGTCCTGAAAACAGATGGGAAAAATGTATCAGCAAAATGAATAATTTTTCTCACTACATCTAGACATACAAGATGAAAGAGAAACATACTACAACATCAGTTCTCATATTAGGTAATACTTTCTGCACACACTTTGAGTTAATTATGTCAACTCTATAATCAAATGCCTAATTTCATATATTTTTCCAAACTTCTGATATGGTGACCTGCAAATTTTTTTCCCAACAGAATATATTTTAACATACTTTTGCAGATAAAAACAAGCTCTCATTTTCAAAAACCAGGCTAGATTCAACGAACTGTCAGGGAGCACCAGTCACCATCCAACCTAATTTAAGATAGTAGCAGGGATTACATGGAAAACCTCTGCTGACAAAGACAACGTCTAAGTGGGCTTATATAGTAGCAGGTAGTCCTTTAGATATCTAGGTCCCAAGCCATTACCAGATCAATAACCAATGCCATCAGCTAGGAAAAGGTGAAATGTTCAATACAACCAGTCTTTGTGAGAGGTCATAGGTGGCACTAGCCTCAATTGGTGTAGAGCACTCTTCACTACAGAAGCCACAGTGTCCCTAGTGACAACATTCAATCCAGCAGTACAGCTAGAAAGCTGCTCCTTCAGATTGCCCATTCTAAATGAGCTGGAGAAACCAGAGGAATCTTATAATAGGCTTGGGAGTGCAGAAAGATCATAGGTATCTTTTCCTGTCCCAGGCAACCTGACTCAAGACACTATCCATTGCCTCCCTATTGTCAAGGATATGTGTCTCAGCCTGCTGAAATAAAAAAATAGGTAAAATGAAATAAAATCCCTGCTAAGATAACAAAACTGCCCAGAAGGGGTAGAGCTTGCTATAAAGCTCCTATTTGTTGTTATGTTGCTGTTATGTGCTGTCAAGTCAGCTTTGATTCATGGCTACTGCATAGATGAAACCCCATCAAGACACCCTACTGTAAATGTCTTGTTCAGGACTTCAGACATGGCTCCCTTTAGTCCATCCATCCATAATGGCATTATTCTCTTTTCTATATTATGCCATTTCATGATACATCTAAAATGACAATAGCCTCAATTTAGTCATTTTGGCTTCCACTGAGAATTCAGACCTGGATCTGCCCTCTGACCTGACCCATTTATCTGTCTTTCTGGCAGCTTATGGTATCACAGAACTTTCCTAAAACATCATATTTCAAATGAGTTTTTTCTTGTCAGTGTTCTTCACTGTACTGCTTCCACAACTGTAAATAAAAATTGGAAATACTATGGCACAGATGGCATTCCATCATACAGCTTTACACTTCATTATCAAGGGCAAATACTTAAATATTTTTTAACTACACTTTCCATTTAATTTATGACTGAGTCAAGGTATGGAAAATCTTATGTTATCTTTATGATCTACTTTTAATTTTTTTTTCTTAACCTGTAACCCTGCTGTTGTGCTTTCTTTCTTAACCCTCATTAACAGTTATTCCAATGTTTGCTATTTTCTTCTAGTAATATAGTGTCATCTGCATATTGTAAATTATTGCTGTTTTTCTCTTTTGTTTTCATATCTGCATCTAAAATCTCTTTCCATGATATGTTCTGCATTTAAACTAAACAGGGTGATCAAATTCACCCTTGACTGAGTGCCTTGCCAACTGAAAACCATTCTATTTCCCCATATTCAGTTCTGACAGTGGCCTCTTGTCTACATTAGGTTAGGTTAGGCATCAAATGTTGTGGCAGTCCTATTTATTTAGAGCAATTCATAGCTTTTCATGATCTATACAGTTATAGTAATTTTTAAAAAACACAGGCTGTTTTCTTCTGAAATTTTGGGATATACAGTAGATCTGTAACACACTGGCATTACAAACAATGGGTACAAATATGGATTTCAACTATGGTTTCCCCAAATATTATATGTACCAGGGGGTTGTACATCCGTACTTCCATGTGATCAGTGGCTATCTTTGAATGCATTAGTTGATCAAAGGCTCTAGTCAAAAGATCTAACAAGTAAAGAGGCTTAGCTGCTCACTATGATTCTTAAAGTCTTATATTCACATATATTTTTCTTAAGCCTTATTATCAACATTTAGTAATTAGGATCATAGATCTACACTTCATTGTGGTTTTCACTCCCTGGATTCTATTATTTCTTATATTTCTTCATATAAAATGTCTTAAGTAGAGCTAAAACTCCATTGTTTGTTTTTTGAAACCTGAAGACAGAATTACTTGCTGACATTATAAACCATGAAGACCTTAACGAATAATAAATTGGGCAGTACAGAGAAACTAAGGTGCTCTAAATAATTAAGCAAGCTTGTATTTTGAAATCAATAGAGAAAAAAACCCACACACAAACATTTCAAGTAGTGCTATCAACAAAGACAAAAGTTTTGTTTACCTTTTTCTACAAGCTGTCTCCATCTTTTTGCCCATTCTGTTAATTGCTGAGCATAGCCCTTCTCTATCCTTGCACGCTCATGAATACAGTTCATAAGATCACTGCAAAGTCTATAGCCATCATCGATACGTTTCACTGTCCGCTTATAGTTTCCAACCTAAAAACAGGGATACATTTTTAAACACATTTGGGCTTATGAAAGCTGTGACAAAACCAACCTCTTCTTCTATTTCTTAAAGTATCTTTAAATTGGAAGCATATAGTTTTATTTTCTTAAAAGGGTGACATATATTACTAGACTTTTCAGAATGAGAACTAAAACTGTATCTTGATTAGGTTTGGAATGCCAGTTACTAGTTAACTAAAACTTGTTAAGTGACCACCTATGTTGACACTTGATGTCTAATTTTATCCTGAAGCCTCCTCTCTCCAACAGAAGTAATTTTGCTCATAATGAAGTACCATTATCTTCTAAAGTCATTCTTCCAAAGATAGGATTTTGGTTTCTATGGTACTACTGGTGTGATTTAAGAAAACAAGTTAGGGAACACTTATTACATCTTCCACCACGTCTTGATTTACTTTTTCTATTGATGTTCAAATATTCAAATATTGTTAGACATAATCACACAGGTTTAAAGTCAACAGAAAAATATTCACAACTTCCCAATGTAGCACAAGCCAGGGACAAGCAATTCTAGAAGGTCTGGCGACAACTCTTCTCAGGATCTGCTGCTGGCTTCATAACAACTTGCTGCCACACACTGCCAAAATCTGGTGGCAGCAGAAATTCATTCCAGTTTTGGGAAAACATGCTGGTATATATTAGCCACTGACAAAATTGTGGCCACACAACATTAGAGTGTGGTCAAGATGACAAAAGTTATTAATGAGGACAAACACACAAGCTAGGAAAGACTGCAGCAGTTTGTTTTTGCCTGAGTCTCTAGGGAAGCACAAGATTCTGCCCCTCCTCTCCCACTGCTGAGCTGAGGATAAATTATTTTTGCACTTTGAATTCACTCTGCAGAAACTGAAGCAAGCTGAGGACGAAGCAAGAAAATGGGAAGGCAGAGAAACCAGGGCATGTTAAAAGCAGCTGGAAGTAGGATGGCAGAGCAATAATCAGGACTGTCCCTGCCAAATCAGGACAGTAGGAGGTTATAAGAATATATTCCTTTTCAAAATAGCATCTTTCTGTTGGCCTTCCCTGGTGAAGGTACACCTTACTTATAAATGCAAAGGTCTTTGCATTTTCAAGAGAAATAATTATATTCATGCAAACAAATTTAGACATCATACCAAGCCACAGTCTGAACTTCTGTAACATTTGGTAGATAGCATATCCTTTTAAATCTGCTTATCTGCTCTTGTTTACCATTTTTGAGCTTGTAATTTCACTGCTGCCCTCAAAGCAAAGTAGCTGTAGGAGGCTGAGCACCCAGTTGTAATTATGGTCTGCCAATTCATACCTCACAAGAAACCACAAAGAGCTTGCAAATCACAGTTTAAAGCCAACTTCAAACCACTATTACCAAGTGACTATTAACCAGGGTTTGACGTAATGTCTGAACAAAGCTGGTTCTCTCTGAAGAACAGGAACCTGGTTGAGTTAGTGTTCCTGGTGATTTATTCTGCATGTCTGTTAAAGATAAATGAAACTGTATCTGTTTTCAGTTTCAAAGCTTCTGAGGAAAAACAGCCTTCAATAGGTTTTTTCAGTTTTTAATCTCTGTATTGTAACACATTTGCTATAAATCAATGTTTACAAAGAAAAAGCGAACAATTATTCCTCCTGTTTTTACTACGCAGAAGAAATTACCAGTTGATTTCTTCTGTTTAGAATAAGCAACAATGACAATCTCCCTCTGATACCTGATGTGATGGTCAAAATAAGTCATTACTTCCAAGCAACAAACTGAAAGTGTTAATTGAATATTGCAGCACTTCAATTGTTCCACATTTTTCTTCAGCTAGTGGAATATCCAAATCTGAACTGAACTTAACTGCAACAGACCTTCAAATGTTTATGATTACAAGGAACTTTGGCATTTTCTTAGTGAGTCTCCATAAAGAATGGGGCAATAAGAAAAATGAAGATTTATAAACCACCCACCTATATGATAAACAGGAAAATCAAATATAAAGGAGCTCCATCTTTGAAACACAAGGCATCTCCTTTTAATTATTTTGTAGTCTTTCATACTAATAGCAATACTGCTGATCAGTTTATGAAGAATCAAAGATGTAATGAGCTGTTAATAGCATGCCCAAGATCTTTAAAAACCACTAGGTTTTTTTTAAGGATCTCAAACGCACTTTACACTTTCAAATGCAGTTAATTTTTGAACTGTCAAGAAACATGAACCCCAACAGTCCTTCAGCATGTGGATAGTTGCAGTTTTTCAGATTTCACCCATGGCTATTACAGCATAATGCTAGCTATTTCCTAACCTAATGAAGAAATCATAAGCACATAAAATTATCTCTCTCCTTTTCTCTCTAATATTAACTATATTGAAGCATTATGCCCACAGTGGTATTTATCACGATTGGTATAAAAAGGCAGGGCTGAAAGCAGATTTATAAATTTCAGCTATAAAGGGAAAACAAATTTATGTAAATGAGGACAGGTGAAGGATATTTGCCAGGTATGTTTGGATAGAAAGCAAAACATACTGCAGTCAGCAGATTTAATAATTTCTGGTGATCTTTTCATTTTTCACTAATTTTAATAAAGAAGTAACTTTGTATGGTATGTTGCATCCCGTGGCTTATTTACCACAACACAGGGAAACTCATTCAATCTTATAAACACTACATATTTGTACACTTTTGTTATGTAATTGAGAAGCATACTTGTTTTGAATCTGAGAAAATAAAATGATGGTAACTTTTTGTTGTTGTTTTGACAGAGCTTCATGGCGCTATCACTGTTCTTCAATCTCAGCACATTATTATGCAATTTTTGAAGAAAACTGTGCTTTCCTTTGAAGCTAATTATTTTAACTCTGAGCACAGTTTAGTTATAACAACAATCAGGATTACTTCATGGTGTAGGATTCCTCCTCCTGTCTTTCTATTCTCTCCTCCAAGACCAAAGTTCTTTGTTGCTCTTCTAGTTGCAAAACACATCCCAGAACTATCCAACTTGCCTCTCTCAGTTGTCCCCAAAGCATCATGGCAATAGCATCAGGAAGAACAACAATGCAAAGGAGGTGGGATGAATGTGTAGGTGATATGGCAGATGTCATGAGTCAGGCTGATCTCACTCCCGATTCGGACTTGGACTCCAAGCCTGGGGAGGATCCCTTGGAGGGGCCTTGTGGAGAGGGGTCTCCTTCAGAGCCTAGGGAGGAGTCTGACTGCGACCCCACAGCTGTCCCTGGCGTGGAGCCTGGGCCAGCACTGGCAGTGGACGTGTGCACTCCAGAGGCAGAGGCCTGTGTTTCCGACTCCAGTCCGGAGTTTGCAGCGGACCCTCCCCCACGTTTCTCCAGAGGCGACTGGAGAAGAGGGCGGTCCGGAGGTCTCAGCGATTGCGGAAGAACCGATTGATGGATCGGCCCTGCAGTCTTGAGAGGCTCCAGCTGCGAGCTGGGCCAATAGACATTTGATCGCCGTCAGCTGGACTAAAACTAATTATTTAAGTCAGACACTGTTGGGGTTGGGCACGGGGCAACAACCGTCTACCAACCATGAATCTGCATCCCGTGTCGTGGGCTCTTGTTCCAGCCTGACCTAGCTGCTTTGAGTTTGCCGTTCTGGGGACTTTGCTGTTTGTTTATGCTATCATTTGGTGAAGTAGCCTCTTTGACTTATTGCTACTAAAGCTATAAAACCCAGCTTCTGCCTCCGCATCTGCTTAGCTGCTGCCTTGACACTGACAGCAACAACAAGAATGGCCTCTCCATATTTATGTTAGCAGACTAGTTTTACATGAACAAATACAACAAATCTACCCGCTCGTTACTTGAACTCACGACTTTACACTACACACAAGTTAACCGTCCATTTTTGCGCAAGTTGAGGGTGCAAATATTTTAAGTCCCACCAACCATATTTAACACGCCGTGGTCCCAGGGGACAGTGCCTTCTCCAACTGAAACCAGAGCTCACCACTGTGTATGCCACCCCCTGCATGGGGGCCTGCCTTCACCCAAATAGCCCCTTCCCTTGTTCTTTCCCAGCAGGACAGCAGCACTGAGTGAAATGGACTGTGCTGCGCTCACCTCACCAGCCTCCCCACACCACCGTAGCCTGCCCTTGCCTGCTGAGCAGGCTGTGGAGGCTGCCGCTGCCATTCCAATAGGGCCTCTTCTTCACGGGGATGCACCCAAATTTGGCTGCCGCCACCACTGCAATCTGGTCCAGACCTATGCCTCTCCTCCATCCTCCTCCCTCTTCTCCCTCCTGATCACAGTCTGGGCAGAGGAGTCTCCATGAAAGTGGCAGCAGAGGGCCAGGGCTCCACCATCACTTCCTACTCATCCTGACATTGTTCCACTAGTGCTACCACTACTCCTGCAGGGGGAACTAAGCATGCTCCTCAGAACCATCACCACACCAACCTCACACTCCCCAGCCAATGGCATGGTTTATGTTATCCAGGCAAAACAGAAGCACAGTGTGCAGCAGGAGGAGAAAGAAGATGGGGAAAAGGCCTCCAGTGCTGCCGCCACCTCAGATTCCCCTCCAGTCTCCAGCATGGCCCGCCCTTGCCTACCTCTTCCACCCACCACCTCTGCTGCTGCCTTGCACCATTTTTAATAGAGAATTATAAGCATGTTCTCATTCTCTTGCAGTCTTATGAGGCTTGCAGTCCCTATTAAAAATGGTGTAGGGCAGCATTAGAAATGACAGCAAATAATTTGTGAATAATCAAATTCACAGAAGTTAAACCCACAAATATCAAGGGCTTACTGTACTAGCTATAATCTCTGGGTGCTCTGTATTTCTTGAATATTACTTTTGAACTTCTAACTACAGGCAAGCATCCAAGAAAACAGATACTTTTAAAAGAACTGGGGACAAATAGCTAAATATAAACTCAACACAAAAATTAAAAATAACTCACTTTCTGAAAGTACAGTCAGCCCGCCACATTCACTAGAATTAAGGGCACAGGACAACTGCAAAAGTGGAAAAATCACAAATATCAAAATATGTGTACGTATGTATGTGTCAGTTGGAAGGAGAGGTGAGGCATGATAGGGAGAATGGACACCAGGGTCCAAACCAAATCAGGGACAAGAGAGGGAAAGTGGTAGTCCAGTGTGGTTACCTTATACTTCCTCTCTCACACCCACCTCCTTCCTTGGATGTGCTGGGGCACTGGAAAAGGATTTGTGGTGCTGAGAAATCAGGCTATAAGCCATCCTTAGCTGGCTACGCAGCAGCTGATGGAGGAGGAGGAAGAGAACCAGAGGCAGATTTTTAAAGGGCTGCATGGCCTGATCTGAGCCACTGGGAGGGAAGGTTCCCCTGGAAAAGTAGTGCTTGAAGTGGGGAGAGGCAGGGGCTGAAGAAATTCGCAAATATTCAAATCCATGAAAGACAAACACAAATGTCCTTAACCATGAATTAAATCAGGACTTTAGAAGCTGCCTGACTGGAATATCCTAATAAATAATTTCATTTACACTGTCTATATATTAAAAACCCTACTGACACTATTATACATGTGGCAATTATATGCCTAAGATAAAATCTATTAAACAATATATTTACAACACCAAAGACATCTCCCCTTTACCCCCTCCCCATGCACCTTTTTGTTGTTGCTGATTTTCTTTGAGAAAAATGGGTTATGGAAAAAAAATTAAAGATGAATAAAATATTCAAGACAGTATTACTATTTGACCTTTTCTTCTCACCTATTCAAATTCCTTCAGCTTGTGGTACAACCTTAGCACATATGAATCCAAGGTCACACTAAGCGTCATATCTATTATCCTCAATGAATGATACAGGCCCATGTCCACACTGCCCCAGGCACATGCATACTGTGTCCATTTAAAATAATGTGACACAAACATTCACTTTTCTTGTTTTCCCCAGGGGTTCCTGGAACGGAACTCCTGCATGTAGGAAGGGTGCATTGTACATCAGATCAAATAAAAACTGATGCATGAAGGGGTACAGGAGCTCATTGCAATTCAGGCAAGCCTTTGGTTTTTAGACATACATGAAAATAATAAAAATGAAAGATCAGAAGCAGCAGAAACTCCTATTCGTAACAGATTAAAAAACAAAACTAATTAGAGAAAGTTTCATGAATTAATCAGTATATGGGGGTCCTTTTGTCACTCTCTCCCCCTTTTACATCAGCACATATTCTGAAAACAATTGCTTTTTGTGTCTGCTTGACACTGTGGGGGTTAAGAGTATATAATTTCCTTTGTTTTACTGCAATGCTGATGGCTTCTTCTGTTTTCATTTTAAAACTTTCCCATACTTGTCATAAGCTAGCAAAACGTAAAGCTCTCCTCAGATCTTCACATAAAGGTCTCTGTTGCTGGTCGTCCCCACATTCCCACCAGTCATTGAGCCATCCATGAATTCAAGCACCATTGAACTTCAAAATGCTATATTCAACAATGTCATATTCAGCAGCTTATAGTATCATTTTTAAAAAAAACTAGTAACATTTAAAAGAAAATTTAATTAGTATGTTTGTATTTATCTATATTTTAATTAAATATATTCAAACATGATAATTCTGTAAACAATCCATATTATATATTCAAGCATGATAATTGTATAAACAATCCATATTATAAGTATTAAGTGACCTTTGACCTATGATAGATAGATAAGTGTTTTGCATTTTTCCATTTTTCGTCAAAACCTCCCTGTAATTCAATTTTATACCCTTCCCAAAAATAATCCAACGAAGTTTCCTTAAATGACTTCATTGATATGTATTTTATGTTATAACTTTAATTAAAAAAAAAACCAAGAATTTTTTACATCTCCACACTATACAGCGTGTATAGTCTGACACTATATAGGTTTGTACATATAAGTTCTTCCATTACACCATTTTAAGAAATCTTTCAGGGAAGTAAAGCCTGAACAGGGGCCCTAAATACTCTAAAGTTACCAGATCCTATCTGATTGTGAAAGTTAAGTAGGGTCACCCCTGCTTAGTTTTTGGATGGAAGAATGTCAATGAATACCAGGTGCTGCTGTAGGATGTACTTCAGAGGAAGAAGTTGGCAAACCCCTCTAAATATTCCTTTCCTAAGAAAACATTATGAAATTAATTGAGTCACCATAAGTTGACAGGTGACTTGAAGATACATACACATTCACAGGCAATGAAAGAGATGAAAATTCAGGTACTAAAAACCTCAGTGAATTCAACCGAACACCGATTAGACCTTATTGTATGGTGGCCCTGTGGGGGTCATGCTGAGGAAGAAGCAACACTTCTCTGCCATTATTACCTCTTGACAGTGCCATGTAATGGAGCTCTCATCTGTCTATCATCCCTGCTCTCAGAAGGCAATGCCAAACCAAGACAAGACATCTTATCTTCTGACAGTACCTCTCATTTTGCTTATTACCTTCTACAAGCAATGAAAGAGACAGGGGAACAGGCAAGAAATAAGTTTTCAGAGCAGAAACTTACTTTTTATAACTGTTTGAAGGTATGAAATTAGGGAAAGCACACTGACAAGAATTTAAAAATACAAACCGGGCACTTAACTGCAGCTACAGAATTTTTCCTCTACTTGCTTTAGTTTAAAAATTCAAGCTTAGGTGTAACAGATGTATTATAATGGACAGAAAGACTAACCTTGTACCATTTTTAATGAATTAAACATTTATACAGCAGCCTTCTCCACACCTAATGTCTTCCACATGTTTTGGACTTCAATTTTGATCAGGCTTGCGGATGTAATCCAAAACATCGGGAGTACAAGCATACATAAGCAGCCAAGCAGTATCTCACATTCATCGAAGTCCTAATGTATCAAAATGTATCCTGTTGCTTTTGTCCTCTTACCTCCCAGAAGCTATCACTAGAAACCTCTACTCCAACAGAATCATCGTACGAGCCAGACATCTCAAGGTGACCCTTGCAATCCGGTGTCTTATATATAACAATTCTTCAAAGTCTGCAAAGAAAAAACAAAGAGATTGGTTAAAGTAAGAAGTGAACTTATTAATTTATACCATCAAGATAATTGTTCATCAGTTATGTTTATTTTAGGTTTTAGAGCCTTTGCCAAATATGCCAAAAGCCCTTACGCCAGCGAACAAGAATAAAATATTAAGGACAAAAAATTAATGTCAAAACCTCTGACCAGGGCATACATTCAGTCTTCAAGTAAGAATGCTCAGGAACATGATGTCTGGAGGAAACCCCATTGCAACAGGTAACTTACACTGCCAGAAAAACATGGACTGAGTTTACTGGTGTATATGCTATAGTTTTGAGCGGCATCAGCAAGCATACTTTTTTCCTTTGCTCTCCTTTTCTGGGAATACTGCTTATCCAATTCAGGGACTGGGAAACATGACAATCCATTTCATATCACCTTCTCTTTGGACATTCAATGTCCAGTTTAGTTTCCCTCCGCCCACCCCCAAGTCCATGAGCAAAGTCGCTTCCACTTTCAGTGCATTTTCCATAATGCCCATAGGAAGGAATAAGGTGCACTGCATTTGTTCATTGCAGACAGAAAAGCCAGTGCTTGGATACATTTTTACTGTATCCTGTCTGGCCAGCAAAAATAATCAGTGACTACCAATCTGGGACATAGCTTACATTATGAATTACAAATCCTGTGTTTGCCAAGTGCTTCCAACATTCACACAGAAGGGTCAATAATCCATAGCCTAATAAACTTGTTTAGGTACACGAAAGTATTTCCATAACTGTAGACTGAAAAATTCTACCTTCTTACCAAGTGCATGAATATTCCACTCATAATCCATGTAAATCACATCTCAATATGCAGTTGGGCTAAGAATTATATTATGCCACCAAAACTTTTAACAACCACCAGATAATTTTGCAGTCTTGAAAACTATGCAGTAAAGAGTTTCTCAAGGTCATTAACAATTGAATGTGCTTTCTAGCACTGAATCACTTTGCCCACCCAATTGCCCTGTGAGCAGAATGTAAAGAACCATTACATTCTAGATGTGATGCTCTCTCCAAAGTCAGATATCTTAGAAACTGTCAGAGTAGTCCAGATTAGAAACTGAATTTAGATTTTGGCATACGGCACATAGACCACATTTCAAATTCTGTTAAAGAAATCAACAGGACATTCAGCTGCTCAGATATGAAAGGAAAGTCTGAAGTTGTAACGGGCATACAGAACATGGAATGTGAGAAGCATGAATCAGGAGAGGCTAGACATTGTAAATGAAGAAATGAATGCACAAACATTCTAATGTTTTGGTGAGCAAGCCAAAGTAGACAGGAATGGGACATTTTGAGCTAGATAATCACACAGTGTTTTAGTTAGGAAAAAAAAATCTAAGAAGAAATTAACAGTGAGGAGAGATGTGGCAAAAGCACTTAAGGGGTATAATGCAATAAAACTTCAGGGAAAATCTTTTAATATAGCAATCTTCCAAGTTTATGCTCCAAACTACAGAGGCAGAAGAGAAGCAAGCTGAAAACTTCTATGCTGGAGTTCAAGAGGAAACTGATTACACACCAGAACAAGACATGTTAATAATTACAGGTTATTAGAATGCAAACTAGGAAACAGAACAGACCCAAAAACTGTTGAAGAATTCAGCCTAGGATCAAGAACTGAAGCAAAGGAGCAACTTAATGAATTTCATGAGGCCAATAGCTTGTTCATCACAAAAACCTTACTCAGACAACTAAAGAGATGACTGCTTATACGGATGTCACCTGATGGCCAACACAGAAATCAAACAGACCTACATAACTGGAAGCAGAAGATGAAGAAGCTCCATTCTCTCTGAAAAAACAGACTAGGAGCAAATTGTGGTGCAAACCAAGAACTGCTAGTATCAAAAAGTAGAATAAAGCTAAAGAACACCAAATCAATCATTGTTCCCAAACAGAATCAGAAAAACATCTATGCAGAATTTAAAAATAATCTAAAGAATACATTTGTGCTATTAAGCCTAATAAACCAGGAGCCAGAAGACCTCTGAAACAAAGCCAGGGGCACTGTCAGGCAAGGATGTAAAAACACCCTATCTATAACCAACAAGAAGAAAAGTCTCAAAGGATAACAGATGGTGCTCTTTTAATAATTAAGAAGAGGCAAGAAGGAAAAGAGTAACAGAAACAGTCAGAATCCTGAACAACTGTCCCGCAACTCGGGTACAGGAACAAAAGGAAGAACAGGTGGCTTACCTGTAACTGTAGTTCTTCGAGTGGTCACCTGTGCCCTCACACACTAGGAGCTTTTGCGTGTGCGCGGTAGTGTTCGGAAGATTCTAGAGCTTAGTAGCTTGGCGGGAAACCCCTCCCCCATGCCGGTACTGCGCATGCTCCTCCCGCCGAGTAACGGTCACTCCTCAGTTCTGTCGTCCGCCGTAGAAACACAGGGACCTGAAAAGAGGGGACGGCAGGGCGGGTGTGTGTGAGGGCACAGACGACCACTCGAAGAACTACAGTTACAGGTAAGCAATCTGTTCTTCTTCTTCGTGGTCTCTGTGTCTCACACACTAGGAGACTATGTAGCTTACCAGTTGGATGGTGGGTCAGGTCCTATAGTACAGAAGCCAGCACAGCACGTCCAAACTGAGCATCTCTGCAGGACCGGCAGTCAAGTCTGTAGTGGCGCACAAAGGTTGATGGTTGAGACTAGGTTGCGACACGGCAGAGTTCCTGCAGGTCAACTCCTCGCAGGAGGGCTGCAGATGTCGCAACAGCTCTGGTGGAATGAGCTCTCAGGAAAGCTGGCGGAGGCTTCTTGGCAAGCTCGTACACCAGCTGGATTGTCCCAGCCACCCATTTAGAAAAACGTTGGGTGGATACCTTGTGACCTCTCCGACGCCTGCCATAGCACACAAAAAGGTGTGGGGCTTGTCGAAAGGAGGCAGTCCTGTCCTTGTAAAAGGCCAAGGCCCGACGAACATCCAAAGAATGCAGGGATCGTTCCAAAGGCGTCGTCGGGTCCGGATAGAAGGTAGGCAAGATGACGTCCTGACCGAGATGAAAGCTGGACACCACCTTCGGTAGGAATGAGATGTCAGGCCGGAGGACCACTTTAGCCCTGTGGAACACAAGGAAGAGCTCGTCAGACTCTAGTGCTGTCAGCTCTACTGCTCGCCTGGCCGAGGTGACAGCCACGAGGAAGGCAGTCTTCATGGTGAGCAGCCTGTCATCAGCAGTCGCCATCGGTTCGAAGGGCGGTCTCGTCAGCTGCGATAGCACCAGAGATAGGGACCACGGCGGTAGAGGGGGCAATACCAGTGGGTGCAGGTGCTGCAGGCCCTTCATGAGCTGCTTGACAGTACCGTCTCAAAAGAGAGCCGCAGAGGAGGATCGTGGAGGCTGGTATGCCACGATGGCCGCGAGGTAAACCTTCAAGGAAGGGAAGGGAAGACCCTGCTGTCGAAGGTACGAAAGGAAGTGGAGTACAGTAGGTAGGTTGACAGGCGATACTGACTCCCGTCTCGCTTCAGCAAAGGCCACGAAACGACGCCACTTGTAGTGGTAGTTGCGGCACGTCGACTCCTTCCTGGCTGCGGTCAAGACGTTACCGATGACGGGATCGTCTATGGCGATATCCTCCAGGCATGGAGGGCCAAGAGTGGCAGGTCTGGGTGGAGTACGAGGCCATCGGAGTGCGACAGCAGGTCCGGTGTCAGTGGAAGCCTGAGAAGTCGGTCGTGGGCAGCCTCAAGGAGAGGTACGAACCAGTGCTGCCTCGGCCAGTACGGGGCTACGAGGACAACGCCGGCCCGGTCAGCGAGGATCTTGGATATCACCCAGCCCAGGAGAGGGAACGGAGGGAACGCGTACAGAAGTCCCTTGTTCCACCTGAACTGGAAGCCGTCGCCGATGGAACCACGATCGTGACCGGCTCTGGAGCAGTACCGATGGCACTTCGCATTCTTGCTGGTGGCGAAGAGGTCAATTGTCGGGTCGCCCCAGCGGTCCCGAATCAGCTGGAACGCCCTGTCGGAGAGAGACCACTCGTGGTGGGAAGAGGTGTCCCTGCTGAGTGCGTCTGCTGTCGTGTTCTCCTGCCCGGCCAGGTAAACAGCCACGGGATGGATTCTTAGCGGGACGCACCAGTTCCAAAGATCGAGGGCTATGTTGAGGAGGGTGGTTAAATGAGTCCCTCCTTGCCTGTTCACATAGCAGACCGCCGTCATGTTGTCTGTGAGGATCAACACCATGCGGCCGGTAACAAGGTGGCAAAACGCCCTCAGAGCTTTCCAGATGGCTAGCAGCTTGAGAGCGTTGATGTGGAGGACGGTCTCATCGTTGATCCACCGGCCTCGGACTCTGAGATTGCCGCAGTGAGCTCCCCATCCGAAGAGGGAGGCGTTCGTCGTCACCGTGACCTGCAGGGTCGGCTCCCAGAATGGCATTCCAGACAGGAGGTGGTCGTAGGACTGCCACCATAGTAGAGAGGGACGCACCTGTGGAGGCAGTTGGAGCAGTAGTCTCTGGTCGTCCAGCAGCGGGTTGAAGGCCCGGATGAACCAGTGCTGGAGAGGCTTTGCACAGAGCCTGGAGAGGTAGGTAACGGCGGTGGTGGATGCCATGTAGCCGAGGAGCTGTTGGATTCTCCTGGCTGTCACCATCGGGGCATTGTAGGCTGCTAATGCGGCCCGACAAAGAGTCCGTGCCCGGTCCAACGGCAGGTAGGCCCTGGCCAACACCGAGTCCAGTGTGGCACCAATGAAGTTCAGCGCCCTCGCCGGCTTGAGGTGGGACTTCTTCGGGTTGACCTGGAGACTGAGACGGGTTAGCAGTGTCAAAGTCCAGTGGATGGCGTCGTAGAGTTTCTGCCTGCAGGACGCCACCAACAGCCAATCGTCCAGGTAGGGATAAATGGAGACGCCCTTCGTCTGCAGGTATGATACCACTGGGGCCATGCATTTGGTGAAGACCCCGGGCGCGGTCCAGAGTCCGAACGATAGCACCCTGTACTGGTAACAGGTGCCGTCGACCGCGAATCGTAGGTACCGTCTGTGCTGCGGGCGAATGGTGATATGGAAATAAGCATCCCAAAGATCGATGGAGGCGAACCAGTCCCCTCAATGAAGGAAAGGCAGGATCGAGGATAGTGTGACCATCTTGAACCTTTTGCGGCGGATGTATTCATTCACCCCTCTGAGGTCTAGAATGGGCCGCAGGGTTCCGTCTGTCTTCGGTACCGTGAAGTACTGGGAGAAGAAGCCGGTGTTTTTGGCGGAAGATGAAAGTCACTCTATGGCCCCATTCTGAAGCAAGGACTGGATCTCTTCCAGCAGGACCGAGCTGGCCGGGATGGAACAGTAGACGCCTCACGGTGGAATATTTTGAAATTCTATGGCATAGCCAAGACGAATAATGGAAAGCACCCAAGAGTCCGTCGTGACTTGACGCCACTCTGCGAGGTGTCTGGCCAAGCTCGGCTGATCTTGAAAGGCTGCTGGCAGGCTGAAGGATGGATGTGGTGGCGACCTGCGTAGGCGGTCAAAACCGGGACTTCGCCTCGGATGAAGATTTCTTCGACAACGAGGCCGGGCGTCGTCGAAACGATCTTTGGCCCGAGGAGACAGTCGACGGTCGGGACTGGACGGACTGAGATGACCGGTGCTGGAAGGAGGAAGAGGAAGACCTACGCCAGGATGGTCGAGCGCCGGAGGACCAATGGGACTGGGATGGCTGGTTTATCCCCATTTTCTTGGCGGTCAGGCGTGCCTTGATGATGTTGTCCATGGTGTCATCAGTCACAGAATTGAAGAGCCCCTGGCCATCGAAGGGGAGGTCTTCGATCCACCTCCGGCTGTCCTCCGGCAGCCCCGACGACCGTAGCCAGGCATATTGGCGAAGAGCGACAGAGCCCACCATCACCCTCGAAGCAACCTCCATGGTGTGCTTCGAAGAGATAATCTGCTGGTTAGCTACTGCCATGGCTTTGTTAAAAAGCTGTACTGTGGTCGGGCGATTGTCCTCCGGAAGGCCAGCCAGAAAAGGGACGAAGCAGTCTATCAGATTGCAGAGGTAGGCCACAAGGCACGCCTGTGTATTGGACACCCTGGCAATCAGCAAGGAGGCGGTGTAAAACCTCCTGCCGAAGGTGTCCAACTTACAACCCTCACAGTCCAGCGGGGTGGTGTGTGTCCTATTGCCACCCTTGGTTTGGGCGGACCCCACCACGATGGAGTTCGGAACCGGATGGCTGAAGAGGAACTCCGCGTTCTCCTTCTGGGTCTGATAGAGATGTTCCAGCCAGTGAGGTATAGGCTGGGCAGAAGCAGGCTTGGCCCGCGGTTGTTTTAGGGCCTTCATGAGCTTCGGCAGGACGGGCAACGGAGCGGTTGTTGGCTGGCGAGCTTCCACATATTGAAAGACTGGGTCTTCCTCTTCAGGCGCCAGTTCCGCGACCTTCAGCCCAAGGGCCATAGCCATTCGGAGGATGGCCGAAAATTGCTGAACATCCTCTGGCGCAGACTCCGGTACCGGGTCCCCGAAAGCCAAGGGAGGTGACTCGTGGGACGCCGGAGTCGAGTCCTCCGAATCTGTTTCCGACTCAGAAGACTGGGAGGACAGAGTCGGGGACCTCTCGGGAGACCTGTTCCTAGATGTTCAATGGGGAGGTCGATCTAAGGTCACCGGTGGAGTCGCTGATGTGGTTGCCATCGGTGTTGTTGTGGGCAGCGTCGCCGACAAGGTCACAGGGACAACAGTGGGCCGCACCCATTTGGTCGCCTGGGTGACTGTCGTCACAGGCTGTACTGCCTGTGTCGAGGTGGTCTCCGACGCAGGGCGGGTAGCAGTAGATGTAACTCTCGGGGGAGGCGATACAGCTCTGTAACAGGATGTGGGCTCCCGTGATCTCCGGTGGCGTGGAGAGGGCGAGCGGCTCCGCGAGCACTGATATCGGGAGCTATGTTCCTCTCTGACCAGCGAGCGGGGTCGTTGGTACAGAACCCAGTGCCTGGCATCTGGGTGGTACCGGTCCCTGTAGGACGGTGAGTACGACTGGTATGACAGCGGGTACTCACGCCATAGATACTCCTGCCCATACCTGCCAAGGTGAGAGGCAGAGGTGTAGGCCAAGCCAGACGAAGGACGGGAGTGTAATGTCTCTTCGTATGGTTCCCGGCGGTGCGGTGATGGTGGCCTGACTCTCTGCTCTAGTGAGCGGGCTCGCTCCTGCCCAAGGCTGCCAGATGCCTGGGCAAAGGCCGGTGTTGGGCCATCACATCCTCCCGGCAGTCAACCAATCTGCAGTGACTAGGCGGGGGGCTCCACAGCCGTCAAGACAGGTGGCTCCAAGGAAGGCAAGGCCTCCATGGCATGTTCCTCGTCTGACACCTCAAGGACCTCCTCCAGGTCCGATTGCTCTCCTGGGTCCACAGGGAGCTGGGTTGGTGGAGGTGTGGGGAGGCAAACCTCCCTAGGTGGAGAGCGCCGCTTCTCCTTCCTCTTCTTCTTCTTCTCTTTCTCTTTCTCGCCATCTTGAGTGGCAGGGCGCTTCTTCTGGGCCGCAGTCGGGGGCCTAGTTGACAGAGAGGCCTGCATGCCCACGGGAACCGTTTTCGTTGTCTTGGCAGCCGCCGACAACTTAGGGATCCTCAGAAGCGATGAGATGGGTGGTCTCAATGTCGGTACCAAGCCCAGTACCGACGAGGTGGACGGTACGGCAGCCGCCAATGCCGTCGGTAGTGAAGTCGCTTGTCCGGCAGGTGGGGTGTCAGACGTCTCCGCACGTGTCTCAGGCTCTTCCCTCGCTCGCAAAGCCTGTTCCCAGCAATGGGGTTTGAGTCTAGAGGAGCGGTTGCGTAGAGTTTGTGAGGTAAACTCTCGACAAATTGGGCAAGCCCTGATGTTATGGGTTTCGCCCAAACAGAAGAGGCACTCGCGATGCTTATCAGAGAGAGCAACTCTCTGCCCACAGGAGATGCACTTTTTGAAGGGCGCCGACATAAGACGATAGATCAAAGCAAAGAGAAGAGGTGGAAGAGAGAAGTCTGAAATAAGATGAAGACAAGAGATGACGAAGTAAGGGGAAAGAGGGGGTTCAAATACCGAAACCAGTCCAAAATCCGAAAAACCGAAGTCCAAGCCAAAATCTGAAGTCAAACCAGCACAAACACCAAGAGAAATAAGCCACTAAAGAAGAACCTTCCGTTCGCAAAGGCGGACGAGAAAGAACTGAGGAGCGACCGTTACTCGGTGGGAGGAGCATGCACAGTACCGGCATGGGGGAGGGGTTTCCCGCCAAGCTACTAAGCTCTAGAATCTTCCTAACGCTGCCACGCACACGCGAAAGCTCCTAGTGTGTGAGGCACAGAGACCATGAAGAAGAACTATTATAATAATAAAGAAATAGAGGACTCAAAAAAGGCAAAATAAGAGACATCTTCCATAAGATCCAAGAAAACAAAAGGAAATCCAAACCAAGAATGGGGATGCTATATGACCAAAAGGGGACCACATGATATGTTAAACAAAATATAAAAAGGCAATGGAAGCAATATACCAAACAATTTTATAAAAGAGATGAAAGAGTCACAGAGTAATTCAGGGAAGAACTACTTGAACTTAAACCAATAATACTAGAAAGTGAAATGGAAAAGATTCTCAAAGCATTTTGGAGAAATAAACCACTACAAACAGATAGCATACCAACTTAGTTGTTTCCAGGTTGCTGCTGTTGTTGTGTGCCTTCATGTCATTGCCAACATATGGTAATCCTCAGGCAACTCTATCATTGGGTTTTCTTGCAAAATTTGTTCAGAGGGGGTTTAACCTTTGCCTAAGAGTGTGTGACTTGCCCAAGTTGGTTTTCTATTTATTTATTGAATTTATATCCTGCTTTTCTCTCAAGATAGGATTTAAAATGGTTTACAATAATTTTAAGTAGATTAAGCTTAAACGTCGCTGAGAAGGGTTTCCATGGCTGAGGAGGGATTCAAACTCTTGTCTCTATAGTTGTAATCTAATGCTCAAACCACTACACCACAGACAGAATTGATTCAAATTCTAACTAAAATCCATCAACAAATATGGAAAACAATTAAGTGGCCCACAGACCAGAAACACACAATATGCTTTCCAGTCCCCAAGGGGACACCAGGGATTGTGGTAAACACTGAACCATTCTGTTAGTCTCCCATGAAAGCAAAGTGATACTCAACATTTTACATCAAAGACTTTTACCATATCTGGAGTGAGAAATGGTAGAAGTCCAAGCTGGGTTCAGGAAAGGAAGAGGTACTAGGAATCATATTGCAAACATATGTTAGATAAAGGACTGCACCAAAAAATTCAGAAGAAAATCAGCCTCTGCTTTATTGAACATAGTAAAATCTTCTATGGTGCAGAGCATAAAAAACTGTCTCTGTCAAAAAAAAAAAGGGGGTGTGTGCCCTTGTCCTGATGCACAGCCGACACTCAGGAAAGGAGACCACTCTAAGGTCAGAATACGGAGAAAGAAAATTGACCGGGGCGAGGAGTCAGACAAGGCTGCTTTTTTATCATCCTCTCTTTTTAATTTATACACTGAACATATCATACAGAAAGCTGGATTGGACTGAGAGGAAGAAACTTCAACATTTCAAGTTATGCAGATGTCATCATTCTACTGGCAGAAAATAGCAAAGACAACTACCCAGGAAAATCAAAGAAGTGCAAAAGCAAGGTTACAACTGAAAATTAAGAAAACCAAAATAATGACCACATGTGATGTATGTGACATTAAAATGAATAATGAAGACATCAAAATAGTAAGAGGTTTTTTTATATATATCTTGGCTCATTGCTAATCAAAATGGAGACTGTAGTCAAGAAATCAGAAGAATTAGAAGGGAAGCTATGAAAAAAAAATAGATAAGATCTTCAAGTATAAAAATATATCATAGAATACTACGATCAGGATCATCCATGCTATAGTATTCCCAATGTCTATACATGGTAATGAAACTGAGCAGTGAAGAAAGCTGACAGGAAAACAATACACTCATTTGAACAGAAGGGGGGAGATGTCTACAGATCCCATGGACTGCTAAAATGACAACTAAATAGGTCCTAGAACAAATCATGACTGAACTCTTCCTAGAAGTCAAAATGACTGAACTGAGGCTATATGCTACGGATATGCCATGGGAAGTCATGACATTTTAAATATGACAGTAATGCTTGGGAAAGTGAGAGGCAGAAGGAAAAGAGGGAAACCCCACTGCAGGTGGATTGATTCTATCAAGGGAGCCACAGTCTTGAGCCTGGAAGACCTGAGCAGGGCTGCTGATGACAGGATGTCCTGGAGGTCTCCCATTCATAAAGTCACCATAGCTTGAAGCCAATTTGACAGCAACTGACAACAGCAGCAGCAGCAAATTGGGACTGGGAGAGAAAAAAGAGGGGCTCAAAATCATAAACCAGAAACCATCACATTTAGCCTTTACACACATACCCTAATAAATTAATAAAATACAAACTTGCAAGTTACTTAGTGTTCTTCTGTTTTCTAGAGGAAGTCAGTAGATCTGTTTTAATTACAGTTGAGAAGGCCATGAATATTCATCCCTTTCAAGACCTACACTACTTGACGCCCCCAGCAAAGGTTTATATTCCAGCCTCTTTCACCAGCACCTCCATGTATGTCAGGAACAGATTCACTCTTACACGGATCAACAAACTTAATAGAAGATTTATTGTAACATAGTAAGGGATGCTGTCTTCAGACGTTAAAGCTCGAGAATGGAACGTTTTCCCCCCACCTTACACTTTAACAGACAGTTTCTCCTAAGATAGTTGTAAAAGAACGAACGTCATCATGCCAAACGGTTCCTTTGAAATTCCAGCCAGAAGGAATGGTTGGCGCCTGGGAATAGCTAACAGCCTACTATCACTATTTCCTCAGTCTACTGCTATCCTAAAACAATAAAACATGGAGGACTCCCGACATCCTGCCCCACTTTTTTAAAAAAATATATACATAAAGATACACAAAATATAGAAAATATCACGGAACAGTAGAAAGACAAGAAAACTAAATAGTAATATGAATGCAGTAGCAAGTCAGTCGGGGCGTTGAGGAACATCAGCCGGCGAAGAAGTCAGCGAAGGTGCCCTCTTCAGCAAACTGGAATGAAAAACAGGATGAATAGCCTTGAGGGAAGAAGGGAGATCTAGTTCAAAAGAGACATCATTAATAGCCCTTTTCACAGGAAAAGGTCCGAGAAAACGAGGGGAAATTTTTTTAGACGGAGAAGGAGAGGAAATGTTCTTAGAAAAAGGAAAACCAAATCCCCGGGCTGGTAAAGGGGATTAGGCTGCCGTTTACGGTCAGCGAAACGTTTGTGGGAAGCTTTAGCGGATGCTATAGCATCTAAGAACGGATTGCCAAATGCCAGAAAATTTAGAGACCCAAGCAGAAACAGAAGGAGGAGCGGAGGAAGAGAGGGAGAGGGGGGGGAAAGGAGAAGGAAGGAAGCCGTAAACTATTTCAAAGGGGGGTTTCCCAGTAGAGGTATGAACCGCAGAATTGATGGCAAACTCAGCGAACGGAAGGAGCGGAGCCCAATCATTCTGGTTCTCAGAAACAAAACACCTAAGAAATTGTTCAAGAGATTTGTTAACACGCTCAGATTGGCCATCTGTTTGAGGGTGATAAGCACTGCTGAGTTTCTGAGTGACTCCCAGGGTTTTCAGTAGACAAGTCCAAAACTTGGAAGTGAAAATTGGACCCCTTCCAAATGATCACCGAAGGTAGTCCGTGAAGTTTCCATACATGATTAACGAACAGGTCAGCCAGCTGGTAGCACGGGGTAGTTTCTTTAGAGGCACAAAATGACATTGCTTGGAAAAGTGATCAGTAACAACCCAAATAACATGAAAGCCGTGTGAAGAGGGAAGAGACACGATAAAATCCCATGCGATGACCGACCAGGGGCTAGCAGGCGCAGGCAGAGGTTGCAGGAGCCCTTGAGGTTTAGATGTGGGCGACTTAGAAACGTTGCAAGTGGCACACTGCTTAATGTAAGTTTGCACGGAGGGGTTTAATCCAGGCCACCAAAAAAGGCGGCGAATCGCATGCAATGTCTTCAAAAACCCAAAATGTCCAGCGGGTTTGGAATCATGATAACGATGAAGTACCTGCTCGCGGGCAGCGGGGGGAACGTAGACCTTGGTGCCATAAAAGGGGAGATTGTCAACCCATTCTATTTTATCCTTGTTTGCCGGTAGCCAGGAGTCTGCATGCGCTGCATGAATGATAGCATCGCGGAGAGCGGAGTCACAAAGAGAGGAGGCAGAAAGCCTTGTCTTTGCTAATGCACGAGTAGTCACTTGAGAAGCCAGAGAGGAGGCAGGAAACAAGGTATTGGAGTGGGAGGACGTAGCAGGGGATTCCGCAAAACAGGGAAGTCGAGAGAGGGGGTCCGCCAGTTGGTTAGTTCGGCCAGGTTTGAAAACAATTTTAAATCGGAATCTCTGGAAAAATTCAGCCCATCTCGCCTGCTTAGGGGAGAGTTTCTTAGCAGACTGTAAGGCTTGCAAATTCCTATGATCAGTCCAAACTTCAAAGGGGAGTCGAGCCCCTTCAAGCAAATGACGCCAAGAGGACAGCGCAAAATGGATAGCCTTGGCTTCTTTCTCCCAAATAGGCCAATTAGCTTGTTGAGGGGAAAATTTCTTTGAAATGAAAGCACAAGGCCTGAGTGCTCCTGTGGTGTCATGTTGTAAAAGAACGGCTCCATGGCAAAGTCCGAAGCATCCGTTTGCACAATGAATTGCTTCGTACTGTCGGGAAAAAGGAGTAAGGGCTCAGACGTAATTTAGATTTCAAATGGTCAAACGCCGATTGACACTCAGGCGACCAACAAAGTCTATGCGCCTTGCCCGCAGTGGATCCTTTAGGTTTCCGTAGAAGGTTGGTGAGTGGAAGCGTTATGGCAGCAAAATCCTCAATAAAGTTCCGGTAGAAGTTCGCAAAACCAAGAAATTGCTGCAGTTGCTTCACAGTTTTAGGACGGGCCATTGCAAAATGGAGTTAATCTTCGAAGGGGCCATTTTAAGTGAACAATCTTGAATCCTATATCCCAAGTAATCAAAAGTTTGGGTGTCAAATTGGCATTTAGATAGATTAACCACGAGGTTGTTATCTATAAGCCTTCGTAACACTTCACGAACCAATGACACATGAGATTCCATGGAATCTGCGTAAATTAAAATGTCATCCAGATAAATCAGAACCCCCTGATACAACAAGTCATGGAAAATGGTGTTCAAAAACATTTGGAACACAGATGGCCCCGATTGTAAGCCAAAGGGAAGAACCGTCCATTTAAAGTTACCTAGAGGAGTTGCAAAGGTGGTGAGCCACTCAGAGTCCGGGTCCATTCTAATCCTATGAAAAGCCTCTTTAAGATCAAGTTTGGTGAAATATTTTCCTTGAACAAGATGGTCCAAAACAGTCCGTATCAGAGGTATGGGATAACAATTGGAGGAAATAACCTGGTTAATAGCAGAGTAGTTAACTATCAGTCTCGGATCCGCGCTGGGATCTTTTCTCTTTTGGAAGAAGACAGGACTCGCCGTGGGGGCTGTAGAGGGCTTGATAAAGCCGCGAGCCAAGTTTTTATTTAGGAACTTCTTGAGAGCAAGGAGTTCTTTTGGCTCATGGGATAAATTTTCGGTTAGGCAGGGTGGCCCCGTCAACTAATTCCAGTTTACAGTCAAAGTCCGTGTGGGGAGGCAATTTGTAGCCTCCCTTTCGTGGAAAGCCTTTTGGAAGTCTCGGTAGTGTGAAGGAATTTGTTGCAATTCTTCATGGGGAATAGAAAAGTTTTCATCTGAAGAGGACATAGTGCCAGCAGTCCAGTTTATCTGGGGGTTATATTTACGAAGCCAATCGATTCCCAAGACCAATTTGAACTGCATCGCCTTGGGAACTAGAAATCGCATGCTGTAATTGTTTTTGTCCATTTGAAATGAGATGGGCTTAGTGATTTTACTAATTCTCCCCCAGTCATTGAGGTCCCATCCATTTGCGTTAATTTGATGGGGCATTCCAAGGGCTCATAAAGAGTTTTCAATTGTTTGGCCAATTTGGGGTGTAACAAACTTCTGGAGCAGCCAGAGTCAATTAATGCCCTATGTACATGCAAAGTCCCATCGCTGCCACTAATCGCAACCGTGGCGTAGAAATGGGGAATTTTAGGAGTACTTACAGATGTTCCCGCCGCTTGCCAGTCATCGCAGTCAGGTTTAGAATCTCCATCTATGTCAGATGAGGACGAAGAGGTGGTTTCATCATCGGGATCGGAGTCTCCTGTCGCCGCTGCAGGGTCCTTAGAAGTGCGTCTAAGTGGTTGTTTGGCGGCCGCTGTCTGATGTGTGAATTCTATATCCTTTGGGTCTGCTCGTGCTCCCTTAGTCCCAGTCGGAGCTTGGTTTCCGCGGCAGGAGTTGGCGAGGTGGCCCGGTTTTCCACAGTTAAAGCACATGCCCAAACGGAGACGTTTGTTCCGTTCCTCAGCATTGAGGACGGGGGGCGCGAGGTTGTCGTTTTGGCACGTCTTGTCTTTGTCGGTTAGCTGAACAGTCTGGGTTATGCCTTCCATTTCAGTAGCTAGTCTGACCCAACCTAGCAGGGTCTGTGGATTGGCCTGCATTAGACCCGTGTAGAATATCAGGATTTAGTCCATCTTTGTATAACTCAATTAGAATTTCATCACTCCACGGGACTTTGGTGGCCAGGTTTCTAAATTCACGGGAATACGTCCCCACATCATTCCTGCCTTGTTTCATTCGTTTCAGTTGATATTTGGTGTTTTCCAATAAGTGGGGGTCTTCAAAGCGTTCCCGCAGATGGTTCATGAAGAGCTGCAGATTTTCAGTTTCGGGGGCGCGGGAGTCATATAGGTTCGCTACCCAGTCTGCTGCCAGTCCTTTCATCCTCTGGCTTAGGTATCGAATTCGGGCCGCATCATCCCGAAATAGATGGCCGTGATCAATCATGAAATTGTTTGCCATAGTCAAAAAAAAGGAGAGTTTCTCCCCCTTCCCGTTGAAGGTCGCTTTCAGGTCTCCCACATTTCTGAGTAACAGTGGCGCTGGCGTGTGCCCTGTTGGTTGCTGGGGCGGACCAGGGGTGCCTGCCGCCGAGACAGCCGCTCGTGGTTCTCCTCCTGGTGATCTCCCTGTCTGCGAGGGACGGATGCGCATCTCGCGTAGCATGGTCTTGAGTTCGAGTATCTCCTCATCTTTTCTTTCCAGTTCGGTTTCCATTTGCTTTATCTCCTCCAAAAGGGATAGGTCTTTTGCTGATGTATCCCATCTAGCAGCCCTTCTGCGTTGTCTCAACGACGTATGTGGCTTTTCTCCCCAGACCCAGGTTTGGCCGCTTGTGGGGGTTTCCATAGCCTCGGTCAGGCGCAATTTTGTCTTGGTATCCAGGGGCACTTCAGTTTCTGTAGCTCCATCAGATTCTGCAGATCCTTGCTCTTCTTCAGTAATCGACTGGTCCATCAATTGGTGCATTTTTTGAAAGGATTCTCGAGCTTTCTGTCAGGAACAGATTCACTCTTACACGGATCAACAAACTTAATAGAAGATTTATTGTAACATAGTAAGGGATGCTGTCTTCAGACGTTAAAGCTCGAGAATGAACGTTTTCCCCCACCTTACACTTTAACAGACAGTTTCTCCTAAGATAGTTGTAAAAGAACGAACGTCATCATGCCAAATGGTTCCTTTGAAATTCCAGCCAGAAGGAATGGTTGGCGCCTGGGAATAGCTAACAGCCTACTATCACTATTTCCTCAGTCTACTGCTATCCTAAAACAATAAAACATGGAGGACTCCCGACAATGTAGGTGTAACAAAAGTGATGCTGAATTCTCAGCCACATCTCCCAAACAATATTTACAGCCCTTTAGAACAAATAACAGTAGTAACAGCAGAAGCAGTATATTTAACCTTCTGCAATCCTTTCAAGTATTGTACTTCATGCGCAGTATCTAGCAATTATAATCCTTATACAATCTTTGTCAAGTAACACTATCATGCCTACATGATATTTAGCACAACTGGGACAGAGTGGCTTGACTAAAATTACCTAGTGAAGCAATAGCAGAGGAAAAGTTTAACTGGGACTTTCCACTTGATGGCTCAGCTCTTCAGCAACTGAGTACCTCAGTACTAAGATGAGCAGTGACAGAAGGTTTTTTCCCCAAAGTTGTATGTATATGGGTGTACACACACACACACACACACACAAAACAGGACACTGCATATTCCTGTGTGCTTATTGTTATCTCAACACATATGGATTTGGAACTCTTCCCCCATTCTGTGGAAAAAGCTGCCATCTCTGGCAAAACCAACTGAAAAAAGTGTGCTGAATGAATTCTGTCTTCTGTACACCTTACACATAATTTCTCTTCAGAAATTCAAAACCGCTATGCCATATTATTACCTTCTACTTAAATGAACAACTGACAAAAGAGTCAAGAGTTCAATGACAGTATAAAATGAATTTGCTGCACAGACTTTTCCATGTATGAGCAAAAGATGTATGAATCGGACACCTAAGTTGTAGAAGACACACACAGACATGCACACTTGACAGAGATAATAAACCTTTTCATGAGGCAATAGAACAGTGTTTGGAGGCCAATGCTCCAGGCAAACTCATTTCCATTACACACAAATTACTATTTAGAGTAAACAAAATTTCTTCAGCAGGTTTCCTCCTAGCCCGTGCACAGCTTAAACAGCTTCCAGGTGAGTTGACAAGGACAGTTTTTGCAAACTGGACGTAATTGTCATCTTAAATCATTTTTATTTCACAACCAACTGTAGCAGTACAAACTGCCAGCTGGGTCAGACTAGTAAGTTATAGAGTTATTTGTAAGGGAAATCCGTTTGGAATATACATCTTCACTACCTATCCCAGAAAAGTGCGGCAGAGAATCTCCATGTTACCTCTGATCAACAGTTGGAGCATTAATTTCCTGCCTATGTGGTCGATTGGGAATGTATATCCTTGATAACTCTATTAGAAGTAAGAGGGGGATTCTCTTCTCATATATCTCAGCACTCAGTCTGCAAGTGGGAGCTTTGCTCCTCCCTCTACATGGAAAAAAGTCAAAATGGGGGCTAGAGAAAGACTAGATGGTATTATGGGGAGTGGCTTGAGGCAATGCCCTCTGTTCCCACAATGTTACCCAGCTCCCACCCCAATCAAAATAGTATTTGGTGCATCTGACATACTTTGCCTGGGAATGCTCCCATAAGAACTGTGGCAAAAAGGGAAGCCAGTCCGTGGCTGGGTTTTGCCCAGACCTGCCCACCTCTTTTCTGTGCAGTGGAAGTAGTAGTGCTGCCACTAAACCCTTCCTTGGAAATCCAATCTCCCTTTCCTTCCCTAGCTTTTGGAGAATGTAAGGCTCAACACTCTCTTCTTCTCCCTTATGTTTTCTGAGAGAAAGGGGGGAAATTTTTTTTACAAGTTCCTGTTAGAAGCCCAGAGCTACCCACTCTCCCTCAAAGAACAAAGCATACTTGTTATAAATGCAAACGTTTAATAATTTTAAAAAAACAGGAAAATAGTGTAGTAAGAGTGAACAGGAGATAGACCAAGCAACTCAACTAGCTTACAACACTGGCTGTCTGCATACGTTCCCTCTGGTTGCAACAGGAAGAACCAAACCCATAGGCACAGGCATAAAGAAAAGAAAGATTATTCTCCAATTGCAGGACGCCTTCCCTTTTACTTTCAAAAGAGCTGAAATATTAACGAATCCGACTAGACAGCCCCTGGTTTCCTTATAAGCCTTTTCTGAGATTACTTTCCTTGCTCAAACATGGAGTAGTTAGCTGCAAGCTTACACCACATGGCCTATCCGCCGCCTCCACAGAAGCCTTCAGTTCTCCTTCTTCTCATCTCCCATTGGTTAAAGGGTGTTGGGGCCAATCCAGTCTCTCCTCTATGAGCTTTTGCTCATATCCCAAGAGTCAATCCTTTCTACAGCCTGGCCATTACAACAATAAGGCTTTGAAGTGCCATATAATATAAAGGTAGAAAGCAAGGATGTTCTCCAAGAAATAGTTTTAAAAAATCATCCCAACTGCAGAAGTCATTATCTCACTATAGAAGGATTGCATGAACAAGCCCTTAACAGAAACATTTGTTTACTTATCTACATTATACATGTCTTTACCTGAACAGGCTGTCCATGACTGATTACAAACTATGAGGTTTATCAACAACGTATTAATAAAACAATATTCAACAGAAATAAAATCACATAAGTAGCAGCCAAGATAGAAGCCAACTACTTAGCTGACTAAATGCCCTAGAGAATAAGAGGGTAAAGTTAAGATGCTTAGGGAAAAACTTAAATATATTTCAAGATTCTAGAGTATTTTTAGAAAATTAATTATTGTTGCTGAAGAAAACAAATATTTTCCAAGCTATAATATTTATACTACTATAAACAGGACTATAAATGCTATAGTACTATATTACTTTACCAACTAGGTATTTAAATAATGCCTTTGTTGATGTAACAGGTTTTAAACGATATCAACACTATGAAAATATTACAGTATTTTATCTTTAAGAATTCAGCCTATGACTATGTAAAGTTAATATGTCACAGGAAACTGAGATTAATAAAGAGTGCACTGAAGCCACAAAAATCATTTTTTGTCACCAACAACTTCCTGATGGATACATAGATTTAGGCATAATATTAATTGTAAATTATGTACACAGTACTAGGGCCACACAGTAAGAAAGCAGGAACTAACATATTTAGGGAAATATTATGAAGTCATAGCAACAGCTACATTAGAAAAATCTCTACTTCCATGAGGCTTTTTTTAAAAAAAAAAATACCAGATACTGAAATACCAACATTAAGCTAGCAGTGAGTCATACTAGTCTCCTACAATACAATGATTAAAAGAACAGCCAGTGCTTTAACACAGCTGACTTCAGATTCTACTTCACCCTTTTCTCAGCACAAGAAAAATTATCCTGGCATTGGTCCCAATTTTCTACAGCAGAGAAATCCATCTTGCTTGTGTTACATTTTATCAATCGGGACTATTTTTTAAAAAACGGAATGTTCAATCATTTAGGTTCAGTTTCAGAAAACGAAGCCACATTGTTTAAAAAGCATGCTTAAATCAGTATGCAGAATATGCATGATGTAGCACTGGTAAGCCCTCTTACATTTCCACCTCCTGGCAATACCTTTTAACATTCCAAGAATAAGAGATATGTTTTCCATTTAAGATGTACGGCCAAATACAACACAGATACAGACGTACTTGAATCCACTGATTTGACCGAATTTCAGCAAGCTTAACTTTGTTAGACTTAGGACTGAATTAAGTTAACTACTGAACTGAACCATGCTCACTCTTTAAAAGGTAGACTGTAAACTGAGATGAACTTTGGAGAAGAAAGGTTGTTGTTGTTTTCATTTTTCCCCAAAAGCACCAGGCAATGATTTATTAATTTTTTTAATTTTAATTACTTTTTTTAAAACCCCACCTTAATTTTTAAAATTTTATCTACTCTCTCTCTTTAAAGCTAATCACCTTACCACCTTGGGCAAATCCAGTTGCCAATATACCATATCTGGGCAAGGTACCGGAGGCATGTGGTGCCCTCCCAAATCTCAGCCTGCGTGCTCCCACAGGGTTCTGTTTTGTTCACCATGCTATTTATCATATGCATTGAACTGATGAAAGACGTCTGAGATTCAGTGCTATCAGTATGTACATGACACCCAATTCTCTCTCCTTTCCACCTCAGCCTAAAGAAGTTGCTTCAGTTCTAAAGTGATGCCTGCCAATAAAAATAAACTAGGTAAAGTCAAACAAATTCAAGCTTAATCCTGATAAGACTGGGGTCCTCTGGGACAGTTGTAAGGCTGATCAAAAAATAAGGATTCAACCTGTATTTATGGGATTACTCCCCACCACCACCAAAAACACCCCTCATGTTAGCAGTTTAAGTGTACTCTTGGGCTCAGCCCATACTCTGGATACTCAGATTTTGGTGGTAGGTAAGAGAGTTTTTGCACAATTAATCTGGTACATCAACTGTGCCCATTCCTAGTGATGCCTGATTTTCTCACAGTAATAACATCACCATCATCATTTTTATTTATACCCCACTTTTTCCCCAGATTGGGACTCAAAGTAGCTTACAAAATTAAAAAGACATACAGTTGGGTCTCTACAATTGTGTGCTACATTTTCATGGATTTGATTATTTGCGATTCTCCAACTCCCGCTCCCAACTCCTCAGGCACTTTTCTGAGGGAACATTCCCTCTTGCTGGATCTGATCAGGCCATGCAGCCCTTTAAAAATCTGCCTCTGGCTCTCTTCCTCCTCCACCAGCTGCTGCCTGGCCACCTAATAATAGATTGAAGCCCAATTTCTCAGCACCAACAACCCTCTCCCAATGCCCCCTCACACCCAAGGAAGGAGATGGACAAGAGAGAAGAAGTATATGGCAATCATACCAACCCATCCCCTTTCCTTCTCTTTTTCCTGACATAGATTGGGCCCTGGGTGCCCATTATTCCTGTCTTAGCCCCTTCCCACAGATATACACACAAATTTTGATATTTGCAGTTTTTCCACCTTTGTGGGGGCCCTGTGCCCCTAACCCTAGTGAATGTGGAGGGCCAGCTGTGGTTAAAACTGATATAATACAAAAGTTAAAACATACTGTATTTGCCGGCGTATAAGACTCACTTTTTTTCCTGAAAAATGCTGTTTGAAAATGGGGTGTGTCTTATATGCTGATGTGTCTTACACGCTAGCAAACAGTATTTGCCAGTGTATAAATGGGGTGCATCTTATACACAGGTGCATCTTATACGACAGCAAATACGGTAATACACATCTTAGTAACATCCCTTATGGATTAACACACTGTACTTGAGGGTGCCCTTGAAGAATGTTTGGAAACTTTGGCAGTTCCAAAGAGTTAAAGCAAGATGGGGGCTGTTAAAGGCCCTTTCCACACGGGGGTATTAAAATGGTGTAGTGCGACCTCTGACAGAGGTCGTCTACACCGTAAAATGGATTGGGGCAGATTACTTTAGTGTAATTCCACACCCCAATCTGCGCTAGGGCAACCGGAAGTGGTGGCGGCACATGCTTTTTAAAAACCACTTTTCATGTGTTTTTTAAAAAGAACGATCATGCAGCCCCGTGCAGCCCCGTCACAGCGTCCAGTGTGGATTTGCAGGCGCGCGCAAGGGAGTGCCTGCAGATCTGCTGGGGGTGGGCTTTCTGGCTGGCGAGCTTCTCCAGTTGGTGGAGAGCCTCCGCCAGTCGGAAGCTGCCATTTTGGGCGCCGCAGGACGCCGCAGGACACAGAGGAGTGTGGAGCAGCAAAAACACGCTGCTCCACGTGGCGACGGACTTACTGGGTTTCAGGTAAGCTCCGTTTCAGGACGTCTCAGGACGCTTTTTCCTTCACGTGTGGAAAGGGCCATAGTGAAAGCAAAATTCTCTGGCTGCAGTTTGTTTTCAAGCACAATTCAAAGTGTTAATTATGACCTATGAACTTCAATATTGGCTAGGTCTATCTGAAGAACTATATGCTCTCATATGAGCCTGACTGTACTCTAAGATCTTTCATGGAAGCAGCCATCAGCTTCATGGGAACATTTAGTGAGAATGAAGGAGACTGCCTTCTCTGTAGCTGCTTGCAGACTCTACAACTTCTCCCATAAAGAGGCTAGGTTAGCTGCCTCTTTGCTATCCTTTTGTCAGCAGGTAAAGACCTTTCTATTCCAGAAGGCTCTGGGGGACTGGCTAGTTTTACATATAAATGGATTGTATTAGTGTACTCTACTATTTTTATTCTTTGCTTTTGAATTAATATTTAAACTGGCTTTAATTCTGCAGTACACAGGTATTCTCTGTTTTTCTTTTCTCTCTCTCTCTCTCTTTTTTTTCTCTTTCCAATGTGATTAGGACATGACACAATAGAAAAAAAGGGGGTGGCTGTGTGGGAAGAGATTAAGTCCAATAGATACTGCCTCTTCTTCTCTCCTTCCAAGGCCAGGGCAGCAGCAACAGGGATGGAAGGAGGGCCTTTCATCTGCTTCTGGGCATAGGCATGATGGAACTGTGCCTGCCTCTTCTTCTCTCCCTCCAAGACCAGGACAGTGGCAGGTAAGATGAACAGAAAAATACTGAAATCATAAAGGCAGACAGTCGGAGGAAGTAAGCAAGCAAATACAGTTAGCCCTCCATATCTGTGGATTCTATGTTAGCCCTCCATATCTGTGGATTCTATGTGGATTCTATGTGGAATCTATGGATTCTGTGAATTCAACTAATCACAGCTTGAAAATATTCCTATTATTATTATTCTAAAAAGCAAACTCTGATTTTGCCATCTTATATAAGGGACACCATTTTACTATACATTGTTCATAATGGGACTTGAGCATCCATGAATTTTGATATCCATAGGAGGTCCTGAAACAAAAACCTAGCGGATACCAAGGGCCCACTGTAAAAAGAACTGAAGTATAAGCAAGAAGCTAACAAATTATGAGTCAGAAAGCACATCATGAAGCTGATCAGTCTACTGCATTATCCACTGCAGGATAAGATGCCCTGAAACAGGGGGTGACTATGATAGGACAAGAATTTCAAGGAAGCGCTTTAGAAGTGGAGGTATTTTTTTTGGTAGCCACTTCACAAGGTACATCCATTATTTCACTATATCTTGATGTATAATTATTCTGAGGAAATTCAGAGGATGAGATATAATGACAGCTCCCAGAGGTCAGCTCCTGTTAATGAACTAGAAAATACTAAGGATTGCAGGACGTTATCTAACAGCATCAAGGGAATACCAACTTCAATTTCATATTTACCACATGCCTATACAAACTTCACCATGCAACAGTGACTGCCTCTTTCAAGAGTGTCAGTATAGGGAGATGTGATAGCAAGCATACTGTTGCCTTCAACAGCCATTCCAACAAAATGGAAAAGAGTTAGAAGAGATGGAAAGCAGGTTCATTCAGGACAGATGCAAAAAAACTTTTTTCTTCTTTCCTCTCCACCCACTTTTCCATTTGTCTTTTTAGGTTGCAAGCCTGTGAGAAAAACTGCCTTGTTTTTATTGAGTATATGCAAGTTGCTCCAGAAACCATTTTTGGCTGAGGAGCCGGATAAAAATATTTTAAACAAACAATCAAGATTAACTTATAATAATTTAAGTTTAAGGGCACTACTAGAATTGCTAGAAAGGCTTGAAAACAGAGGCTGAATTTCTATGCACACATTAGAAAACTAATTCCAGTTTTCTCACATGAAATAGCCTGCAAAGCACTGACATATAGTATCCTGCACCCTTTCTCAGTTCTTTTTATGAGAATGAGTGTTTTATGACTGTTTGCCACTTCATAGAAATTGAGAAACCAAAATAATTTTCCCTCTTTTACTAATGCTGAGACAGTTTCTTCTGTTCTGACTTATATTTGGAAGTATTTTGAACTTTAAACTTTCAAGTTCATTTTTAAGATAACGAAGAAATCGAAAGAATCCAGAAGGCGAGGTGTGAGATGGATGTTGACAACAAGGTGGGCTCAATAATGAGCAACAAGGAGCCACTTGTCAATTTATGGAAAGAGAATGATTCCTTGCGGCTTGAGCCATGCCGCCATCATCACCACCATGCACTTTGTAAAGACCCAAGGAGCAGTATAGAGTCCAAACGGGAAGACACAAAGATGATAAGCCCCTCTTCTCACAGCAAAATAAATTAAATACTTGTATAACAGCCACAGTATGATGAAGAAATTCAGCGTCACAAACCAATCCCTTTCTACAACAAAGTAAAGCAGAGTCCTCCATCTGTGTAGGATCCCCAATGAATGGAGGTTAAAGGACAGACTGTATGGTACCCTTGAGAAGAAGTGGTGTCCACCTTGGTTCCAACGATGGTAACTGAGCAGATGGGATTGAGACAGCAAAGCTGGAGGCAAACAATGACTGGCTGTGTCAAAGCAGACACTAGCTCTCAAGGGATTACCAAGGTTCTATGCGTTTCTAGAGATGGAGGCTATGGCCTGCCTCATTACTGAAGCAAGCAGTATCAAGGCAGCTACTGATCTACAGTACTGACTGCAATGATGGATGCAAAGATCAAGCTCTCAGAAATGATACCAGTTCTCTTCACACTCTTAGTAGGGGTATTCCCAGGAATGAAAGCCGAGGAACACAGTTTCACTGATGAACAGCCCAAGGCAACTCCAACAGAGGTTCTGGCATGCCTGCAGGGTGAATGCATGACAGTGAATGCAGATCGCCATGTTACGACCTTTGACCAGGCATAACAGGCACCTGAAATGCCATCCTTTTGGGGGATCTTAACCCCAAAAGAAGTGCACTTCCTGAAAGAAGGTGAAGAAGCCATTCCTGAGGCCACTCAGCAACCAGGAACTACCAACGGTAAAATAGTCCATTATCAAAGCCAGACAAGTCCAGAAGTCAAGTCAGAAGACAAAGTCCAAACGCATGCCAAACACAAAGGGAAAAAAGGTAAAAGAGAAAATCCAAGTCAAAATTACATAAAAGTAAACCAAATGAAGCTCAAAGAGATCCTTCAATGTTGCTGCTGACAAAAGAAATTGAGGGATTGTGCTGGTCATGTGTGCCAGTGGAGAAGGGGCTGCCACCAAAATGCTTACATAATGACCCTGGAAGGTATTTGTGTACATCATAGAGACCACAAAGAAGAACAGTGGATTCAGAGATAGATCCTCTCTTCTCATGCTGACAGAACATGCTTACATAAAGAGTTGATAGCACATTTACATATGAAGGTGTTCACTTCATGACAGAACCCAGAAAGGGAGCTCTGATGGCCAGCTCAGAATGTGATGCATTCTCCCAACATTCCCCCAGCCTATCCTGGAAAGAAACATTTAGTGTGAACATTTTCCTTAAAACACAGTGTCTGAAAAGAACAAGCCATACAGACTGCCGTTTCAGTTACTGATCTGATATTCTGAAAGCATTACAAAGAATTCAACCCTAACACAAGCTGTAATGAAAAAAAGATACAATTGTCAAAACCCAACTAGCAGTTCTTTCAAGATGTGTTCTTATTTATGGATTTTTGAAATTCCACAAAATGGCCTCAATTTAAAAAACAACAACAACACTAACTAGCTGTGAACACTGAGAAGTGTGCTCCTCCAGCCAAATATCACCAACCCACACTGCAAACTCCCATATAGTAAATCTCACTTGAATCTCTCCTTGCTCTAAAACAGCCTTTTAAAAAAAGTCAGTGTTGGTTCCACTGAAAGAAAACTAAAAATTTCCACTGGGCACACCTAAAGTAACTCTTCGGTTTCTGGCCAGTTCTGGGGCGTGTTGTACAAGCAGAAGTTCTCATGTGTAAACACAGGTTCTGCTGAAGAACAAACCTGAGTGCCAAGCACAGAACCGCACATGTATGCTGCAGCTTCAAACTATCCGACTCCATCCAAGGTGCAAATATACTTTTTTCTTTTTAATATCATCATTGTGTATAACCTACTAGAATATTAAAGCACCCAACTGCTTTAACCGAGAAAATCACTGAATGATTTTTTTAAATGAGATAATGTAATCATTAATCCTTGACAGCTAAAGAACAAAGATTGATGAACTCATTTTCCCCTACAAGTGTAACTTTAGAAGCAGATTATAGATCCCTTTTCAGATCACTAACAGATACTCCAGTTATATGATCTACCTGGATCACAATATGCTTATCACTTATGATGAGAAAACATCACAATTCAGTAGATCCCGAATATCTGTGAGAGATGTGTTTCCAGACTTAACGTACATGGTAAAAAACATGGATAATATAAATGGTATATTTTGAGCCCAAGCCAGGTAGCTCGTCCGCCTGGCTCCACCTTCCCTCCTGCATTCCCTCCCAGCAGGGTTTCATAAGCAGCCCCCTCCCTGGAGCCAATTCCAGTGAGAGGCCTGGCTGGTAGGAGCTATGCACCTCTCTTGGTCAAGGAAGGCACACAGTTTCACGGAACCAGGCTTCACAAGCCTCTCTCATCTAAGAAACGACAGTCCATTTCTGTCCTCAACTGAGAGAGGTGTGTGGTTTCACTGAGCCAGGTTTCACATGCCTGTCTCAGCCAAGGAAGAAGTATCCATCTCCTTCCTCAGCTAAGAGGTGCATGCAAAGCCCAGCACGGCGCATGGTTTTGTGGAGCTGGGGTTTGCATGCTTCTCTCAGCTGAGGATGTAGTGGCCATCTCCTTCTTCATCCTAGAGAGACATGGGAAGCCCAGCTGTGTCCTGCCATGTGACTCTCTCAGCCCAGCTGTGCAGAGCAAGGACCCTGGCAGCCAGTGGCAGCCATGGCCCTGTAGCCAATTGCAGATAAGTGGTGATGTGGTTATCAAGGACCTACTATACTCTTTAAAAAGCACACCATACATACATACATACAACATACAATATATGTATACTGTAGGATGTTACCATGCCAGTAAGTTACACAGACAATCTTTTTTTCCCCTTATCTCTCCCTCATTTTTATTTTAACAATTGAAAACTTGTAGGATTTTTTCAAAATTATATTGTAGAAACACATTAATAGACAGTAAAATTGTTTAAAATATTATTAACTAATAATAAAGAGTAATCCTCAAAAAATGGGATGGAGAATATTTGAGACAGCACTACATGGACAAATGTTTGGACTCAATACAAGTATATGATGTAGCCACTGATTCAGAGCTTATTTCATAAACACATTTCTCTTTCCAGCTGAAAATGTTCTAAATATTCAACAGAGGACATAAAACACAGATTGTTCTGCAGTTTCAACATATTATTAATCCAAGAAACATGTCATTAAACATACACTTATACTATGTTGCTGACCAAAAGCCTGAGTCCAAAACTCTTTAAAAATAAATTTTGTGTAAAGTCTTTGGATAAAGTCCACTAATAAATGATTTATCTGAACAACTCCCCTCATCTGGGAAAACATCAGATTAAAAAAAAAAAAACATTTCTATGGCTTTCTTAATCAAAATAAACTACAAAATGAAACTACAAAATGGACCACTCAGTCCTTCCGCACGTTTCACAGTTTTTGCTCCTTCAACGCAACTAGAACATTTTATCATGTGCAGTATTAACTGAAGAATTTTCAGACTTTTAAAAAAAAAAAAAGCAAGGGCCTGGTTTACTAGAGTATTAGCCAGTGTGGTAGAATGGTTTGGACACTGGACTACAACCCTGGAGATAAGGTTTTGATTCCCGGCTCAGCCACAGAAACCCACTGAGTGACCATGGGCACATCACACACACTCAGACCCAGAAAACTCCACAACAGGCACGTCTTAGGGTCACCATGAAACAGAGTATTACTGGTATAAAAGTTCATGTACCTACAAGCACTCCAAAGAAAACAATCTTTCTGACATTTCAAGAACATAGATACTTTAATATGGACTATTTTATTTTTCCATCTGAGATAGCCTCCCACAACAGCTTGCAACTGCACAAAATAAAACTTCCATACAAAGATAACATATAAAACTATCAAAGAGTACAGAGAAATGCCAGCATTTAAATGTTCCTTTTTATACAGCAATACCACACAGAAAGATGCTAACAATGTATATTGTAAGGCAGTAAATCTATAAACAAAACACAGCTCAAGGCAAACACTATTTAAATTATCTCAACTGATGGCAATGCATTTTCAAAGAAACAAGACAGAAAAATGGCCAAGACAACTAAAATGATTCCTGCACTAGAAAAGTGAAAGGATTAGCTTGGATAAAGACAACATTTTATGAAATAGAGATAACAGGTGTCCCAAGAACCACCAAACTATGTTGAACTTACCTTCAAATGCTAATACTACGAAATTACTATAAATTTCAGGAATATCCCAGATCTAAGGCTGTGGAAAGATGAAATGGCCAATGCCTTACCACCCCCAATGGCCCCAAACACTTAAGCAGCCAGTTGGATTTAACTAAAATCCTGTGAATCTCAGCTTTATAGTGTGCAGAAGCCACATTTATCAGAGAAAATATTTTAGTAACAGATGCACTAATGCATTTTGAAAATTACAATTTTTATAGCCAATATGAAGATATAAGAGCTGATACAATTTTGAACTGCTAAGATACTGGTGCCTTCTATTGTACTGTTCTTTAACCCATGCATACTGCTAGAAATCTATGGACAAGATACCAGAAGAAAAAGAGGTTAATCCAGAGAATAAGTCTGGATGAACAGGATATCTACTGAACTAAATCTAATTAAGTGTCCTAGGGCTCTCTCAGTTCCCTGTATTGGCAAAGCTAGGTTGTTTCCTCAGATTCTTGTAAAATTCAATTCAATTTAATTTGAAATGTTGCAGCTATGAGCTACTGAAGTAGCACTGTCATTTGACTGATATGATTGAAACTATTTACTGGCCCGTATATTGGTCAAGTATTTAAACATTAACAGTGTAGAACAATAGGTCATATTAGATATAAAAATCATCTCTTCTATATCCAGCCCCTCACAGATTCATTCACAGCACCAATGAAGACATCTCATCCCTTCAGCAAATGCAAACAAGTAGTTTTGAGCACTTGTGACTTGAGCCACTGTTACTGCTGCCATGTTTTTGCAACTGAACTTCAAATTTATGTTCCACTTCAAAGACACTTCAGTTTACAGCCTGCAGCTAGTAAAGAAAGCTAGGGCACATGGCACATGCTTAACTACCATTCAGATAGTGCAATCCCACTTCAATATTTTGAATGCTCTTATACAGAAGACACTAGGACTCATAGAGCAGGGGAAAAGGTTTCTAACTCCTTAATGCAGACCTTAACTGGAAAACAACAGGATAAGAGATGTCTTAGGTGTAATAAGAAGTGTATAACCTCATTTATGAAGACCTGGGGGTACCTGGGGGATCCCCAACTACAGGAAGCCCCCATCATTCAATGCCTTGTTATCTGAGGACTTGCTCTTTCAATACTTCCAGATTAAAGACAAGTTCCACTAGTTCAATGTGAGGTCTGCTCTTTCATCAGTTCTTCTTGCTTAGAGAGGCTTGTTTGGGACTGCTTATATGCAAACACAGTCCCAAACCCTCTGGTTGAATTAATGGGACTTGTCTGTATTGCAAGCACACAGACAGCAGGCTTCCATCAGTTCTTCTTGCCTACAGAAGCATGCTTGGGACTGTGAATATGCTACTTGCAAAACGAGTTCAGAGGGGAGGAAAAGGCTCCAAGCCAGCTGAGAGACTTTACAAGCAGCCCATGCACACAGTCATCCCAAACCAAGCCTCTGTATGTCCTCCGTGTTCCCTACACTAGATGGATTCCACTTTTCAACCATTTCCATTTTCTGACAGTGCTCCAGTCCCTAACCTATCAGGTAAGTGGGGGAAGCCTGTACAGCAACTACTACTCAATGAACCTCTGCACAGTAAACTGTCATTTACAAAAGGGCATTCTTGATTTCCCAGAATATTTAACATAAGCTTAGGAACATGCACTTATAAACTGTCATGTGTCTTGTGGAGTCTTCTTTTCCAATTGGCTTCCACTTCATTTTTGTTTACCATGTTAATATCACAGTTCTCCATAGTAAGGTATGGACGTATTTTAAACTAATACATCCATTCTAATATAGATACTCTGTATCAGCATTTTGGTCGGTCTGTTGGAAGACTGAGATTTAAGCATACATGTCCTCTACCAGAGGACTCAGACTTAAGTATACAGTGGTTCCTCCACTTTTATGAGGGTTCGGGCTACAAAACCCTTATGAAAGTGGAAAAACTGCAAAGTCCTCCTCCTCCCACAATCCCCTTCCCATTCTCTTGTCTTTTGTATGCCAGGGCCAGAGGCAATGGGAAGGGGGAGCTTCAGAGGAGAGAAGGAAGGCTCACACAAGCCTTCTCCCACATTCCCTTTTCTTTTGCATTGGTGCAAGTTCTCAGGACCAGGGCCAGAGGCAAGGGAACGGGAGGGGGCATTTGCCTTCCTTCTCCACATCCAGCAAAACGCAAGGGAATGGGATGAGGAGAATGGGGGGAGGCATGCCGGCACCTCGTGAATAATCAAATTCATAAAGATCAAACCTGCGAATGTGGAGGGAGGACTTTATACTTACTAGAATATGGGTCGTGGGGCAGCCCAACAAAGAAAATAGCCAGAAAATATGAAGTAACCACAGTTGCATAATAGTTTCAGTTTTTAAAAACAGAGTTTACACTATCAAAAATTCTGATTCAGAATTTTGCCTCAAGCTATACATGAAACCTTCCAAAGATAATGATCTCACATTTTCATTCCTGCACAGTAAATATTTAACAAGGCAAATTGTTACAACATACATATATTACTACATTCAGAATCTTCTCCTTTTTCTTTCTTTCAAGTGGCAGCAAATAAAAGAGACAGGTCAGAAAAAATCCAAGTTTCACATTTTACCACACAGTATGCCTTGCTAATGTTAGGCAATGAGGAGAAGACAGACAGGAAAGCTGTCTTCAGGAGAAGCTATACATCTACTGTAGCTTGAAATTCTTGCCCAACTAGGTGAGCCACAAATCACAGTGGAGTTCAATGACTTGCAGCCTACAACTCAGCCTGAAATTCTGCCGCTGCAACTGAACTGTTTTGACTTATTTCAATGAGTTTGAATCCAATCAAAGCCTCACTAAGGAATAAATGATAGCAATTATGAAATCTCAACTGTCCATGTACAGATCAAGAGTCTATATTAAGAAGTCTGTAGAACAGCACATATATTAAACGTAATGCTACTTATCCATAAACTACTCATCAACATGAATAGTTCAGTGCTCATACATTTCAACATAAACTCCATTATAAATTAGTACCATTAGAAGCTCTTTCTTAATTTAAAGTTGCAACTGCTGCAGTTAACTAATAAAGTTCTGAACACACATTGAACAATTTTGTAAGAATCCCTTGATTCCATTTTTTGCACTTGCCACAATAATTAGACAGAATCTCATTTAAATTTCTGATGCACAAGAAGAAAAAAGCCTCTGAAATAATTGTATGCCACTATCTAGGCTGCTTGAATAGTCATAAAGTCTTTTAAACAACTTAATTCTATTTAAATATGAAATTATCAGACCAGATCATCACTAGCACTAACAAACAGTACGTACTGACAAATCATCTCAAAGGAAAATAGCTGCCTTTGCATATGCTATTTTAAATACAAAAACAAAATCTTAAATCCTCTGTGGACCTAAACTTTTGTTTCACACCTAAAACCTGTTCTTTGCTTACCTGCTACATTATACTTGTCCTACTTTCCAGGAATTTAAAACTCGGAATGTTTCAGAGTCTTGTTACATACAGAAGTACTCAAGTTAAGATAACCTTTTTAAACCTACAGTAGTCACATTTGCTGTCCACAAGAACATCAGAGGCAGCCACAGAAATATTGGAAAAGCCTATTTGCTTCCTTAGCTGGAGGAAAAAATTCCACCTATGCAAATGATTCAAAACATAAAACAGCAAGAAGGCTGTGTTTTAAAGCACTAAGAAACAGGCAATACCTGAATTTTAAAATATCTCAAAGACATACTCATAGTACAGCCACAGAAAGTCTATCCACGATGTACAATGCACTGTATTTCTAAAATCCCTTTCCCTTTTAGAACTTGTTAGTTGGCTTGCCAAACTAATCCCATTCACACCGATATCGATTTGTATTTTTTATTCTATCTATCTTCTTAAACAGAGGCTTATGTAAGCACAGCAATTTTAACTTAGCATTTATCATTCATCTTCTCCTGCATACCTTACACATCTTACATTCTTCAAAGTATCACACGTAGTTATACAAGTGTGCAGATTCGTGCTGGTACCTACCCTCGCCCAACATAACTGTGTATGACCTCCAGCATTCTCTGAACAGAAAGCACAGCACATTTCGTCATTTCCTGCTGGCTGCTTCAAAATCCTTGTAGCTCAAGATAAGGTCATTCTTTCATACTGCAGCACTCAGATCTTTTTTATCCTAACTTTTTTTTTTTTTTACTGTTCCGTACTGCAGTTTCAGCACGGGCCTGCCTCTTTTTCAGGACAAGGCTGCCTCTTTCAAACACTGAATCTTTGAAAGTAAAATCAGGAATAATGTTTCTAAGACCATGACCAATTTGGGCAAAGAATTACAGGACTTTCATTTTTGCTTACAGAATCTTATTCTACATATTACATAAAACTAAAGCGACTACATTTAATTTATATCCCACTGCTTTGTGTCCACAAGGATCTCACAACCCTGAACTACAACTTAGACTTAACAAATTATAAATGATAAAATCCAATTTACAAAGACCAGCTTCAAAAAACATCAGCAAATACAATTAGCACAAATATACAAACTCAGTACTGTGTATTTAATGAATTTACAAAATGAAGGAAAAACTTTCTAAAGAAAAATGTTTTATCATTTTTCTGAAGTGAGTGAGGCATGCTCCCCAATCAGTAACTTTGTATTGTGTTCAAGGTAATGGTGTACCTGGCAATCACCTGCTGCATTGCAGATGATGGAAACACCCATTAAAAACCCTCAGAAGTTCTGAAAGCACAAGGAAAGATAGACACATGTTAAGAGACCTTTCAATGCTCTTAAGATTTGATAACAAAGAAGACAGTGTGGAAATAAGCTACAAGAGGTGGAAAGTATAGCACTCACCATCAGCTTGCCACTGCTGCTCTTTAAAAGCAAGTAAGATCTACTGGTTGCTTTATACAACCTTCTGTGCCTTACATATGAATTAAGTAAGCCCAGGCTTTTTTAAAAAGTGGATCCATCCATCACCACTGTATAGAGTTCATTCCTGATGTGCATGCGATTACAAAGTGCACATAACTAGGTCATTTGTCTAGCCTAAAGTCAAAATCTGTTGAAAGCTCACAGAAATTAGGGCAAATGGCCACTGTTGTCTGCTAGCATCCAAGAAATACAATGCATGCAAGGATAGGAAACTATGTCAGCTGGAAAATGGGAGCACCATGCTTTAGCTAGTTCACAATGACAGTTATTTCACATAAACGAGGTAAACTCCACTCCCACAACTGACCAAACAAATGGGGAGCAGAGGTACTATCCTGAAAAGAAAATGGGCATATTTTTCACCCCTGAGATAAGAAAAATCATCCTTGGCCATCCAGAAAAGAAAGAATGCTTTCTCTTCTACAAAGGCACAATAATCTCAAGATTCAGTTTGAAGAAAATGACAAATCATGATTCGTTATGTGGAGAAATGAACATTGGGCTCATGTGCTACCTCTTCCTCATCTTTGGAAACAGTTCATATTTGAAGCTTCTGTTTCTAATGTTCAACAACTCTGGGTTTTTTTTCCTTAAACCAGATTTGAGAGGAAACTAACCTCTGCACAGATAGGTTCACTTCTGTTCATTCTGAATCTTCCAAAGCCCAAGTCATGGTTTTAGAACAGTGGTTCTCAACCTTCCTAATGCCGCAACCCTTTAATACAGTTCCTCATGTTGTGGTGACCCCCAACCATAAAATTATTTTCGTTATAACTTCATAACTGTAATTTTGCTACTGTTATGAATCGTAATGTAAATATCTGATATTTAGTCCACCATAAATGATATAAAATTTGAAGATTTGGTTTCACTGCATTCAGACTGAACTAAATCCAAAAATAAGTCTGGCATGGGAATAACACTAGATTTTGTAGGCTTATTCCTTACAATTGATGCAACATTCTTGTTTTTATCAATATCTGAAGTGGCACTCTCCAGACTGTCCAGTCCCAGAGTTACCAACACCTTTTTCAGCAAATTTTTAAAACAATCTGAGGAAAATAATCTCACTTTATTATCATCTTCTGCATCCTCCTCCTTGGAAATAGAACCATCTGATTTAGAGTCATTATCCCCATGAGTATCTACCAAATCTGGTTCCTCATCACTTTCAGATTCAGTGTTGATTTGTTCAGAGTGTGACAAAGCAGATTTCTCAACTCTAGTCACGTTGGACCTACAGGTAGACTTTTTTAGTAAATACACACCAGTATCATTTGATTCAGCTTGAATAACTTTTGTATCATCAGAAAAATCACGTGAAAATGAAGGATTCATTGAAGTAGTTTGTTGACTGCTTAATAATGACATTACCTTCAAATTCAATGAATTGTCCAACTTGCAATACATTTTTTAAACTTGTTATGTATTTTGTGAAATCATTTCACTAATATTGTTTGCCTATTAACATGCACCTCCATTTCTTCAGCAATCATTTGTCTTATCACCTCCCTACTACACTCAGACACATTCCCCTGGGAAGACATTGAGGACATAGGAGGTTCAAATCTTACTTCTTTACCTTCCATAGGCATTGCAGTTTGACTCCTAGTGAATAATGACACCATACACAATGCTAAATTGCCCTGCACTACTGTATTCGCTAATACAGAAGGGCAAGGAACTGCTGACAGAGAGGCTGCCATTTCTCCTGGCAGAGGCTGCTCGCATGGTCGAGTGTGATTGGTTGTGTTGCTGGCGAGCTTGGATTGGTCAGGAGAGCTCTTTCCTCTCATAGCCTCCCTTGCTTTCTGAACGCCTCTTTTCAACATGGCGACCGGAAGTTAAAGGAGCGGTTGGGAGCCCTTCTCTGCCCTTAACAGACTTAACTGCATTACCAGGTAATTCTCCTTTCACCTTCTTTTTAATTCTTGCCTTCTCAGACTTCCTTATACTAGATGTTTTTAGCTTTGTTCGAGCCTCGGAGTGGCTGGTCAGAGACTGCCCTTCCAACTCACTCTTGCTCGATGCCAAGAAAGTTTTCTTTAGTAAGGTACTTCAAAGGGTGCAGAAGGATGTGAGCGCGTGGCTTGCGCACCACCACCAAGGAGGGAATGGAGCCTAAGACCATTGGAAATACGTATTTTTCCAATGGTCTTAGGCGACCCCTGTGAAAGGGTCATTCGACCCCCCCAAGGGGTCGCGACCCACAGGTTGAGAACCACTGTTTGTTTTTTTTAATTATTTATTTGGATCCCGCCTCCCCATATGGATCGAGGCGGCGAACAACTTACAAATAGCATGTATTTCGAAACATTTTCTATACATGCCCCCAACAAGCTGGGTACTCATTTTACCGAGCTGCGAAAGGATGGAAGGCTGAGTCAACCTTGGAGCTGGGCAGGATCGAACTCACAACCTTGTGGCTTGCAGTACTGACATTTAACCACTGCACCACCAGGGCTCCTGTTTTAGAAGATCATCTGAATTCAGCCATTGTCTAAGCCAATAAAAGATGAGATGAGACAACGCCTCATCTCCAATACTGCTGTAGATTTAGCACCATAATATTATGATAATCAAGTGTACAAATTATTTGTTAATATACACAAGTACACACACAACAGGCAAGCAATGACCTCAAGCAGTATTTCTTTTAAGCCATCTGCTTTGTAACTACATATGCAAATTGAAGTGACATAATATTGCCTTAAGAAAAAAACTGCAGCAGTTCAAGGTTATGCAAACATTAGGTAAGCAGTTTTGTTACAACTTCATACTGTTTAAGACACTGCTGACACTGGGCACACATTTGATATATCCTATATTCTAGAACAAGCATTTTCCCTCCTCTTCTATGACATATTTCCAAAACTACTGCTTAATGCATATGAAGAAGTAAAGACACATATATTGGTAAATTATTCATTTATTTACACTTATATCTCACCTTTCTTACTTTATATGGAAGACAGTTTACAACAAAGCAACAAAAAATGTCTTCAGAAAATAAGACTGGAGTCTCAAGAATAAGAGCAACAAACAAATCCTTTGAGAGGAGAATTCTCCCTATAGACTATCACTTGCTTTTCAAGGGGTGGATAATCCCAGAACTGGGCCTTAAGAGAATGATCTCAAGAAACATATTTATACAAAACATTCCATATGTTTTAGCAACTCACTCAGGATGCAAAATTTGGTTTCCAAGTAAGCCACTACTTTCAGCTCAGGCCAGAACTATTACAAACTGGCAGAAGACATTTTAAAAAGGTAGGCCTTCCTAACCTTGCATCAAGTGGAGGGGTCTGATTTTTTGGAGAAAGAAGGAAGGCTGGTCATCTGTGCCTTCTTGCTCACACCCACAGACTCTCCCTCTTAGGCACTTTTTTCATTGAGTTCATTTCTGCTACTGCAACTGGCTAAGATGAAAAAGCTGGGGACAGACAGTAGCAGAGAGCTCAGCATACACTCAACTCAAATGAGCAGCTCTTTTTTATCCCCCTAAAAAAAAATCAGATTCACTCTGATTCACAGTAATGTACGTTTAAACAGGCATACTACCATCACATTTGAACACCAGCTTCAAAGCAATCAGGGACAGGGCATAACTAGGTTAGTCATTCAAGCTAAGGCCAAGATCTGAAAACTCAAGAGAAATTAAGACAAATGGCTCCTGCTGCTCAACAGTCTTTAGCACTCAAAATTTACAAGGCAGAAAGTTCACTAATAACGGCAACCCATTTTTATTCCTCTGTATATATTCAGCATTAATTTGGAAAATTATATACCAAAAATATATTACCTACCAAAATACTGTATAGAAATACCAAAACTGTACTTTAATTTAGAGAGCACATAGAAAATAGGACAGGAAATTTTCAGTCCCAAACAAGTTTGTTGTAAATATGCTGTAAATTTGAAAATGGAACAGAGAGCTGAGTTTCTAATATGGAGCAGTTGGAAAGTACATTTTTTAAAAACTCGCATTGTTTCCAATGAAAGTACAGCTATTGTTAGCTAGCTGAGGGCCAATTTCCCACCATCAACAAAGCATTCCAGGATCCTTTCTGATACTATGCCACATATTTATGATGCTGAATTTTTTTTTAAATTATTTTACTTGATTTCTTTACTAGATTTAATTATTTTACTTGATTTCTGCTTGCACACAAGCTAGTTGCAAACAATCTACAGTCTGTTTGTTAGAGCCAGAGTTACAAGAGAATGAAACAAATTGATAAAATTGGTGTACATACCAAGGGAATCATAGGGTTGTGCATCTCATGGTTCTTTAAATTTTAAAACATTTTAACTACTGTATCTGCTGGCATAGAAGATGCACCCCATTTTCAAACAGTACTTTTCACCAAAAAAAAAATTCTAGTACATTTCTAATCTATTATTATTTCGCACGTAGGCATGCCTGAGCTGCCCCCTCAATGGCCAATGAGCTTCCTTGGGCAGCATGGTTACCCCATAAAGCTCAGCTTAGAGCAGGAAAGGCCCCTAATAGGCATGTTTTGTGGCGGCAGCAGCCACCGCCATGAAAAACCATCCTCTTGAAACTAGGAGAAAGGTTGCATAAGAAAGGTGGGCAGGAGAGAAGGGAAACAGAGATACGCTGATCCCAGGGAAGGGACGGGAAGAGAAGGGATGTTCTTCATCAGGGAGCAGTGGCGGCGGCAGCCAGGGAACACCTAGACATGAAATTTGCCAACTTATAAAATGCACTGGTGTATTAGACACAACCCATCTTCAAACAGTATTTTTCAGGAAAAAAAGGCCATCTTCTATGCTGGTAAATATGGTGATTTAAATGCATCTCTGGGTTTAAAGCCTACAGTATCATCATCTTCTGTCATTGGGCAACAGGCATAACCAGTTCCTGGGTTTGCAGGTAACACACTTTGAAACTGACACCCACCACTACCAAATTTGGACAGAGCGGGCAAACCGTCCATCACAATAAAGTAGGAGTACATCTTGGCAATGAATGGGTGTAGGTATGCCACTGCTTTACTCAGACGGGAAGTACACAATAATTCTAATTCTGACACATGCACCACTTTGCTTGAATGCTTTTGTTTATAAAATTAAGCCATGCAAAGCCAGATCTTTTTGCTAGTGCTTCATATGTATACACGTTTATAGTTCCCTTTATATTTCCAATAAAATCAGTTTTAAGAAATTTCAAACAGACAATAGGATTGCTCAAGTTATTGGTTATGAAGGTTTTCCTCCCAGCTCCTCCCTCTGATGTTCCACTGACAGACTTCCTAAAGGAGCTTGGGAATCACCACTTTTCTGTCACAATCAAAGTCACACACCATCTCATACCTCCCATGCATAATACTCCCCCCAAAAAAACATCTGCTTCTGCTCAACTTTCTGCTACACCCCTCACTGCAAAATCCTGCAAAACATCCCAGGTTTTTTGTTTACTTTTTTTTCTAATGTTTCCACAGCCTTCAGGAGAGGTAGTCCAGCACCTGCAGAGGGCAGGAAAGTTCGACTGCACAAGAGAGTCTTTTCAAGGACCAGCTTCATATCCTTATATTTCAAATCTGCCCTCTTTCATGACTGAGCCCTGGAAACAAGCTCTGTAGATGGAGCCAACTGCACAAAATTGTTTATCAGTCTTCCATTTATCGCATTTACATCCCAAAATCTTAAACAAATATGTTCCTAGCCAAAGAAAGAAGTCTCTTCATACTCTATAGCAGGGTTCCTCAGTCCAGGTTCCCTGGAAACTAGGGTTCCACAAGAGGTTGCTAGGGGTTCCATGAGAGATTGTGACTGGAGGGTTTTTGGGTGTTGTTTGGTTTTTTGAACTTTAGATAGAATATTTTTTAGCACATGTTCCCTGTGGCCTGAAAACTATTTCAAGGGTTCCTCTAGGATAAAAAAATATTAAGAAAGACAGTCCTACAGGGTGGTTTACTAAAAGAAAGCATTCTTCTTCTACAAAACCCTGACCATTTTTCTCTACAGGCTGTCAGACTCTAAGGATTCCAGAATCTCTCTCAACATGTAGATGTCTGCTATCGAGGCACTACAGGCAATCCGCAAGTAACAAGATGTGATTTTTGAGATTCAGAGTAGTACACTTGGAAGTATAACAAGGTCTACAAGGTGCAGCCTAAACTCTTTGCAGCCTTGAGAAGAGATGACTCTACAAAATTACTCCGACATACTTACCCACTCTATTGGAACCCCTTCTTTGTGCAACAACCTGATAATTGAATGGTTGTTCTCCCACTAGCTTACTCCATCCTTTCTGTTTCCATCTTTGTCTCTCTTTTCAGCAGCGCTCTTGTCATTTATGTTTCTCATCTCTAGTCCCCACTAAGCAGGGCTTCCCCTGTCCACTTCAGCCTCTCTCTCACTTTTGCTCTGTTTTAGCTGTCATTCTGTTTTCTTCTTCTGCCATGTTTTCTTCCTCCTCAACTTCTGCATCCTCTTTGGGACATTCAAAGAAGTTTAGCTTCACTTTCCAGCCACATTTCCAACATTCCAACATGAGGCAACATGATCTGGTCCCCCGTCAGGATTTATGTGTGTCTTTGCAGTCATATTGTTTCACCTGACAAGAATTGTCTTTCCCTGAAGGAGATAAGAGAAGGATAGGAGAACCAATGGTATTGCTTTTGATTCCAACCACTTGGTGCTATGTTGATGGTGTCCACCAGCCCTGAACATAAGCTTCCAGCCCTACAGACAGGCATCAGTGGTTAGCCAAAGAGGATGACCTTTAAGAATGGCTGGATAGAGCCATCATTTAAAGGACTGCCTAAACTGACCTGAGGACAGGAACAGGTTAGTGTTGGGAAGTGAGGAGTCAAGACTGGTGATGAAGCAGAGGCCACTGGAGCTCCCTGGCATGGAAGCAGTACACAGAATGGAAGCAATCATAAGTCCCAAGAGGTATGCTAGAAAAATGATGTCTACATATTGAGAATGGAGTATTGACTGGATAGTTGACATGATCATGTGAGCCCTCACTGGGAGAAGGAAAACCCAGACTTGGGAAGTATTGATAATTGCTCCAAGATACTACAGAACCTGAGAAAGAAAGAGATGGGTCTTCCCAAGACTAACCAGAAACCTTGATTTTGCAATGAACTTATGACCTGTTGAATATCTAACTACGACAGGTAGAAAGAAACAGATTTTATAAGCTCATGGTTCAAACAAGCGAAAATATGAAAGTGAGACTTCCTCCAGCTGGTAACTAGGGACACCATCAGTTTTGTGAATACCCAAGCTACTAAGCAGAGTCCAAACAGCAAGGCCTGAAACTGACAGTGTTTCCCAAAGTATGCAAGCCTCAGATACTGTGTTCTGGGTAAACCAAAACATGCAAGTAGGCTTTAGATAAATCCAAAGAGGTCAGGAAGTCCCCTTGAACTGTTTATTGGTACATGGAGAAAGGACAGGAAGGGTGGTGTGGAAGTTGACTGAACTCTATCAAATAGCCCTGTCTTTAAAATATACTGATCTGTTGTGGTCTCCTCCCAAAGGGACTGCCTCAGCTTTCTTTTCTTCAAGTAATTCTCAAGTATCCTCTCTATCCTTAGTATAGACAGAAGAGAGCAGGGAAGAAAAAAGAGCACCAAAGAAAGAGATATGAAGTTTAGACATGATAGATATGGCTAATCTGTAAAAAAAATTGACACAAAGAGTATTGACACATTTTGTAGTAAAATGGCACCCTCCTCCTGCTGAAACAGCCTCATGGAGGGGAAAGGGGGCATGTCTCCTTCTTTTTCAGACAGTTCATCCTCCTCACAGTCAGAGGAGACTGCAGAAATGGAGCCAGAACCTAGGTCCTTGGCAGAGGAATTAGAATGGTGGAAAAGATCCAATTTACAGGACACATGGTCTTTAGATTTAGTCCTCTTGGTCGGTGGGGTAGAGAAAGAAAAAGTAGGCCTCTTAGAGGGCCCAGGCTCCAAGCACACTAAAATGGTCACTGCTAAGGAGGAGCCTGAAATTTTAGCAAGTCTGAAAAAATGGTGTATTTCAGAGGGCAGTCACCAGTCAGAATCGGTGATTGCTGTACCACATGAATTGGAAAGGGAAGGAAGATGACTTTCTAACCTGCTTCCCTCATAAGGTCAATCCTATTAAGAAACAGGCAGGGCAACATAGTAGTTGGCGAGATCATGACTATGTGATGCTGAGGCCGAAAATGCTGCATTCTGGGTCATGATCCTTCTTACCCAGTTGAACAGATCAGCAGGAAAGTCTTGCAAAGCACTCTCTGGGAGGGAAGGGGATAAATTCCTACACTGGCAGCAACAGCAGACAAAGCACTCACTTCCTCTCAAGGCCCAAGCTGGGCCAGGTGATGGCAGCATGTAGGGTGAAAAATAGAGCACTCATCCAGGCAAAATCTGGCCAAGGCTGTGACAAAGTTCCAGGAAGCAGGGTAGGTGATCGAGTCCCCAGACATTCTGGAGCTTTCATCATCAAAGTGGTGGGAAGCAGAGCCCTCCATGCTATTCAATGAAAGAAGAAAAAAGGGAAAGAAAGAAGTGGGTTTTTTTGTTTTTGCTTGTTTTTAAAGGAGGCCAAGAGGCTAAGGCAGCAAAAAAGAATAAGTGACCCAACACAGCAAAGGCAGGAACAAGACTGGGTATCTCTGCAAAGGCTGCCCCCTGTGCTCCACATCCAATTGGAAGTTTGGTTTGTCCCTACATATCAGGGCAAGTAGGAGGAGCATCCACATCAGGATGTCTTCCTTCTTCTGCTGGAGAACAGAGGTTTTTAGCTACAAGCTGCCAAAGGACTCCCTCTTTAATTGAGTCTTTGTTCTGGTCTTTGCTTTCACTGAGAAATGCAAAAGACTGGTAACTACTGAGTCTCGCAACGGTGGCTTCAATGAGACCAGAAGACTGTCCCTATATGTGAGGTGAACAGAGACAATCCAGTTTATATGCATTGGAGATATATCTTCCATAAGCATGACTACTTGCGTAAACCAGGCTGCATGAGAACTTGTCTGCTTACCTTAACCTTGTATTTGGAGGAGCTGCTCCAAACCCACATTATTCTGAGAAACTACATGCCATCTAAAACAAAATTTTACTTTTCTTAAATCTAAATTTAAACCTACCAGCACTCGCTTTTCCAGAACTCACAAATGAAATTTCAGCCTGCAGGGGAAGAGCTTTGCAGTCTACTTGGTTAATTACTCCATCTCTTAGGAGGAGAGAGAGGGAGGGGGAATGAGGATTCACAAAGCATTTAAATCCCTCCACCCAATAAGCTAAAGAGAATTAGAGGGAATGGTGGCAGCTTTACTGCCTGGATTTTGGGGTTCAACAAAAAAGAGATCCTGAGTGCTCTCACTCCTCACTCACTCACGGGTGAGACACAGAGATGCAGGCGTGACAATGTTTAGCAGGTGAAAACACAGAAAATCCATTATCCCTTAGTATCCTTCCCTCTCTATAGATGGAAGTATCAGGCTCTACAGTCAGCAGCTTAATCCGTGTGTCTTTGGTTATTTCACTATATGAGGTACTTTTGTAATTTTCAGATAAGGGAGATAGCTTTTTCATCTGCCTCAAAACCACCCAAAAGGGACTAGAGTATTTGGCATGCAGCTTGCTTTTCCAACAAATTCCTGTCACAAGATTTTGTGAAGAAAATCCAAAAGACAGTGCAAAGGGCAACAGACCACAGGTGATATACTAGAGGCTTTAGGAATGTTTTAAACTTGTAAACTCAAGAACCTGCAGATTCTGAAGCAGATGAAATAATCTGCAAATCTGCCATGTCACAGTAGCCATACAAGCATAATATCTATTGACTTATTCTCGATAATGATGATGGATTTTGATTCTCATTCTACTTTCACTGGTAGGACACAAATATACAACTGAAAGACTCTACAGAAGGGTACAGCACCTACTGCCCTTCGGATACTTTGGATTACAATTCCCATCAGCATGGACAATTATCAAGAATTATGACAATTGTACTCAAAAACATTGAGAGTATTGGCTTGTCTAACAGTGCTCTGTTGGGACCAGTATGAAGGACAGTTTTCTTCAACACGGCAGAATCAGGATTTTGGGAATGGTATATTATTTCCATATGCTAGTAAACAAGCTCAGTTCTGGATATTTTCTGAACATGTTCCAATTTATAAATGGGGTATAACTAGCATTAAGTTCTCTATTACAAATTTAAGAATAGCAGTACAATACTTTTTGAAATTTTAACATTGAGCAACTATACACACAGATACTGACAAGGACAACTGAAACTACTTACATAAGCCTTTGTCACATCCTGGATAGCAAATATGCAGAAGTGGCATCCATTTGATGATTACTGAGAGTTCTCTCAGTTTGAGAGTTTTAGAATTAGGGTTTTGGCATAACTCCCAGCACTTATTAAGCAATTGCTGGTACCACTTTGCAGATCTAGCATGCCATGGCCTAGGCGTCTTTGATACTTTTCATAAGCCATCTCAAGCTCACTTATACCCACATAAATAGGCATTGAAATATGACTAATTTAAATCCTAAAGATTTCAATGGGCATACTTTAAATATGAATAAATAGGTCCAACACAGTATCACCAATGATCCTCCACCAACTGCAATTCTAAGAAATGCACAAATCTCAAGAGTTCATTTTTCCCTATCCTGAAGCATCCATAAACAACCCAACAGTAGAGATGTGAAGGCACATTAAAAAAAAAAAAAACTAGAAAAAACGTGGGAGTGCAAACATCAGTTTGCAAACATCTTTTTTTCCAGGAAAATTAGGAAAATGAAAAAAAAAAGATCAGGGAATACTTGAATAAATAAATAAAATATTAAGATGTTCATCTATTTACCCCATTCAACTTACTTCTAAAATCTATGCAAGAGGAAGACTTTTATATATGTATAGTATCACATCATTGCAATGCTTTGTCTTAGCTTCCTTTTTTTCATTTCTATTGAATCATTTCTATTGAATAGGAATGATTGTACATCTGCTTGATAGTACAAAGTACAAGAGGAGACAACATAAATGTTCATAGTAATGCTGAAGTAACTTGGTTACTTTTTTTTTATTGTTCTTTTTGTCTTGCTCCAAAGGAACTGGCAAAACCAAACGAGTTGCTTAAAGTTCAGGATCACCTAGCATCTTATGTTTGAGGGGGAAAAAAGTAAATTCATATTTGTAATTATTTTCTGAATAACTTATAGCAATAGCAGGTAAATTTCTATACCGCTTATCGGTGCAAAACACTCCCTAAGCCAGTGGTTCTCAACCTTCCTAATGCCGCAACCCTTTAATACAGTTCCTCATGTTGTGGTGACCCCCAACCATAAAATTATTTTCGTTGCTACTTCATAACTGTAATTTTGCTACTGTTATGAATCGTAATGTAAATATCTGATATGCAGGATGTATTTTCATTGTTACAAATTGAACATAATTAAAGCATAGTGATTAATCACAAAAACAATATGTAATTATATATTGTGAAATATTTATTTCTAATTACACCTCGGGGGACTACACAAGCTTCTTGTGTGTGCCTTCAAGTTGTTCCTGACTTATGTTGACCCTAAGGTGGGCCTACCATTGGGTAGGTGGGTGAGCAAATGAGAAGAGGGCAAGTAACTGCAACGCAAAATTCAAGCAAGAAGTTTCCAAAAGTAGGCTGGAAAGACAGAGAGAAGACTGCCCATCTCCTAGGAAAAGGAGGTCTCCCCCTTGTTCTGAAATAAACTCCTCTTACAGGCCCAGCCAGGAATCCCTAGGGTAGCACGACGAGCTCCCCGCCTCCGCCAAATGGGCTGAGACCCGTGCCAGGCTGCCGCCCAGCCTGCCCGCCAAACCCCACAGAGCACCGGGCTGCCTGGAAGATGCTTCAACCCACAGCTCTCTTTCCCGGCAGATGGACGCTCCCGCCCCCCGCCCTGCGCAAGACCTCCATCAAAACACCTCCCCCCTCCTGTAATCCGCCAACCCTGCCCCCCTCCCTGCCCAATGCCCGTGCGAACGGCACCCTATCAGGGTGTGTTTGCAGCTCTCTGCCCCCCTTTCCGAGTCAGTGACACCGGTGACAAAATGGCAGCCCTGCAAGCTGGCAGTCGTGCTCGGCGCACACATGAGGGTGAGGGTAAGTGCGAGGGAGGGGGCCCGGGTGCTCAGAGCCCTCCCCAACGCCGCCACCCCCCCCCCACTCCCATGATAGCAAACCCAGCGCGAGGGCAGGTAGGCGCGTCTCCTTCTGCTTCTCCGCTGCTCGCCCAAAGCATGGGCGGGAAAGGCAACGCAAGACACCCGTGACGAACAGTGCTGCAGGCACCGAGAGCCCGGAGGGAGTGAGAGAGGGGGCGAGCCCAGCAAGAGGCAGCACCGACCAGGCTCTCTCCTCTCTGTGCAAAGCGCGATCCGTTGTCCTGTTGCAGGTCGCCCGGAGCTTCCCCGCTCGCCCGTGGCCCCGTTCCCATTGCAGGGTCTCGCTCCAGGCACGGGCTCGGCTGCCCTCCTTTCCTACCCAGCACTTGCTCGCTCACCTTGGCAGCTCCACAGGGGAGGGAAAGATGGCACCGTGTCCTACTTCAGAGCCCGGCCGCCCACCCGTGCTCAGCTGCTGCGCCAAGGAGCAAGAGGAGGAGGTGGACCAAGCGAGAAAGGCCACTGGAAGGGCAGGACAGCAGCAGCAGCGAGGAGGAGGGGGTGGCGCTCCTCCAACGGTGCAACCCCTCCCCACCCAGAGCAACAGCCACCTCCTCTCCCTTCCTCCCAGCGTGGGATCTCAGAAACAGCCCTCCCATTGGCTGTGAAGCTGCCAAATAACAGCAGGGGCTGGCTTTTGGCAGGAGGATCAGTGACCTTGTTTCAAAAGGGGGCGGGGCAGGATAGAGGAGTGGCGACCCCTGTGAAAGGGTCATTCGACCCTCAAAGGGGTCACAACCCACACGTTGAGAACCGCTGCCCTAAGTGGTTTACAATGTATTTAGCTAATTGCCCCCAACAAGTTGGGTACCCATTTTAGTGACCTACGGAAGGATGGAAAGCTGAGTCAACCTGGAGCCCAGCAGGATCGAACACACAATGTTGTGGCTGCAGTACCGACATTTAACCATTGCACCACCAGGGCTCCTTCAATATACACAACATGATAATTTTATGCAAACCATCTTATATCTAATATAGTTTATGTTCCTAAATAGCATAGAATTTCAATCCACAAAAGCTGGTAATATCACATCTTTTTGATTTTTTCTAAAAATGCTTGTTTTTGCCCAGTAAGGCCAGGAAATGGGTTTTTTCACATGTCTTCAAAATTTCCGGAAATTTTACACTCTATACACCACATGTATTCTTAGCAAATACTTGCACAGTCAACACAATAGATGTTGTTCATTACTTTGATGCAACCCACCATCTCAGCAAAGCAGTTGAGACTATCCGACAGTTACTGCAGTAGCCAGGAGTTGTGTGCCATCTGCATCCATTCTTTGAGACACTAGATCTGGCCACAGTAGTACATGCCTTATCTACATCCCATTTGGACTGCTGTAAAATACTCTATATGTGACTTCCTTTGAAGACTGTTTGGAAACTTCAACTAGTACAAAGACTTGCAATGAGAATGTTAGCAGGGTACAGGGACCATGCTGCTATCTTGTTAAAACACTTCACTGCCTACTAATTCACGGCATAATTCTAAATGCTGGTTATGACCTAAAAAGCCTTATATAGCTCAGGTTCAGGCTGTCTGGCAGACAATATCTCTCTACAAGAGTGTGCCCAGGCCCTGAGATCATCAGGAGACATCTTCTCTCAATCTCACCACCACCAGAAATACAACTGGTGGGGGTCTGAGAGAAGACCTTCTCAGTGGCTGCCCTTAGATTCCGGAACTCCCTTCCCAGCAACACCAGAATGACCCCTTCCTTGCCATCCTGTTAGTAGGTAAATACCTTTTTACTCCAGCAGGCTTTTAAAATGGAATTTTAAAAAAATAGAGTGTTTTAGACTTAACTTGTTTAACTGTTTTAATTGCTTTTTATAATTTAATAGTATTTAACTTTTTAAGGCTGGTTTTAAATCATTTTAATATTGTAGATACCTTAATGCCAATTTAATGTTTACTTTTTTTGCATATTTTTAGCTGTATTGTGCTTTTAAATTTTAAGCCACCTTGAGTCCTAATTTTGAGAGACAGACAGTATACAAATAAATATTGTAATGACAGCATCAAATTATCAGGAATGGAGTCATTGGCACCCTGAACAGAAACAGTCCACAATGTCACATTTGTTGCAGCATACTTGTTTCTCAAGAATACAGAAATGTTACATGGAATTACACCATTACTCTTAATAAAAATAGTGTTTTGCCCTTGTACACTAATTAACTCCCCAGCTTTAAAAGCCTGACTTAGTAGCTTGTTGTATACATAAATCCATGTTGTTACAGATGTCATCCACATTTTCTCCAGAGGTTTCAAGTACAGAGTTTCATCTATGGTGTTTTACAATGAATATGTATGCTAGCAATTCAATAACCACCATTATGTTAAATAATTAGTAGCCCTAAAACTAAGCAGTAAAACACATGAGCAACAGTTAAAACTATCCACAATGTAACTCAACCCATGTATGATTAAAGGGCCGCAGGAATTACTTTCACTATTTTAATTCAGCATTCCTTCCCAGCATGTTATCCAAATGCATATTTCTGAAAGGAAAAAAAAGACTATGACTCTCTACAACAGAATAAAAAAATACAAACAAAATTGTGAATCTATACAAACAAAATTCTGTTTCTGACATATGTTAAGATAATATTATTGTAAGGTATACGTCAAAGAAATCTAGGATAAGACATTTCTGCCACAGTTCTGATACAACAGTGTAGATTAAGTCTCTTGTTTGATTAACTTTCAATGACATGGACTTTGTATCATTATCAGGACTAAAGAATCAGCAACCTGTATTTCCAGTTGAACTGTAAACTTTATTTCCAGAAGGCAGAATATATTTTGCTAGATACTCTTCAACCAACAGACCTGTACTTTGTCTTGCATTCCAAAAAAACTACTGAAACAAAAGTTAGATGCTTTTCTAGTTTTCTTTTGAAAGTATAACAAACTTTTCTTAAACAATTTTTCTTAAATCACCAACTTAAAGTAACAGAAGCAATGTGTATTAATGTGGGTAGATTAGAACACTCATAATCTGAAATCTAAAACACCATAAGCCGGAAACAACTTGAAGACACACATCAACAACCTCCCTCTCTGTTTTTAAAAATTAACTATTCGTTGGAAAAGAAACACAAAGTATGAATATTACCCCTGGAATGAGGATATTCTCCTGCCCTCACTCAACGGAGTTCTGGTCCCCAATATAACAAAATCAAAAATTCACAAAGAGCAATACCTTTATGAGGTCAATTCCGAAGCATAAAATACATTATGCAAGCTTTTGAAGCTTTGCTGGCTTCTTCATCAGGTAAAGATGTAAAAATCATACAGGATTAAAATGGTAACCATGTTAAACTCACAAGTCTACAATCTATCTTAAATGTTGTCAGTTAAAATGGTACTGAAAGATTTCAATGCAAGCAGAGGCCACGCCCCCTACAGACCATGTGAGGATTAGTGATGAAGAGCAATAGAAAACAGGTAATAAAATTTCAACTCCATTAGCAAGAGATAAGTAACTTCAAGAAGTCCATAAGCTCAATATCTTTTTCCAGGCCTCTAACAGATTTTCATTAAAAAACAAGATTACCAATTCTCATACTCCACAGCTTTAATAAACAAAAGGGAAGAAATGTTAACATGTTCATAATACTGAAGGCTCTGTAACATAGCTGCTAGTACAAGTGCTCATGTATGAAAAAGTAATGGAAACTATTTATGAAAACATGTAACGTGTCATGGGCATTTTTGTAGTTTAGAGAAGTTTAGAAAGTATGACTCCAGATAGCTGAAATCTTTTGTTTCCTGAGATTTAGTCTCTAAAATATTAACAGAGGGTATTCAAGTTTTAAGACCTTTCAAATCAATATCATAATTACTTGCAAGCTGTCAACACATTGCTACCTTTCTTCTCTTCTCCAGGATGAACATCAGCAGCTCTTCCTTGTATAATCTGCTTAATGTTCACAGGTCTCCTGTGAAGCCATGCCAGCTTGCAGGTGTTGTTTCTTGAACTGAAGGCCCAGAATTGGACAGAGTTCTCCAAGTATGAAACCCCATTCCACTTCCAAACCAAGAGGAGTTTGGTCACCCCAGTTTGCTATTACAGAAAGCAGTGTATACCCATTTTGTGAGAAGAGTGCCCATTCAGGGTCTCTGTGTACCAGCCAGGCTCTTCTCCAAGGTACTCTTTTCCATTCCAATAACATTCAAACTCCTCAGACTTCTCTTTTTCCCTGTGCTATGGAACATACTGAGTTATCACAAGCATGTCTTCTGGAAAAGGCTATCTTTTAAGGCTTTTTTATATATATTTTTCCTACATACTGCTTTTCTTTTTCTACCTACTTCTGCAAAAGTCAGGGTTCCCCTGAAGCTGCTTCATTTCTATCAGAACACCCCACTCATTTTTGGTATTAATGGGACCGTTAGGAAATCCTCAATATTTGCAAAGGCATATACTTAATTGTCCAGAGATTAAGGTCTCATTTCTAAATATAAAGAATACTATTATGATTATTTTAACAGGAATCCCAGTTATGTGCACTTTTTCCATCCCTGCAGTCCCTGTGCTCCGCTCCACACAGGAGTAGTTTCCCAGCATAGCTGCATCACAGAAATTAAAAGAGCTACTTTTCTGGAATCCAATGCCCAGAATGTTGACTTAAGGACTCTGGGAGTTGATCACCAGAAGAAGAAGAGGAAGAAGAAAGATATTTTTTTTCTGGACTCTAGTCATGTTGTACTCTGAATGTTTAGATGTTCCTGCAAAATACCCACTCTTATGAGGAGTAGCACACAAGGACCAAGAAACACCACAGCTTGCTTGGGACATAGAAGACTGCTAGGGCCAATCACGAACTGCATTTCTTGGCATTAAATGCACTGGAATTCCTATTCTCTTGGGAATCCCCAAAATAGCTCAATAGTGAAAGAAAGAAAAAACTAACACAAAGAAACAAAGTCATAAGTTCATCTTTCTGATCTTGTCCTCCCCACTGACTAAAATTATGCACTACTTACAGTTTATTTATTCAACACTACTTACATTCTCAATTCTTGCACAATCTACTCCCTAAACTGCCCAGTCAACATGACTGATTACAGGCCATATGAATGAAATCATCCAATTGCATCTAAAGCAAGTGTCTGCTTTAAAAAAGAGCCATACATTTATAATATGCACTTTAAACTCACTGAATAGACAGACAGTTCCACAATTCCAAACATGCATAGCTTGCTTCCAATTTGTGGCATCAACATAATGATCAACTCATTTTTCTGTAAGATAAATAAGAAAAAGCAAAGTATGCCATCCTTAAAGATATTTTATGAACTGCAGTTTAGTCCCATAGTACCTCTGAACAGGCTCTCAGTACAAGCACAGCTTGGAACTGTGAAGGAAGACAAAAACGGTTCTTAGACTGAGATCCTGTTCAGATATTATTTTCACTGAACAATCTCCATCAAGCACAACTCAAACATATGTCACCATCACTACAGTGTGTCTCTGATACAAGTAAAACCCATGTTTATATGAACAGTGTCTTCAAGGCAGTCCTCTTTTTTTCGGGGGGATAGATCAAGCCATTGCCACATTCTCCAAAACAGCCCGGAGCAAATGTAATTTTCTCCCTGATTCCCACAATATGGCACAATAGGGTACCAAATTCTTACAAGGTTACAATCTCTGCAAGTAACATTTGATAAAACCCTCAGGCAAACCCGACATGCCACATGAGTGAAATTCTTTCTAACTGTAGAAATACCAGATGTATTTTTCATTTGTTCTTGCCCAATTGTGCCTAAAACAAATTTGAAAGCATTCTCAATCTTATCTTCTCATAATATTTTTCAAATTCAGATTAACCACTCATTTGGACAACGCACATATTTCACAGTACTGTCAGATTTAGTACACTCAGTAAAAGAATCAAACTATTCAGTAATGTGCTGCTGTATGTTTAATTCCAGCTCATGCCTCTTCCCACAAACCACACAAAAAATATATTAATGTTTGAAACACACTTAGAACTAGTAGCTTATTTTGCAGTTCAGTGGAACTCAGTACAGATGACACTTGTGAAATATCTGGCCAAGTCCAACACTTTGGTGTATTAACTCATGTGTATATGTGGCAAATGTACACATTTCTGTTAAAGAAAGAGTTTCTTCTCATCTTTATACTATTTCTCAGAACTAAAAGACTCCCTATAAGTTGGTCTCATTCAGTTCAATGTACAAGCACACATAGTCAATAACAGATTTTTTTTATGTCTAGTCTCCATTAAGTACAGTCATAGCAACCAATATGCAGAGCCAATTCAGATTACTATCAGTTTAATTAAGCCTAGATATGCACAACATTTTTTGTTGTTGTGAGCCTCCAGGTCATTTCTGACTTACAGTTACTCTATCACAGAGTTTTCTTGGCAAGATTTGCTCAGGAGTGGGGTTGCCTTTGCCTTCCTCTGAGTCTGAGAGAATGTGACTTGGCCAAAGTCACCCAGTAGATTTTCATGGCCAAGCAGGGATTCAAACCCTAGAGTCATAGTTTCCAGAGTCATAGTCCAACACTCAAACCACTGCACCACACTAGTCATAAGCAAAGCTCCTTCCCTCTTTCTTTCTTTCTTTGTTTCTTTCATCTAAGCCATGATTAAACAAAGAAGACTCTAATCAAGCAAAGTTTGTGGTTCATCCAAGCTAATAAGTTTGATTACTCATGCCAGAACTAATCACATTTTGAAGTACACTTGCTAGTAATGGATTTTTACTAACTATTGTTTGGTATAATGGCGAAACTCACATGGCATATTTACAATCACTGCACTACACTGCCAGAGACTACTTCACCTAGAAACCAGAGTGATATGAAGATGGGAAATGAAAGCAGACAAATAGTATTGAGCAATGGTATTGTTGAATTAGATTTGACCTAACATCTGAAATAAATACATGTAGTTATTAACAAATTGCACAGGACTCTTGCTGTCCCACATATTGGTTCCAACTCCAGAACTGATTCATTCATGCAACAGGGCTGTTGTATACACAGAGTAGTTTTGTACACCCAAGTCAACACACAATACCATTGTTAACACACTGAAAAAAGAAGGCTAACCAGAGATTAATTTTCTGTACACTGAATGCAGAGCTCTATGGAAAATCCAGAAAAACGGTGCAACAATATCTGGCTGAAATATCATATTTGCCCATGTATAAGACGCACTCCATTTATATGTCAGCAAATACTATTTTCCAGTGTATAAGACACACTGGCATATAAGACGCACCCCACTTTCAAACAGTATCTTTCAGGGGGAAAAGTGAGTCTTATATATCAGCAAATAGGGTAATTGCTGGCACTAACTTATCAGAAACAATAACAAAAGACAAGCAAAGTAGGAAGCTTTTTTTCATCTCCAAACAAATATTTTAGCATCACAGCTACTGAAAAATATTTAATGAAAGAATTATGCTTAAAAAATAATTTGATATACATTCTGTGACAGCTGATATAATTCACAAGAATCTGAAAATACCTCTTAAATACCATTAGACCAAAGTTGTGAGGAACAGAGGCTGCTATGACCACTACCCATAGCTTTTTAAAGAATTTCCAGGTATTATATCCTTTCACAGAAAATATGCAAGAAGATCATGTTACATCCAAATATTTACTATAATTGTCCAATTTCTTGCTCTGCAAATCACCTCCCGGATATATATTTTTGCAATAAAATATGTTAAAGGGTAAAAGAAAACTGTTCTAAATGAATAAAAAATAACTCCAAAAACTCCTGTAAAATGTACAGTGCAAAATTGTATTCAAAACATTTTCTACATAATTGTAAAATTTTAGTACAGACATGAATAAAAAGTCAAGATGTAATTATCCTTTGCCCTATTTTATTGTCTCTGTTGATGCAATGGTTATGTTAATACATTTCTCACGCAGGCAGTGAACTACACTGTACATTGAGTGATGAGGATCTTGTAGCACTCTGGCCTCTTTTTCTTTGTATGCATGCAGGTATGTCTATAAATCACCCCACCATTACATTACTTACAATGTAAGTAACATCAGTTTAAAAAACCAAGAGAACAAGCATGACAAGATGGTGAACTAAGATAACTTCAACTGTAATAAAATGAAAAGGCATTACTAAAACAGCAACATTAAATTAAAGACAGAATAATACTGTTTCCTCCAAGTGCCAACCTAGCATCTCTAGGAAGGGACACCACCGCCAGGGTACCTGTCTCAAGTAACCAATAAGGTCACCTTCCTGAGTTGTGGGACCCACATAATGGGCACAGAAATTGCAGGTTCTTAGAGGAGGCATCTTTTTAGACATTCTAGACCCAAGCAATTGACAGCTTTCTAGGTACAAATCAGCAGCCTGAATGGAGCCCAAAAACTAAGTAAAATCTTCCAAGACCATTTTTATATGATCTGCAAAGCGCTCATTACATACAACCTAGTTAAAGAATTCTGTCTTAACTGTAGTTTCCAAACACCTTTCACACAATATGTGTTGTAGGTGGTCTTCAAGAATAAATTACTGTAATCAGTTTCCATTACTTAGGACACAGCTGGCACACAAGCCAAACTTGGCAAGGAAACTCCTAGCCACCACCATTATTCCGATCCACCAGAAGCAGAGCTGGGTCCAGAAGAATCTCCGTGTGGCAAACCTGCTCCTTCTGATGGGATGCTACAGCTTTCAGAATATGCAGTACTACCCCAGCCAGACTGGATTGTATATTAATCAATAACTCTTATATGGACAATTCACCCAGACTTTCACAGCCTTTTTGACATTTCTACAACAGGAGAGAAGAAGACAGATATCATATGCATAATGATAAGAAAACTCCAAACAACCTCCCATAGCAGCTTTCACGTAGATATTTAAAAAGAAAGTAAAGCTAAGCCCTCAGGAACCCCACAGAGGCCAAGCAACTGCCCACAACCATCTTCTAAGAACTTTCAGACATACCTCATCACTTCAAGCACTATAACCAGCTTGGTGCTCTCAAGCTCTAAAGTAGTTAAGCGCTCAAGATCAGTGTGACCATTGACAACATCAAACACTCAAGAATTCCCCAAAACTAATAAGGATTCATTCTCCTTCCAGTTCCTGGAATACAACATTCACTAATGTGACTAAAGCTGTTTCTCTCCTAGTACTCAGTCGGAACCCAGACTGAACAGCATCCAGATAGTCAGCTTCATCCAAGAAAGAAGAGAGTTTCAATGTGACAACTAACTCCAAAACCTAATTTTAAAAAAGGGCATTAGAAGGTGATATATAATTATCAAGGATGGGGGAAACCAGTAAAAACTTCATCAATAAAAGATTTCAACTTCTTCTTTCAGAGGAACTGAATGATGACCTTTTTCAAACAGAAATTAACAGTCTCCACCACCTGACTGGCCCCTCCTCCACAATTTTTATAAATCAAGATGGATCCAGAGCCTAAGGATAAAGCAGTGTGTCTCATGCAAAGTAGCTCATTCACTTCCTCCAGAGACACAGACCAAAATTCATCCATCAGAAATGGACACAAAGTTCCTCAGTGATTCCACTGAACTTTGTTTTCAAAGTGAAGTCTTCATCAGACTGGATACAAGTGATGGCTGCAATTCTGTTGGTTAGTCTCAACTATAGCAGACCCATTCAATGAACTGTTGAATGGTAAGTCAACACATAGGTAAATCCCACTGATTCAATGGATATACTTCAGGTAAGACTAGCAACAGAATTCAAGTTGATATTTATAAGCAAAGCGTGTTGCAAATTTGTCACAGTGAGCTTGTGATGTTAAATTTGGATTCACAAAGTAGAATGGAGATAACAGTTCTTTAACGAAATGACTCTACTAAACAACATTGTGCTGATACAACAGACAATTGTGTGGACAAAGTACAGACCAAACCTCTTACTTATTTCATTACCATGGGATAGATCTGACAATGGACTCTTTTCCAGTAGTTCTCTAATTTAGGTCTTCCAGGTATTTCAGACTTCAACTCTCAGAAGCCCCAGCCAGTTTGCCCAATAGTCAGGGATTCTAGAACCTGGTCCAAAACATCTGAAGCACCAAAGAGTGAGAACCACTACTCTAATCTCTGTTTGACAAGGTTTAGACTGATTCTTACCACCACTGTGGAAATGTGCCAGGCATCTAATTACGTGCTTTGGAGTCCTAAGCTTCTCAGATACAACCAGTAAGCCCATATCTATCCCAGGGGAGTTTACTTGCCAGCAATCATGCCAGCTGCCTTTGTCACCTCTGTGTCCAATAGATTAACCAAGGCTTTAACATGACTGCCAGCACTAGCTACTAAAAAAAAACACCATAAAATGCAGAATCAATTTAGACCTATTAGTGTCCAGAGACAGACCAATTCAATAGGATTCTCATCCTTATGGGAATTCAATCAAGCTTACTAAGCAGGGATCTATCCATGACTACTTTTTATATATATAAAAATTGCACTACAACCATCTTCAACCTCAGTAGCAAAAATTAATGAAAGGTCCTGATACGCATTCCAGACATCAACTGAAACAGGCCTATGGAAGCCATAAGCCTGAAACATCCCTAATAAGGGGGTTGTATATCAATGCTCAATCTCCCAACACAATCAGCTTGAAGGGACTGTTTCTGAGACCATCTAAGCAACTCAGACAGCAAGATGGCAGGGCAGTGGAACAGGTGGTATACCAACAGAATCTTTACCTTGCAACCATAGCATGAGTACACATACCTACATCTCACATATTTTAATACAAGTCCCCTTAATGGAGGAAGGCAGAGACTCATAACAGATACCTCCAACTCAGTTCAATTTTGACTGTTACTGCATTCCAAAAAAAAAAAAAACACACGAGTAATTTTGGGTCAAAACTGACTCCTCACCATCTAACCATTTTTTCATCACATATTATTATTTCAAATTATGAGGGTTAGAAGTGTAAGACTGCTAAGAAACAAGATTTCATTTAACTAAAGCTAGTGAGTCACACTGAGGAGACTCAAATCTGCATCTCCAGCTTTTCCCAAGGACTATTTGAGGAAGCTGCCAATACTTGTTCTGTACTTGAAGGCTCAGAAAAAGTAGCAAATATGAGCAACTTTGGTTCAGAAAGTCTGTTAAAAGAGAAGTACCTGAAAAATAGCAAACATTAACACCTCTAAATTTGAATGCAGGGATTACACTGAACAAATCTCATCTTTGAAAGTCTCTGTTCAAAACCAGTATTTCCAGGTAGTTTCAGCCTTCAACAATTTATGCCAAATCTATTCTAGTAAGAATCTTTAGGAAAATTGGTAAAGATTATTCTTTTTCCATTAGATGTTTGAAAACTTGGAACTTCTCCAAGCTGTTAATTTACCATTTCTGCTAATAATTTGGTAGCTTTTAAATAATTTTTTCAAACAACGTTTGAAGGCCTTTCACAAATATAACAGTATGGCTTAAGTTTAAAATTGAACATATCAACTAACATCATCTGGTTGATGATGTGGGCAAGCTCTGAGTTTCAAACAGAAGTGGTTCCCAGATAAAAAAATGGTTTGGCACACCAACACAATTTCATAAAAGAATAAAACCCAATATGCAAGAATATTTAACTTAGCTCTGGGGCTTGTGTTAATGTAATTAATGAAACAAAGTGACATAATTTATTTAGATAATTCTAGTGAAACTACAAAATATACACATCCAAGATTAGAATTAATCAAACCATGATTTCAGTCAGAAAGGGGCAGCCATTAAAACAGCCAAGTATAATGCATCTGGTATAGGAGTAAATTAAGTTCTTGTCTTACACAGTAGGTGTCTACTAAAAGGGTGGAGGGAGAGGAGAGTTATTCAGCCAGACGAGCATCTGAGTCATTACCACCAAAGTAGCCAACTAGCTAAGGAAAGACATAGCCATGGTAAATACCAGTAATCTCACTATAATTTTTTAAGTCTTATTCAGTTCACGTATTTATAGCCTAACTTGTAGCTCACAGAGATAAAGGCAGCACTTTCATTTTCATCTTGAAAACACATAATTCTATTCCCAGGGGGGAAGTCTAGCCTAAGAAGTGCCAACAAGGGAACATGCCTAAACTTCCTATTATTATATTCCCAGTACCAGTTAGAAGTAATTGTTTATTCTGAGATGAAATGCCACTGCAAAGCCACATGAGGGAACAGAGAGGAAAGATCCAGAAAGATTTTCAGGAATGTCATTTAGTCTCTTTTACTAGATAAATTAATAAAAGTTCCCCAGGATCATCTTTAGACTTTAATCTTATCCTCTAACACTCTTCTTCATCTGTAATACAATGAAAATTCCATTTCACCCTTCTCAATCACCTGAATAAGAAAAAGGGAATTGGAGAAGAGGAGAAATCTAATCAACTGTGACAAAAACAGTTGTCAAAAACAAACAAACAAACAAAAAAGAGTCCCACAAAAAATATAAAATGGGCAGAATTCAAGCACAGAATTCAATAAGTTCAATAGAACGAAACCATTCCTATTTGCTCCTTTAGATTTCTAACCTTTCTGCCTTTTACCCCATCTGTCATATCTCAGGTTATTCTACACAATTCTCTTCCCATAACATTTCCTTCTTAATCAGCACTACCTGTCTCTTTCAAGTGCCCCAAAGAGAAACCTCCCCAGAGTACAAGCTGTTAAGGGCAAACAAATATGATCCATAGTTTTAGGGGGTGATTTTTAATTTTAAAAAAATCAGCAGCCATATTACTCCATTTTGAAGACCAAAGAAGTGACATGGGATTGAGGATGGGAGCTATTTGCCCGAGTCGTTACCTCCCCCCCGCCAGCTGCTAACAGTTCCCTTGGAAAAATATACTAGAACCATGCTAATTAGTAAAACAAAAAAAGACAAAGTGAAGATTATAATCAGGATCCCCTGTTTATTATGTTTAAGAGATAGGGAAAACACAGCCCATCTCTCTACATGATATTGCAGAAACCAATAGCTTAGGAGAGTTAGCCATGTGGATCTCTTGTAGCATTCATAAAGTATCTTATGGCACCTCAAAGGCTATAAAATTAATTTAAGTAATGGATCATAGAAATGACATAACATAAATAATATAAATACAGTTGGCCCTCCACATTCACCAGGTTTAGGGCACAGGGCCCTCACAAAAGTGGAAAATTAACAAAGTGCGTGTGTCTATGGGAAAAAAGACTGGGCCATGGTGAGGACAATGGGCATCCAGGGTCCAAACCAGGTCAGAGAAAGGAGAAGGAAGGGGAATGGGTAAGCATGATGGCCCTATACTTCCGTTTCTCTTGCCCATCTCCTCCTTTTGTCTGTCGGAGGGCACCGGGAGAGGGTTTGTGGCGCTGAAAAATCAGGCCGCGAGCCATCCTTAGCTGGCCAGGCAGTGACTAATGAAGGAGAAGGAGGACCAGAAGTGGCGTTTTAAAGGGCTGCACAGCCAGGCTGGAGCTAGAGAAGGTGCACATGAGGTAGAGAGGCAGGAGTTGATAAGAAACTCACAAATAATCAAATCCATGAAAGTCAAACCCGCAAATGTGAACAGGCAACTGTATAAACAGCCATTTTTAAAGTGGTATAATACTCTTTGGGAGGATAACAATAGCAGTGGGGTTACTGAAAAAATATGTCTAGGCTGTTCAGAAGTCTACGCTCAGGAGGAAACAGCCCTGCTGTTATTAACAGTCTCATAATTCAGATTTTTCTCCATCCAACGAGCTCCTGGAATCTAGTCCGTTACCTGTGGTGTTTGTACTGGTTCCAACAACTGCTACTTCCAAGCCATCTCGGGGCACGTAGTTTTATCTAACTGATCCAACTAAAATAAAAGCTGAGACAAAAGGTATCGTGCAGATAGCCAGAAACAAGAGGCAGAGAAAAATCTCAGAAAGGATCCATCACTTACACACTTTTGCCAGCTCAAAAGAGGACAATCTACCCTCGCAGGTATTACAGCACCCAATAACTGAAAATAAGCACAACAGCGGGTGGTTATCAGTCACATCACAGGGAAGCATAATCGCCCACTACGAACAACTTCCCAAGTTGTAAAGAGAATTTTTCCATTCAGGTGTATCATTACACAGGACCCCATTCCCTAACTGATCTGAACAGGAGATTTCTCTGGGGTTAGTTCTCTCTCAAGCACAAAGCAGATCCTTTCGCAGGTTGATTAAATGAGTACCCAGCTTGTTGGGGGCATGTATAGAAATGTTTCTAAATACATGCTATTTATAAGTTGTTCGCCACCTCGATCCATATGGAGAGGCGGGATACAAATGAATAATAATAATAATATTGGCAACCTTCGCTATCTCTCCTTGTGGGTGGAGCAGGGGCAGAAAAGAGCTGCAATCACCATCAAGGAGGAGTGCTGGACCAGGATCAGAAGGACCTACTAGATCCACAACTCTTGCTTTTCTGGAGGCTGGGGCCGTTTCCGCACTAGCCTGTTATAGCGCGATGGTTCCACTTTCAACCTCCTCTGGAATCCTGGGGTTTGCAGTTTCGGTTTTCGGTTTGCAGTTGCAAACCCCAGGATTCCAGAGGAGGTTGAAAGTGGAACCATCGCGCTATAACAGGCTAGTGCGGAAACGGCCTGGGTGACGACCTTGCGCCAATTACTCTCTCCTTCAAGCCACCTCTTGGGAGGATTAAGCGGATAGTTTCCCACCCGCCCAGCCCTCACAACAGCTTCAGCTGAAGCAAAGGAGGCAGAGGAAAAGGCAGCCCCCCAAGTCTGAGGGGGACACGGCCACTTTCGAACGACGCTCGCGGAAAAGGCGGGACGCAACGGGAATTAACGAATTAATTGCCCCCCCTCCCCTCCTACCGCCGAATTCCACAGGACCCAGCCCTGCCTCCAGCACACTGACAGATCCGTCCTGCCTACAAAACCAGCCCCATTCGGAGAAAAACCAGCTCCCCCCTCCCTCGCCTCATGACCGCCCTCCCCGAGAGCTGCCGTTGGCTTCTGCCCTTTGCGAGAGAGACCCCAGTTCCTCCCTGTCCCTCAGACGGGCGGCGGGGAGAAGAAGAAGACGACGAAGGGGGGAGCCCGCAGCCCCATCCCGCCGGTCTCCCCTCAGCTCCCGCCCTCCAAAGGGGGATGGGGCGGCGGGGGGGCCAAGCCTGAGGGGAGCCCGGCTGGGTTTCCGCGCTCCCTCGGCCCCTCACCTCCGCAGGCGCTGCGCTGACGAGTCTCTCCGGGAAAGAACGAGCCCTCGCGCAGGCGACTCCCACCGCCCCTCCCTGCCTCGCCTCGCCCGTCTCTCCCTCGCGGCGGTGTCCGAGCGACTAGTGAGCCTCCCGACCGAAGGAACTCCTTTCTCTCCCCCTTCTTCTGATTGCACCCGCCGAGCTCGGCCGAGCCCTGATTGGCCGCCCCTCCGAGCCCTGATTGGCCGTCCCTTCCCATTGGACCAACCCAAAACTGCGGGCAATCCTGTACTAGTGCACTTTTCCACCCTCTCGACCATTTTTTTTTACACAAGGTGGACTCTCATTGGCTTTCTTCGCCCTCTCGCTGGGCTGTCAATCAACGCGAACTTCCTAGTTTGAGGAAACGCTGAGGGAAATTGGTCCGGGGTGAGGGAGGGGAAGGGAGGTAGTGGCGTGGGGTGGTTGTCTGGGCGTTGGACTGCGACCCTGGAGATGTGGGTTCGATTCCCCCCCTCGGTGATAGAGACCCAGGGAGTGGTTTTGAGCGCGTCATTTGCTCTCAGCCCCAGAAAACCCGTGTTGAGCTCGGCTTAGAGTCGCCCCAAATAGGATCATAGAATCATAGAAATGTAGAGTTGGAAGAGACCCCAGGGGCCATCCAGTCCAACCCCCTGCCATGCAGGAACACCCTCAAAGCAATCCCGACAGATGGCCATCCAGCCTCTGCTTAAAAACCTCCAAGGAAGGAGACTCCACTACACTCCGAGGCAGCAGATTCCACTGCCGGACAGCCCTGACTGTCAGGAAGTTCTTCCTGAGGTTCAGGTGGAATCTCCTTTCCTGCAGCTCGAATCCATTGCTCCTTGTCCTGGTCTCTGGAGCAGCAGAAAACAAGCCCTCTCCTTCCTCTACGTGGCATCCCTTCAAATATTTAAACATATTGAACAGCACTGGGCCCAGGACAGAACCCTGTGGCACCCCGCTAGTCACTTCTCTCCAGGATGAAAAGCAGCCATTGGTGATCACCCTTTGGATTCGGTCGGTCAACCAATTACAAATCCAACTAACAGTAGCCCTGTCCAGCCCACATTTTACCAGCTTCTTTGCAAGAATGTCATGGGGGACTTTGGGATTCTTTGCCTGTGAAATTCATGGGGTCGGCATTAGTCAACAGGATCCCTGAAGGCCTATAAACAAAACATGTCTGGAAGTACTCCCTTTATTCTACGATTAATGTATCACAGGGAGGACTCCTCTTCCGAAAAAAGGTGGGGGAGAGTGAGTCTGGGGCTGTATTCAAAATCCCACAAGTAAACCATGTCCAAGCTGAAAAACCACAATTTTCTCACTGACGGCTTTTCCACCTTTTATTGTTGTTGCCTGCCCTCAAAGCCATCTCCTTAACACCTTCTTTGCCTCAGTTTTTTCCCGGAAGGATACAAGCACTCAACCTAGTGGTTGGGGAGCAGGGGAGGAAGCAGGAGAAATGAGGCACATAACAGGTAGGGAGATGGTACAGGAATACCTGGCCACATTGGATGGATTCAAGTCTCCAGGGCCAGATGAATTGCATCCTAGGATATTAAAAGAACTGGCAGAGGTCATTTCGGAACCGCCTACTATAATCTTTGAGGAATCTTGGAGGACAGGAGAAGTTCCAGCAGACTGGAAGAGAGCAAATGTTGTCCCCATCTTCAAGAAGGGGAAAAAAGAGGAGCCAAATAATTATCGCCCAGTCAGCCTGACATCAGTACCCGGAAAGATCCTGGAGCAGATCATTAAGCAGTCAGTTTCTAATCACTTAGAAAGGAATGCGGTAATCATGAGAAGTCAACATGGATTTCTCAAAAATAAGTCATGCCAGACTAATCTTATCTCTTGTTATGACAGAGTTACTAGCTTGATAGATGAAGGGAATGCTGTGGATGTAGCATATCTCGATTTCAGTAAGGCCTTTGACAAAGTTCCCCATGACATTCTTGCAAAGAAGCTAGTAAAATGTGGGCTGGACAGGGCTACCGTTAGTTGGATTTGTAATTGGTTAACCGGCCGAACCCAAAGGGTGATCACCAATGGCTGCTTTTCATCCTGGAGAGAAGTGACTAGTGGGGTGCCACAGGGTTCTGTCCTAGGCCCAGTGCTGTTCAATATTTTTATCAATGACTTGGATGAAGGAATAGAGGGCATGCTCATCAAATTTGCAGATGACACCAAATTGGGAGGGGTTGCTAATACGCCAGAGGACAGGATCAAAATTCAAAATGACCTGGATAGATTGGAGAGCTGGGCCAAGGCGAACAAAATGAAATTCAACAGAGAGAAGTGTAAGGTCCTACACTTAGGTAGAAAAAATGGAATACAGAAATATAGGATGGGGGACACGTGGCTGGATAGCAGTACGTGTGAAAGGGATCTAGGAGTCTTCATAGACCACAAGCTGAACATGAGTCAGCAGTGTAATGTGGCAGCCAAGAAAACCAATGCAATTCTCGGCTGCATCAATAGGAGTATGGTGTCTAGATCAAGGGAGGTACTAGTACCACTCTACTCTGCTTTGGTTAGACCCCATATTGAATAGTGTGTCCAGTTCTGGGCATCCCAATTCAAGAAGGATATTGACAAGCTGGAGCAAGTCCAGAGGAGGGCGACCAAAATGGTGAGAGGCCTAGAAGCCATGCCCTATGAGGATAGATTTAGAGAGCTGGGTATGTTTAGTCTACAGAAGAGAAGGTTGAGAGGGGACATGATAGCCATGTTTAAATGTTTGAAGGGATGCCACGTAGAGGAGGGAGAGGGCTTGTTTTCTGCTGCTCCAGAGACCAGGACAAGGAGCAATGGATTCAAGCTACAGGAAAGGAGATTCCACCTGAACCTCAGGAAGAACTTCCTGACAGTCAGGGCTGTCCGGCAGTGAATCTGCTGCCTCAGAGTGTAGTGGAGTCTCCTTCCTTGGAGGTTTTTAAGCAGAGGCTTGATGGCCATCTGTCGGGAGTGCTGTGAGGGTGTTCCTGCATGGCAGGGGGTTGGACTGGATGGCCCCTGTGGTCTCTTCCAACTCTAGATTTCTATGATTCTATGATTCTATCTCAGAGGTAGTTCTGCCAGTTCCTTCCTCTGAAATATGGCCTACAGCACCTGCTATTCCTTGGCATCTCCCATCCAAGTACTAACCAGGGATGACTCTGCTTAGCATCCAAGATCAGACAGGATCTGGTCCTTAAGGTATTTAGGCATCCAGGTGTCAGGGAGCTATCTGATACACGGGTGGTTTTACGGGCTGGACTCCTAGAACTGAAGGTGAGCGGCTCAAGCACTGACAATTTTAATTTATTTTAACTGCTATAATTCACTTTTTAACAAGAAGTTCTCAATGCCTTTCACAATGACATCATGAAATTATTAATATTTACATAAGTATTACAGTGTTGCTGTGTGCCTTCAAGCCCTTTTCCGACTTATGGTGACCCTAAGGTGAACCTGAGAGGCCGTAGGGCAGGATTTTCCAAAGGGCGTGCTGCAACATATTAGTGTGTCGCCTCCTTGGCCAAAAAAGACACCCCCACCCGAGCCTGGCCGGCTGCCGTCACTCTCACTGGGGCCTTTCCCCAGCAAGAAGGATGGCAGTGGGCAAGGACCAGGTGGGAGGGGGCTGCCTTTTCCCCTGCTGCTCCTCTTGCTGGGGCCTTTCCCTGGTGAGGGCGTCAGTAGCAAGCCAGGACCGGGGGGACTGCCTTACCCCACCCTAGATATGCCTCTGGGTACTTCCGGTTTGCTAGTAAAACTGAATTACTGTGTCATAAAATGATACATGTCAAAAAAAAGTGTGTCACCAACATGAACAGTTTAGAAAGCTTTGCCTCATGATGTAGTGGTTTGAGAGTTGGGCTGCAACCCTGGAAACCAGAGTTCAGTTCCCTGCTCAGTCATGGAAGCTCATTGGGTGACCCTGAGCACATCACACACTCTCAGCCCCAGAAAACCCTGTGATAGGTTTGCCTTAGGATCGCTCTAAGTCAGAAACAACTTGAAGGCACACAACAACAGCAGCAACATGAGCCTATCACAGGGTTTTCTTGGCACAATTTATTCAGAGGGAGTTTTGCCATTGCCTTCCTCGGAGGCTAAGAGTGTGTGATGTACCCAAGGTCACCCAGTGGCTCAGCAGTTACTGCAACCCTGGTGCCCAGGGTCCTAGGCCAACACCCAAACCACTACACTGGCTCTCTTAGCACCAGATCCCATCTGATCTTGGAAATGAAGCAGGGTCAGCCCTGGTTAGTACTTGGATGGGAGACTGCCAAGGAATATCAAGTGCTATAGGCTATATTTCAGAGTAAGGAACTGGCCAAACTTTTTGTGTGCATTCCTTGCCTAAGAAAACCAAACCACTAATTGAAACATACAACAGCATATCAGTAATTAACAGTAGCAATCAGATACATAACTATTTTATAGTTTCAAAGATTCATGATCAAATAGTGGCCTAAACACAAAAGTTCTAACTGCCTGTACCGTCTAACCTCCTGGACCTGACAGATGCTTGATCACCAGGAGCTCCGCAAAAATAGTCTCTCTGCTTTGAGGGATTGAGGGTCAGTTACCGATCATCTCCAGTAGGCAGAAACAAAGAGTCAAGAGATCACAAGTATGATATAACCAGAAAAAATAGAGGTATGCTTTCATAAATAGAAACTTCTCCATTAGAAAGACTGGAGACTTGAGTGCCAAACTCCACACATTTGTGACAGTCAGCTGGCAGACTATGACATCACACAGGGCTGGCAACATCACTAGACAGTCCTTTCAACTGGTAAATTGCTGTCATTAAACTTTATAGTAACTGAATGTTTGACTTGAATGAGGAAAATGTATTTGCTTGGCTTTAGCAATCAGCAGTACTGTTGATGCCATTGACCTTTATTTCAGACTTCATGTGGTTATTTCTCAAATGCAGCTAATGCTATAATTAGAGACTTTTGCTAGCCACAACCAGAGGCTGCAGTCCTACACGCACAAAGTAAGCAGCTAGATAATTGGGTATGTAAGCCCTGTAGAAATCAATGGCCTAAATCAATTTTTAGTCCCAGCTAGACCAGATCTCCAATGAATCAAGTGAACTTATGCAAGTGTTGACTTAACAAGTCCCTTTTGATTCAATGGGTCTACATCATTTTGAGGACTAACAATTGGATTTGGCCCCCAGGGTGTGAATTGTGTGCTTTCATTGTACTGCAACTCCCAGCAGCTTTAGCACAGCAGTGGTGAGGAATTCTGGGAATGCAGTCCAAGAGTATCTATAGGACTGAATTATTCCCACCCTTGATTTGGACCAATGGGACTTATTTCTGAGTAAATAAGTTATAAGACTGATCTTCTAGTCAACTTAGGATGTACTAGGAATACGTGCCAATGGTTGACATTCTTGTTTTTATGTGGGCTGCAGGGATGATGATTTTGATTGACTTAAGTTGATTAAGTTGCTATAGTTATTAGTTTTTATTTTTTAAAACTATATTTATTAGAATTTGCAAAATCACTATCCATAAAAAGTATAAATCAAACAAGCAGATGAACAGATGGTATACAATCAGGTAATAACGTTCATTCGTGATCAGTCAAGGTGTAATGTTTACTATGTTCAGATTTTGAGTTCAGATCAACAGTGTGTCCTTCCAAAAAGGCAGCTGATCAGAGGTGAAGGCAAACCAGTGGCGTAGAAACAGGGGGGCAATGGGAGTGGTGCACCCCAAGTGGCAATTTTTTGGGGCACTGCCACTCCTTGCCTGAATTCCCCCACATGCTGTAGCCCTACCCCGCTTGCCGCAGCCCCGTCCCATCTGCTGTAGCCCTCCCAATGGGCCATAGGCCCACCCCCACAAGCCATACTCCTGCCCCCCCACCCTTCCTCCACATGCTCCAAGCTATGCCACTGAGGCAAACAACACAGAGATTAACATAGTCTATAAAAGGAAACCATTCTTGTATAGATTTGTTACTGCTTGTAACTTCTTTGATCACTGTCGTATTGTGGATCAACTTTTTCATAAGTAGCAAGTTCCAGATTTTCTTCCAGTTTTTGGCTGTTATTATGAATGCATGTGTCAAAAAAAATGTGATTACATCTTTGTGTCCAAAGTACCTGTTTTGTTCAGTAAAAAGAAGAAGAAGAAGAAGAAGAAGAAGAAGAAGAAGAAGAAGAGTAGCAGACCCTTACAAAAGTAAACCTTTTGGTCTGTAATTGCAGGAGTTTGACTTAACACCTAGACCAGAATTTGCTGCACTCCAAGGCAATGGTATGTACCATTGACATCACATTCGCTCCAGTTTAGGGGCAATATTTCTCAAAGTTCTGGCTATTCTGAGTAGGGTAAGGTACCATTTGATGGCAACAGCATAAGTACATACTCTCTAGTAAGTAAAATTTGAGATGCAGGGAGGCCAAATATAGGTACAATCATTGTGTGATATAATGATTTGTAGATCTGTACCCATTACCTTTTAATGCCAAGTACTTTACCATTAAATGAGCTTAATAACCAGCAATAAATTTTGCCACAAATAATTATATATTTTATTAGACTACAGAAAGCTTGTCAAAGAATGTTAGAGAGCAGGGGTACCATCCTTAAGAGCAACATGTTTGGCAAATGTGCTTACTCTGAAGCCAGCCAGCATGTGTCCTCCCAAGATGTCTAGCAAGATCTTCCTTACTTTTGGTTTGTATTTTGGAAATAAATCCCTTATTCAAAAAATAAAGCCTTGTCTTCTCATTCTAGATGTTGTCTCAGTCAAGATATTATCTGGAGGATAAAAGTCAGGGTAAGACAAAAAAGAGGCAATAGTGAAAGGCTTATGAGCAACGCATTGGTTCCATGGTTCTAAAGAATTCTTCAATAACAGCTTGGATGTATTCACTAGCACCTTTTTAGAAAGTATGCTGTTACTGCAGTTTAGGCCTACTTGGAGATACCCCAAGATATCATTTTGATATCAATGATTTGGCTCTCATCTACCATCCCTCTCCACGTGTTTCTGAGGCCCCCGAACAAGCACAGACTAGGCGCGGCCACTAATTGCTGGACATTCCATTCTCCACCCAGGCAGACCAGAAATAAACAGATCCTTGCTTTGGGAGACCTCTCTGCAAACACCTTCATTATGTATGCACGCTGTTTACAAAGGACTCCCTGCCCCGAGCAGGTAACCTGAGGCAAGCTGAATACTCAACTGCCAAGTACTGAGCATTTACATACTGACTAACTCTTTGTCAATTCGGACTTAACTCAATCATGCTAAATTCTGACCTTTCCAAAGCTTTGTCCCGCTCCTAAAACACATTGTTTTCCCCAACTACAGCATAGCCTACAGTCACATTTCCCTCTATAAAAACCCCTGATTCCGAGACCTTCCTTGGATCGCTACTGAGTTCCAGACCGTCTTGCTGCCGCTTTGCCCGGTGAGCTTCCCCTCAGCCCCACGTGCTGAGCTACATCGCACCCCAGCATCGCTCTCTATCTTCCTTCCAGACTCCAGGAACAGGTTCTGTTTCACCCGAAACAACTGTCCCTCTCAAAAATCCCGCTATCCAACTCAAACCTTTATTTTCCTTAGTTATCTGTGTGCGTGTGTTGCTTACATTGTGTGCCTGTACTTAATAAAGATCATTTATTAATTTCCAACACAGTTTGCTTCTTGACTTGGCCTGACCCCGTAAACATTGGGTTACAAGATCCTGCTGCATTACCCTGCCTCTCGTTTTGCCAGCAGTGCTTTAAGCTAATTTTCCTCAAAGTGTGTTGTTGTTTGGTTTCCTCCCGGGACCCCCAGTAAGCAGGGTAACAATGCCAAAGGACAAGCCTCTTTCTACGTGGAAATTTTGTTTTGCTTCTAAACTAACCCCCTTTTTTTTTTTTGGGAAGTCTTGCTTGACAGTCTGGATGAACTAGCTTAGTTTAAAGGCTGACTAGTAAAGTTTGACGTCTGGAATGGCTAAGTCCCCAGACACACATTGACAACTAGTCAGTGTGTGTCTGATTATTTTCACAAATCTACGTTTCTTTCCGTTTAATATAAACTTATTGAAAATAGATAACAAATTTAAAAATTTCTGCTGTGATGAGCATAGTAGAATTGTTTGAAATAAAAAAAAAAAATAACGACATTAAAAATATTTTCACAAAAGCAATTTAGCCAAAAAGAAGAATTTTAAATTTGACTATGTTTTTATTTTTAAATGCATCCATTTGGTTACTGTATTCTAACTGCAAATAATGAATTGATTATGATTTTTACAAATTATAATAGCAAAGTACCTGAAGTCTGCTGGGACCAAGCAGAAGCCTGTGAGTGTCTGCTATTGCTTTTGTTGTGCTAGGGGGATGTTTAGACATATCATGCTTGACTTGAGAAAGTTACCGGTAATCCAAAAGCTAGAGTATAAGTTGAACTAATCACAAAAAATTTTGTGTTCAAAATATTATCTGCTAACACTTCTAGAAACCAATAGAATATCACCTGCATATAAGGTTATTTTCTGCTAGTGGCCATTTATTATTGAGCCCTTAAATGTAAAGTTATTTCTGATCAGGTTTGCTAGAGGTTTGATGGGCAGTGCAAAAAACATCAGGGAGGGGGAAACCCTTGCTAAGCAAGGAGTCAAGCTTATAGATGCAAAGTCCACCTCGTTGATATGATTCACAGCTTCTGAGCACTTCTATAGGCATTTGAGAGTCCTAGTACCTAAAAAGCTCCTTACATGTAATACTTTGAAAAGATATCCCCACTATACCCTGTCAAACATTTTTAGTTCATCCAAAGATAATAGGACAGAGGTGTCAAACTCTCAGTTTCCTCTTGGGCCGCATCAGTGTTATGGTTGCACTCAAAGAGCTGGTTATATCTATAAGACTATATAAATGTATCTACTCTTTTATCATATTAAATAATTGCCTCTGCATTCAATTATTACTAGTTTTAGTAATAACTAGCTCTGAAACTAGAAGTCTAGGAAAAATAATGGCAAGCAGATATTCAAGTGTACAACTATTGTATAGTTTATTGAAAAATGGTAACACGTGGCAACACTCTGACGGCGAGAGTTCGTCAGAGGAGCAGTCAGAAGTAGAAGTAGATTGTGAGTGCTGGCTGCTGGGTCCCTCTTCAGAATACCAGCAGCTGGGGACCTGCAATGTGGGGATCAGGCTTGCCAGGCAAGGGGAGTGCTGCAGCTGTAGGAGAAGTGCGAGGGCCACATAAAATGGCCTGGTGGGCCAGATTTGGCCCGCAGGCCTTGTGTTTGACACATGTGCACTAGGAGGTGTGAAATGGTGGCGTGGTGCGCCACACTGAATGCACAGCAGATGGTATCTGGAAAATGCCAACTTGACATGAAGCTGATCTAATCAGCATAAACATAGTCTGAAATAAAGCTATTGATATAAGTAGTAAAGATAGAGGGAAGAAGTTTTATGTCCTAATTAATCAAAACCATCAGAGGGCAAGCAGAGGTCCCTTGCATATCATCCCTGGCTTTAGGGATAGCTATTATCTGGGATGTCTTCCGGTTGATTGGCGGAGAATCTCCTTCCAGGAGTTTCTTATAAATATAACCTAAGTAAAGGGATGATTCATTGAAAAGTAGTATATGGAATTCCTCAGAAAATCCATCTGGGCCAGGGAATTCACTGGGCTTCATTTTCTTTATAACCAACTGGAGTTCATTAAGAGATTTGAACGAATTATGAAGAAATCTATGGGAATCTTTTCTTAATGTTGAGGGACTTAATAAATTCACTGATATTGAAAATGAGTGGGACTTCTGATTTATATAATTGTGAGTAAAAATCACCAAAAAAATAACAATTTCATTAGAGAAGATTTTTATAGATCTGTGTGGTAATTTGATTGATCTGATTACTTTCTTTTCTGCCTTCCTTTTAACTGCATTCACTAGGAGCTTTGAATTTTTATTAAATTTATGGAAGTTGGCTTTTTTAAAAAATATTTTATTGAAAATTTAGTTTCAAAAATAAAAAAAAACCCTCCCCACTTCCAAGCTTAACTTTTCCAATTGACTCTGCTTATTTCCATAACATACAAACATAATTTCCACTTAATAAAGAAAAGAACAATTACATTATTTCTTTCTTCATTTCTTATACATTTATATCTTTATAAATCCAAAACTCCTCTCCATTCCCTTTCAAATTCCTGGATAGGTTTATTCTTCAAAGAAAATGCTAGTTTTTCTATGTCTATCATATTCAGAACTTTTAACTTCCATTCTTCTATATCAATATATTTCCTTTCTTTCCAATGTTGCGCATATGTCAACCTTGCAGCAGTTATTAAATAATATCTTCTGATGGCTTCTTATTTCCCTTCGTTGCCCTAACATATTTAACAAGTAAAACTCCGGTTTCGTTTCAAAATTCAAATTACAAATTCTTTGAATTTCATCATGTATCCCCTTTCAAAATTTTTTTGCTATCCTGCAAGTCTACCATATATGAAAAAAGGACCCAGTCTTGTCATCACATTTCCAACACTTTACATTCCCAGTTTTAGTTATTTTTTGTAATCTTTCTGGGGTGATGTACCATCTATGCAACATTTTATAAAAATTTTCTCTTAAATTTAAGTTTGGTATAAATTTTATATCAATTTTCCACACTCTCTCCCAAGTTTCTAATTCAATTAAGTGTCCTATATTCTGTGCCCACCTAATCATTGTATCTTTAACAACTTCTGATTCCATTTCTCTTTTCAACAATAATTTATAAAAGTTGGAGATTCTCTTCTTTTGGTTTCCCTTCATCAATAAATCTAACTCATTTTCTTTTCTCTCAAATCCATATAATTTTTGATCCATTTTAAATCTCTCTTTGAGTTGTCTCCATGGGAACCAGTTTAGCTCATATCCTTTAATTCTTTAATTCTTCTGCTGTACACATTCTTGGCTTATCCCCTTCTCATTTCAACAACTCTTGATATGCTAGTGTTTTGTTGGGGCAATTTTGTAAGCTTCTTGTAGTGAAGTCCACACTGGAAGTTTTGTATAAAATTTTTGCTTTGTTTGTAGCCAAACCTTCAATAATGTCTTCCAGATACAATGATTTTTAAACTCTTTATTCACTGTTAGTCTGTCATAACATAGATATCCATGCCATCCAAACCTATTATTTATTCCTTCCAATTCTTTAATAGTTGTATTTTCTACTTGAATCCAATCTTTAATCGAGACTAAGCAACATGCATAATAGTAGATTTTTAATGATGGTAGATCAAATTCTCCTCTCTCTTTTGCATCTTGTAATGTTTTAAATCTTATTCTTGTTTTTTTCCCTTGCCAAATAAATTTTTGTAAATCCTTTTCCCATTCTTTAAATATCTTCTGTCTTCCTATTATTGGTAAATTCTGGAAAAGGAATATAAGCTTTGGTAGTAAAGACATTTTAAAAGCATTTATCCTTCCCAGGAGAGATAAATTTGAGTTTTTCCATTTTTCCATATCACTTTTAATCTCTTTCCATATCTTCAGATAATTATTATCAAATAATTCTTGATTCTTTTTCATTATAATAATTCCTAGATATTTTGTTTTCTTAGGCCCTTTTCACACGTGGGGAGCCGAAACGGGGCGGCGCACACAGGGGCGGAGATTACCTGCGTGCGTTTTGCTCCGTCCTTGCTCCGTCCCTGCGGGGAGCGCGACTCTGCTGCTCCACACACCGCCGAATTTTGGCGGTGTTTGGTGGCGCCCAAAATGGTGGATGGCAGCTTCCGGCGGCGCTCCATCAATCAGGGCAGCGCGCCAGCCGGAAGCCCGCCCCCGAGCAGATCTGCAGAGATGCACTAACGCGTCTCTGCAGATTCACACCGGGAGCAGCCGCGGATTAGTGCGGGCGAGTTTCATAAAAACCACCTGGGAAGGTGGTTGTTAAAAAACTTGCAGCGCCACCCTTGCGGCTGCACTAGAGCAGTTGGAGGTGTGGAGCCTCACCTTTTCCAACTGCACTAGATCGCCCCGCGGTGTGAACTACCTCCGTCTCCGATCGTCTGGACGCGGAGTTTTACCCCCATGTGGAAATGGCCTTAGTTAGTTGGTATCCAGATCTTCTCTCCAGATCAACTTGCTCTTTTTTTTGTCATATTTAATGTAATCATCACTGTATTTTCTCTATTTATCTTATAGCCTGCTATTAGTCCATATCTTTGTAAAGTTTCCGTCAACACCTAGATTGATTCTTGTGGGTCCTCCAAAAATATGATTACATCATCAGCAAACACTTTTAAGTTTCAGTTCCTTTTTCTTTATTTTCAAACCTCTTATCTGTGAGTCGTCATTTATTGTAATCAACAATACATCCAATACAGCTATAAATGATAGTGGTGATAACGGGCATCCCTTGTACCCCCATGTTTATTGCAAAGTTTGTCGTAATGTCTCCATTTATGATTAACCTCGCTGATTGGTCTTGATAAATCATCTTGATCCATTTACAAAAGACTTCTCCCAGCTCATATTCTTTCAAAACCCCATGCATAAAGTCCCAGGAAACATTATCAAAAGCCTTTTCAGCATCCAAAAAGATAAGTGCTGCCTTCTTCCCTGGGTTTTTATCATAATATTCAATCACATCCAAAAGTGTTCTTACATTATTTTTCAGGAGAAAGCCTGTTTGACCGTCTTGAATCTTGTCCTGTAATATATGCCTCAATTGTTTTGCCAGCACTGCTGCAAATATTTTATAGTCTATATTCAGCAAGGAGATTGGTCTATAGTTTTTAACTTCTCTTTTATCTTTGCCCTCTTTAGATATCAGTACGATGTTAGATTCTTCCCAAGATTCCGGTTTACCATATTTCTCTATTTCCTTCAAAGTTGCTTCAAGTGGCTGAATCAGTTCTTTTGTAAACCTTTTATAATATAGTGCGTTGAATCTGTCCAGTCCTGATGCCTTATCCACTTTCAAATCCTTTATAGCGTCTTCTATTTCAGCAAGTGTTACTGATTTATTTAGCTGTTCCTGTATTTCCGACGATATTTTGGGAATCTTATCCTTTTGAAGAAATTCTGACAGGTTTTTCTCATTTCGATGAAGAGATTTTGTGTCAAAAAATAATTTTCCAAAATATTCTTCAAATTTCTGCTTTATCTTTTCATGTTGAGTAATCAGCTTCTTCCCATTTTTCAGTTCAACAACTATATTCCTCTCTCTCCTCTTCTTAAGTTTATGTGCTAACCATCTCCCAATTTTATTAGCTTGTTCGAATTGAGTCAATTTCATCTGTTTCACCTTTTTTTCTATTTCTTCAATTGTAATCATCACTATCTCTTTTTGTACTTTCCTAATCTCCAATTGTAATGATTTCTTCAGTGGGTTTTCGCTAAATTCCTTTTCTTTCTCTTGAAGTTTAATCACCAGCCCTTGGTGTTTTATCATCTTTTTTTTTAATTCTGAATTTGTTGTTGTTGTATGAAAAATCCTCTCATTACTGCCTAGATGCATCTAAGGAAGTTCGCTTTAACGTATTGTATTTGTCTTATTTGGCTAATTAATTCTTTTTCCTAATTAATTCCATTAGTGTATGTGGATCATTAGAGCATATAATAAAGAGGAAAGTACTAAAGACTAAAGTACTAAAGTACTGAAGATGTTCTGGCAGCATTTTTTTTGTCCTTCTTTGATTAAAAAAAAAGTCTTCTAAGGATGAATTTTGATGTGTCTCATAACACAGCCTCTTTAAAATTAGATGTATTGTCTGAATAAAAAGTATGAATTTCTGTATGAATTTTTTCCTTAAACATTTCACTGAGTAGGAGACTGTAACAGAGATACCAAAGTTTTGTTTTATCAGTGAGTAGGGGCATCATAAATCAGAAACAACTTGGAGGCACACAACAACAAGACTCAATTTCCATATTGAAATAAAGAGAGAATGATCAGAATACTGTAGAGGCTCAATTAGGGCATCAAAAATACCATAAAGGAGAGATTTAGAAATTAAAAATGGTCCATACAGGAATATGTGTGTAGTGTATAAGAAAAAAAATAGGTGCAGTCTACTATTGGGATAAGGAAACCAGCATGGATCAATTAGCTTAGCTTCTTAAATTATTTTAAAGAGAGGACTTGTTTGAAGTAATCTTTTAAAGGAGGGTTTATCCTGTCAACTTTATGGTTTGATAGCATTAGAATTGCCCCTAATATAATTTTCCCTGTGGACAATTCTTGTAAAGTCAGTAGGAATGTTCTCATTAATTGTATTTGATCAACGCTTAGTGCATAGAACGTACCTAATGTGAGAGAACAATTATAAATATGTTTTTCTGCAAGTACAGATCATCCATATGGATCCTTTTTTTAAAAAAAAGAAAAGTGGTCACAAGTGGGCAAGATTTATCTAAAAATACCTTTTGCCTCAAATCTCTTCTAGAGGGACAAGGGAGGGCACTTCCATTGTGTTGTGGGTTCTTCCCAGTCCATTTTAGGTCTAAGACAGAGCTTTTTTAAAGAATAGGAAGTGACCAGAAATCACTTCTGGTTTACTTCCTTTTTCGAGAAAGGCTTGGGACTAAATTGACCAAGGGGGCCAAACATTGCGGAAATGATCCCGAAGGGCATTTCAGGGCAAAAACTTGGAGAACTTTGTGGAAATTTTGTAAAAAACTTGTTTGACCTGCTGGGGGCCCATTGGGCTTCCAAGCATGGCAGAAATGCCCCCCCAACCCACTAGAGGGCTTTTGGGGTATGAAAAAAAATCCAAGAATTTTTTTGACCCCAGAGGTGCTTGAGGTGCATGTGGCCCATCCCTGATTTAAGATTATCACAATCTTTTTAGTCTTTGGTGTACCTCATTATCAAATTGTTCAAGTGAGGAAAGACTGGCCCTGGGCCTTCCTGTAAGTGCCTTGTAAGAATAAAACTTCGGAGTGTAGATATTTAATACATTTAAGCATTCTAGAACATTTTGGAGCAGATCCAAAATGCTACTATGCAGATGTTATCCAGATGGCATCAAAGTGGTAGCCTTCAACCTTCCAACCAACTATATTTGGGGGGGTTGGGGGAGTTTCCGTTACACCTAATTGTTAATGAACTGACACTATGTGAGATTGCATCCTCTCAAAATTAAAAATGATCATAAAACAAGGTGTATGACTGATAATTTAGAATCTATCAGCGCTAAAGCTGAAGCCTAATTGCTGTGTAGATCTTTTTGTATATTGGCTCTAAGTTTTTCCAGCAGTTTCAAAACTGATGAATCAAATGACGAAATAGAAGCTCTATTTTTATTAGTCTTGTTTTGTCCCTGTGCCGTATCAGATTTGACCAGGTCTTTGTTGCTCTTCAGAACAATATTCAGTAATTCGCATGGAAAATAAGAGTTTACATTATCATTCAACATTAAATCAACAGATCTTTACACCCTGAGCATCAGCTCCTGCTGTATTTTGTTTTCAAAATGCCTAAAAATAAAGTTAAGGAGGAGGTAGCGGAAAATGAAACATTAAATATCCAAACAAGAGAAAGTAGGAAGTTAACTTGATATGACAGGGAAAAAGGAATAGGATCAAATTAAGAAATTCAAAAGTAAAAAGGTTGATACAGACATGTAAGATATGATTAAGAATATGAATATTTAAATAATAACACAGAAGATCCTAACCTATGACAATAAGGTTACAAGAAACAAACGTTAAAATTGAAATGTAAGTATTGAAAAATGTACAGATTTAACTGATTTATTCATTGATGTATTGATTTATCTATACAAGATAGAATTTTATATATTGTAAATATTAAAATGTCTAGAAGATAATTGATGCTTGTAAGGATGAAGTTTTTATAAAAAATAATAATAATAAAAAAGAAAAAATGCATGAAAATCACTGATCATGCAAAAAGTTTTATGAGACTTAGCCCAGTGAGCCAATTCAGTGTCTGCCATGTTGGATATTAGCCATGCCTTTGTTAAGGTCTTTTAAATAATTATTTCTTTTTCTATTGCTTCCCAGTCAACAAGGGTTCCCTAGGCAATGAGCTAATAAAAGCAATTCAAACAATTCAAATATACAAAAAAACCACATTAAAATATTCTCTAAAAGCATTTAAAAACAATCATTAACTTACAATTTAAAAATAGTTAACATGGAGCAATTTCAAATGTTAAAGACCATGAAGAACAGCATTGTTTTATTGCCCAGTGAAAGCTCAAAAGAGATGCTTAACATCCTTAGTAGGGAGTTCCACAGTCAGGTTGTTGCTACAGGGAAAGCCCTATTATGTGTACCTTTCAACCTAACTTTGCAAGGTGAGACATGCAACAACATCTGAGATCTGAGGATCTCAAATTTCAAGCAGCCTTGCATGGGAAGAGACAGTTTTAAAATTCTTTTATTGTATGCTGCCCTGAGATCCTTTCACCACACTGGAACAGACCAAAGTCCTGTCTAGTTAAGCACTGTGTTCACACAGCAGCCAACCAATTACATACAGAAGACTCATCAGCAAGGAGATGAGCTGTAACAACACCCTCCTTAAATTAAAATAAATAAATAAATAAATAAATAAATAAATAAATAAATGGACTATAAACAGATATTGACTTGAGATCATTGAAGAAAGATCATAAACATCACAAATCAGTAAATAAATATTTCTTGGTGAGCATATTAATCTCTCATTTAACAGTGCCCCAAAATATGCTATCCATCCCCCTCTCTCCCCTGCCTCTCTCTCTCATACACATACGTGGGGGGGAGAGAGATTGGCTCAAGTTTCATGCCTCAGTGGGGACTAGAACCTTGTTCTCCCAATTCCCAGTCTAACTTCAACCATCACACCACAATTATAGCTGCCTGTCTTCATTTGCTGACTTGGAAATAGAAACTGAAGTAAAGCATATCTGAAATAACAGAAGAGGGAAACTAAAAAAAAAAAAAAAGTACTCATAAGATTTTGATGAAACTTACAGTCAAATCCTAACATTGCTTGAGTTAGAGTTTACATTTTGTATGCTATTTATGTCACACCAATATGGTATTGGTAAGAGCACTTCAATAACATGGCAGGAAAGAAATGCCTGTGCAGATATCTTTTTGATCAGAGTATAAACTGCTGTAAATATTTTTGCAATTATATTACGAGTGAACACAGAAATTGCTAGTCCAAACACTTCTGCCCTCTTAACTAATCTCAGTGACCAATATGCTCTAAGCCCAGATAAATCTTCTTCCATTGGAGGATTTGCAGTTTAAACCAACTGAGAGTTCACAGTTTACTCTTAGGATGTTTCACTTATTTTTTCTGTTTGCTGCAAGGCAGTGATACAGTTGGCAGAGGGAAGCTGGGTGCCTTATTTGCAACTTCACTCTTGCTGCTGTACTGTCTATTCTTAAACATTTGCTGTTTTTACATGTTGAGTTGACAGGAAGCATTCTTTACAATATTTAATTTCAAAATTGTTGTGAAGTAGCTGGACCTTTGCAGATACCTGGGGTGGTAGTGAGAGGACAAAACACATGAGGGAAATCTCAACTTCTAGCTTTTAAAGCTATGGTTGTTGTTGTTACCATTATTCCTTCAGACACTTACCTGGACTCGGTGACAAACGTCACTGCAGGGAAAGGTAAGCTTTTGATGGTCTTCATGGGGTGAAACTAGAGTGTTATGTTTGATCGGTGCTAAGCACCAAATTAAGACATGTGATAGGGGCAAAGCAGACTGTTACTGCGGTCCAGGCCTACCCGGAGATAGCACTTGGTATCGCTTTGATATCAAACCATTCGGCTTTCCTCTGCCACCCCGCTCCACGTGTTTGCGAGGCCTCCAGACAAGCACGTAAACAGGCGCGGCCGATAATTGCTGGGCATTCCATTCTCCACCCAGGCCGGCCAGATAGAGCCGGTTCGTCACTTCAGGGACCTCTCTGGCAAACACCTCATTGCATATGCGCAATACTAACAAAGGCTCCCTGCCCCAAGCAGGCAACCTGACAAAGCTGTACTAAGCACTCTGCATTTGCATACTGGTTACACTATTGTTAATTTGGCTCTAAGTCAATCATGCTAAAACCTGACCTTTCCAAAGCTTTGTCCCGCTCCTAAAACTCATTGTTCTCACCGAGTAAGACATGGCCTGCAGTCACAATTCACCCTATAAAAACCCCTGGTTCTGAGACCCTCCTCGGATCGCTCCTGAGTTCCAGACCACCTTGCTGCCGCTTTGCCTGGTGAGCCTTCGTCTCAGTCCCACGTACTGAGACTCCATACCAAAGAACTCAATCTTCAAACCTCTCCAGAACTACAAGAAGGTGTTGTATCACCCATCTCCCTCTAAAAATCCCTATTTCAAGTCAGTCTCGGATTCTCTAGTTAGCTGTGTGACTGTGGTGTCTTTAATATTTGTACTTAATAAAACATCATTCTTGCTTTAAACCCGTCTGACTGCTTGACTGACCTGACAATGTAGACGCTGGGTTGCAAGATCCTGCTAAGTTACCCTGCCTCTCACTAGCTTTATTGAGTGCTCCAGCTAATTTCCCCCAAAGTTGTGTTGTTGTTTGGATATTTAGGTGTCCCTCCCAGGACCCCCAGAGATAAGGGTAACAAGATAGTTAAGTAGTTTGCCCCCTATATCTGTCACTTGGTTTTCTTGGGCATCGAAATAGGCACCACCAATCAATTTTGTTGTTTTCCTCAGAAGAAATTAACAATTTGGTTGCCAGAATTTCTTAGTTTCTAGGTTTCAAGAAGGCAACTCTTAAGGAGTATTGGACACTTATAGGTCACTTAAATTTTGCATGTAGGGTTATTGCCCCCTGGTAGAGCTTTTTTATGTTGCTTATGTGGTGCAATGGTAGGTGTGAGATTGCCTCACCATCGTATTAAAGTGTCTGGATTGGTTAAGAGAGATTTGTCAATTTGGCTAGAGTTTTTGGCCTCATTTATTGGAGTTTCCTTTTGAAGGAATGAGCTATGGCTTAAGGATGCCCTGCAAATTTCATTGGATGTGGCTGGTTCCACTGGGTTTGGAGTTTATTTTCAAGGACATTGGTGTGCCCAATTATAGCCAGAAGAATGGGTCCGTTCAGGTGTGTTATGGGATTTGACCTTTTTGGAGTTTTTCCAGTTATTGTTGATGTTTGGATTTGGATGAAAGATTTTGCTAACTTATCAGTTCACTTTTGGTGTGATAACATGATGACTGTATATGTTATCAACACCATGTCCTCTAAATCACAGAGGATTATGCATTTGGTGTGGGTATTTGTGTTGCTCTGTTTGTATTATAATATTGTATTTACAGTGTTCCATCTGGCTGGTGCGGATAATGGGATAGCTGATGCTCTTTCCTGCCAGTAGATGGAATGTTTCCAGCAGCTGGCTGCTGAGGCAGATCTGAACCCCATTCCCATGCCACTAGATTTGTGGAACCTTGGAGGGGTGAGATTTTCCACGTCATAACATCGTTGTTGGCCTCTACTACTAGACAGGGCTATCTACAGGTAGGGAAGGAATTTGAATCGTTTAGGCATGTTTCTTATCTTACTTAGAAATTCCATTTTGAAATTCTTTCTATTTATTTTATATTTATGAATAGCCTAGTTTTGTAGCACTATAATCCTTTTTCTTCCATAATATTTGTATCTTGCATTTATCTTCATTTCTTTAAATTTGCTGTCACCAATTTACCCCATTCATTCTTAAAATAGGATATTACCATATCCCAGTCTTTCCCAAATTTATCTACAGTCTTCTCTTTAATTCAGCATGATAGTTTATCCATCAACATAATTTCAATCAATTTTATCACCCATCACTTATTGTTGGGAGCACAGTTTGTTTCCATTTCTTGACTAATATAGTTAGACGGTGATTTTATGAAAGGGACCCCCCAACTGATATTTCTTTATACTTTAGGAGCTTGTCTATTTTTTTCATAGCTTTCCTTCCAAGTCCTAATCTTTTCTTATTTCTTGACTCTGGCCTTTTATCTTGGGAGTTTAGACAGGGGTGGAAACACTGGGACAAATGGTGCTGGACCTTTGATACCTTTTTATTAGGACAGAGGGAAAGACTGTTCCCAGGACTTGATAACCCAAAATATGCTTATATTTATATAGTACCTCAAAGAAAGAGGTTTCCAGGCCCTTTTTTCCCCCTTGGCCCATTATTACACATATCAATTCCTGATGCTGAAACTTGACCTAGTCTTTATTCCACACACTGATGTGATTGATGATAGCACCAAACATAAAGGCAAGGAAGGATGGGAACCTTTCCCCATTAATCTTTTACTCTTCCATTCCATTATTGAGACCACTATGCCCTACAAATCTGGTTCAGCCACTTCCCACTATAATTCCAAAATGACCACAGTTTTCAATGATCATAAAAGAAGACAGAAGTGTTTCTTCCCCTTATAGGCAGAAACTACTTTTGGGATGTGCATTGCCTTACTCTTTCTCTTTCGGGTTGTGTGAGGGAGGGAAGCATAAATTAAACTTGGAATTTCCTTCTGATGGGGGAGGGATGCTACTGCCTACTCCCACCATAGTGGCTTTGACTCTATGTTAGGGTCACTTAACATTGGCTGGAATGGTCAGATTTTGTTTCCACCACATTCTTGTCCCTGGGTGTAGTTCTTCACTTTCCTCTATAGGAGTTGATAAGATATATTTGATATTCATTCCCTTTTCCCAACCCCATCCTTTAAGAATCAGTCTTGTGCCTCTTCTTACACACTGGTCTCTTTATTCACGTGGCATGGTCCTCAGTTCTGCATTTTCTTCCTTACTTTGGACTGGAAGAGAATGGAAGCCACCAGCTGTTGAGGTAGACAATGGGAGGTTGACAAAGCCAGTATGTTTAAGATGGTATGTCAAATGAGCAGAAAGACTTGAGTAAGAAAGCAAAGTGATGGGAAACTTAAACTAGGGAAGGGAAAAATCTACACTGTTCAACATGCGGTTTTGTGTTCAAAGTGATGGGTACTGTGGGATTTTGCTGTTGCTTGGCAGCTGAACTTGTGAGTGATGGAGCCAAAACTTATGCTGTATGAACAAAGAAAATGAGCCTGCATCTCAGAGCTGTATCTGCTTCCAAACCAGAATTGCTACTAACTGCCCTGTGCCTGCATATAGATGCAGATGTTAACATGGCTACTTTTTAACAAAAGTGGTGAAAATGCCACTGTGTACCAAGACAAAAGGAAGAATCCAATGGAGAACTGTCACCTCTTAGTACATAACTGAAAGAAAAATGGTCACAGTTGCTTATTCTACCATTGCAATGAGGATTTAAAATCACAGCACTATTCAGGATAAAGAAAATAAGGCACTTCACAAATGCCTAATTAGTTTGAGGAGCATGTCATCTCCACAGGATGTGATGAGACCAGGACTAGCCTCTCCCTTAGACAGAGTTAGATGACCACCTGAGACAGCAAGCATCAGCTTGTGGAAGGCAGCAGTAGCAAGCTCCTGGCTATTGTTCCCAAATTCTCCAACTGTGTCCCAGAAATATGTACATACAACTTGTCTTTGCCCCCTTAAAGGAGCCTGCTGTCTCCAGCATTCAAGTACAATCCAATTGCCATTTAAGTCAGCTTCTGTATGTGGTCTGGGGAAATGATGACATGTTGCTCAGACAAGAAAATGTCTTCAGCGATCCCTGAATGAGGGCTACTGTTTTAGATGGTTTAAAGGGGGAATTAAAGTAAAAGAGAAATAGACTGGAGGACAGGACCACTCAAAACCATTACTTGTGATGGCTGAATAGAATCTTCATGTTCAGTTTGTCCTGATTGCCAGTTGCCACAAACAAGATAACTGGACCGATGAACAATGTGCTCCAGTAAAGCTTTTCTTATGGCAGTGTCAGAGGAACCCTTTGTAAAGCTAGAGCTAGATTCACAGGATACTTGGAGGAAGAGGGTTAGAAGTTTCTTTGGGAGATGAAAAGAAATCAAGCCTACAAAGCCAGTCAACCGGAAAAAGCAGAAGGAAAAGAAATCCCATTGGGGCTAAAAGAGCTCCTTGTCATGATTGTTGGCATTATAGGCAGAAGCCTGTGAATAGTAGATCAGACAAGTGAACACAGGAGGGCAATTGTTATGATATCTGTACATAAGAGAGTGTGTTTATCAATGCACTGCAAGGTTTGGCTGAGCATGTCATTCACCTTTGTGCTACTAAATCCTGAAATCCAAAGATATAGGCAACTCCAATTGTGATTACATTCTAGTATTTTAGAAGCTTGATTACAATTCATATTATTTAAAAACAAAAACCTTTGTTCCTTTACTTGACAAAGCATTTGCTTCAGATTTACTTGCTCCTCCCCTTCTTCCATAGCTAGTAGCTGAAGGGGAAAAACCCACAAATCATACTCTCACAAAAGACCTGCTTTGATGACTTGCAGGGACAGAACATGCCTGGCTCAGGCCAAACCCTCTTGAAAACAAACAAAAATCTCTCTTATATTATTGGAATTCACTGTCCCTGCATTTTAAAGTCAAGAGAGTGTAACATTTGCATGAGAAAAAGGAAGCTATTTCCCATGATTTGTGTGTATGAATGCAAATGAAATCCGTTATTGCCTTTTATTGATATTTTGTTTTGTCCAGATGTTTCCTTACCTTGTATCTTCTGCCATATTTCAATGGCAGTGCATAATTTATCTGTCTGCCTGTCTGCCTCTATTTCTGTGATTGTTGTAGTGTGTACCTTCAAGTCATTTCTGACTTGTAATAAACCTAAGGCAAACCTATAATGAGTTTTCTTGGCAAGATCTGTTTAGAGTGGGTTTGCCTTTGCCTTCCTCTGAGGCTGAGAAAGTGGGATTTGCCCAAAATCACCCAGTGGGTCTCCACGGCTGAGTGGGGATTCAAACCCTGGTCTCCAGAGTCATAGTCAGATACTCAAACCACTACACCAAACCGGCTCTCCTCTTTCTATGAATCTGGATATATTCAGAGCCATTATTGAACCTATTCAGATCAGTCGTCTAATAAAAACTCTAAAGCAGAAGGAAAAGGAGAGCATGGCAAAACAGATTCATCAGGCAGAAAAAAAGATTGCCAAATTTATTCCCTGCTTAATTATTCTTTCCCTTGGATGTCACAAAAATATCGTTGTTTTTTTTAAAAAAATACTGAATTACTAAGTCATGTGATCCAGCCCTAGCTAGCAAAGATTTTGTAGAGGTTTGCTTTGAACACTATAGTGGAAGAAACACAAATGAACATTGTGACACACACTTTTGCTTTTAAATAGGATTGATCAAACTGATCAGTAGTAAGTCTGTTAAAATCTGTTCATGAATATAGTTAAATAGAGTATTGAAACTAAGGGCCTTTTGACACTACACTGTGATAGTGTTGTTATTCCATTTTCAACATCTGATGGAATCCTGGGGTTTGGAGTTTAGGGAGCGCCTTTAGAATTCTCAGCCAGAGAGCTCTTTGGCCTCAGGAAACTACAAACCTCAGAATTCCACAGGATGTTGAAAACGAAATAATAGCACTGTAACAGTGTAGGGTGGAAATGGCCTAAGACATAGTATATTCCTGAAAACAAGATGCTGGGACAAATAAGCAGCAAGTTGTCCTTTCCACCTTGTTTTGCATGAAAGCTGTCTAGGACCATCTGGTTGGGCTCTTTGAAGACAGAATGGTAGATTAGATTAGGAATGAGGAAACTTCAATCTGTGGAACCCTTCCCCTGAAAAAAATGGGTGTATTTTTGCTTTAATTTAATTTCATTTATTTTATGTATGGTCATAAACAAAATAAAAATATATATAAAATAATTGCAATAATAATTACACAGTTATAGTTACAGCTAAAATTCATACAACATACAGTAAGAACGAAGCATGTTAAGAGCACTGCCTTTATATAAAAACCCAAAATATAAAAACTAAAATTAGTAAGATTAATTTTTGCTTTCAAACAATATCCAAGTGGTCTCAAGCACTACCCTGAGCAGCATTATAAAGCCATCCCCCAAGCTACCCCAAAGAATGGCAGGGGGAATGGCCCCAAATGGGCTGAAAAACCCCAAATCATAGAATCATAGAGCTGGAAGAGACCCCAGGGGCCATCCAGTCCAACCCCTGCTATGCAGGAACACACATCAGAGCATTCCCAACAGATGGCCATCCAGCCTCTGCTTAAAAACCTCCAAAGAAGGAGACTCCACCATACTCCAAGGCAGCCTATTCCACTTCTGGACAGCTCTGACCATCAGGAAGTTCTTCCTGAGGTTTAGGTGGAATCTCCTTTCCTGCAGCTTGAATCCATTGCTCTTTGTCCTAGTCTCTGGAGCGGTAGAAAACAAGCCCACTCCCTCCTCAACTTGATATCCCTTCAAATGTTTAAACATGGCTATCATGTCCCCTCTTAACCTTCTCTTCTGCAGACTAAACATACCCAGCTCCCTCATAGGGCATGGTTTCCAGGCCTTTTACCATTTTGGTTGCCCTCCTCTGGACATGTTCTAGCTTGTCGATATCCTCCTTGAACTGAGGTGCCCAGAACTGGACACAGTATTCCAAATGAGGTCTAGCCAAAGCAGAATAGAGTGGTACCATTACCTCCCTTGATCTAGACACCATACTTCTGTTATCACGGTTATGATATGTCAGATGAGAGCACTAGATATCCTTTTGATATCAAATAACTCGGCCTTTACTTGACCCTTCTCTGCCACCCTGCTCCACGTGTTTGCGAGGTCCTCCAGATAAGCACGTATTTGGCGCGGCCATTAATGGTTTTACATTCCAAAACCCCATTCAGGCAGGCAACTCAGGCCTCTTCGTTGCTTCAGGGAACACCTCATTGCAAACCGGCTTTGCTCGGCGCATATCTTCACAAAGTCGCACGGCTCTGAGCCGAGCCATTCCTTTATGTCGGGCCATCAGTGTACTGGCCATACTATTGCCATCCAGCGTTAAGCTCATCATGCAAAACCTGACCTTTTCCAACTCCTTTGTCCCGCTCTAAATTCCCTTTGTTCTCACCGAGCATAGCATAGCCCGTAGGTAAACTCCACCCTATAAAAAGTCATCACTTTTGGGGACCATCTCGGACTACTTTGGACTTCCATCCCGCCTTGCTGCCAGTTGTCTAAGGAAACTCCTCTCAGCAAACCACGTTGAGCTTTCTCTCCCGGAACCCGTCTTTCTCTCCAGGACTACAAGACCAAGTGTCATATTACTCACTCCCCAAGCCTCTCCATTTCTATTTCCAAGTTAGCTAGTGTGTGTTTTGTCTTATTTGCTGTTTATCTCTCAATAAAACTGTTATTTTTGTTACTTCTGACCTTATCCGCCTGCCCTTCTGACCTGAAGCCGTAGACATAGGGTAAAAGATCCTAGCTGAAGTTACCCTGCCTCTCGTTAGCTTAAGAGAGTGCTCGAGCTTAATTTCCCCATCTTGTGTTTTTATTTGGTTATTTGGGCGCCCCTCCCGGGACTCCCAAAATACAGGGTAACACTTCTAGTGATGCAACTTAGAATTGCATTGTCTTTCTTGGATGCCTCATCACACTGCTGACTCACGTTCAGCTTGTGGTCCACCAAGACTCCTAGATCCCTTTCACACGTACTGTTATCCAGCCGCGTGTCTCCCATCCTATATTTGTGCATTCCATTTTTTTCCGCCTAAGTGTAGGACCTTACATTTCTCTCTGCTGAAATTCAAAGTAAAAACCAAGTAGTAAAAAGTGAAAACCAGAAGTAAAAACCAAATGTTGATTTCCAGCCATTTCAATGTCATACTGATTGAAAAGGGAGCAGTACAGTACAGCTTGCCATAAAGGAGAAGAACTGGCCCTTATCACAGATGCCCAGCCTTAGATTACATGGAGTGTTGGTTTGATCTTGTATGGGCAATTATTAATGTTGCTGTGTGGCAATGGGAGTTCATCACAGTCCCTGTCTCCCATGGATTGTATCTGAGTTCTGAGAAATAATGTAGTTGCTTATGGAAAGGAGCAAGCTGAGAGTGAGCAGGAAAGAGTTTTTAAATTAACTTAACAATTTATTAAAATGAAATCAATTAAGAAAACGTCCAGAATGATATCTGAGTAGCAGCACATACATGAATTAAAACTAAAATTATAGAATATAGGCACCCCTCAGTTAACTAAGCTTTTGATAAAGAAGCTTCTTTTTACAAAGTGTGTTTATGCTTGCCCAGACCCTCTTTTTCTTCATCCTCTGTCTAGCTGGAATGTTTATAGCAGCATTGGCATTGGGAGCACGTTGAAAGAGAGCTGGAGAAACACAGATAGTGTCAGGGTGTGACAGCATGTCTACAGAAAACAATGCAGTGAAGCTTAAGGTGGGAAAACTGGGATTTTATGCTAGCCAACCCTACAGTAACTGTGTGTGTGTGCCTACAAGAGGCAAAGTAAACAGCAGCTCCCTCCAGAATCCCGTATTGAGCAGGCATGGACATACTGTTGGTTTTGGAGAAAAAGTTTGAGGAAACTTGTTGAATTACTCTTCTATCCCTGTTCTTTTCATGTCATTCCCTATCTCTATTATTTTCCTGTCTATCCCCGTTCTTTCCATGTCCTTTCTGAGAGACACAGATCATTTTTGAGAATTGACGTTTTTTATTTCAAAGACATTAACTAAAGGTATAGAATGGATCCTTTACCAAAAACTTCTAGGATCATAATACTGTGACTTTAATCTTAAGGAGAAAAAGGGTAGAAAGGAATTGGAGATTGAATCAACTTTACTTCAGGATGAAAATGTTTTAAGAATATATAGAAGAAAATGGCAGAATATTTCAAAAACAATTCGGGAAAAGGCACCAATATCAGGATAGTATGGGATGCTAGTAAAGCATTTATGAGAGAATATCTCAAACAATGAAGCACAGAATTAAAAAAAGAAGAGTTTTTTTAAAAAGCAGTTACTTTTAGAGGAGATGAGAAGTAAAGTTCCCCACAAACAAGATGGTAATCAACCAAAGCAATATACTACAGAGACAGCTATCAATTATGATGGTAAATGAGACTGAGAAAAAGTTACACTACACGAAGCAGAAGAACCTTGAATTCACCAACAGAAGCGGAAGAATATGGCAATCCCAACAAAAGAAGACTACTGACAAAATTAATATATCGAGGTGAAATGGATAAATTGACATTGATAAGAGAAAAATCACTGGGGACTTTTTTGAAAGCCTGTGAACCCTTACTAGGCTTTTTGCAAGAAAAAGTGTACAATATGATGGCTGTAGATTTCAACAATTAGCATGTCTGGAAAAATAACAGTTGAAACATTTGAATGGTATCTGCAATTGAAGAAGTTATTTTATATAGCCATATATGATCTGTGTTAGGAAAGCTGGAAACCAAATGTGTATTTTTTTAATTACTCTTTACTATCTTTATTCACTCCTTGAATTCTCTCTCTCTTTTGCTTTTCTTGTTTGTTATTTATTTTCTTTTTCTGTTTTGTCTGTCTGTATTTTGAAAATGCTTACTAAACATACTTTGCTAGGAAAAGAATCCTATTGTGACAGAACCCCTGTCAAGGCTGGCCCCGCTGTTCCAACCTTTGGGCTCCTGTCACTCACCTTGCCCTGTTACTCTAAAGATCCCTCCCTGGATCTGATAGTCAGGCCTCAAGGGCATCCTTTTATGTATAAGTGGTTGCATTGTTTAAGGAGTTCACTGTGGTAACTACGACCAGTCTCCTTGCAAGTTCTTAAATGGAACAGTCAGACAATTATACAAAGTAAAGCAAGAAATTCCTGAACTCTTTCCTGATTAGCAGCTCCCAAAACCCTGCTCACTCTACCTCTGACTGCCCTAACTCTTATTTCGTCTTTTCCATACATCACTCCTGACTCTTGTGTGTACCTTTTCTTCCCCCAGAGGTCCCCCTTCACAGCATTCCTTGAGCTGTTGATTGGATGGCACTAACCTGGTTTGCCCAGTTTCTCTCTTCACGCCTATTCCCTGTCATCACAGTATGGGACAACTATTTTTAATTTCCCCCTTCTGTTGAAGGAAATGGGAGGAAAATATCTTACTCTAGGTCTAGAGCTGGTATAAAGAAGTACTGTCAACAGAGCATGTCCATGAATTGAACAGACATAAAATATGGTGATTATGTGCTCCTCCCCTGTGTCTCCTATGTTCCATCCAAAATTACGCTCCTTTTCAGGTATACCACTAGTAATTCATTTCCAACACAAAAGCTCCACAAGCATATCTAAGGGATCTGTAAAGCAGCAGCATAATTTGCAGTCACTGCTTCTTCTCCTTCTAGAGCCTCTCAGCCAATTGCTCCTCAAGATAGGACTGTGAGTAATTCAAGGTCAGCTTTGCCTCACAGCATCCAGACAGTCAGTAAGTGTTTCAGTTGTGGTTGTGTCTCCATTCTCCATATATCTCTATCATAAGAGGCAATTAATAATTTTATTTCACTATTTGAATTTTAAAAATAATGATTAGGAATCAGTGAGCAAACCAGTACAATACACCAACTGATGGAAAAAGAACTCATCTAACAAATTTGAATAAATTAATACAGCCAGCCCTCTGCATTTGCAGGTTTCACTTTTGTGGATTTAATTATTCATGGATTATTTGCTATCACCTCTGCTGCCTCCTTATGCCATTTTTAATAGGGACTGTAAGCCTTATGAGACTCAGAAACTGCAAATGAGTCTTGTAAGTCCCTATTCAAAATGGTGTGGGGCAGCACTGGAGGTGGCAGAAAGCCTCACCAGCCACCCACTTCTACCTTGTGAAGGAACCCAGATGCCTCAAAGGAATCCAGGGCGGGCTGAATACAGTGATCATACTTTTTTGTGTGTTAAATATGGTTTGGGAGGGTCTAAAGTTATTCACGGTTTTTCAACATCCATGGGGGTCCTGTGCCCCTAACCCTAGCAAATGTGAAAGGACGACTGTATTTGCGAGTTTCTCCAACCCCTGCCCCCCTGCACCAGATGCTTCTTTTCTATGGGAACTTTCTCGCTCAATGGCTCCAAATCAGGCCATGAAGCCCTTTAAAAACTCACCTTCAATACCCCTCCTTTGCTGTCTGGCGAGCTCAAGATGGCTCACAGCCCAATTTCTCAGCACCACAAACCCTCTCTCCATACCCCCCTGCACCCAAGGAAGGAGATGGGCAAGACAGCATAAGTATAGGGCCACCGTGCCAATCTCTCCTTCACTCTCTTTTTGCTGATTTGGTTTGGACCCTGGGTGCCTGCCCTCCCCACCCTGCCTTCGTCACCTTTCCACAGACACATTTTTACTTGCGATTTTTCCACTTTTGTGGGGGTCCTGTGCCCCTAACCCTAGTGAATGTGGAGGGCTGACTGTATTTCTATTGACCATTTTTATGAACCCCTTTGATTGCATAGTGCTCAGCTGTCCTGATGGGGAAATGTTGCTATGATATTATTTGGAGCATCCAGCTTGTGATTTCTCAAAAGGTTAAGTAGCCACAGTGATTTAAAAAAAAATGCTTCTGTTTACAACAGCATAATTCTTTCCAGGACTTGGGCACAGTAACATTTCCTAGCAATGTGTGTTTTGGGAGGTAAAAGGAGGAAACATCTGCCTTTTTGTATGACATCACAATGATGACATTCACTACTGGACTGCAAATGTATTTAACAGCAACTTTCTCTCTGCCAAGATATGACCCACAGAGAGGGAATACATAACAATTCAAAGAAAAAGTTGAAAACTGACTATACATTCAACAAACAAGCATTCTTTTAAATTAAATTAACAATTATTTTGGTGAACATAGAGTTCCTAACATGCTCTCACATATCCTTAAGTTTTAATTTGAATCCCTGATTGTAGAATACTGATATCTAATCTTTTGACAGTAAGCCAGAAATAGCACACAAAATGGGATTAGAGCAAAAGATTGTGATTTTTATGGACTTTGTTGGGGAGAATGTTGTTGCATTTGTTAGATAAATTATTATGAAGAATGGTAAAATACAGTAGTTGCAGTAAGATAAGGCCCTGTTGAAAGGGAGTGACTAGCTTTGGAATAAGCCATGATAGTAAAACAACTTCAAACCATGGTTTAATGTGCTGGCTTGTTCCAAAACTGATAACCATAACTATCAGGGTTTGGACAAAACATGACAATGATGGCTAGAGACTTCCTTGTTTGACTGATTACATAATGAAAAAGGGAGTGAAGGGACTGTGTGCACAGACACAACTCTTCTTACTATCTCATCTGCATTACATTCAATGTTCAATGTGCCTTTGAAGCCTCATATGTTGACATCAAACATGTTCCCTAAATACGTGTTTAGTCTTGAACTCCAATAGACTAAAAGTGAACTTTATTTTTATCATTAAAATACTACTTCTAATGTTTTTGTTATAAAGAAAATTTCACAAAACTAACAAACCTCGAGACTAGAAAATAGAACATAACATACCATATACATATGATACACACACACACATTTTTGGATTTAGTGGAAAAAAATTAAAATTGAAAACAAACAGAATTATTTATGAAGGATCATGTTAGCACACTGTATATCCCTATGATTGGGAATGATTTAATTGGCAAATATTAATTGGCATAAATATAAATTATAACTTGCTATGGCTGCATGGCCATGCTCGTTAAGAAGAAAAAACTGGCTGCACATGTGCATTGCAAAATAAGGTCAGAAGAGACCTTCAAGGCATAGCCAGATCACAGTCAGGAAATCACCAGGGAATGACAGTGTTAATGGACTTACAGTTAGCCTCCGATGACTCCACCCTTAAGAGACAGTAAGTTCTGGAATGTTCCCACATGATGGCTGATTGTCTTAACTCCTCTCCCTCTGACCAAGCAAACTTCCTTTTTGTCGCCACACCTGCCTGACAATCATGACATCAGAACATCCTTTTACATACAGAAATGGACTGGATATAGCAGAGGCTTATGTTAACAAGACAAGACAGGGTGGCACTTTGACTAATCCCTAATTTTTCCTGCAGCCCTTCCCCTCCTGTTCCAATACACCTGCAGTTCAAAGGTCCCTCAATCTTCCAGCACAGTGAGAAGGGAAATCCCTGCCCTGCTAACCCACAGATAACAGTGCATCACCAAGGGCTACTGTTTGTAAGGCCTGGAAGATTGAGTGGTTGGATACTTGAAAAGATATGGTAAACATTACCCATAATTTGCCCAGCTCTTTGGATGATGACAGTGTGAGATCACATTGTCACATCTTAGTGCTCTGGCAGTTTTTATTATTTTGTTATTCTTACTGTGTACTTGGATTTCAAAGTTCACCACAACACTGCAAATATAACAGGTCTTTTTCCTGTTTTGTCAGTCCTTCTGTGACAGCAGCTTCATGCAGTCTACGCTCTCAGTTTGGACAGAAAAACAGAAAGATAACTGAAAAGTAATATTAATAGGCCAAACTAGTACATAAAGGTGGAATCTGAGAGGAGCTAAAGCAACATGTTTGTAATTTAAAATACCTTTCCAAAGTGAAAGGATTGGAAGAGAATTGCTGGCATATCTGCGCACAAATATGGTTCAGTGGATTCAAGCAGAGATTTATGAGCATCAGTAAGCAAGAAAAGTCGAATGTGCCAGTTCAGAGTAAAAAGAAATGGTGGAGTAACATTTCAAATTTGAAGAATGTGCTACCTGTCAAATCTGCTGCAATGCATCAGTGCTTTAGTGTAGCTGCCAGATGCTGGAGAATGATACTTGGAATTCTGGCGTTGTTTCTTATGCTAAAAGCTGTAGATCAAATTGTGAGGACAGAGACTGCTGTATCAGCACTCAGTTTATAGATTGGTCTTGCTATAAATAGTCACGATAACTGGTAAGTCACCACATCCTCAATCAACATAGGAACACCAAGACTTCTTGAAGTCCTACAGCCAACAGTGGTTTCTTTTTTCTGCTGAATAAATAGAACTCTTGACAAAGCATAAAGAATGACAGGTGAATCTAATATGAAGCATTATGTTGACTGTTTTTGTCCTTTCCAGCTAAAAAGTATGCAGGTTCTTAGTTGTAGAGAATAGTAGTATAATTCAACAGAAAAGGAAAGAAAGAAAAGTACTTTCTCATAAAAGATATTAATTTTGGTACGAATACTTTTGTTGCAATATGTCTGAAATGTGAGAAAAAGGAGTCACCTATTATTTAAAAAAACACAGTGCATCTTGGAAATCAGATATTTTATTAAAAAAAATCAATTCCGCTTGCATTAACACATTTTTATATTACAGTTCATTGATACAGCATGCAGCATAACATTTTATAGATTTTAATTTTTTAATTTTTAATTTTATAGATATTTATACACGTGGCACTAAATCAACTGCGTACAGACCTCTGCTGATGACGCAGAAAAAACTATTCTGTCCTCCATAACAGCATTCTGCAAAAGAGAAGGTCATCCAAATCTGAGCATTCACTTCACTAGAACTTCCTAACAAGACCACAGCCTCCAAAGTTCTAGAAGCATCAGTGTTTACTGCATTCTGCAGCTATTTCCATGTAAGGGGCCCTGGTTTTCCAGTGTCTCTGGCACGGTTTCCTTTAAACCCAATAGGCTGTCCAGAGCGACTTCGCAAATCACGATCTGGCATTTCACTTTGTGCCATCTCTTCATCATACCTAAGGGAAAAGACAAAGACATAAATCTCTCACTTGGCTCAGAAAGAGTGATGCGGTATAACAGAAGCAAATGGTGCCACTCTTATTAGAATTAACCACTGCAGATTGCAAATGGGGAAGTTGTACACTTGAACATTCTGCCTTATTTTTAAAAAGAAGGAGACTCTCTTTATAAAACTTATTTCTAGAAAAGGGTTTTGTTTGGTTTTCTTGTTTTTTGTACACAGAGAACCTTATGGGGGAATGTTTTCAAATCCTACTATAAATCTGAAGTAGTACATATGATTGCAACACAGTAAGAACCGGCCCACTTCTCTCTGATATGAAACTGAATAATAACAATTTACTATTTTGAATACATGTAAATATTTATATGTTGATTTTGTGTGTGATTACTCAATATAGGCCATAGAAGTACTCCTTCTAGCAATGTACATAACAACATTTTAAAGCTCCAGCTCCATTTATCATGCTCCATTTATCATATGGGGGGTGTTTTGTTTTGGAAAATCTCTAAAATGCATGTGAAGTTTGACATTTAGATCACACATCCATTAAAAGTAATTTCTAATAAAATCAGATGTTAAGCTTTGCATTATAAAGCTATCCATGCTGAACCTCAATAATGAATGTATCAAACAGCAGCTCCATCAAGATGAAATGTTTCAAATATTTACAGAAAATCCTAACTGCAAGACACCTCATAATTCATGATTTCCTAATACAATGACAGAGAATCTGTGGCCCTCCGAATGTCAGCCAACCCAGCACAGCTAATGGTGAAATATGATGGGAGTTGTAGACCAACAAAAGCTGAGGGAACATATGTTCCTGATCACTACCCAAAGTAAAAGTCCATACAGATCAAAATGTAAGTGTACTCATTATTATATAAAGGATTTGGACACAATGAAGCAAGGAAGAATCTAATGGCACAAATCAAATCAATCATATAAGACCCATGACTTAGCTAAATAAAGTCTGTTACAATTATAATATTCAGAAGACTGAAACTCAGAAACATTGTGTATATACATATATAGCTAATTTGCAGCTTTTTGAAATACTTAGCAGCTATTGTGCCTCAGGCTGTCATACATACATGGGTCACAATTTTACTGTAGACATGAAAAATACATGCCACCTGGTGCACTGAACCCGTGGAGCAGAGAACTTTTGTGGTACAGCACTGTAGAGAGTCCAGGATGGAAGGCAGGAACAGGGAACAACTCACTCACCTGATACACTGAGGCTCAATTCAGACAGACCTAAATGAGCCACAAGTTCAAACTCTCTCCATCACTTCACACACAGCTGCTCTATCAATTTCTTGCTTAACACGAACTACAGATAGCTCTGATATCTGAATAACAATGGTATTCACATGTTTTCAAAACTGAATCAAAATCCCATATTATAAAATAGTATTGAGTCTAAAGAAGTTAAAATAGGGTTTTAATAGCAAGCTTACAAAGTGGCAAAAGTCATTACAGGACATGTTAAGGAGTTTTGTTATTCACCCCTTGTGGTGTCATGGGCTTCAGTAAGTACCTGCAACACTTGGGCATTTCACATTTTGTACTCCATCTTCCAAAAAATGGAAGGGAATAAGAAACATACTCGGTGTGAGAAAACACAGTTCTTCAAACAATTAAATTTTTAATTTTTTAAACTAAAATCCCGAGAAATAAAGTTTCCCACCAACACTAGCACTACATTTTGAGAAAGCACTGTCAGGTGCACGCAGCCCAAATGAGTTAACACCTACACAGTTCTTCTGCAAAAGAAAACAATTTCTTTCCTACAGAAAGGGTCTCAGACACAGTCAGAAGAAGTTCCTTGAATGTTTTTTCCCCTGAAACTAATTACCGTAGTTACCACACTCACATCTGAAAGTGAAGAATCTCTAAAGTATTGCACATAACTCTTTTTTTCCATCAGAATATAGTATCTCTGTATAGATCGATGTGAATTCTAGTTTTGTGAAGAGTCTGATATACATTCTAAAATGCCATGAGTTTAATGTAGACTACATCTATTTTGGCTTACAATCTGAATGAGTAATAAGCCCTCATAGGACCAGGGCACAAATTTAGTCACAAGGTAGTCCTAGAATGTCCACTTCCAGTGGGGCAAGTAGCTGCTAAGCTATCCTTTAATACTTACAAAACCTCATAATTTCCAAGAGCTTCTTTTGGGGGTGATTTATTCCATTTACAGTCTGGAATTTCCCCATTAGGTACAGCAATGTTGAGTGTGTCATTAATAAGATTGTATTTGAGTATACGGTCATTGGCAGTACTGGAAGTAAGTGATGGAGAAGCATTGACCTATGGAGAGTGCAAAGAAAGGAGAAGAGTAGATTAACACCCACCATTTTCTCTGCAAACAGAAACATACAGTGGCTGAACTTCATGCCCCATGAAGTTTTCAATCATTTATTATGCGCAAACCTGAATCCCTGGCTTGTCGCTCTCCTAACAAGACAAAATCATAAGCCAGGGTTTGTTCTTGGCTCATGATTTTGATTTGTTAGAACAGCAACAGCCCAGAGATCCACATATAGATCCAATGGTAAAGAAACCATGGACAGAGACTTTTTGGTCTGTCTAGCTGCACCCAGTGGCAGGAGAAGCCAAGTGGGAGCAAGCAAACAGCATGGAAGAGCATACCTTCTTGTTCACAGCAAGCTGGAATTCCCAGTAATTGTGGCTTGACACAAAGTATAACCCATCAACAGAACTATCTTTCGGCAATGGTAGGACTGCATGCTCCTATGAGGCAAGAAGCTTTGCTGATGGCACTAGTGCTTCTGGCAGGGTCTCCTATGTCAGGCAGACTTTTGTTGAGGAGTCAGATTAATTGTGCCAAACAGCTACTGGGTAGCAGAATAAGAGGAAAGTGACACTACTGGAGGATTTCTCAGAGACAACAGCAGTGGCACCATAGCTAACACTTGTTAGTACTGGGCACAAGGAGGCACAGTAAACCTTCTTTTGAATATCCTTTACCATGAAAACTCTATGATGAGACAATTCAAAATCAAACAAGAGATAGTGCCAGAAGATGACACTCCCAGGTGGGAAGGCACTTGATAAGCTACTGGGGTACAACTGAGGACAATTGTAAGTAGCACTGTGGTAATGATGTAACTGGACTGAAGCTGAAAGGATGGTCACCTGTTGATGACAGAAGTGGCACAACACATACTGTATGTAAATGGAATGTGAGAAGCATGAAATCAGTGGAAGCTCGACATAGTAAAACAAAAAATGTAACCTCTAAATATTGCAATACTTGGGTTAGTGAGATAAGTGGACAGGAATGGGACATTTTGAGTCAGATAATTACACAGTGTTTTACTCAGGAAATGAAAATCTGAGAAGAAATGGAGTGGCATTAATACTGAAGATAGGTGTGGCAAAAACTGTCAAAGGATACAGTGCAAAATCTGGCCAAACTATAACAATAAGATCCCAGGGAAAACCCATCAATATAATCATCATCCTAGTTTATGCTCAAACTACTCAGGCAGAAGAAAAATTTGAAAGATTCTATGCCAGAGTACAGGAGGAAACTATCATACAACATAACAGGACTTCTTGTTAACCACAGGCAATTGGAATGCAAATACAGGAAACAGAGAAGAACTAAAGGCTGTATGAAAATGTGGCCTAGGATCAGAAATGAAGCAAGAGAGCCACTGACTGGATTTTGCAAGGTTAACTGTTTGCTCATTGCAATCACATTTTTCAAAGAGGAAACTGTACATGTGAACATTATCTGATGGTCAATACAGAAATCAAAAAGACTACATAATCGCTATCAGAAGACAGAAAAATTCCATTTTCCCTACAAAAACAAGACCAGGAGATTGTGGCACAAACCATGAACTACTAATATCCAATATTAGAATAAAGCTAAAGAACACTAAACCAATCATTGTACCAAGATAAAACCTGAAGAAGCTCTCTGGAGAATTTAAAGATAATGAAAATGGATTTGCACTATTAAGCCTAATTGACTGAGAGTTGGAAAAATTCTGGACTGAAGCCAGGGACACTGTCAGGGAGGAATATAAAAAGACACTATCTTTAGCTAAAAAGAAAGAGAAGCCTCAGTGATGACAGATAAAATTCTTCAAGCAGATAAGGACTTACAAGACGCAAAAGTAAAAGGTGGCAGAAATAGAGTCAGAACCCTGAATGTAACTGTTCCATGACTTGTGTGCAAGGATAAGAAGAACTATTATAATAATCAATGCATAGAAGTAGCAGAGGACAACAAAAAGGGAAGAATAAGAGACTTCTTCCATCAGATTTGATAAATCAAAGGAAATTTGTGAGTGGAGATGTTCTATGACCAGCCAGGTAACACATTAAATGATAAAGTAGAAATAAAAAGATGATGATAAGAATTCACTGAAAAACTATATAAAAGAGATGAAAGAATGACAGATTCACTCATGGAAGATCCATTTGAAGATGAATGTCAGTTTTAAAAAGGGAAGTGGAAGCTGCACTTGGAAGAAATAAATCCCCAGGAACAGAGGCAGTACTAATACAGCTGGTTCAGGCTACAGAGACATAATCTACTCCAGTTCTAACTAAAATCTGTGAACAAATATGGAAAAGAATGAAACAATGATCCACAGACTGGAAACACTCAATATATGTTCCAATCCCCAAAGAAGGGGGACACCAGGGATTTCAGTACCATAGTATTAATTTCCCATACAAACAGATGCTCAGAATTCTACAACAAAGACTTTTGTCATAGATGGAGCAAGAGATGCCAGACGTCCAAGCTGGGTTCAGGAAATGAAAAGGCACTGGGATCAAGCAAGAATATGCTGGATAATGGAGCACAACCAAAGAATATCAGAAGAATACTGGCCTAGATCATAGCAAAGCCTTTGATTGTGTAGACCATAAAAAACTATTCATCTCTTTTAAAGAAACGAGCATGCTACAACATTTGACTGTTCTGATGCGTAACCTGGACTGCAGGCAAGAGGCTACTGTCAGGACAGAGAAATGGGATGGTTTCCAATTGGTAAGTGTGTCAGGCAAGGCTGCATGTTATCACTCTGTTTAACTTGTATGCCTAACATATCATATGTATAGTAAGATTAGCCTCAGCACAAGGAGGCGTTAAAATTAGAGGAAGGAATGCCAACAATTTAAGGTATGCAGATGACACCATACAACTAGCAGAAAATAGCAAAGACCTAGAACAATTACTGAAGAAAGTCATGGAAGAAAGTGCAAAGGCAGATTTACAGTTAAAAACTAAGAAGATAAAAATAATGACCAACCACAGATGATTTACATAACTTTAAAGAAGACAATGAAGGCAGTGAAATAGTTCAAGATTCTCCATACCTTGGTTCAGTCACTAATCAGAATGGAGACTGCAGTCAAGAAATCAGAAGAAGACTATGAATATGACAAAGGGCAGCCATGGAGATCCTGAAGCATAAAGTGTAAAGAAATATCACTGAACATTAAAGTTATGATTATCCATGTGATCTTATTTCCAATTTCTATGTATGGTTGTGAGAGCTGGACAGTGAAGAAAGGAAAGATAGGAAGAAAATCAACCCCTTTGAAATTTGGTGGTGGCAAAAAGTTCTACAGATACCATGGACTTCTAAAAAGACAAATAAACAGGTCCTAGAGCAAATCAAGCCTGAACTCTCCCTGGAAGCCAAGATGACTTAACTGAGGCCGTCATACTTTGGATGGATCATGAGAAGACAAGACTCACTGGAAAAAACAATAATGCTTGGTAATGCAGAAGGCAAAAGAAAAAAAAAGACTACATCACAGATGGACAGACTCAATCAAGGAAGCCACATAGTCCCTGAGTCTGCAAGACCTGAGCAGGGGTGCTGCTGACGGGGGGGAATTGGAGGTCTCTCATTTACAGAGTTGCCACAGGTCGAAGCTGACTTGACAGCAGTTAACAGCAACACAAGTACAAGGTGGGCCTATAGGAACAATTTACAGAAAATGTGAGAGTAAATCTTTAGCGTAACTTTTTAAAAATAACAAGACTGAACATGTTCGGACTGTTACTTAGTGTATTAATAAGTACATAAGCCCTGAAAATGCCATCTGAAATCTTAAAAGAACCTGAGGCATTTCAGGAACATGAATATTCTTCAAGTAGAGGAGTGAGACCAATGCGGCCGCATGGAAAAGAAATTCTGTTCCAGTGCATCGACATTTGTAAACACTGCTTTCCTGGCAGTGATTCTCATATGAAAGGTGGCAACTATTTGGCCATGAAGCTCACAAGTAATGCTTTTGGATTGTGGCACTCATGGGTACACTTATTCTGAGAACATGATCCAAACATTAACAGAATTTTCATGATGGACTTGCTTTGCTACACATTTTATTTTTGTCTGTCTTTATAAAGGGAAGCAGGGAGGGATGGATTTACATTAGGTCAAGGTATGGATGCTTCCACACACTATTCTTAAAAGGAAACGCAAAGAGCCAACGTAACCCTTGTTTACCTCAATAAGCCATGGCTTAAGCTTGTCATCAATGATGATATCATATCCATAACATTCAAAGCAGTGTTTATCATTATTCATTACAGGCTGAAAAAGTTGAAAGCAAACATTAGAGTGGAAAAAGTATCATCAGCAAATGTTTAACAGCTACAAAGCACAGGCTATTTAAAGAATCTGCAAAGCACTTCAAACGTAATCAACTGCTTTTGTTCAGTTTTGGCATGTTGGAGTTACCAATGGGCTACAAGGCAGATATTCACAATACAAGGTACCAACTGTCACACTATGGGCAATGAAAAAGAATCCACAAAGTCTCACTGACTTTAGTAGCTAATGTTTGCAGCTTCCACCAACAATGCCCTTTCAACCCGTTATGGAGTTCTCATTATCCTGCCAATGAGGACAACCCAAGTAATCATTCTAAGGATAGATTTGTCAATCATAAATGAATTTCTATCAGTCAATCACTTTATTTATATCCTACCTTTTCCCCAAAAGTGGAATTCAATGAGGCTAAACATTTATATTTTTATAAGAACATTATCTGCCTACTTTCTGTTTAGTGAGCTCCATATAGCACTTTTTAAAGGCAAGTGGAAAGATAAACATAATGTACATAAAGATATTATCAATATTCAAAAGGTGGTGGAAGAGCAAAATGAATCATTTCAATACTTTAGAAAATGTTCATTATGCTTTCAGGTAAATTACATACTCACACTTTTGTAGAATGCAATTCAGAACAGAATATATAAATCAACAAAACAAATTTCACAGACATCAAAACACTCAGGAACAGTAAAAGATCGCACCAAGCTTTTCTTGAAATCATCTTTAAAGGAATTAAGCAACAAATAAGTATCTTATCATAAAAAAATACAACTGAACAAAATCCTGAGTAATCTCTCTTGCCAGTTAGTGAAGGAAGCATGCTTATGATAGTAAATAAGTTTTTCCACTCACTGCAACAGCTTTTAATGACTGTACAATTATCCAGTGTATTTCATCAAACAGTTTGCTGGTGACCTCTTTCCCTCGAGTGCTTTCAAGATACAAGCGCAGATTGCCCACTGTCCATTTGCCACCATGAATGTGATTGTAATCATCCTACACAAAACAGTCACCAATCAGTTTTGGTATTATGTGTCACTGTTCCCTATACTTTTCAAAACAACAAGGTTCTATGTCCATCTATTATAGCACAGATAACCAAAAGGCCCCACTGCAGATTCTGAACCTGCATGAAAGATGGTAGTCCTGCCATATTTTAATCAGGGCAAGTTAAAAAGTTTACCTACAGATGCACTCTTAAAGACCAAGGAACAAATACTGGGAGATGTCTTTTGGTGCAACATTTTACATGATAGACTCCTGGCAGCCAACTGTATGCATTCCACATGTAATTGGCTTTTAGCACTTGACCACTCATGAGGTTGTGTGGCAGAACAACCCATTATACAATGACTCCTGAAAACACAGAAATCTGTCATTTCTGTAAGTGACCTAACATTTCAGATATCCTCTGTGTTTTTGTTGCTATGTTAAAAACAAAAGAAACTAACACAGGTTTTTAGTGTGCTTTAGTTAGTTCCAAAGGGAAGCAGTGTATAAGAGGACAAAGATGAAAAACAGCAGCTAGTTGTCAAACCTTCCCACAGCATTGTTGGTCGCACATCCTTGGTTGTAGCCACCTATGAGGAACTGTTAAGATGTTACCTCACACAGATAAATAAACACAGACACATACCCTAACCAAAGCTGTATTTTCAGGAAACCAAAACTCTTTGACGCAATGATCAGCTGTGACTTGAAAAGAAAGAGTTATATTATTGAAACTGAGGAATTAAAAACAAGAAGTTTAATCTTTGAGACAAGTCAGGCTATATAAAACAAAGAATTCTTTTGAAATCAGTCATTCTTTTGAAGTTGTCAGTTTTATAAGAAATCAAGACAGACTATACTAACATCTGTGAATATATTTATATCTGTCTTGAAAACTAGTATCATATTGAAAGGTCTCCTGCATCTCCCAAATGACTGACCAACATTCAGTCTAATGGAGTTCAAGCAACAACACTTTAAGATATATAGTGCATTATTGATTACAAGTCTTGAGTTGCAACCCACATCCTGTCTCATAGCACAAATTACAAGCACAGAAGCCTATGTTCGCTCATTTTACAGCAGGCTCAAAGGACAGGTTTGTACTTTCATTTTGTAATTTTCCTACAGCATTGGTTTTTTTAAAATTATTCCTGTGAGAGGGTAGCATGCAAAGAGGTGCACCTTGCCATTCAAGATGTGCTCCAATAGATATCCAATTTGAAAATGGAATTTAAGCAACTAACTACATTCATGACCATAAAAGGTAAGTTTTCTGTGCTGGTCTTGATTATACCAGAAAAGTATGAAAGGTCATGCATACTCTCTCCTGAGCATTTTCTCTCCAAAGGCTGCATGAATGGGTCTGTCATCTTACAGAGCTACTCATATTCTTTTTCCCTCCAAAAGCTGTATGAATCAGTCCAACATCTTAAACAGTCACACATATTCTGTCACATTTCTTACTGAGAAATACCTGAGGATATTAGGGAAATATACTCATTCATTCCAAGTTCAAGTATGTATAAATTTGATTCTCATTTTCCCTCATGTAATTACAGCTATGCAATATATTGTATTTGAATGCAATACAGAAGCTTCAGGCAGTTCTACACCAAAAATATAAGATACATGTTTTGAAAATTTCACAGGAAGCTGGTTAGAGACCTGCTTCTATTCCTGTGATTACATACCAAATATACAAAACCAAAACCGAACAAAAAGCTCTCACTTAGTCATTTCAGAAGATTTACTTTGTATATCTAGGGATGGGGCATGATTCTACAACTGAATTACAACTCTGAAAATCCAAGGAAAATATGACTGAACAACCTGTATTTTATCATAAATGATAAATTCATAGATCTACTTAAAATTATCTTGATTTATATTACACAAAGTATTTTTTAAAATCTTTTTTGTTGAAAATTATTAAAAAGTACTAAAAGAGTAAATATAAAAAGTATTTTTAACTTACCCCATGCTTCTGAATGGCAACATTTGTAAGATGAACAAACATGTTGTCTAATTCACTTGTACTTGGTGTGTATTTTACTGTGCAGAATCGACAGAAGCCAAGTTTATACCTTAAATTTTAAAAAAAGGCAAATTAATATACAGCTATGGTTTAAAGAAAGCCTATCTGATGGTAGTACCTCACTTATGCATCCTGAGGGAAGTTCACCTTGCACCTACTTTATTTTCATTTTTGGTTCACCTTGTACCAACTTTATTTTCATTTTTGGTTTTTGTTTCCCTCTAATCTTTGCTATATTGTTTTAATGGTGCTCTCATCAGCTGCTCTTTGATTTATTGTTATTTTCATATGGTAACTTTCTTTTTAATCCAAGAAATGTATGTGTTCTTGGAACAATTACTAATGCAGTCAAAAAGGAAGGGGGCTCAAAGTTATCATAATGTTTCACATATATCTTTCAAACAGTGTCACCATCCCAGAATACTGCAAGTGATCTTCACTAAGATTTTATTGCAGCTGGGAGATAATGAGTTACAAGTAACATTGTTGCATTTAGCTACATATTTCTCAGTAACAAGGTTGTGACAAAGTTAAATTTTAGAAGCAAAGCAACAGATAAGCACAAAAGTAACTTACCACTGTAAGAAGTAATAGTTTCTTTTTTTCCCTTAAAAAAATAACTTTTAAGGGCCTTTAAAGAGGCATTATGATGGGAAGTTTTCAAGTTTTATGTCATTCTCTTATCAATCTTAATTCTTTTCCTCCTCAAAAAGCAACACAAAGAAATGGAAAAGTAAAAAGAAAAGTGCCATATATAATGTGATAAGTTATCATCATCATGATGAGAAACAGAAATGGCTATTTTTTAAACTGTGGTGACTAATTAAATGGACTACTTTTTAAAGAGTAACTTTCCAAGCTCTGGATTTTACTGCCTGATTTCATAATGCAGGACATCAATATTTAAAAAATTTATATGTTGTCTTTCTCCTCCAATATATATACTCAAATATATACAAATATATATATATACTCAAATATATACAAACTATAGTTTGCTCAAATATATACAAACTATATTGGCTGAGATCCTGCATCAGGAAAGTAGCTACAAAGATATAACTACATCTCCATAGCTATGTCTCACAACATTAGCCCCAAAGCCTCGTTCTTCTGAGGCCCCCTCCCAACACAGCCATTTCTATGTTGCCAGAGAGTGGAGGGATGAGCAAAGACATATCCAGCTCTTTTCTGTAGCTATACACATCTCTGTTCACCCCCTCCGCAACTCTCCAGCAACATGGCAATGACCAATGCTGCAGGGCTATGCTTCTGAAAAATGTGGGTGTTGTGGGGGGAGGTTGATCATTATGTGTGCAATGACCATAAAAGTGAATTGCGATGGCATAAGGAAAACTTATGACGTCATAATTACAAAATAGAATATCAGCCATTCTTTAAAAAATGTACTCAAAACATAAAACAATAGCAGCCAGCCATTAAAACACATTTACAAGAAGCTAAAAGCAGCAGCAAAGACAAAAGCACAAAGCACCAAAATTAATCATCGCTACCTGAAATTAAGCAACAAAAACTCAAACATCAGCTCGAATTAAAATGTATTTAATTCCTCAGGGAAAAATATATAAACAACAATATAATTTCACTCCTTGGTTCAGAGAGTTACGTACATGGAACACTACTGCTAAGAAAGCTCTCTCATGGATTGCCACCAACTGTGTCTTTGAAGGCAATGGCATGTACAATAAAGGCACAACATTTGAAAATAAAAGATGGGCAGCTTCAGCTGAATGGCAACAGTCTTTCAAGTAGCCAGATCTCAAACCATCTAGAGCTTAAATGTAAGAACCCATGCCTTGAATTGCACTTGGAAACTAACTCACAGCTAGTGCAACTGACAGTAAAAGAGGTCACAAGTACTTTTTCCAGCCAAAATTCTAACAGTAGCATTCAGTACTTACCAACGCTATAGCTCTAAGATCTACTGGAGAAGGCTTTCCCTCGGTCCCACCACCATCCCAGGCTCACCTGGTGAGGACACGGGAGAGAGCCTTCTCAGTGGCTGCCCCCACCCTGTGGAATGCTCTTTCATGGGAGGCTAGGCTGACCCCTCCCTTTCACTAGCAGACAAAAACATTTCTCTTTAAGCAGGTTTTTATGTGAGCTGCGGAGCTTTTAACTATTCATTAACCTGTTTTTAAAATTGCAGACTGTTATAGGTTTTTATAATTTTATAAGTTTTTAATGTTCTTAATTGTTTTAAATGTTTTTAACTTATTTTTGGAAGCCACTTCGGGCCCAATTCTGGGAGAAAAGGTAGTATACAAATATAATAAAGAAATAAAGAAATATATACATACATACATAATGAACATTTCTGAGTGGCTTTTAGAGGAAGCTGACATAGAGCCCTTTACAGTATTCTCTAATTGAAATATAATTGGCTTGGCCATATCCAGAATATGTTAATTATGAGATACTAATTTTCCCACACTTTTCTTTCAATACTTATTTTTCCAGCAGCGCTTTTGAAAGTTTCCATTTGCCATGGCTGGGCAGCATTAACCTGAGAGTTCTTAGAAGTATGCTTCCTGAATATGTAACTTAAACATCAGCTTTCTTATCAGCTGAGTCATAAGTATGCAAAACACCAATTTGTTTTACAAGAACACAAGAGGACATGATTTAACTTTTACCCTAGGTATTTTAGAACATGACTAAATCTCGAAGATTTAGAAATCAATGTGTTTTTTGCAAAATTAATTCCTTTTTTACTAACACTTCTACAATTTCTAAACAAGAACACAAAAAGGATGATCAAACAGAAACCACTGTATTTGCCGGTATATTAGACGCACCAGTGTGTAAGATGCACCCCATTTTCAAACCATATTTTTTTAGGAAAATTTTTTTTAGGACCCAGTTGAGGTAAAATGCATAGGAAAGACACAGGAGTGAAAGGGATGCTAGTGCTAGCACACCTTTCAGCCCCCTGCCTTTCCTATGCATTTTGCCTCAGCAAGGAGTTCTCCCCACCCAGGCAAAACGACAGGAAGGAGGGGTGAAATGAGCGCTAGCATGACCACTCCTTTCACCCCCCCACCTTTCCTATGCATTTAGGCCTTGCAGGAGTTACCCATATTTGCCAGTGTATAAGACACACTGGTGTATAAGACACACCCCATTTTCAGAAGGCATTTTTTAGGGGGTGAAAAGTGTGTCTTATAGGCCGGCAAATGTGGTAAATATTTTCATATGGTTTTATTAAATTCCTTCAAACTTTTTAAGACACATTAATTCTCATGGAATAAGAACATGTCAGAGAGCAAATATTAATGGACAGCAAACATTGCAGATCCTTACCCTTTGAAATGTCTGACAAACAGCAGAACAGAAATTCACTATTATTCAGAATTTGCCCTGGTGTCTACATACAAGAACTTCTAGAAGCAATTTTTTGAAAGTGCCAAATGAACTTCAAAGTTTAATTGATATCTCCAATCTTCAGGCTTCCTGACATGCAAAAAAAATTACAGACCATTTGAAGTGTTCTAGATGAAAATGAATTTCCATTCATATTTATCACCAGAAAGGGGCATTATTGTAAAGAAAAGGAAAAAAAGTGCAACTTACATATAGCACCTCAAAGGACGATAAGTTGATACTAATACATACAGGCGCAGGTCAAATTTCTTCCCACCAATCAGTAGTGGATTATTGATGTACAGAGAAATCACATACGCCTCTTTAGAAGACTGAGATACAAACCTATGAAAATGTATAGTCAAAATGTACTACAAAACTATCTTCTTTTAAAATTAACCACACAAAAGAAATAGAGGCAACTTCATTTCTGTCAGGAGTAAGGAAGCTACTTTTTAGCCTGAATGCCACATTTGGTTGAGCGCAATCTTTCCCACAACTAAAGCAACAGTCTGTGTCTCCCATTCTTACTCCCTGCAATCTCTAATGAGGCAGATTGAGTTCATGGTTCACAAAGAGGCCACTCTCTTTCTGCATTGCCATCTTGTTGCATTTCCATACTGTGTACTGGGAAAGGCTTCCTTTCCTCACCACACAGCAAGGGAAAGCAGTGGTGCAGCAAACGACATTTTCTTCCTCCTTGCCAGTCCACCATGCCACCTACACAGCCTCAGTTTCTCCTGCTTCTTAGCTATTTTCCACAGATTAACTGAATGGCAGAAGAAAAAGAATATGAGAAGATAGCATTAACATCTCCCTTCTCATTCTCCTTAGATGGTCCAGAGGAAACAGCTAAGAAGTGCGGAAAAATGGGACTGTGGCAGGAAGGATAAAAAGGAGAATGAGAAAGGCTTGGGAGAGAGGCTAGATGAGTTAAGATGTGGTACACCTCTGGCCTTGGACTACAGGTTCTATAATTATATTTAGAACATTTACACAGAACTGATAAACAAGAAAAGTCAGCAATAAGAAAACATTTTCTGATAATATAAACATCTAAAACAAGATAGACCAACAGGTTTTTCATCTCCCACAATTTTTGCAGCTTTTAGGCACTTAGTAAAGGGTGAGATATTTCAAGGTCTCACCAATGTAGAGAAATACTTGTAAACAAGATTGTTTTTGCCCCACCTGACTTTAAGAGACCACTCAAAACCTCCCTCTTTTAATTATCATTTTGTAAGAATACCTTACTTTAAAAGGAGCATTACAGGAACTCATGCAATTAAGATAAAACCACTGTCACTATATAAAATAAATCCTGTATGCACCAATCCTTTTCATATCTAAGTACCTTTCAATCTGACACACACATATATATCTACAACACTTCAACTGGTAACATCTGTAAAAACAGTTATGACCAAGTATTTGAGTAAGTTTTAAAAATAGCCTTTTTACAGGAATATCACAAATTTATCCAAACATGCTTGACTGCAATAAGATGTCAAAAAAGAAGAAACATTTATTTTTTGGAAACATACGTTGATGTTTTGCTGTCTCGAGACCACTTTTTAATTTGTGAAAGTTTATTAATAAGGAATATTCCTTTTCCTTGAGCCTTTCCACAGGGCTTCATAATCCAAGTACTGGAAGGATTTTTCCGGAATTCTTCAACAAATAAATTATAATCAGCTGGGAGCATGAAAGTTACAGGGACAAAGTCTGAAAAAACCAAGGAAAATCAGGAGTTAAGAGTAGCTGGATAACAAGTTCCCTAGGCTAAGGTGCACCCCTCTCAGAACAAGGCAACTGGAAAATAGATATGAGGGCAGAGCAGAGCAAAACCAAACAAAGGAAATGGACCTGCAGGATTAAGATCCAGTCTTACAGATATGAGAACTGTATGTTGCTAATAAGAAAGTTTGCTTTCTGGTAGGTTTCCAGGTATTTCTATACCCTTGAACTATCAGGCTAAATCAAATCTATCTAGCAGGGCCTACTGAACAGAAAATAGCTTTTCAGTGCCACTGGGCAGCTGTTAATATTTGGCCATGTTGCTACTAAGGGTTCTAAAACTTATCTGCCTTTGAACAGGGCTACATCCACTACAACCTACCACACTGGTGATACCAAATAGTCTGAGAGAACATGTTCCTTAGCTGTGAAACTATGGCTAGGCAAAGTTAGCATGAAATCCAAATCACTCCAGTCTCCAGAGGCGAGAATACTGCAGCAGCCTGCTGGGAATATAAAAGCTGTTAATCTCAAATTTAGATGAGAAAAGGTTAAAGCAAGGAAGAAAATTCCTTGACAATTAAGTCATTTTGAACTACTTATATTTCATCTTAATGTAGTTATGAAAATCTTGATCTAATTATAGTTGTATGACCTTGATGTGATATCTTGAGCAAAGAAATTAATAAATAAACTGCATAATTCAGTAAAAATACATAGAAATCCAAACTGCTGAATACCTATTATGTTACACATGCCAGTTACACAATTGATATATGGATGGATGGATGTGTATATATATGTGTGTGTGTGTGTATGTATGTATGTATATGTATATGTGTATGTATGTGTGTGTATATATATATAATTGAAACATTTAACACATTTATAGTCAAGTATTTCTAACTGACTATACCAACTCACCTAAATAAAGGTATTTTCCATTTTCATCTTTCTCTGCAAGAGGACTACCTTCTTTTTCTAATTCTTTCCTATACCTCTTGATATTTTTTACCATTAAGTCCTTTCGAGTGAGTTCATAGTGGTTTGGGAAATGGTTGACAATCTGGTCATCAGAGAGGCGGTAACCAGTTTCCACACTGAAAACATTTCGAATAGTTTGTACACTCATCCTGCAAAAATAAAACTGTTAGTGGGTCTCCATGAAAAGACTGAATTTGCAACTTAAGTAGAACAGATTTGATTGGAATAAATAATCCAGAATGGACTCTAGTGTGCTGTATATGGGGCTGCCTTTAAAGCTGTTTAGAAACAGTAACTGGTACAGAAAACAGCAGCCAGAATGCTTACAGATGCCAAAGAGATGACTTTACACCAATTCTGTGCCAATTACAGTGGCTGCCTATTTGTTTCTGGGATGACTTTGAAGTGCTCCCCCTAATGCCCTAAACCAAGAGTGTACAAACAGCGGGTTGCATGTGATCCTCCGGAACCTTCATGTGGTTCATCCACACACTACCTTTCTGAATAATACCATTCTGTTTCATTATTTTTTAACTCAGAATGGTCCTCGTTCTTTTGGGGGCATGTACAGTAATTCCTACTCACTGCAAGGTATTGCAGGTAGGAAGGGAGGCTTTTCACAAAGCCATAATCAACACCAGCATTCTAATGAGCCAGTTTAAGCTTTAGGATCTCAATCAGATCTTGCTCTGTGACCCACCAGTGAGAGCCGGTAGAGTGGTAGATACCAGCAGCAGGGCTTTTTCTTGAAAAATTCCCTTCCTTGGGAACCATGCACGTTGCTGGCTATCAAGAGGTGACATGGGAAAGGCATTTTTATTACAGTCTGGACTTGGTTAATTTTAATGTGAAATTATTTTTAAAATTTCTGTTAGTGGAACTGATGAGATATTTATTGTTGTTAATATGCTATGTGTTTTATAATTCTTTATAACCGTATTTGTGAGGGTAAGGTGCCAGCTGGAAATCTTTTAAATCAATAATTAAATAATAAATGGTTGAAACAACTCCCAGCATATCCTAATGTAAGGTTTCATAGCCAGAAAGAAATGGTTTTCACAAGGACTGCAAGCTGGTGAGATACCATACTTTGAACCTATTATTAAATTAAAGAAATCTGACATCATTCCTAACAATGCATTTCATGTCACATGCAGTGTAGTATCACATGAAGTTTAAAGTGCAGTTTGCCTCCCATATAGTTCAATCCTTGGCGAAGATAAGACAAAGCAGATATTCTTTAAACGGCACATCTTAACACTGTCCTCCACAAATTGATATTATTGATTTTTCTGTACTCTAAGCTCTGCTTTTCTCGGAACCACCATAGTGCTTTTCCTGTATCTGCCACATCCTCAAACAGTGGTACACAGTTTATCTTGGAATTATGAAATGTAAAATACTCATCTCAGATTTCAAAGTACACAGCAACTGGATTCAACCTGCAACTACTACAAAGGGATAAATGCTTAAGGAAACAGTGCTTTGCACTTTAAAATTAACTGATAGTTCTATCAATAATAATTATATATAATAAAATCAGATGTTTTCAGAACAGATACACTGAAAAATTGACCTGGAAGCTTCAGAAGCCCTGAAAGGAAAAAATACAATATGAAATCCAGTATATGCCATCTATTTGAGTATTTAAATAATTGATAAATTCTGCAAGCATGTACTGATCATTGGGGCCCAAGAAACCATAAGAAATTTATAGAATTCAGTCACACTGAAGTAAGATTGTACACTGAACAATCTCTTGGCCATTTCTTAATTCACATTAACAGAAGGAAATTGCAGCAATTGCATTTTGTAATAAGTTCTTGCCATATAACAACGATAAATTTAGAGAAGCACCAAAAATAGTCTTATTAGTCACTGCAACAGCCCAACAACAACTGCTGCAAACATATGGAAGATTCTAGACCAGCTCACGAAACTGTCCATCTGAAAATTCTTATGTTCATTACAATTTTATATCGATTTGTTTGAATTATTTTGTTCTGCTTAGCTACCTTCAAAATAGAAGTGCCAGAGGAAATTCACCCTTTAGAGAAAGAGCTATATTTCTTCTTTACTTATATAAACATACCTCCAATAAAAGTTTTCCTAATCTGGATCCTTCAAATTGTTGTGTCACTCCCAGATGGGAATCACTCCCAGCTAACATAGCCAATATTCACTGATTATGAGAATTCTAGTTCAAAACATTGAGAAGGATCCAGGTTGAGAAAGGCTCCAAAACCGTATCCCAGAAATTAGGCACAACTTGTTAATAAATTACTACACTTGCAAATAAATTTCTGCATTTATTATAGTACCTTACTTACACTGAAAGCAAAAACTGTAATTATTGATCATATAGGATTTTCACAAGGCACAGTAACTGACACAGATATTATGTTTTTAAATATAACCACTATCACAAGTGTCTTATTACTAAAGGAAAAAATAGATACTTTTACTATTGGCTAATACTGCATTTTTCCCAACTTCTAAACACCTGTTTTCCCCCTAAGTGGGGAAAAGTCAGGTATGATTGATTACTCTAAAACCCTAAAATTTGTTTTCTTGAAGACAAGAAGAATTTGGTCAAAAGTAGTGCTTGGTTGAACTCCTCACTCACTCTGTTGTTATAAATAGACTATATTACTCAAAGCATACCATTTTTATCTGCCGGTATGTTGGCAAATATTGTGTGCAAACTAGCCTTTTAGAATAGAGGACACCAACAGCAAAACAAATGTATTTTTGTAAGGGTAAAGAAGGTGGGCTGATCACATAATGAAAACTAAGGATGTGTTACATGCAAGGCAAGTGTTTTGATCCACATACTCCAATAAACTTATTCTCATCTTCCTGTTAAGACATGCCACAAACTAAAGAGAAGCTGGGGGCTGGAAAGAGGCATGCCAGTTATAGAGAAAGGAGGAAAAAAGGCTGTAAAAAAGAAAAATGACAGGGAAAACTAAGAGTGGATTGTTCAATAGATCACAAAATGTGTGGGTTCTCTACTTATTGCTAGCTCTATAGGTGCGCATGCCTTTCTAAACATTTACAGTCAGCCCTCCACATTTGCTGGTTTCACTTTTGCAGATTTGATTATTCACGGATTATTTTCTGTCAGCTCTGCTGCTGTCCTATGCCTTTTTAAATAGGGACTGCAAGCCTTAAAGTGCAGACAAGGTTTGTAAGTCCTTATTAAAAATGGTGTGGGGCAGTAGTGGAGGTGGCAATAAGCTCCACCAGCCAGCCACTTCTACCTTGTGAAGGAACCCTGATGCCTCAGAGGAATCTATGGTGTGTTGAATATGGTGATTATGCTTTTTTATATGTTAAATATGGTTTGGGAGGGCCTAGAGGTATTCAAATTTTTTTGACTTTCACGCGGGTCTTGTGCCACTAACCTTAGCAAATGTAGAGGGATGACTGTATTAGTCACCCATCACCTACAATTTTCAGAGACATCTGCAAAGTAAAATATACGAAGCACAATATAATCCAACCACATGAGGCAGCTGAAAATCCAGCATAAAATGAAAACAAAACTTAAAAGCCTTTATATATTTGATTGTATATATTTCTTTGTGTTTTGTTTCTTATATATTTATAAAGAGAAAGAATGATTATTTGTAAATATTGATTGTTATAACTTTGATAATAATAAAATTAAAAAAAAGAAAAGAAAAAAACTTAAAAGCCTGAGTACAGATATGAAGGCCTGTGGGGGCAAGAGAAAAATTTAGAATATTTTATTTTAGAATGATGAATAAAATGTTTAAGACAAGATACTCATGTTTATTGGCCCAAAAATCATTTCTAAAGGCTACGCGAGAACAAGAATTTTATTGAAGACTGATAAGACTATCAGATCATTACAATTCTTGGGCTTGGTTTCCTTTTCTCAGTTCATTTTGCGGAAATGAGTGCATTATGTCTCCTAAGCACTATGACGAATTTGTGCAGAAAAAATAAAATTTTCTGTTTTACTAAAGTTGATGGTTTCTTTGGTTTTCATGGAAGGTTTTTTGACTGTTTTTCAAATTTTATTCTGTGTAAGAATTATACTACCATTCTTATTATAAGCATGTGGGAAAAAGAGAAGTTGCGGCTACAAAATGGTAAGTGGAACACAAGGAACTAGCTTATACAGAGTCAGACATTGGTCTTTCTAGATTAAGAATGGACAACTGTCAAGGGTTGGGGATTACATTGCCTCCTCAGGTAATTTTGGAGGGCCACCTTTACACATACCCCACAACATTTTTTAAACTGCGAAAAATTCCCTCGAACCAATTTTTCCACATGGCAGGATGAGTTGCTTTTGGAACAGGAAAGACTTTTTTTTCTTTTCCACAGGAAATAAGTGGAAAGTTAATTTATGGATCACATTCTGTTGGGAAAAAAACTTCTGCTGGGTCTAAACAGGCCAGACAGGGCCCAAAACATGGGAAAATTCCCTCCTTATAGGTGTTAGGGAGCATTTTTAGCAAAAATAATCTTTAAAAAATCAAAATGATTTCATGAGATTTCATGGGCAGCTAGAGCCCACAAAAACAACCTTTGTATACTGTTTGTGGCTTACAAGCCACACTTTACCTATCCCTATTTGGATCATTACTGTCCTCAGTTACTAGTAATAGTTCCTTCTAGACATGGGGATTTCCCAGACCAACCAGGAAATGCTATGCACTGAACCTAAGATCATCTACATGCAAAGTGTGTGATGGAACAAGGAGACAAGCGCCTATCTCAGAAACAGAAAGCTCTTATTATACAACTTATTTCTGCTAAACAATTATATGCATCCTGTTGCTGGGGAACAGCTTCATCAACTTTAAAATGGGACCAACACCCACTGACTCAGAGTTGGGATGAAGACTGATCTGGATCTACCAAAATCTACTGGTATGTGTGTGATTCGCAATACATTAGCTAGGATGTCTGACTCCAATATGCTTAATAACATTACCAACAAAACAACTCCTCTCACAGCCTAGGTTACACAGAAAGGCAGTATGAAAATGGTAATAAAAAATGTTAAACCAAAGCCACATTCAAAATGGAGTTGGGTGGACACACATTTTCCTCCAAACTCAAATAAGCAAATTATGAAGTACTTCAAATGCAAACCACATTCTACAAAATGTACATATAAGTGCCCTGCACACAGATCTGATGGACTTCCCTAAAAAATGTGGAAGGGAGAGTATACTGGAATTTTTGCCCAATAGGAAATTGTCATTGCATTATTAATAATAGAATCACAGAGTTGGAAGAGACCACAGGGACCATCCAGACCAACCTGCTGCCATGCACTATCACTACCATGCATCATCATCCAGTTTTAAGAATTAAATATCTAGGTGTTCCATAATAACTTTTTTTAAAAAATGCTGCTTACCAATAGAAGTTCCAGTCTTCATTTTCTGAAACCTGAACCCATCCTCTTTTCTCAAAGTTGTTTATTAGTACAGATTTCTCTATGTCAGTCACCCATTTTACTTTTCCTGCCATTATCCTAAAAGGAACAAAATCATCACCATTATTCACTTTTCTTTTTCTTTTTTGTTTTTATTTTTAACATAAAATGTAATGTATGAAGAGGAAACTGAGAAACAGATATATGAAAACTGTTCCCAAAATATGCTGTGTTTAATAAGCTTCTAAGCCTTCATTTGTGTACTTCAGAGTAATTTCAGAATTTTCAGCATGGCTCATGTGTTGTTGTTGTTGTTATTGTTGTTATCATCATCATCATCATCATCATCATCATCATCATCATCATCTCTGTGCAGAGACCTTTCATTTTCCTATCCAATCTGCTATCACGCTGGGGAGTTATGTGGAAGTGATGCAAGTATTATTATTTTTTCTCTTTTCAGGCTGCAATGGGATTACAGAATTCTAACAGGATTATCAGGTAGTAAGGGTGACTCAAAGAGACACCCATGGTGTAGTGGCTTGAGACTGGATTGTGACCCTGGAAACCAGGTTCAGTTCCCCACTTGGCCATGGAAAGCCTGAGTGACCTTGGGAATGTGACATACTCTCAGACCCAGAAAACCCCATAATAACTCACCTTACAGTCATTATAAATTAGAAACAATTTGAAGACACAAAACAATAACAAGGATGACGTGATATAAAACAAAGTATAAAACAGTTATGCTGCAGTTAATCATGATTGTGTCATTTACAATACACAGCATTTACCCAATGTGTATTACAAGTGGGCAAAGGGCAGCCAGTTAACCAAATGGGATCCCCATGACTCACCCAAAGCCTCCAGAACATTTTTTTAAATGGGTGAGGTGGAAACTGGAAATGGCATGACATCCAATGTCACTTCCAGTCATCTGGGATATATAGATGCAGACTGCCAGGGGGTAGGGGAACAAAAATTGGACACTTGCTGTCTACTTCCTTCCCCCCTGTGCGTGTAGGGGCATAGAGTATTTATATTTCCCCATTATGTTTGAGGAATACATACTGCTGGAAAAGGTTTTATGGGGCCCAGATGGTTTACAAGGAGTGGGGCAGAAGTGATATTGGGGCTCCGCTACTATCCTCTACAAGGAATTAGCTCTGAGAAGCAATATGGCACGGTTACAACAGGAGCCAATGATAGGAGCAGAGAAACACAACCCTTGTTTTGTTGGGACCTTGGCAATTTCCTCAGTAGCTCCCTCTTGGGCATCCCTGATGACTAGCATCCTTTGTGTCTGAAGGAGCACATAAGACCCCACAAATGTATGTGGCATAGATATTCAATGAACGAATCACATGTCCCAAACAGAATGACATTAACACAAGAAGGTTTCTTCAATCACATGTATTAACTAGAATATACAACGGATTGAGATAAAGCATTTTTAGTTTCAAGAGAACAGTGTATTATACTTTTTAAAATTCTTCTTAGATGATCCACAGTTTAACAGAGATTTTCTGAAAAACTGGAGTGATTTAATTGCAGGCAATGTATCTGTGAGAGTCATTGTCATGTGAGAGTCATCATGAGGTAGTGGTTTGAATGTTGAACTACGACACTGGAGACCAGCATTCGATTCTCTCCTCAGCTATGGAAACTCACTGGGTGACCTTGGGTGCATCAAATACTCTCAGCCCCAGAAAATCCTGTGACAGGTTCACCTTAGGATCATCATTAGTCAGAAACAATTTGAAGGCACACAATAACAACAAATATATTTGTGTTACATGATGATATTAAAAGAAGTTGTAATGGTGAGAAACTTCAGCGGTTTGTATAATTTCAAATTAGAAATTTCATTTCTGCTATAAGGCAGGATACTCCATTCAAGGAAGTGATTGTGAAAAAATACAAATGAAACATTTTTAAATAAAAAACACTATTTTTGATATAATAATATGAAACAAAAAAAGTATTTCTGGTAAAATGGACACAAGGTTTAGAAAGAAGCATGTCTGGAAGGAAAGACACTTATCTTTTAATATGAATTAGAAAGAAAATTGTTTCCAGTTGATAGCCAGGTAATAAATAGAAGGTGTCAAAAATGTCAGGTCTCTTTACATAGTAGATTTTTTTCTATGCAAAGAAATGTTGAGAAAATGTAAGAGAAAAGGTAATGATTCTTATAAGTTTAGATTCTTTATTGTTGTTGTTAATATAAAAAAGATATAAAGAACAAAATACTAAATCAGTCAGTTATACAGTAATTGCTGCTTTGTAATTATATACCCAAAATTGGAAGCTACTTATATGTCAGATTTAAAGGAACAGTTGTGATGCTTATGACATACAACTCTATCTCTTCTTCCCATCTAATTCCAAGGGAGTTGTCTTACTATTTGACCAGTGTCTGCTGTCAGTAATGGAATGAATCAGGGCAAATAAATTAAAGACTTAATCCAGGCAAGACAAGGGTGTTCCTGATCAGTTGTGAGGCAGATCAGGGAATTCAGTCTGTGCTGAACGAGGTTATGCTCCCCCAAAATCTCAGGCTTGGCTATACTGCTAGACTCCACCCTGAGCTTTGACCCACAGGTTTCAACAGTGCCTAGGAGTGTATTCTCACAGTTAAGACTAGGCACCAGCTACACTCACTCCCTGAGAAGTCAAAGCTGGCTATGGAGGCACATGCCCTGATTACAGCCCGTTTGGACTACTGTAGTGCATTCTATGTAGAGCTGCTTTTAGAAACTATTCAAAAACTTCAGTGGATCTAAAATTTTGCAGTTAGGCTGCTGAGTGGGGCTAGTTAGAGGGAACATATGACTCTTGTTGAAACAGTTTCACTGGCTGTTTCAACAGCCATTTCCAGGCACAATTCAATATGCTGGTTATGACCTATAAAGCTCTATACAGCTTAGGTCCAGGCTATTTGAAAGATCATATCTTCCTATGCAAATCTGTCAGTCTTAAGATCACTGGGAGAAGGCTTTCTCTCGGTCCCACAGGCCTGTCTGGTGAGGACACAGGAGAGACCCTTTTCAGTGGCTGCTCCCAGCCTGTGGAATTCACTTCCACAGAAAACTAGGCTGCCATCCTCACTGCTCTACTTTCCTTTTGCCTATAGACAAATACGTTTTCATTCAAACAGGCATTTAAAAATTAACTGGTAGCGGGGAACCTTTCAAAGTGCTTGTGTCTATCTATGTGCATGCATGTGTGCTGCATTTTTAAGATTTGTAAAAAATGATTTTATACTTTTAAAAATCTAATCATATTTTATGTGTTATTTAATTGTGTCTTACTTTTTTTCTGATCAAGTTTTTTTTAGCGAATCTTGATTTTAGCCTTTGGACCCAATGTTGGCAGAAAAACATCATAAATGAAATAAACAATAAACAATAAATAAGATCAGAAAAATGTCAGACAGTTGCTGCAACAGCTAAATGGACCACTTAGAAATTCAGAGGTGAAGTGCCTGCAAATCTAGAAATTTTCATGGGTGAATAGAAAATGTTCATATAATTTTTGAACATATCTATTATTTCCACATTTACAGTTTTATTTCAAATTTTTATAAGAAAGGAATTATGGATCTTCTCTGGGATTCTGATTTATAAGTGTAGCCTTTGGCATCCTTATCTAAGACCAGTTCTCACTGAATTTGATGGGAATTCTGAGTGGACATGCATAGAACTATACCACTAACTGCTGCAGACTATTAATGTAGACAGTGCTTTGCAGCATAATAAACAAGAAGTCAGATCCTGTAAACTCTGAAATCTGTAAATCTGTAAACTCTTAAAATCTGTAAATCTAAAATCTTAAAATTAAAATGTAAATCTTAAAATCTGTAAACTCTTAAAGAAATATTAAGGGTGTCCAGGTGCAAAGACAGACAGCAGGGCACCTGTGTTTTTAAGTTTTTTTATGGGTGGGTGGGGGTGTATGGTGTTGTTAACCGCCCTCAAGGAGAAACTTCCAAATCACTCTGTATGCCTTTCAAAGTCTCCTTGTGGACCCCACCCCATGAATCTCATAGGCAAGAAATACTCAGGGGTGGCTTTGCCAGTTCCTTTCCCTGAAATACAGCCTCCAACACCTGGTGTCCGCCGGCGGTCTCCCATCCAAGGACTAACCAGGGCTGATCCTGCTTAGCTTCCCAAGATCAGGCCACTTGGTGCCTTTAAGGGCATTTAGGCGGTTAAAATTTCCGGAGTACCTTTCCTACAGACGGTCCCTCCCGGATCCCCGCTCCTTCACGACTCGGTTACAGAGGCAAATGATCCGTTGCATCTCAAAGAGCGACCCTGAGCCCTTCAACGCAGACCCCGGCTACGAACAGGGGAGGCTGCTTCCCGAAAACCCCTTTAGGACTGGGAAGGGGGCAGGCGAGCCGGCCAAAGGTATCCTCGTTCCCGGCCTTACCCCGTCGCAAGTATTGCAACCCCGCAAGGCTACGAGGAGGCTTTTACCCAAACTCCGCTTTCCCTGAGGAGAGGCTTGCCTTAAACAATGCGGGCGAAAGCCCTCCCCCAAAAATGACTCCCTTTCCAAGATGGAGAAGCCCCACCTCCCTGCCCACACACACACACACACACACACACCCCTCCCGTGGAGACCGGGGGTGGCTGCTCCCACTCACCCGAAACGAAGATGAGGAGGGGCGGTGCCCGCTGTTCCTTAGCCTCCTCACACGCCACAGCGGCCTCCTCTCCTGGCGGCCCGAGGCGGCTCCATTGTTTTCCCTTCAGGAGTCCAGAAGCTCCTTTCCCTCATGCCGGGGAAGGAAGGGGAGGAGGGCGCTACAGCACAACCGGTTGCAAGCCCTGGGCGGCTAGGCCGCTTCCGGAACCGCTGCTTGGTAACCGGAGGACGCCGCGCGCCTCGGCCGCCCGCGCCAAGCGGGAAAGAAAAATTAGTCCCTCAGGAGCCATCTCTCCACCGGGATGGGTCGGGGTGGCCGAACCTCGCCCTCCCGCAACCTTAAAACCCTCTTCTCCTGTATGAACTGTGGTCATTTCCGCACTAGAGTGTTATGGCGCTATGATTCCACTTTCAACATCCTGTGGAATCTCGGGGTGTGCAGTTAGGTCCCTCGCTAAACAGCAAACCCCAGGATTCCATAGGATGTTGAAAGTGGAATCATAGCGCCATAACACTCTAGTGGGGAAATGGCCTGTGCTTTACATTCCAAACTCCTACGAGGATGTGAAACACCATTTTATTATGATTAATGTTGTCCTTGTCTGTCCTTGTTTCTCTTCCGACTTCTGTAGACTCCCTCACAGGGTTTACTTGGCCAGATTTGTTAAAGTAGTTTGCCTTTACCTTCCTCTGGGGCTGAGACTGTGTGACTTTCCCAAGGTCACCCATGGCAGAGCTGGGATTCAAACCCTCGTCTCCAGAGCCATAGTCCAATACTCAAACCACTACACCAAGTTTCTTCTCTATGATGGTTTTACCTGGTGGTTTTATTGATGTTTGCATTCATGGTTATTTTTTTTTAAAGTATTTTGTTCTCGTTTTTTCTGTGTTTTATTACATTTTATTATGTTTTATATCACTGATGACTGTCTTGGGCACCATATAATGGAAAGGTGGTCCATTTAATCAATAAAAAAAATAAAATTGGGCAGGTTACTATTTTGAGCTATGACTACTAGAATCAGCATGGTTATACTGGCTGTAAGATTCTGGAAGTTGTCCAAAAAAGTAACTTTTTGAAGCTCTGTTCCAAATATCATCCACAAGGACATAAGACATATATTTCTGGAGCATCCTGGAGGTCCATCTTTTGAAGAATTTCAGAAGTCAATAGGCTTTGGGTAGCCCAGTAGAAATGTAAGCACAACTTACCAGCCTGAGTGTCTTTGTGTGTACTGAGAAAATAGTCCCACTAAGTTCTAAAAGACTTACTTTTGCCCTTGCCCTCCTTGAATATACCTTGTTACACAGTACTTACACTTGCGTCTTTGACCTAAATAGCTTAAAGCAGGGCTTCCCAAATGGTGTGTGTCATTAGTGTGTCACCTGAAGTGTGTAGGTGTGTCACCTCCCTGGGCCAAGAATGACCCCCCACCTGAACCTTGGAAATGTATGTTACCATTTATAAATTATATATTTTTAAAAATAAAAATGAAAGGTTTTCATGAGATATGTTGTATCCCCATACATTTCATTATTACAGTTTATGTATGTGTCTGTATCTCTTATAAGGGATTAGCTTAACCTCCAGTTTGATAGTAAAACTGAATTACTGTGTCGCGAAATGATGTGTATCTAAAAAGTGTGCCAACAACATGAAAAGTTTGGAAAGCTCTGGCTTAAAGGCCTTTGCCGTCTGTTCTTGGAAGCTAAGCAGGATCATCCCTGGTTAGTACTTGGATGGGAGACTACGAATGAATACCAAGTGCGCTGTAGGCTATATTTCAGAGAAAGGAACTGGCAAAATCACCTCTGAGTTTTCCTTGTCTAAGTAAGCCCTACGGAAATCTTGGGGCTGCCATAAGTTGGCAAGTAACCTGACAGTGTGCATGCACACGCACATGCACATACACACTCACCTCCAACTATGTTCCCATCACCTGTTTACATAATAAACTTGTAGAAACCAGGGCTGTGCTTATGCTCTGCATATTGTTGTGCTATGTAAATAATAAAACAATTAACGTATAGTGCTCAAATCCATTTTACACCTCTGCCCTCTGAAAATCTAGAGAAAGGGTGAACTGGGTTGTTTCACCTTAAAATGCAGAAAGTTGCACATCATTTCGTTTCAACATATCAGTCTTCAAGGCAGTTATAACATTGTGTTTTATTTTATATTTCTCCCCTTCCCCCCAAATGGGCAAAATTGTAAAATTAATTTCTTTCATTTTGATGTCTCAGTCTTCAAGTGAAATATTCTGTTTCACATCTTTCTTTGGTCACTTGCATGTGAGGATTAAAGAGTTTAACAACGGTAAGTCTTTCAGGGGTGTGTTGGCTGTTTCCTAAAATTTCCAAAGGATTTGAGGCCATTTCCAGTAATTACTCTCTGAGCTAGAAGCCCCTTTCTCCTCATCCCCAATGTAAGAGGACTCATTAAGGTTACTCTTGTACACATGCTTATATGTAATCTGCATTCATCCATAAACACAAGTCTATTCAGCCTCCTTCCCTACAGACAATTTGTACTATTGACAGCTGTGTAACAGTGAATTCAGCAGCTACTGCCTTTGAGGCATGGCAATGTTATGACAGGTGAGTCTGCAACTGTTCTTTTTCTGCCTGTCAAAGTACAGTGTTTTTGTTGGAAAACAAGTGGCCAGTGTTAGCTAATTTTGACATTTTCCTGCAATTAAGGTCTGGTATACTGGTACATTCTCTATTGTCATCTCAAAGGCGACCCATAAATATTGTTGTTTTATAGGTATTCCTCCTATCAGATCACCTCCTGAAAGCCTTACAGCTATTTCTTGGTTTATTTGATTTTAAAATCTGCTGTCAACAAGGCAAGAGTCTTATTGGCAGCAAGCAGTAAAAACAATGTAACATTAAACAAATCTAGCAAAAGCAATTGGAAATTGAGAGTAGATTGTCAAAATCCTTCATCCAGACAATAAATTCAAAGTTCTCCTATAACAAACAAACCACTATAACATCTGAAGTCACAGATTAAAAGACAAACAATTTTAAAAAAACTTGCCTGATCAGTATTGGCAATTCATGCTTCTTTTGTCCTAATGTTGTCCCCCTCTAGCATGGATGAAAAGCATGCAGCCCTCCAAATATTGTTGGACCTCACCTTCCTGCGTTCTTCACATTGTAGCACCAGCTCAACCAGTCAGATTCAATGATACAGCAGAAGGAAGTGGGGAGATTACAAGATGATTCTTTGGCAGCACTCCAACTGATAAGATCCCCCAAATTCCCCTGATTCCCCTAAATGCCTTTGGCACCTTGGCTTGCACTAGAAACTTCCCACTTGTGACACCACCAAGTGTTGACTAGGATGAATACTTAGCCCATTTCTGCACTACACTGTTATTCCCCAAAATCTATTTTAAGGGCAAATTGCTATATCTCAGCATCTACCTGGGAATCTTTTTTCCGTAATATTTTTATGGCAGAACAAATTGTGAATTATGATATAATACAAGCGATTTATCTGTTTGCCCACCAGTCACAGAAGCTGGGGGTCAAAAAGTTACTTTCTCAGTTAAAATCAGTCAAAGCATCAGGGAGTGACAACATTCCTTTGGAACTTCTAAAAAGAAATGTAGAATGGTAGACCCTAATTATAGCCCAGCCATTTACATGGATTGATCAGAAAGCCATTTTTCCAGAAGACTGGGTCCTGGCAATAATTATTCCATTTATAAGAAGGTTGACTACTCAGACCCAGCTAACTGTAAACCAATCAACTTGCTGAGAGTAGTCAGCAAACTATGCTAGACATTTGCAGTCCAAATTATTGGACTGGTTAGAACAAGAAAATATACTAGAAGAAGAACAAGCCGGTTTTCGAGCTGGATGTTCAACAACATACCAAGGGCTCATTTTACAACATTTAGCTGAAAAATACTCTGCCTCATCAGGTGTAGCATTACATGCAGCTTTTATTGACTTTAAAACTGCCTTTGATCTCATAGCTAGGGATAAATTATGGAGGAAATTACAGGATACAACCATGGGTAAAAGGTTATTAATGCTTATTAATGCTTAATGCCTGTACAAAAACACAAACCTCAGAGTAAGATGTAACAGTATGGGTCATCTTACCAATTAAATTCCAACATCTAGAGGTGTCAAGCGGGGATGTATACTGGCCCTTTACTGTTTAATCTGTATATCAATTCTTTGGTTAAATCCTGAAAGGAAAAATTCTTCCACTCTCTGCGACTGGCTCACCACCCACTTTCAGTTCTTCTATATGCAGATGATGTTGTTCTCCTTTCATCTACTGCAATTGGTCTAAGAAGATAATTAAGGCAGCTGGCTATATATAAATATAAAGAAGTGTTAACCACAAACTACAATAAATTAAAGATTCTATTTTTTTCTAAGAAAAAAATTAGACATAAATGGCAAATAAATGTTGTGCCTATTGAGTAGGTTTCTTGTTTTAAGTATTTAGGAATAGTGTTTCTAAACTGTGTTTAGAAACAATTTCATTCTTCAGGTTCATGGAAATTGCAGGCCAATTCAGTAATAAGTAGTGCACAAGGGAACACAATAGCTTTGCAAAGATTTTTCTGTATCCAAAGGAGGGCAATATATTCCTGCTGTAATTCAAGTGTTTGTAGTCTGTCCTATTATATGGTGCCCGACTGTGTACTTATAACTACCGTATATTTTAAATAATTCAGACTAAATTTTTGAGAAAGATCTTCACAGTCCCATGCTGTGTTTCTAACACAACCATACAACTTGAGGCGTGCCTAATTTCTATAGAGGCTCAGGCCTGGATCCTTATGTGCAGTTATTGGATGAAACTCATGTTTATTCCTTGTGGGTTGGCCCCATTGACAATTGTAGAGTACTTTTTACTCTTCTTGGAAAGAGATGAAAAACTAAAAAATACTGCTATGTGGTTTTTCCCAGAATGCTGGGAATGTATTTGGGATATTGAATTGCAAAAACACCAAAGTTTATCCAGAAGTATCCCAGTTCTGGGTAGTATCATTTGATTGCCCCATTTATCTTACTAATTTGACTAATCCCAAATTTAGAGCTGCTTTCACTGCAACACGTTTTAACATGCTTCCAACTGCCGTTTTGGAAGGAAGAATAAAAAAATTCAATATGAGAAGCATACTTGCCTGTGCTCAAAAGATTCAATAGAATCTCTTAACCATGTTTTACTGTATTGTCCATTTTACCAAGGTGCTCATTCTATTTTAATAGCTCCAATTTTACAAAAATTCCCAGGGAGGTCAGAAAAATTTTATCTCTCCTGCTTTCAGATTTAGATTCACAAATCACAGAGAAGGTGGCTAGGTTTTGTGCCTCTGCCATTATGACCTGAAGACAAATAATACAGGTGTGTGTGTGTATATAAATAATTTGACTATTATTTTATTTACTTGATTTATAAAATTTTGCTTATCTTGGATTTTGTCTTTGGACATTTGTTATAGATGTAATCCAGCTGATGCACCGGTGTCCAACATGGCTGTGCGTGATGTGAATTTACATTTGGTCAATGAACTGAAATATACCCACTGAAGGATTTTGACTCACCTGTTTTCCCCTTGCCCTTATGTGCCATCGCAGTATATTTATTTCTTTGCTATTAGTAATGGTATGGTAAAGGAAGTCCCTGCAGGTACAGCTGCTCTTGAGCAAGGAACTCACTGCTTTCTTTTGTCAATTTAATTTTGCTTTGCTTGGATTTGGCCTTATGTCACAGTATAAAATATGCTATAATAAAGCTTGGGCAGGATCCTGTTAGTTGCATATGCAAGTGCAGCTTATGTGCATGTGTGTCTTCTTCTGGATGGGGCAAAGGGAGCTATTCTCTAGTCCCTTGTACCCCATCCAAAACCTTCTCACCCACAACCTCAGCAACTGTCAAGCCTCAGAAGGAGCCATTGCTGCTGCTGTTGCTGCTGCTTTACTGGTGGGAATGGAGTGGAAGCATGAAGGAAAACCAGCTCATCTGAAATGTGGTGCTGCAGGAGAGTTCTAAGGCTAACATGGACTGCAAAGTGAACAAACAGATAAATTCTCACCAGAAACTAAGGCCATTTCTGCACTGTTATATGCTACAAGCCCATTTTCAACATCCCGTGGAATTCTGGGGTTTGTAGTTTCCTGAGGCCAAAGAGCTCTCTGGCTGAGAATTCTAAGGCCATTTCCGCACTAGCCTGTTATAGCGCGATGATTTCACTTTCAACCTCCTCTGGAATCCTGGGGTTTGCAGTTTTGGGAGGGGCCAGGAGGCCCCTCCCGAAACTGCAAACCCCAGGATTCCAGAGAAGGTTGAAAGTGGAATCATCGCGCTATAACAGGCTAGTGCGGAAATGGCCTAAATGCTAAAAGCCCCAGGATTCCACAGGATGTTGAAAATGGAATAATAGCACCGTATCTGCCTAGGGCGGAAACGGCCTCAGATGACTAAAGTGACACCATTGTGTTTTGGACGTATCCTGAGATGATGTGACTCCTTGGAAAAGTGGATAAAGCTTGTTAAAATGGAAAGCAGTCAGAAGAGAGGCCTAACACCACCAAGGGACTGAAGCCATCAAGGAAGCCACGGCCTAAGGTTTGCAAGGTCTCAGCAAGGCAGTTGATGACCAGGGCTCTTGGAGCTCTTTAATTCCTAGCGCCGGCATATGTCAAAGTCAACCTGAGGGCAAATAAAAACGACAGCGAAGTGTTATGATCTTTGCTGGATAGGAGAAGGAAGTGTTTTTGTTTGCGTCTTTGAATGGTGGTCGTGGTAGAGGGAGGCCATTGGCTCCCCTGAGACAATATTAAGGTGTGGGGTACGCGGGCAGGTGTTCCTCACAACGGTCTCTTCTGCAAAGGCAAAAGAACAAAGCGGGCACTCTGTAGCGCCGTCTCTCAACAGGTTGCCCACCACCTGCTCGCTCTCTCCGGCCTCGGCGTCGTCGCATTGCCCGGCCAGCTCCGGCTTCCAGGAGCTCGGCGGCTGCTTCCCTTCCTCGTCCTTCGGAGGGGACGAGCGGGAAGAAGGGTGGCACCCAAGACTCCTGGAAGGGCACGGCAGGGCCGGCCAGGGCCGGGCAGGTTCTCCTGTTACCGGAGATGGCGGGGCGGGGCGCTGAGGCGGCGGGGTGGGCGGGCGGGCGGCTGGGCGAAGGCGCTCTGGGCTCAACAATAGGAACAGTTTACAAGTGACGCTGCGGTGAGTACGAGGACCTGGGGGGAGGAGGAGGAGGAAGGGGCTTCTTCATGACCTTTGAATTTTATTTTTGACAAAAACCTGCTCTGGCCTCATGTCCTCACTTGTGCCTCTGTCTCTCCCGCTCTCTCGGCTTCAGGGCAGCTGTCGCTTCTGCACAAAAGCCTGAGGGAAAACCAAGGTAAGGCGGGAAGGGCGGGTGGGGGGACGACCCGGACAAAGCCCGGAGGGGGTTAGAAAAAACCCCGAAAAGTTCGGAAAAGGGTTGGGAATTCTTCGCGGCCTCACGGTTTACTAGGACGGGGAGCTGGATTGAACGGTCTTCGATTAGGGATCGGTTGGAAGCCGTTTCTGAGCGGGCTCGCTGCACGATTATAGCGCGATGATTCCACTTTCAACCTCCTATGGAATCCTGGGGTTTGCAGTTTAGGGAGGGGCCGACGGGCCCTTCCCTAAACTGCAAACCCCAGGATTCCGTAAATGTTGAAAGTGGAATCATCGCGCTGTAACCGTCTAGTGCGGAAATCGTGCTTTCTGCGAGCACACGAGGGCTGAGGGGCCCGCTCCTTTGAGGTTACTGTCAGAGCTTTCTCAGAGCCTTTGATCTGACGGAATAATTTTATTTGATGTCTCCAGACTGGTTCATCCCCGTAGTAATGCAGTCATTTAATGACATTTATTTAAAAAGGAAAACTCGTAGAAATCATCTAAATGATGTTTAGGGCCTCTAACACTCCTTTGGCTAATTGTGCCCATCAGTGGATTTAAAACTTTTGATTAAAAATGAGCAGCAGTGATATATGTATTTTTGAATATAATTTTTTTTTTAACTGCAAAACAGCACACTGTTAGCAGGTGCCATCTTGGAAGAGAGAAGTCCTCTTTTCCTCTTAATAGAGGAAAGAATGCCTCTTATAAGATGGTGTCTCTGATGTGACAGGTGTGTACATCGCATAAAAACAAAGGAATAAATGTTTTTTATTTATTAATTTGCATAAACATGCTTAAACGGATCAGCTGAACAATCGAATCACTAAGATTGCTAGAATTAGGTTTTTATAGGTTATATATATGCTTAAACACAAACAGTCTTCTTTAACTGGGCATAGGCAAGCTTGCATCCATTCCATTGCAAGACTATTTTGCCCCAGAAGATACCAAAACCTGGCAACCTGCCTCAGAGGTAAATTGTGGAAGGCTGATCTTCTTTGTATTTCCTTGAGTACACCTGCATTTTCTGGATGAAAAACAGGATGAAAAACGCTTGCTACCATGTGAGAACATAACGTGCATGTTGACTTGTGTGAAACAGTGAAAACTCTTTGGATTTCACGTTCTGCACAATTGATGTTTTAAATCATCTTGATTGCACCATAGTCTCTTTCTTTTTTATTGTGGTCTGGTTTTTCCTGAGGTTCTAACTATATATAGTTTCAGCATTTCATTTAGCAGAATATAATATGTTTCACTTCTGCAAAAAGAACGTTTCAGGGGAGGGAGCAGCAGGAGGAGATTTTCGAGAAGCAAGTGATTTTCTTCTGAATAAGATTTGCAGTTCACAAATCATATGAACATTCAGTGTTCATCCTCTCTGCATTTTGGAAAAGGAAAGTGTCTCAAAATAAAAGAAGTGTAAAAGCCTTGAAAAATTCTTTCATAGACAGGGATGCCATCTTATGAGGCAATTACTTCCAATAACATATGAATATAGATATTTGATTACAGGACAGTACGTTGTCCATTATGTAGTACAATTTTATTTTTAAATAATTAGGGTACCACTTGGATTTTCAGATTCAGACACCAAAATATATTGGATTTTCAGATTCAGACACCAAAATATATTGGTGTTGTGTCTTCTTTAGGCATTAACACACCTCTGAAATTCAACTGATATGTTTGCATCCAGTCCCATCCAACAAATGTCAAAGGATTAATCTCAGTACTATATAAGCAGATGTCTGTCCCCTGCAACCTCTTAAATTTGTTCCAAAAGGTCCCTCCTCGATCACATAGAACAGATTTGAGGTATTTGAGAGAATGGGAGATTTGATCTTCCAACAGTGTCTCTTCCTCTAATGGAAATACATTACTGAACAGAATCCAATATAATATAGATAGAAGTAAATATAAGAATTAATGTAACATATATGCAGGGCCACTATTTTTTATGTGATCCTTTCCCTTATTTATGGCTCTAATGCTACAGTGACTGACAACTCATCTCCAGTAATTTTATCAGCAGTCTTACTAGGTTTGTCAATTATTTATCCGCTTCTCATAAAAATAGCCATAGTTTTGTGAATAAAAAAGAAAGAAAATTGTTTAAAACAAGTGTATGTTACTGTGTATATGAGAAAAAGACAGAGACAGAAAGGCCTTAATAAGCGATCATTATCAGATCTCTTTTAATTTACCTAACACAGTGGTTCTTAAAATTTCTTTTCTGGAGATCCTCTGTAAAAATAATTTGTTCCTGGGGGAGCACAAGACTTAACTCAAGATTTACATATTTTAATTCAGATTGAAACATTTAAATTTAGATATAAATATTCAAATATTTATTTATTATAAAGGTTCTGGGAACTAGGATTCAAATCTCCAGTCAGACACAGGGTGACCTTGGACAAGACGCATTATCTCAGCCTCAGAGGAAAGAAAAGGCAGCCCCCTCTAAATAAATCCTGCAAAAAAAAAAAAAAATGATAGGTTCACCTTAGAGTTGCCATTAAGTCTGAAGTGACTTGAAGGCACACAACAAAGTGCTGCTGGTGGGGGGAGGTTCTTTCTAAAGCCATCATGTCTCTCCCATTTGAAAATTGACTTATTGTGACCCCAGGGCGAACCTGTAATGAGGGTTTTCTTGGCAAGATTTGTTGCCTTTGCCTTTCTCTGAAGCTGAGAGAATGTGACTTGCCTGAGGTCACCCAGTGGGTTTCCATGACCAAGTGGGAATTCAAACTCTGGTCTGCATACACCTTAGACTGTGTCCCTTTCATCAGGGATGCTGCAGCAGGGGGTGTGGGCACAGAGGAACATGGCAGCAGGTGTCTGTGAGTGCCCAAACTATGTCTCTCATTTGCAGACAAAGGAGTGTTTTGGAACCTGCATGTCCTCCACTGCCACGTCCCTGTTGCTGCCACTGCTTTTGGTGTCCAGAAACAGAGCTCCACAGGCAGACCCCAAGTTAAGAACCACTGACCTAACACATGTACTCAGAACTGTGAAAATCTTACTGCTGAGTGGTACAAACATTATCAGAAAATCTGCTCTCCTAAAGAGTTATGCAATACAACAACATAAAGAAATGCCTGGACCTTGGAACAGGGAGGAGGCCGGGGGCTCAAATGTTTCCTTAGAAGAGTCTAGGGAGGTTGATCCACTCCCTCCAAATATTTTAGGAAAACTGAACACCAAGGCTCATATGTAGTTGAGCTTTCTCAGTCATGATTGATTAGAATATTGAATGATCAAGCACTAAGAAATATTAAGACAACTGTTATCATTGAACGTTCCTAGTAATAATAGAGGCTGCTTGCAGTGCACATGTATTGGGGAGTAAGCAACACTCAACATGTGGAGGGCACTTCTAGGTATACATTGTGCATATAAGAGTCTTTACCCTTAAGGATGTTTTAGGGGCAATGAACTGGAAAAGTAATTTGTCTTCCTCCTGCAAGTACCTGCAAGGAAACAAAACTATGAACAACCTGCCTGAGAATGTTGAGCCCCTCCCCCAGCTTTAAAAGCTGTGCAGCAGTTCAGGAGAGGTGCCTTATTCTGAACACATCTAGCCTAGTAGTGCCTACTAGTGGCCAACAGCTTTTGAAGGTCTCAGACAAGCACCTTTCTTTGTTACCTGAGATCCTCTGTAAACTGGTGATGCTGGATTAAATTTGGGGCCCTCCAAAGCACTTTGCCACTGAGCTGGACCTGCCCTAGGGAGCAGAATGGCCCCTGAGAATATAGGAGCTGGCAATTTCTGATGCTAGTGCCTTCTAAATGTGGTTTCTGCTGGAGGAAATTGTTTACTTGCTTCTACTATTAGAACCAGGAAATAAAAATGGAAATGCTTGACATGAAGAGTAAACGGTGCTTTCTCATATATGAAGGGCACTCTGACTAGAATTTAAGTAGTAAATAGACTAGACAAAGCCCTGCAAATAATAGTTCAGATTCTAAATTTTAGAATATGGTTAAATACTCCCTACACTTCTCTGGATCTTTCCTGTTACAGTCTGTCAAAGATGCCATTCAGGGAAAGGGCAGGCAAGCAAGTTTCCAGCTAGTTGTGGTTTTTCCATTGAGGGAGGAAACATAGTGATCTAGAAGGACAATAACAAGAAATCATGGGAAGTGTTCATTACCCCCACACCCCTTGTAGTAAAGTTATCAACATTGCTTAATCAGTCTTTTTTTTTCTTTTAAAGCAAAATTAAAAATGTTAATTTGAGCAAACATACCTGTTAACACCAGCTAATTCAACTGTTTATAAGAACAGGTAGACACTGTGTTAGTTCAATTAATTATTCAGAAATAGAGTTATTTCTGAAATATTGAAGGATAAAGTGGTGTTATCTGAGATGCAGGAGGTATAATTCCCTTCTTGTCTTCTCTAATTAGCCTCCCCACTTCAAGGAATTATTTGCAGTGTTGAAAACTACTCTATCCAAGTTGAGTGCTGCCACTCTCTACTTTGGCCGCTGTCTTTTTAACAATGCTAGTGGCAGCCTTCTAAAGCTAAAACCCTTTCAGAATCTGGGCCATTCAGGCTTGGAGGAATCCTGGGAATTTTAATCTGAAAAGTAACTTTCCAAAGCTGTAAATAAGGCTTGGGAATTATGTGGTACTCCAGATGTTTTGGATTGCAGTTCCCTGCAACCGTAGCCAAAATAACTACGGAAGTTGCAGTTCTGAAACACTTGGGCCATTTTCGCACTACATTGTTATAGTGCTATTATTCCACTTTCAACATCCTGTGGAATTCTGGGGTTTGTAGTTTACTAAGACCCAAGAGCTCTCTGGCTGACAATTCTAAAGGCCTCTCCCTAAACTACAAACTCCAGAATTCCATAGGATGTTGAAAGTGGAATAATAGCACTATAACAGTGTAGTGCGGAAATGGCCCTGGAGAATCCCCTGATTTCTACTCATTCTAAATCCTGTTGACGCATTGTTGTTGTTGATGTTGTGTGCCTTTAAGTAGTTTCTGACTTATGGCAATTCTAAGGCAACCCTGTCATGGGGTTTTCTGGGACTAAGAGTGTGTGATGCACCCAGAGTCATCCAGTAGGTTTCCATGGCTGAGTGGGGAATCAAGCCTCAGGATCATAGTCCAGTGCTCAGATCACTTGCTGGCTCTGTTGATGCATACTTGGCAGTAAGTATCTTAGGTTACATTAAGCCAGCAGGAGGAATTCTCTCCACTAAGCAAGATTGAGACCCTTCATCACTAGCAAGGGAATGGCCTAAAAACAGGGAAATGCCTGAATGTTAGATGCAGAAATCCATGCCTTTCAGAATAATTCAAGCTGCATTAGAAACTGTTTTAAATATAAACAGTATTTCAAGGTCATTGATTTGTCACAGGAAGTGGCACAAGGAGAAGGTGTGAAGATTATTGTTTGTGCCCCTTTTAGGGAGCTGGGAGTTACTCTAGGAAGCTAACTGAGAAAAAAAGAAAAATCGATCATGTAGCTGCCTGAGATTTTGAATTTTTTACTGGTTTACTGAAAATGCCTGAAGATCAATATTCCTATAATTCATATTTGCATATTTTTTGCGTTGAGAGAACACCCCAGTGATGTTCTGTATTGATGTTCCATAGAACACTAAGCAGATGTTCTGAAGGATTTGTTTCTCTGTTTACCTGTACTCCTTTTTAAAAGGTATCCTTTGTAAAAGAGGGTTTGTATTTGCAAAACTGATAATGATGTCATGGGTGGAACAGTAACATATCCATTTGAATTACGTATGCAAATAGCCAAACTGGTCTGTTCTTTTATTTAAATTCCGGTAGGCAAAAGCACATTGTCAAATTCCCAATACTGGTAAGGAAAGGGGTAAGATCTGGCATGGTGTGGTGGTTTGGAGACCAAGTTGTAAATCCCACTCAACGATGGAAACCCACTGGCAGACCTTGGGCAAGTCACATGCTCGTACCCTCAGAGGAAGAGAAAGGCAAACCTCCTGTGAACAAATCTGGCCAAGAAAACACTATGATAGGTTTGTCTTTGGGTTGCCATAAGTTGAAATGACTTGAAGGCACACAGTAACAACAACAACAACAACGAAATGTGTAAAATAGATCTTTTCATCCTTACGTAAAACTAGCAAAATGCTTGTTAGTATTTAAGGTGTGTAAATATGTGTATATGGAAGGCTTGTACATTACAGCCTTTGATATGCATGCATGTAAGCAGAGCACTAATTGCTGCATTGTATTTATTTTAAAACAACTATGATTAAAGGCTTGCTGCAGGATGTAGTTTTAAATGTATGCGTAGTCTCAGAAGAATGAATTGCCTTTTAATTACAGTTTTTAATCATTTTATATGAATGAGACAATTGTACATACTTACTCTAATTTTGTGAATGGAACTGTGTATACATTAACAGTGTTACTGTAACGGTGTATCATTCTGTCATGATTTACACTAGAAGAGCAACTATGGTTTGGAATTTACTCAGCAATAGCCATTCTCAAAATCTGTTGGCTTCGTCTTTTTACATCTGTTTGCTCTGTGGTGAGACCATTTTAACTTTTGCCATCAGAGATGGATAATATGCTGAGAACAGGTGCATGAATCACATGCTTTTAACAAAATTCCATTCATTTAAACTATTATGTCTGAGAGCAGAGCATGGCTGTGCTGCTGGGGGGATTCTGGGAGTTCTGGTACAAAAGTAATTTTGCCAAGCTGTGACTGAAGGCGTATATTGCAAAAATAGAAAAGGAATATTGATATCCAGTGCTGGCCAAAATTCTATACTTTACTTTCTCTCTAAAGGGAAATTTAAGCTAACGTTTGGGATGTAATGAGGGGACTGCAGTAGCAGGAAGAACTGTAAACATTTGATTTAGGTAGACTGAAGGAGCAGAGCCTTTATGTGTGCCAACTGCTTTCATCTAATTTTCTTAAGTCTCAGGAGAGGCTTTTCAGTGCGTGTAAAGCACCAGACCCCATCTGATCTTGAAAGCAAAGCAGAGTTGGCCTGTTTAGTACTTAGATGGGAAACTACCAACAAATCCTAGGTGCTGTAGGCTATATTTTCTGGCAAAACCACCCCTGAGTATTCCTCGCTTAAGAAAACCCTATAAAATTCATGAGGTTACTATAAGTCAACAGGTGACTAGAAGGTGTACACACACACACACACACACACACACACACACGGAAGATAATTTCCTTATCTCCAGGATCACTCATGTGACTGGCACTGAGTGAATCAGAGACAGGTTCTTAAAAACAGATTTATTCAAACTTTCACACTCATTTGAGGAAGAATAGCCTGTAGAAGTTAATCTCCTGCCTTGAATTCAAAGAACAACTTCTGCAATTCTACAAAAAAGGGGCAGGTATCTAGAGTGAAGGGATAGGAATCAAGAATGACAGGTGAATGAGCCCTTGATTCACTGGTATGTATATCTGGTATACAAGTTCATAACCTGCGAGGAAGATGAGCTTATGCTGCATGTGAAGAGTACACTAGGCCTATTTGGACATTATACTTACATGGAGAGTCAGAATGTGACAGCAGGGATGAGCTTGGTAATTCTGCTCTACCTGTTGCCCTCAGAGCTGTGGAATATGCTGCCTCAGAGTGTGGTGGAATCTCCTTCTTTGGAGGTTTTTAAGCAGAGGCTGGATGGCCAGCTGTTGGGAGTGCTCTGATGTGTGTTCCTGCATGGCAGGAGGTTGGACTGGATGGCCCCTGTGATCTCTTCCAACTCTATGATTCTATGATCCTATAACTTTGGAAAATAAGGATTCTAGATTATGTGGAGAACCTGGACAAGTAGAAAAAACCTCCCCATTGCAACATTATTCCTACAGTTTCGCAGAGGCTGGAAGTGCTAGCACAATTGTTCTGTGTCCCACCCTCACTTGTGTGGTGATTCTACACTAAAATAGAATGCCTAAGGAGGGCTGTTGTGATTTCTGTTATGTGTTGTACTGAGGACTTCAGTCAGAATCATAGATTAATCTGTGTGTGCCTGATGAGTGAATTTCCTTCCAAGCTTCTTGTGCAAAATGGCATTTTGTACTTGTTCTAGCACAGAGGTGGGCAACTGTAATAGCTCTAGGGGCCAACTTTCTCTCCCTGAAACTCTTGGAGGTTCTGACAGACTTTCATGAAAATTCTCCTGAATGGAAGATATCTGAGATACATTTTTGGTTTTGAAAATGGGGCATATTTCAAGGTTAAACAGTTCTGATGTTGGTGAACTGCAGCTGATGTAAAATGTGGATTGCCTTCATGGAGAGACAATTCCTCCATATAATTAAGTATTTATTTGGCCAAAACAAGGGCAGTCCAGAAAGACTGGAGAAGTCAAGTGTTTCAGAAAGTGTGTTGAGAGTCCACAAGTGGCCTGAGGATGCACTTTGCCCATGCCTGTTTTAGAAGAAGGTGTCAGTTCTGGCCCTGGAAGAACAGCCTTTAACTGAACCACATATCTGGTAGCCTGAAGCAGTCTTTACAGTTGCTCTAGGAACTGGGAAGGGCAGGAAATAACTTGTTTATCTTAAGGACTTTCAAAGTGATACATTCTTCCTAACAGCAGAGAGAAAGAAAAAAAAGACCCTTGTTGGCAGAGATGAAGGATGTTCTCAAAAGAAAGGTGAGGGAATGCAGCACTGTAAATGAACGAGGACTAACATTTCTAGACGGGATGAACAGATGTTGTAGCAAATGTTGTAATAGCACCTGTCAAATGCAGAAATGGTCTCATCAGACAATTATCTGAAAAGTAATAGAGACAAATGGAATGTAGATGCATTGGTCTGGTCTGGGCTTAAGGTCATAGTCTGCAGGACATCTTAGCCAAAGAAGGATTCATCTGTTTAAAGATCTATTGCCAGGTTTGTTTGGGTTTTTTTCCCTCTTCATTTGGCTCCACAGAAGCCAATGTCTGAAGCAGATATGTTCCAAGCTTATATTATTCTTACAGCTTTTTTCTTACTAAGCATAACAATGATCATACTACAGCATGCACATGTTTGAAAGAAATAGTTGTGCTAGTCTGCATTTATTTGTTTTCTTAAACAAATACAATCCAGAAATGCCAGTACCCAAAAACCATTTGCAGAGTATTTCAACTTTCTTGGATAATCAATATTGAACTTACAAGTGGTGGTTCTCAAATACAACCAAAAAATCAAAAAAATCAAAGGAGGTCTTGAAAGAAAAACAGCTGAACTATTATATTCCTGAATTCCAGTCTATCAGCAGAGGTATAAGCTATGATAACTGTTTCATGGCACATTGTGTATATTAATATATGAATCTTCACAAATGCACATGTAGCAAAAGAAATTTCCTTAAAGAAGATTTTGACCTTTCACACATCAGTACTGACTAACCAGCATTTGAAAGATGTGTATAACCTCACACAACACAAGATTTATGGCCAGAGCCATGATTTACATCTTTCTGCATCCTTTTACCTTCTGTTTCTCTCCCACAATTGTGTAATTATGCTTTAAAACTGATTGATATCAATTGAAGCTCATGCTAAAATAGAAATCAGTTTTAAAGGCATTGTTAGATTTCTTTTTCTCTTGCCCTTTCGTTTTAGTCTTATGTGCATTTTATATAGCACATTTCAAAAACTCAGTGAACCGTATGTCTCCCAATATACCATGGTATCAGAAAATTGTACTCTTTTAGTAATTCTTACAACAACTCTATGGTAGGCAACTGTCTTTGCATTGTAGTTGGCTGTGTGATTAAGGCTGCCTTGTGAATTTGTAGCTGTAATGAGACTGGAACTGGATGCTTCCTGTGTTGCATTCTAAGCTGTTGTACTACATCCCTTCTCCATTAGCACCCCAGAGTTATTAAAATCTTATAATCATGAGATACTAATTTAATGCTAACTTAACAAATGCAGAAAAAAAAACACCCTCGTGTTTTACAGTAGTTTTGAAGCCAGCTTTTCTTGCTTCTTGTCATATTCACTCCAACAGGCACATTGTACTCCATGGTATAATATTCTACATATTCCTTTTTTAAATGACTTAAATAGTTTATAACTTTGTAAACAGGTTGGCAAGCAAATCTAGCATGAATTCTGAACTATCTGTTTACGTCCTTATTAGCCAATGGGAGGCTGATATTACTATAACAGATGTGAGGTGGCATATGATGTACTCTGGAGTTTTATTTTCCTTATACGGCATTATTTGTTTACTTGTCTGATTTCTATGGTGTGTGTTATTATTCTTGTTCATTTTCAGAGTGCTGTGTTTGTTTTGAACAAATATAGACATTTCTACTTGTGCTGGTGCATATTAAAAGTGTACATATAAGAGATCTAGGAGATTTTGTGTGATCTTTTAAATGCTTTTGATGCATTTAAATGCATTTCATTAAAATATTTATGGCAGTTTGCTTTTCTTCTCTCAGAATTACTCTGCAAGGCATTTGTATTCCATTTATTTTATGTAGTTGTTTATATTCCATAAATTTATAGGGTTGTTTATACTTCATATATTTAAATGGTTGGGAGTTTCTCAAGTAAGCTGTTTTTTTATTCATTTATTTCAATTTTTTTAGCATTTATGGTTTATTCTTGTACAACAGCAAAATGTTTGTATATATCCCATCAACAGCTAAAGATTAATATGACCAAATTTGGTCCAGAACATCCAAGCAAGCAAACACTCATCCATACCTAAAATTGTACCAATTAAAGTTTATAAAATACTAATAAATACAAACTGTACAAACATATAATTGCAATTAAGCTGGTTGCAGTGGAAAGAAATAGAACAAATATACAGTGGGCCCATTGCATTCAAGATCTCAGGATGCCCGAATTTAACCCTGCATGAACTGAAAAGTGAAAAAAAAATTCCTGACATCCAGTGTGGAAAGGGTCCCAGGGCAGCAGGGGAGATGGTGGCAAGGCTTGGGTGCCTAGCAAAGCAGGCGTCTCACATGCTCCCCAAAAGTGGGGCATCAGGGTGAGAGCTTGCCACTCTCTTGCCTCAGCAGTTGCAGGACAGAGAGAAGATTCAACATGGACAAGGCATGTTGCTCAGTTCAATCCAATTCTATTCATGTTGACTAAGAAGCAAGCATCACTTTGTTCAGTGGGCTCCTTCCAAAATAAGTGTCCCGTTTGCCAAAAGAGAGAGAGAAAGAGAGATCTATGAAATAATGGGCGTGCATGCCTCCTGCCGTTTTACTGATCCTTGTATCTTTTGCTGCCTCCACCCCCTTCCTGAAGCTTGACGCTGATTCATAGAATCACAAGGAATCCAAGGGTAGTGCTTGGTGGTGTCTCTACAGTCTCTTTCTGCAGCCTTACATCTGGTTCATTTGCTACTATACTGTTCATCTTGTATTGTGTAGCATATTGTTACATGCACCCTTTATTGCTCTGGAAAAAATTGGCTCCGAAAAAGCAACTAAGTGGTCATAGCAATACCAAGTGGTCTAAGAGGGAGTGTAAAGTGCTCTCAATGAGAAAATAGAAATCTTAGATGTTTTTGAAAAGTGGCATGTCAAATTCTGAAGTGGCCTGTAAGGTCAGTAAGGACAAATCAAGCATTTACTCAATAATGCAGAAAAAAGCCGAAATTCATAGAACTGTTAGCTTTGAACCTACACTGGCAAAAATAGTCCCTCTGGTTTGTGATAAAGTGCTTGCAAAAACTGAGAAAGCATGAAATCACAGAAGCATATCCCTGTTGATGGCAGCATTATGTGTCAAAAAGCAGTTAGCCTCTGTGAACACTGTGAGGGGGTTGAGAGCGAGAGGAAGTAGTTTAAGGCTAGTAAGGGACAGTTGACAAGCTATGTAAAGAGTCACAACCTCAAGAATTTAGTGATCACTGGAGAATCAGCATTGGAACACTCATTTTGGAGTGAGCCCATTGAACAGAGTGGGGCTTGCTTCTCAGCCAACCCAAATGGAATTGGGGTGAATTCCAAGCAAGCAACCAGGATTGGCACTCTCCCGATCACTAACAATCACACAATGGTGAGGAGCATCAATGAGGAGCTGCTGGCTGCCCTGAGATTGTTGAAGGTGGTAGTGGCAATGCTGATTGCTCTTTCACAAACAAGTGACCAAGATTGGCACAGCAGCTTCAGCAGGGCCATGGCCATGGGGGCAGTGACAATCCAGGCCACTTGATTGCAAATAAGTGACCTGTATCAGCACCACCACCGCTGCCAACAACCACAGGACAGTGAGGAGCTTCGATGAGGAGCCGCTGGCTACCCTGGGATTGTTGAGGGCAGCGGTGCTGATCCTGGTCACTTGTTTGCAAATTGGCAACCAGGATTGGCACCATCCCCACAGCATGTCCCTGCTTGAAGCTGCTGGCCACTCTGGGATTACTGAGGGCAGCAGTGCTGGTCCTTCTCACTCATTCACAAATGAGTGACCTGCATCAGCACCATCCCCACTGCCAAGAATCACAGGGCAATGGAGAGCTGCTGGCTGCCCTGGGATTGTTGAGGGTAGAAATCACTCATTCACAAATGAACAACCAGGATCAGTACCATCAATCACAGGGCAAAGAGGAGCATCAGCAGAGAGCTGCTGGTCACCCTGGGTTTGTTGAGAGCAGCGGTGCCAATCGTATTTGCTTGTTCACAAACAAGTGACCAGGACTGGCACCACCCCCATGCCCATGGCCCTGCCAAAGCTGCTGTCTGCTCTGGGATTGTTGATGTCAGCGGTGCCCGTCCTGGTTACTCATTTGCAAACAAGCAAGCAGGATCGGTGGCACTGCCACCAGCAAATGCAGGGCAACAAGGAGCTTTGGCAGGGACGTGGCAGAAGCAATTGGTGCACCAATTGATTGTCGCCACCTCTACTACTGCCCTGCAACATTTTTTCATCAGGACTTGAGAATACAGCAATTTTTAGTATTCATGAGGGGTCTTGGAGCAATCCTTCATTCATATGGTGGGTCCACTGTACCACTTTTTTGTTAATGTAAAACTACAGGTATGAAAGTGCTGGCTGTGGGTTGTTCAGATAAAATTTTATTTTGATTTTTAGCAACTAATTATGATATAATAACTGCTGTAGTAACGTATCTGCCCTGCTTTTGAGTTGATGTTAAATTAAGTTGTGAAGTTAATATTAATGTATGAATTGAAGGGTATCTGAATAATTCTGATCATCATCTATGCCCCACCTTTCTACCTGAAGAACTCAAAGTAGCATGGATGGAATTGCCTATCCTGCCTGGAAGAGAATTAATTAAGAGGATGCTTTGTTGTGGAATTGTTTCACTGTTTGAAATAAATAATAGTATCTTAGAGTTGGGAGGGGCTACAACAGTCATGTAATGTAACCCTTTGTCATGTAGGAATGCACAAGTAAAGCACTCCTGAAAGATGTGCATCCAACCTCTGTTTAAAGACCTCAAAAAATGGAGAGTACCCATTATCCAGAAGGCCGTCCATTCAACTGCCAAACAACTCTTACAGTCAAGAAGTTCTTCCTAATGTTTAGGTGGAATCTCTTGTCTTGTAATTTGAACCCATTGGTTCATCTTCTTTTTCGTGGTCTCTGTGCCTTCATACCTAGGAGCTTTAGCGCCTGCGCGGTACGTTCGGAAACTTCTAGGCTTGTTCGTTTGGCGGGAACCCCCCCCCCACGCCGGTACTGCGCATGCTCCTCCACCGAGCAACGGTCTCTCCTCAGTTCTTTCTCGTCCGCCGCCGCGTACGGAAGGTTCTTTAGTTTGTTCCTCTCACGTCGTGCTTGGCTTGCTGTTTTCACGGTTTTACGGACTTTCGGACTGTCTTTGACCTCTCTTTCGGACTCCCCCTTCGGTTTTCGTCTTTTTGGATTTCGGAGTTTGGCGTTTCTTCGTCTTATGTCCGCGCTCTTTAAGAAGTGCGTGTCCTGCGGCCGCAAGGTTGCCCTCAACGACGGCCATAAGGAGTGTCTCTTCTTTTTGGGCGAGTCCCACAACATCCGGACTTGCCCAATTTGCAGGGATTTCTCCCAAACTCTTCGCAACCGCTCCGCGAAAACTCAAATCTTATTGTTGGGAACAGTCTCTGCGGGCGATGACGAGACCTCCACTTCCAAGATGGCCGACAGAGACGACCACGCCATCGACGGTTCGGCGGCTCCGTTCCGTCCACCTCGTCGGTATCGGGCTCGGTACCGCGGAAGGCCGATCTCGGCGTTCCGAGGATCCCGAAGCTGTCGGCGGCTCCCAAATCAAGGAGGTCCTCGACGGCGGAAGGCTGAGGCTCCCCTTAGGAGACCGCCCAAAAAGGCCCTGCTCCGGACGGAGGCAAGGGGGGAAAGGAGAAGAAGAAGAAGAAGAAGGAAAAGAAGCGCTCCCCCTGGGACGCTAACCTCCTACTCCTCCTCCTACTCAGCAGCCTTCCAAAGGGCGAGGCGAGTCCGTCGACCTCTCGGAGGATGAGATCGAGGACGTTCCCCAACAGCGCCCGGGCTCGCCTGTGGCAGACCCTCCAACCCTGGTGGAGGGGCGCCACCGCCCTCTAGCCGTGCAGGTCGGCCGACCTGCAGCAGAGAGAGCCCTCTGCTTCTCCGGAGCGGCGTCGACCTCCTTTCAGGTCCCGTCCCCCTCTTCCGAGCGTCCGGTGGCCTCGCCGCCTCCGAGGGAGACAGAGGAACAACCTCGCTCGTCTGCCTCCAGATACACCTCGGCGTCCCCGTGGCCAGGTCCGCGAGGGAATTTGAATGGAGAGAGCGCCCGGCCTCCTATCGGTCGCATTCGCCATCGTACCGGGATCGGTTCCATCGTGGCCCGAGTCGCTGGGAGACCTTCCGGAGGTCCCGGTCACCTCGTCGACAGCGCGAATCGCGCTCGCCTAAGGGGACGAGGCTCGGTACCGTCGATGCCGAAGCCGATCTCCGTCGGACCGCCGCTCCTTCAGCCGCTCTCCCTCCCCTCGATATCATAGGGCGAGGGAGCCTTCACCACGGTATCGGGCGATATCGCCACCTCCTAGGGTCACGGCAACGGCGACGCGCCCTACGGAGTCGGTGGTGACTAGCGGGCTACGACGACGTCAGCCTGCCCGACTACCCCGGTCACCACCAAGAGGGTGAAGTCAGTGGTCAGCCATCCCAAGCGGGACGCTGCTGCTCCACCGCCCCGGCTGCGGAGAAGCCTAGGAAGGCAACACCTGCGGCGACTACGAAGGAGCCGGAGAGCGAAACGCGGGGGACTCACCGAGCTCGGAGTCGTACGACTCGAGTGCGGAGTCTGAGGTGTCTGAGGCGGCCTCCAGGAGCCTCCTCCGTTGGGATTCGGGGGCCCGATCCCAGATTCTGCTCCAGAGGACGTCCACCAGTTCTCTGCGATGCTGCTCCGCATGGCCACTACCCTCGGCCTTAAGATCGCCGATGCGGAGCCGGAGGATGACGATCCAGCCTTCTCCGTTTTCGAGGAGAAGCGACCTTCCACGGCCCCGCTGCCTCTCCTGCCCCGGGTACCCAGACTGGTGAAGGCCGCCTGGGATAGACCGGCCTCGGCTCAGCCGATACCGCAGCGGTTAAACACCTCTCAGGGTGCAGAAGGATAACGCCGGTTATCTATTTAATCACCCTGCACCGAACTTGTATTGATGAATCCGCCAGACGAAGGGCTCCGGCAGGCAACACACCACCCGCGACAAAAAGGGCAGAAGTTGGACGCCTACGCAAGGAGGTTCTATTCAGCTGCCTCCTTGCAGATCAGGCTGTCCAACACTCAGGCTTGCCTCGCGGCATACCTGAAGAAAGTGCTCGATCGCCTGCAACCGGCGATGGAAGCGGTACCGGAGGACATCCGCCAAGCCTCCTCCGTGATCTTCAATGAGGCTATCTCCATCGCTCGGCACCAGATGGCCCCTCCCGGCACGCAGTGGAGATCGCCTCCCGGGTCATGGGGGGATCCGTGGGGCCTCCGCCGCCATGCTTGGCTGCGACCGGCCGACATCCAGGAGGACACCAGAAGGAGGATTGAAGATCTCCCCTTCGACGGTGAAGGCCTATTCAATTCGTCCACAGACGAAGCTTTGGACAATCTCGTCAAGGCGAGACTGACCGCAAAAAAATCGGGCTGCAGCCGGCCACGCAGGCCCGCAGGGCCTCCACCTTCCGCCCATCCTGGCGACGATCTTCCACCTCGTCGTTCCAGCGTTCGGCCCAGTCTGGACAGTCGAGACCGTCCTCCGGCTCATCGGCCAGACGCACGTTTACGGCGGCGCCCGCTTCGTCGAAGAAGCCTCCTCCGAGACAAAGTCTCGGTTTTGACGTCCTGGCAGGCCCCCCACCAATCCCACTCTTCAGCCTACCATCGCGCTCGGAGACCGACCGACTCTCGCTCGACACCTAGCGGAGTGGCAGTATGTCACTACGGACTCTTGGGTGCTTTCCATCGTCCGTCTTGGCTACGCCATCGAGTTTCTCGATATTCCTCCTCGCGGCGTTTCTACTCCACGCCGTCGAGTCCGGCCCTCCTGGAAGAGATCCAATCCCTCCTCCAGAAAGGGGCGATCGAGCGGGTCCCGCAAAAGGCCAACCCGGGTTCTTCTCCAGGTACTTCACGGTACCGAAAGCCGACGGTACCCTCCGGCCGATCCTAGACCTCAGAGGGGTGAACTACTACATCCGCCCCAAAAGGTTCAAGATGGTCACGATACCGTCGATCCTACCCTTCCTACATCGAGGGGGGCTGGTTCGCCTCCCCTCGATCTCCGAGACGCATACTTCCATATCGCCATTCGCCCGCAGCACAGACGGTACCTCCGCTTCGCAGTCGACGACACCTGTTACCAGTACAAGGTGCTGCCGTTCGGACTCTCGACTGCCCCAAGGGTCTTCACCAAATGCATGGCCCCGGTGGTATCCTCCTGCGGACGAAGGGCGCTTCCGTCTCCCCTACCTCGACGATTGGCTGTTGGTGGCGTCCTGCAAACAGAGACTTACCACGACGTCCACATGACGTTGTCACTCCTGACCCGCCTTGGTCTACGAGTGAATCCGAAGAAGTCCCACCTCGAGCCGGCGAGGATCTTTGGACTTCATCGGGGCGACGCTCGACTCGACCTCCGCCAGGGCGTACCTACCAGAGTCTCGAGCACGAACCTTGACCCGGGGCCGCCGCTCACGCTCGTACGGCCCCGACGTTATTCGAGAAGCGTCCAGCAGCTCTTGGGCTACATGGCTGCGACGACCGCTGTGACATATCTCGCCAGGCTGAGAGCAAGACCTCTTCAACACTGGTTCGTCCGCATATTCGCCCCCCTGCGAGACGAACAGACACTCCGACTGCAGCTGCCGGGAGACTTTCCGCTCATCCCTCCGATGGTGGCATCGCGATGCAATCTCATGTCAGGGATGCCTTTCCAACAGCCGACACCGAAGGTGACGGTAACGACCGACGCCTCCCTGTATGGATGGGGTGCCCACTGCGGCGATCTCAGAGTCCGCGACAGATGGACCGACGACGAGACCGCTCTCCATATACGCGCTGGAGCTGCTCGCCGTCTGGAAAGCCCTACGGGCGTTCCGCCATGCCGTGGCGGGGCGCACGGTCCTGATTCTGACGGACAACACCACCGCCGTCTGCTACATCAACAGACAAGGTGGGACTCATTCCACGACCCTGCTCGACATCGCGCTCGACCTGTGGGAATGGTGCATTCGCCTGCACACGCATCCCGTGGCGGTTCACCTGGCCGGGCAGGAAAACACCACGGCAGACGCCCTCAGCAGGGACACCTCATCCCATCACGAATGGTCTCTCTCCGGAGAGGCTTTAGACTGATTCGGACCGCTGGGGCGAACCATCGATCGACCTCTTCGCGACCAGGGAAAGCGAATGTCGCCGATTCTGCTCCAGAGCGGGCCACGATCGTGCCTCCATGGGGACGCTTTCCAGTTTCCGTGGACCGGGGAACTCCTCTACGCGTTCCCGCCGTTCCCGCTGCTCGGCCGGACGATATCGAAGATCCTCGCCGACCGAGCCGACGCGATCCTGGTAGCCCCGTACTGGCCGAGGCAACATTGGTTCGCACCCCTGCTACAAGCCGCGCGAGACGACCTGCTCCGGTTGCCACCGACACCGGACCTGCTCTCCCACTCCGGCGGCCGAGTCCTCCATCCGGACCTGCCACGCCTGGCCCTCCATGCCTGGAGGATATCGCACTAGACGATCCCGTGCTGGTACCGTCCTCGTCGCGGCCAGGAAGGAATCCACCCGTCGCAACTATCAATACAAGTGGCGACGCTTCCTGACCTTCGCTAACGAGAGGAGTGAGCCGGTATCGCCCGCGGGGCTCTCGACCGTCCTGCACTTCCTCCTGCACCTCCGGCAACAGGGCCTGGCGTTTCCATCCCTGAAGGTGTATCTCTCCGCGATCGTGGCATACCAACCGCCACGATCTGCTCCCCGGCCTTCTTCAGGAACGATACCGTTAAGCGGTTCCTGAAAGGACTTCATCATCTCTACCCGCCGGTATCGCCGCCGCTACCGCCGTGGTCCCTCTCGCTGGTGCTCTCGCAGCTGACGAAGCCGCCCTTCGAGCCAATGGCGACCTCGGATGACAGGCTCCTGACAATGAAAACTGCCTTCCTGGTAGCGGTGACCTCAGCGAGGCGAGCGGGTGAGATCACAGCTCTTCGTTCCGATGAGCCCTTCACGGTCTTCCACAGGGACAAGGTGGTCCTGAGACCTGACATCTCGTTCCTGCCCAAAAGGGGGTGTCCAGTTTCCATCTCAACCAGGACATCATCCTGCCTGCCTTCTCCCGAACCCGACGACACCGTTGGAGCGGTCCCTCCACTCCCTGGACGTGCGTCGGGCATTGGCTTTCTACAAGGACAGGACTGCTCCTTCCGACAACGCCGCATCTCTTTGTTTGCTATGGGCGACTGGAAGGCCTAAAAGTGTCCACCCAGCGCTTCTCCAAGTGGGTGGTGAGGACTATTGAACTGGCGTATGAGCTTTGCGGGAAGCCTCCGCCAGTCCTGCTTCGAGCCCACTCCACCAGAGCTGTGGCTACTTCTGCGGCCCTCCTGCGAGGAGTTGAGCCTGCATGAACTCTGCCGTGTGGCGACCTGGTCCCAACCATCGACCTTCGTGCGCCACTACAGGCTCGACTGCCGGTCGCGCAGAGATGCCCGGTTTGGACGTGAGGTGTTGGCTTCCGTGCTGTAGGACCTGACCCGCCGTCCGACCGGTAAACTTTCACAGTCTCCTAGTGTATGAAGGCACAGAGACCACGAAGAAGAAGAACAGGTTGCTTACCTGTAACTGTGGTTCTTCGAGTGGTCACTGTGCCATCATCACACCCGGGCCCCTTCCTCCCCTCTTTCTCAGGTCCCTGTAGGTTCTACGGCGGACGACAGAACTGAGGAGAGACCGTTGCTCGGCGGGAGGAGCATGCGCAGTACCGGCGTGGGGGAGGGGTTCCCGCCAAGCGAACAAGCTCTAGAAGTTTCCGAACGCTACCGCGCAGGCGCTAAAGCTCCTAGTGTATGATGGCACAGATGACCACTCGAAGAACCACAGTTACAGGTAAGCAACCTGTTCTTCATCTTCTAGTCAGCAGAAAACAAGTTTGATTGTTCTTCTGTATGTCATCCCTTCAGATGGCATGGCTATTATGGCTATTATGTCACCCCTTGGTCTTGGTCAGTAGAGGTTGTGGAAACTGAAAATGGGTATGAAACAATGTTGCAATTAAAACTGCTGTGCTAATGTGAAGGAAAGCTTTCATTAAAAAAAAAAAATATCCAGTGTTATGTGTTGTTGATTTCACATTCATGGCTCTTGAACTATTATCCAAAATTCAAATGTTTATTTGAATTTATTTAATTCATTTAGCTTTTAAAATTTAAAGTAAAAATTTTAAATTTAACTTTAAAATTCTGTCTTTTAAATTATTGTAGTTTCTTTTGCTGCAAGAAATCATAGCCCATCCAGGACAAATCCACAGACAGTTTCTTCTCTCCACTTCCAAGAACATAACTTCAAATTCAGAAGCCAAGTTTGAGGATAGATCTGTAACCATTTCAGACAAAGACGAACAAATGGAGATTAATATCAGGTATCCCATGGTACTAACAGTCTCTTTGGCTGTTTCTGTGTATGTGTGTGTTAAAGCTTGTTTGAACAAAACCTTTTACTATATTAGACTACTAACCTGATGTTATCACTAAAAACCTGATGTTATCACTAAAAATTATTTGTGTCCCATCATGAAATATTTTGCAGTTAATCAGATAACTTTTCAGTCTCCAGGAAATCACAGATAATGCTCATTCCTAGAAGCCCAGCTGTTGTAAAAAGCAGCTGACAAAGCCATGTTTACTGCATTCTTCACATAACTGCACCAAGCTACTGTACAACCTGTCTCCTGATCAGATAGTCCACAGAACTTTTGCTCTTTGCTTCTAAAGCCATCCTTTTATCTGGATGCTTAAGAATGCCTAAGCAGCAAAACAGTGTTCTTCCAAAGGTGTGTGGTTTGCCTTGTGGCAGCTTGTCTGTGTCTACCTGTTAACTGTTACTTTTGTTAGACTTCAGTTCCCAGCGTGGCCACTGGCTTTTTGGTTTGGTGTATTAAAAGGTAGTGCCATAGGCCCATCTGCCATACAGTAGATTATTGCAGCTACTTCTTTATATAAATGTTTTCCTTTAGAAATAATAGTTCTTATTGGTAACAAAAAAAGAAATAATCATTCTTAATAACTGATAGGATTTTCTTAGGCAAGCTCCAGATAAACTATTTAGATCTCATGACTCAGAATGACAGTGAGACTGGCATTCTGTTAGTGACTTACAAGGGCTTAAAGTTGGTTTGTGCAGAGGTTGGAAAATCTGTCTGGACTGCATAACAACCAAAATCCACACACACACACACACACAATTTACCATGTAAGCACTGTAGTGCCCACAACATGGCCATTTCTATGTTGTCAGAGACCAAGGGGATGAGTGGGCATGAATCCAGCTATTTTCCTGTAGCAGAAGTGTACTTGTTGCTCGGGCTCTTATGCTTACAAGGTGAAATTTGGGGAGCTAATATCTGGAGGCATGGTGGTGGAAATGTAGCTATGTAATACACCTATATCTCCAAATTTAGGATCTCAGTCAATATTTGATTAACTCATTACATTATTGAAAGAGAATAAAGAAATCTGCAGCAGTGATAGGGCTGTATGAAGAAATTACCAAAACGCTGACCCAACATTTCAGTCTATGTAAGTTATGCAGATTAAGTAGCTGTGTGAAACTTCTCCTATGCAATGTTTTTACTATTCCCCACCACTCATTCTGATACTTCCCTTGGAAGGGAAAATAGCTGTACAAGGCACTGAAGCCCTTCCCTTAGCAATTGGAGCTCTTATTTAGCACTTCGGTTCACTACAGTTGCAGACATTTCCTACACACCTTCAACCATTATCTTTGTAGCTAGATAAAATTTGAATTAAAATTAGATTTTCAGAAAGCAGAATTCTGCACTGAGTGGCAGATACTTTGCCTAGAGATGTAAAGGCCTGGGAAGATTAAATTACAAATTCATTAAGTTACTAACTTGTGTTGCTAACATTGCTGTTTCCTTAAGTCTTTTCACCCCAGTCCTCATAAAGTGACAAAACCAAAAAGATTCCTTACAATTCCAGTGTTTCTTACAGTTCAGATTCTTGTCTCAATTTATAACCAAAACATTATTATAATGCCATACCAAGTTCCACATACTAACTGGAATCCTTTTGGTGTTATACACATGCCTAAGTTCCCTTATGCCTGTATTTTTCTTTTAGCCATTGTACATTGGACTTAGGTTTCATAAGTGGAGTTCTGCAAGTATAGTCATTTCATATGCAACTGTGCATTCTTGGATGGCGTGTAATTATTCATCAACGCTTTCATTGTGCTATTTGATTCACTGGGATTTTGGAAACAGCTATTACATATTCTCCATTGTGCATAGGATAATAAAAAAGCACATGTGTAAATATGCAATCAGTTGCACATCAGTGTTCAGCAGAAGTGTGATGTAGTACAACTTCCCAACATCCATGTGAATGTAGCTTTACACTCTATGAGCACAATATAGGATTTTGACCAAGGTATTTTAAGTTTTTATATAATGTAACAGGAATTTTCACCCTATATTACATTTTTTTCATTTTTCTGAGAACATTGGTTTCTCCTTGGGAGAAAATTGTTTTTTTCATACTTACAGCATTTTCATAAATTGAACATCTCCAGTTCTCACTGTCATGTGTTCCTGTCAAATTATAGCATGTTATGCGCAACTCTGTTCAATAGCTGTATGGTGAACTGGGCTCTTCCAAAGTTTTGTGAACAGCTTGGAAAATAGGGCAGGCAGTTACTCTTAGTCATGGAGGGGCAATGTATTGATGCTTTAAGAGGTTGGATTTGAGTTAAAAATAGATATTTTATGTTTTCTTATAATGCTTTTGAGGTAAGATTGTCTATGTCTGTATTTATTTTTAATCTGTGTTGTAAGCTACTTTGCAGGCTCTGCAAGCAAAGGGTGGGGAATTTTTCAAATAAATGAATAAAAATATTCCAGTATTTGCCCTAGAAGTGATGGGACAGGAATCCCAGAGATGTAAAATATTAATTTAAAATTTTGGAGGATTATTCTCTACAAGTTTGATATTAGGATTGGCCCTTTGTGTTTGTGGGTTTCAGTTTTGTGGATTTGATTATTCACAGATTATTTTCTGCCATCTCTGCTGCTGCCCTATGCCATTTTTAATAAGCAGTGCAAGCCTCGTGAGACTGAGAGACTGTTAATGAGGTTTGTAGTCCCTATTAAAAATAGTACAGAGGAGCAGTGGAGGCAGCAGGAAGGCCCAGCAGCGCCTATTTCTGCCTTGCAAAGGAACCATGATGCCTTGGAGGCATCCATGGTGGGTTGAATATCCTGATAACATTTTTTCCTGTAGTAAATGTGGTTTGGGACAACCTAGAGTTATTTGCAATTTTTCCTCTTTCATGATGGCCCTGCGCCCCTAACCCCAGCGAATATGGAGGGAGGACTATATTGGTTACCTGTTTCAAATATACAGATAAGTCAGTTACTACATAACTAGGAACTGTGCAAACTGATTTTGTTCATAAGACTAAAACCTATCCAATTCAGTCTTCTGTTCCAGGCTGCAAACAGTAGAAATTCAAGAACAGAGCATGTTGGTGATAGCAGTCACCTGTCATTTAACCCCAGAATCTGATTCTGGAGGTCAGTTCCCTCAGAATGTAGAAGGTCTATTCAGCTGCCATATTGTATTCATGGAGGACGTTCCTGTCCTCCATGAATCATTGAAGCTAGCAGCCATTTTGTATTGTTGAATACCCTAAGTTAATTATACATGGTGTATGTGTGTGTAGAAATACCTTTTGTGTTTTCTGAATGTCTCCCCAATTTCTATAAACTCTGCCTACTCTTGTTCATATTATAAACTTTTATCATATCTCACCTTCCCTTAGTTGTCCCTTTTTACAGACTGAAAAGCCAAAACATTTTTAAGCTTTATTCATATGGAAAACATTCCAACCCTTTGATCATTTTGGACTGCTGTTCTGTGCCCGGTATACTCAGTAGAGCTTACTTCAAAGTGAATTTGTATAGGATAGTTTTATAGGCTTCCCCTTTCTGTACAATTTCCAACACTATGTTCCCCTTTTTTCAAACTACATAAGTAGAACTCTTTTTATTATTGTTTTTGCTCAGCGATTATCTCTGAATTAGATTTTAATCTGTTGCTCATTTAAATTGTAATTTGTTTAGCACTGAGACAACTATGTAATGATCATCCTCATGTGTGTTCAATACCTGCAGTGCTGTGACCCAAGTTGGCCGCCAGCTTGCCTTAATCGGGGATGAGTTTAACAGGACATACAGTGGGAAAGTAGAGGGTTCACTTTTTCATCTCGCAAAAGGGTAAGACCTGTGTAGGGAAGCTTTTGGTACTTGTTTTATACATAGATGTAGACTTCAGGAAATGCTTCCTTATGTGAAAACAACGGCAAGAAAGAAGAAAGAAAGGAGGAGGGAAAAGGTGAGGTATAAAAAAAGTAATGGAAAGAAAGAAGGCAAATCTCTGTTGCAAGTAGAAAACCATCATGAGAGGAAGCAGACTAGGATGGAATATCATTCTAATATGTTAGCTTTTACTTCTGTGCTGCTTTTTAAATATAAGAGAACATTTTTTAAAAAAAATTGCAAACCCAACCTGCAGCCTTGAAGTATTAATAGTCCACCTCCCCCTTTATTCTCTTGAGGCTGCTACCAGACATCACAGGAAGACAGCTGTGGAGCAGAAATCCCTTCTTCTATCATAGGCTAAATATGTGGTATGCAGATGCCCTGTATTCTGATTCAAAGTGGTAATCACTGTCAAAGCACAGTGCATAGAAAAGCTGTAACAGTACCCAAGTTCTTCCTACATGGAGGACAGTGGATAAGCTACGGCTCCAGGATGAGGAACAATTTCTCTTTTTGTGAATACTTGCCTTACTAGTTATTTTAGCTTCCAGGTGGCCAGAAGACAGTGACAGCAGGGTGCTACAGTAATTGATAATCCAGTACTTTGTTTTCTCTACAAAACTTGAATGAGTATGTTGTCCCTTTATTGCGCCAACTAGAATGTACAAAATACATGAGGCAGGCTTTTGAAGCTCCACTGGCTTTATCAGGCAAATATGTTAAAACAGTGATACGTTTATTGTGCACAAAATCATGCAAGTTTTCAAAGCTCCATTGGCTTATCAGGCAAAGATGTTAAGAATCATACAGAAGAAAAGTGACAATATTAGAGTCACAGGCAGTTGCCAGTTAAGGGAATCTCCAGGGATCTCAGTGTAGGCAGACACCACTCCCCTTCTTGTCTATGTGGGGACTAGGGACAAAGGGCAGTGTCTTTTACTGCCCTTTGTCCCTAGACCCTACACGACCAAGAAGAGGAGTGGTCTTTGCCTGTATTGACATCATCCTAGACCACTTTAGCAGTCCTCAGCAGCTGATATGACTAGAGGTGGGAAACTTACAATCCCTAACCAAACAGTAACTGAGTACATTATTTTGTCTGTGTTTATATAATGAAGTGACATGTTGTAGTCCTTTGAGGAAAAAAGAAATGTGGTGTTGTGCTTCTGCGGTTTCTAACGCTGACTGGCCTAAATATCACTGACAGGAATCCAATATTGTTTTCTGTGTTGTGTGTACTACCAATTTTCTCTCAACTGCTCTTGCAGTTGAGATTATATATGTCAGTGCTCACTGATAAGCGACTTCAAGAAAAAAAAAAATCACAGGTTTACATTATGAAAACATTACAAAATCTTCCTTTCCAAAGTCAACTGCAGAGTGGAGACAAGCCAACATGGAGAAATAATTGTTCTCTATCTTTAACTACCAGTTCTTGCTTTTAATTTGGTGCAAGATAGTTATTGCTTGCTTAGAGCTTGTGTTTATAATGTGATAATGCCCCATATATTTTCAAACCAAATTCTAATATATAATTTATCCTGCTCTTCTGTTTCTTAATAGGATAGTGGCCAGTGTTTTTCAGAATTGTTTTTGGAACAGCTTTAAAAATGTTATGCAAAGTTTGGGGAGTTTCTTGAAAAGTGGCTGGAAAAAGAAGACTGACTATACTTTGGTAAATTTATTTTACTCTGTGTAACTTTCCTGTTGCAGAATGGGAACAAAAAAAAGTATAGCAAAAAGGAATTTGGGACCTACAGTACAAAATACTAGCCCTATAAATTAACACTTTATTAAATGCAGCCTAGTCCCAAATTATGTGCACTAGGGATTGTAGAGTGCAGTCAAGACTTCCTGAAATGAACATCATTGTGCTTTAGCTGGTTTTGTCCTATTATTTTAATGGAACTGAACTACACTAGTTACTAATTTTCTCATATCACATCTCAGGAAGTTCCCCACCACCACCATCTTGCATTCTGAACTAGTATACTTAGTGTGCTACTAAGTGATGTATATTGTAGTTCTGCTGTTTTTGCAACTTTTCATGATTTTTAATCCAATTCTTTATTCTTTCCATGAACAGATTATTTGGACTCCTCTTAAATATGGGTGCCAGAAATGGGTGCCAGCCACCCTGTTTGCTATTTTGATGTGGTGGCTAGTCACTTACGGACTCCAGAACTAATATCAAGAGTTGCCATTGAAGGTCACTGCTGGACTCTGACCTATTCGTATCTCACCCAGGAGGTGGCATTTGCTTTGTTTGTTTTGTTAAAGTTGTCTATGAAAATACTTTTTCTATTTAAAATGTAGGCTAGTGCTGGGTCACTGCTGTTTTCATACTTTTAAAAATATATATATTAATAATAGGTTGTTGCTGGCTAACTGCCTGAATTGCTTGTTTTAAAATATGTATGTTCAGGTGATTCAAGTCTGTCTTTTATATACGTGATGTCTACTGCATAACTTTTTTTTAAAAAGGGGGAGAATTTTGAAAAATGACAGAAAGAATGCTGGCCGTCCTTTTAAAATATCTGAACTGTCAAATTTCTAATGAAAATGGAAGTCTTAAAACTTGAATAAAATTAATATTTCAAATATAATTACGTTTTCTACATGCTTTGTGTATTTGCTCTGCCTTGAACGTATCCACCACTGCTTTATCACTTAGTTTGAGATCAACATCACACTACATCAAGCAAAAATACTTTGTCCCATTAGTCACTACACTCAAATATAAGCCACAAATACACAAGTTACATGATGACTCATGCACTTGTTTGGATAAACCAAAACAAGGAATTAGGCATAAATAGTTCAAACCCATTTCTAGTTTTCCGTTCTGTCACGTGCATTCTACCAAGCTCTACATGGCTATATACTAGAATCTGCCTCCTTGAAATACTGGGGTTGATAAATTATTGCCTGAGAGAATAGAATGTGGGATGACAGAGGTATTGTACATTGGGTAAACACTGATTTCTTATGTTTCACCACTGCCTCTAATCAAACAGGTTTTGCATGTTATTTGAAGTACTATTTTTAAAAAAAATCCTGCATGTCCAGTTTACCAAATATGACTGCAGGATAATACATAAACACTGAAGGAGTGTAGGGGGCGGAAATCAGTATCTGTTACTGCAGAAACACACAAAAATACATACAAGAACTAGCATATTAGGGAAAGGGGTTCAACCTGTCCTTCTGTCTTGCATGTTAGTCCTTCTGCCTTGCATGTGTGTGAATCTTTTGTTAAAGGAAACGACAAAATATTCCCTCCCCTTGCCACATACACAGCATACAATTTAGTCTAGGAAAAACATGACCATTTGATTCAAAAGCCTATATAAATTAACTACAAAATAGGGACCCATTACAATTAACAAAAAAACCCAAACATTGCCACTAATTCTTTGTGGGTTTATTCACTCATGGCACAAATCCTGAGCCATTTCAGGCCCATGGGAGGCCTTTTTTAAAAATAGGAATCAAACAGGAAGTGTCTTCACTTCCTATTGTTAAAAAAGGCCTCCCCAGGCCTAAAATTCCCAGAGCGGCTGAAAACAAAGTGAAAATGCTTCTTCAACCACTCAGAGAGTTTGAAGGCAACAATTTTTATTTTTTTATCTAGAGGTGTGGGATACAGCCTTCCAAAGTCCCCTGGAGGGCTAATACAGTCCCCTAGCCTACCACTCCTGGTTTAGCATTATGGGAACAAGGTTTGTACTTGTATTCTTCCTCCTCCACCTGCCTTTACTCCTTCTACACTGCAACTATCTCTCTGGAGAATGCTTTACAACTGCATTTCAATCAGAAAACTATGGTTTATGTTTGATCGGAAAAACAAGTTTAAAAACTAATCTTTGATCCTGGTTTTCCAGACAAGCCTCAATTGTAACAAAAAAAATCATGACTTTCTGCAAATCAGAAAGGAAGTTATCCAGCAAAGCCAACTAAAAAGAGATAGAAGGATAGAATATGTGGTGTAGTACTAAATCAGTTTGGCCTTATGTATGAATTAACCATCTGTTATCTAAAAGATCTTCCTCCCTCTGATATACATAGGCCAAAACTAGCAATAGGAGTTCCAGTTCAACACTGGGTGTAGAGTTGGGACTAACAGTTCAACAACATCAAGTTCCCAACTCAGATGACCTGGGACTATATAGGTACCCTTAGGAACAGTGGCCTTTGAAATAACTGATGGCAGATGAAAATTCAGACCATTTAGCAGACCATGGGCTCTGTTAAATTACACGTGCAAAAGCACTAGAGCAGTTCTTTCTAACTGTGGTGCCTTCCAGATATGTTGGACTGTAACTCCCATGGTCATTTTGCCTAGAGAATATGAGAGTTATAGAACAACACATGTGAAGGATATCTGATCAGGAAAAGCCTATCTAGACTATCTCAACCAGATGTATCTTTTCTCTGAAGAAAAGCAAAGAGAAAGTGATATATACAGTGGCTATACATACGACCAGCAGTTGTGGCACACTGCATCCTATACATAAAATTGTGGCAATGTGAATGCAGACACACTGAAGCATCTGTGCACATGTTGTTGCCATTTAATCATACAGGATGCATTTTTTTGTATTATTTACTATTTGGCGAGCGTCGTGGAACCAAATCCCCACAGATATGGAAGGTCCACTGTATTGACATTTTCATTACACATGAAGCCTTGTGCCCATGTCACATGTCACAGAATTTGTACAGAATCACAAGCATGGAAAAAATTAGGTTTCCAGATATGAAGAAACACTGCTGGATGTAACCTTTTTTTTTGTCAAAATTAGAGCACATCAGGAAGCATTCTGGAGCCACTGGGCACATTCAGACTGAACTGGGCTATTTTGTAATACAGTCAGCCCTCCACATTTGTAGGTTTCACTTTTGTAGATTTGATTATTCACAGATCACTTGCTGTCACCTCTGCTGCCTCCCTATGTCATTTTTAATAGCGACTGCAAGCCTTGTAAGACTGAGAAACTGCAAATGAGGCTTGTAAATCCCTATTAAAAATGGTATGGGGCAGCAGTGGAGGTGGCAGTAAGTCCCACCAGCTACCCACTTCTGCCTTGGGAAGAAACCCTGATGCCTCACAGGAATCCTCGGTGGTTGAATATGGTGATCATACTTTTTGTGTGTGTTAAACATGGTTTGGAAGGGCCTAGAGTTATTAACGTTTTTTTCACTTTCATGGAGGTTCTGTGCCTTTCACTTTCATGGAGGTCCTTAACCCTAGTGAATCTGGAGGGACTGTACTATATTGCCTGGGTTGCTACAGGTTGGCTTCTGCTCCCCATCCCCACTCCCACTGTGTAGATGGTACTGTTACAGCTACATAACTCAGAGCATTGAGATTGTTCTTTGTATGTAAGCATGGGCGTATATACATACAGACAAGAGAGAGAGACCTACAGTCAAAACAGAAGCATTTAAAAAGATCCCCTACTTCTTGAAAGCATATTTCCAGCTACTTCTGCAAATTTGTTGCTATTTATCTCTTTGTATTAGCATAATCTATTCAGCAACTAGATTCTAGAAGAAGCAGTTTCTTTGCAGAATGACCAATGATACCATCACCTTCTGAACCATAAACATTAGGCTGACATAATGCCACACCCTTATGAGAAAGCATACAAAAACCTCTGAGGTTTATCATAGTTAATGTTTACACACATCAGGAGTGGAATTTGTACAGGCAGGATAGAAAAGAGTATGCAATTTTAAAATCACTCACAGTTTCACTGTGGATACTATACCTAGTACTCTTTCAGAAAGACATTTTGTGGGCCACAGAGCACAGACTCAGTTACAATCCTGCACCAAGTGACCTGAGCTTTCCTCTCCCCATTTAAGTAGAGAGGTTTAAGCATTCAGAATAGAAAATGGACTGCTATTACTGTAACAGACCAATGCAATATTACTGCCTTGAATTTTTCATGCGCAAGTGTCACTAGGTCAGTTTGTATGTTCACTGCGTTTCCAGCTTGCCTGATCCCAAAGGCAAAACAAAATGCAACGAATAAAAACAACATGTAACGAAAATCACAGAAACTTTTCTGTCCTTTCCCAGCTTTACCCTGAGCCTGCAAGACCAGAATAGCATAGGAGATCTAACAGGCAGAAAGGGAATGAGGATGAACCTCTTGGAAGCCTGCAGGACAGAACAGCTCCATAAGGGGGAGAGCAGTACAGCCACAATTAATCCTTCTCTTTCTGCTATGGTATTGTGAGCTTCACATAAGTTAACTTCCTTAGAAGTATATTCTCAGTAAATCTCATACTAAGCAACATACAAGACAGTCTCTACAGTACATATAGATTATGCCACCTGAAATCACCCCTGATTACAAGGAACATATGGAGCTGGCAGCCCCTCTATCGCCATGCAGGAGCCCTGGCTGAAGGTCATAGAAAATAAAACTGTTAAGTCTGCAAAACAGCAAAACAGAACATGACTTTAATCCTGGATTTCTAAGTCAAGAAATATATTCATAATAGTCAATGATCAAAAAACTGTAGTGATGCTTACATAGTGCATTAATTCTTTGTGGTCTGAAATTTTGTGCATCACAAACACAGATTATGAGATTCTCTTTCATAAGAGATTCTCTTTCAATCTCTTGCTGATATAAATTTAAGGAAAATCTTTCTGCATCTACGCTCCTTAAAATTTGTTGCTACACAGAGTTATAAATTTCACTACTTCCCAAAATGAGAACCAAATTACAATTAAGACTTATTTTTCTGCAGATCAACAGTATTGCACACTAAGAATTATTTTAATCAACAGGTAAATAGGTGCTCAATGGGTTCAGAGAATGGCAGTAAGGACAGTAAGAGGTATGGAGAACAAAATGTATGAGGAGAGATTGAAGGAGCAGGTGAATCTTGGTTCAGCTTGACCAAATAAAGACTAAGGAATGGTATGATCACACTCTTTAAATATGTTAAGGGCTGCTACAAAGAAGAGAGTGCTGGTTTGTTTTCTGCTGCCTTATAGAGTAAAACTAGATCGAATAGTTACTAAAGGATAGATTTCAATTGAACATTAGAAGGAACCTCTTGACAGTGAGGGTGGTTCAGTAATGGAACCAATTGTCTAAAAAGATGGCAAGGTCTTCTCTGGATGGTTTCAAAGAGGCTGGGCAGCAACCTGCTAGCAATTCTCCAGCTGGAGATCTTGCACTAACCACAAAGTCCCTTCAAATTCTATGATTCCTTCAAACTACAGAAAATGCAGGTTTAAATTGCATATACATTTTGAAAGACTGACCACAAGCAAGTCTAAAATGCAATAAAGTATTATATACTGCTGCCATCCTCTGGCAGACAACTGTTGCAGATAGACTCCAGTGTTTTTCATGTCTGTTTTCTTCACCCTTAAGTTACATATCTATCTTAGGTATCTATTATTTTTTGAGTTTGTATTCTAAACTTCCTTCACACAGTTCATAAGAAACCTACATGTGGTTCAATTGTGGTTACCCATCCTAGCAGTACATCAGTTCTACTTGCTTAGCTTTAACAGTACTTCTGTACTTTTTCTCAGAACCATTCTCTGTTCACAGTTTTGGGCAAAACCTATGGAAGGTTACCCTCTAACTTCCAGATCAGGAGCTTTCGTCTGTAGCAAACTATATTACAAAAGATGCCCTTTGTTTTCAGAAGCCGTTTCCACACCTCACCCTTTTCCATCGTCATTCCAGTCTCATCCTGGTAGTACTTTTGCTGAGATGATAGTGTGTTCCAACACTCCCCTCTGCACCTGGCTGGCTGCATGTGGATGGGAGTGTAAGGGACATGCACCTTCCCTCCGCAGTGCAGCTGGCATCTTTTCCATGCTGCACTGGGGAAGAAGGCGCCTAGATCACGCTTCTACCTGTTCTGCATGGCTTCCAGTGATAGGAGCACTGTGCAATTGTGGGCCATTAACAGATAATTTTCCATCAATGGAATATCCCATGATCACAACAGGTGAGGACATGTTGGCAGCAGGACTGCAGTGTCATGCGAAAGCATGACTCGCAGACCACCAGCAATGCATCTCCATCATGGGACAGCAAAATTGTGGAGAAATGGCCAGGGCTGACTTACAGTTAAGTAAGAAATTCTAATCCATAAAGACTTGCCTTCTGGTTGGCTTTTTTGCTAGATGCTCCCCCTGCAGCTCCATAGAAAGGAGAACTTTCATGATAAAATACTGGCCAGGGAGATCTCTAGCTGGAGTTTATACACCCCTGGATAAAGGGAGAGTGGAAGATTACCCATTTGGGTCCAGAATTTTATGCATTTACTTTTTAGTAAATGTGATGTGAATGCAAAGGACCGAGGAAATTGCATCTTCCCCCTTCCATGAAATACAGCTGTTTAGATCACAAGATCTGGTGGCCTTATGCAGGAAATCTGCTTTCTTAAAAGAAAAAGCCACAGTTAACTTTGGAAGTCATAGGAGTGAAGAAACCTCCTGATTAAGACAGATCAGACATGCCTCTTGCAGCTGTACTCTTCCTGCAATCAAGAGCTGTATAAATCCTTTTGTCCCATTAAGACCAGGGCAGTAAAATCTAAAAAAAAATTGGAATTGGCTTTTAACAAAGAAGAGAATGAAGAAGTAAAAATCTAAGTGCATTTTCTTTTTGAATAGATTGAATTATATTTTACTTGCAAAAAGATGGAAGGAAAGCAAAGCATGAAAAAGAACTTGCCGCCAGCTGGCACTGTCTGTTTTGGCTGCAGATTCCAGACAAGTGAATTGTTAATCCCATGATTAGTAGATTGAGTGAAAAATGGAACTTACCGAGAGCTTTACAAGGTGCTTTACAAGGGATAATGGAATCAATATGTCAGGACTTTAGATCTATGATTGACATTATGAAACAAGAATTTAAGGAACTAAGGCAAGAACTTAAGGAACTGAAATGGGATATAAGAGGAAGAACTACAGAACAAGATACAGAGAAAGATATGAAAGTGATCAAGGAAGATAAATAAGAAGGAAAGCATAAGAAGATAAGATAAGAAAGATAAGAAGAAACAGAAGGAGAAATCAAGGGGAGAGTTATTGTTTTGGGGGTGCTTTAGGACCAAGAAGGTCTAGAAGATAAAAGGGAGATTGTGGTTCATGCAGGGGAGGGGGGTTGGATTTAATGATATGTCTGGAGCTATTAACTAATAAAAATAATAAGCAATTAAGTCAGTTGGCAGTATTTAGAAAAATCATTATTATTTAGTAGTATTAAGGTTATTTAGAATGTAATGTCATTTTTCATTAGGCAAGAATTTTGTAATAGAATGCAACAGAAGTTGAAAGAAGAAATATGGGTAAAATATAGGCATGGTAAACAAAAAATAGAAAGTTCTATGTTTTCTCCTTTCAGAAAGTATGAATTGTTCAAGTGAGGAAGTGGAAAAGATTAGATTTCTTTTCTTTTGAGAGGCATGGAATGTGGCATAGGTTATACTTACTCCAAAGGAAGAGGGAAGCTCATCATCTTTTTTTTTATTCTTTCTTTTGCTTTTTTCTGTTGCTACATACTGCACAAGTTAATCCATTTTTTGAGCTTAGATGTTGTTCTTTTTTTCTTTTTATGTTGACTTAGTTATTCGTAGTGTCTGTGATGTTTGTTTTGGAAAATAACATTTAAAAAAATTAATTCTAATCTATAAATGGTGAACAATACCAACAAATTCTTCTGACTAATGGTTTTCAAAGTTTTTGTGTTTCAATTGATTCGCATCATTAAGGTAATCAACTTCCCAAAAAACAGCTTTCCAAAAATACAACTGGGGAGGACCACCAGGCCAATGCATTTAATGTTATGTTTTGCTCCAAAAACAGTAAGCCACAAAAGATATCCTGTTTTCTGCTGTATACACATCAGGAATATTCTTTTAATAAGTGCAATCTCCATCCACTGATGCAACACAAAACAATTTTTTTAAGTTCTTTTTTCAGTATCACTGATTCTTAGAAGACAAAAACAAGAGAGAAACTGTAAGTCAACACAATTCTGTCTCATGTGGACATCTATCCCTGGGATCATTAGTTTAAAAAGGCTTGTGAGTAAAGCTGTCCACTTGACAAAGTCACACCAAGCATGACTCTGGGCAATATGTCAGTCCATGTGATGACAAGTAATCCTTCTCTTCACAGCAGCTGAGCAAAAGGCTGAAGCCAACAGTAAAAATGCACATCACTTCCTGTGCAGAGGATAACAAGACTGTATATTACTCAAAGTGATATCAGGACTTCATTTGCAGCTAATGGTAAATCTACTTAAAATCAAAAGGCAAACAAGAGTACGATGTAGCAGGAACACAGTTTCTGCAGGCATATTTAAGTTTCTTCTTTTTCATCAGGTTCTGAAACATCAATATTTTTGTAGAATTTCCAAGCCTTCAAATTGCAGCTTTTTAGGATTGCTCCTAGCTGCTTCCCAGGACCAACTTCATATGACCAAGGAAACCTTGTCCCTTTTCTCCTTTCATAGATGGCATGCATTGTTTGTTCCCATTTCACTGGCAAAACCAACTGCTTCACTAACAAATTCTGGATCTGTTTTGGATGTGTGTATTTTTGGCTGTTCACATTCGAATACACAGAGATTAGAGGCTGTTGAATGGTAATTGATTCGAGGGCTTCAGAGAGAGGTTCCACTGCTGATTCCATAAGTCGAGTGTGGAAAGCACCACTGACCGGAAGCATTTTTACACGTGCAAATGAATATTTTTTAGAATTTTTCTGTAAATACTCCAAAGCCTGAAATAAGAAAAAAAATTATTTCAATAAATCAGAACTGTTATTCGTATAATTTCCCTTAAAAATAGCATAGATGTATTCTAGCTATATATTGGAATGCCCAATGACAGAAGTATATTCCAAGGGGAAAAAATAAAAAACACTTAAAAAGCGTAAGCTTGAACAGTACTGGCAGCTTGACCCTTTACTGAAGAAACAGAGCCTCAAATACAGAAATTTTGCTATGCACTCCCCACTATATTAACTCAAGAGTGTGGGAAACACAGCTGAGCAACTCTGTCCTTGAACATAAACCGGAAGCTTCAGAACACAACTACACAACTGTTGGCCAGGATTAGTTAATAAGAGTATGTGATACCAGTATTAAAGAACTGCATTTCATTAAGAAATTGCACTGGCTAAACCTAAAACTTTAAAAAGCAGCTAAAGACCTTTTCATTGTAAATTTAATTCCAAATATGAAAGTTAATGTTACTATTTTTACTGTTGCTAATGTGCTATTAACGATTTTAATTTCTGTTTTAAAATGCATTTATGGATATTAATGGGTCTTGAGTTACACTGCATGCAAATAAAAGGATAAAATGCAATATATAAAACAAAAAAAATTATTTCACCAAAATTAGGAACAAATCACTCTGAATACTAGTTTCTAGCAACAATGCTATTTAAAAAAAACACAAATCAATAAAATAATTTAAAATGTTGGAACAATACCTGCAAATGTCCTGCAATGACTCGGCTATCTGGGAACAGGTAGTTTGAAACTTCACATACAGGATTTTCTATTCCCACTGATTTGCAATATTCACGAGCTTCCAAACAGGCAGCAAAATAATCTGAATTATTTCGGCCAATAACAGATAGCATTCCACTTGGGACAGCTTCAGATGCCTCCTGCATTGCTTCTGCACGCACCTTTACTGCATATAAGGCTAAGGAAATTAAAGAAAATCTAAACAAACTTGCTCTTATTTTGAGATACGTTGATGCTACTGAAAAATTAAGGTTGCATCTTCACAAAAGCTTATACCTGCTTCAATGTACTTCACAAATAAATAGATGAGAATGCTGAAATTTATCATACAGTATCGACTTTATTTATATCCCACCTTTCTTCCAAAACAGTTTTTTTAATTAAATAGAAAGTTCAACTATTGCAATATTTGCTGATGACCCCATAATTAGAATTTTGTACTCATAATGTATATGTGAACTGGATTTCAAGTGTACCAAACTGGGTGCAAGACTGTAATTCTCATTTGTTGATCTGTAATTTTCTGATTTAAAGCAGCATCCGAGAGAAGACAATTTTCTTACAAAATGAACTAACTCTGAATTAATGTTCAAAATATAGCAAAAAGGAGTGAAAACAAGTTACCTCAGTTTTAGTTTTATTATCTAAACAAACACCAGAAAGATGCACAGCTTCAATTCGTGATTCAAGGGGCGGGGGGAAGTATCAGTTCAGCTTACAGATATCCTTCACCAGTGTATGAGCATGTGCAATGGCATACATGGACTAAAGCCTGTACATAAACTATGATGTTACATTGACATTATAATAGCATTATGTGAATGATATTTAATACAACAGTGCATAGATGATTTCATTATACCTTCTGAATAGTCTATGGCTCCTGCAAAAACAAGGGCTGCATATTCTCCAATGCTGAATCCAGCAGTTCCAACACAGTTTTCAACTACCTGTAGAAATGTGAGGTCTCAAAACATTAGCAATCTGTTCAGAAAACTAAGTGCTACTTCTAGAAAGAGCTGCAAAACTGTATCATTTCAAGCTGAAATCATTCAAGACCCTTTCCCCTGATTTTCTAAGAGTGGGTACCTTGTAATACTCATAGAGATATAATGTTGCATTCCCCTTTTATGGACTTATGGGCCAAGATCCTACAGGCTTGCAGGTGAGGAGGCGTATCTGTCTTCCAACATATTTGTGCTTATGCCAGGGTTGACTGGGCATGAGACGGAGAGGAAGCAGCTGCTTCTTTCCCTAATGTCCGAGGGCAGCCCAAGGCCTCTGTGCACAGCTCTCTCTCCCAGCCACTGACTGGTTGCTAAGGTACATATGGATGCTGGCCAGCTGCTGCTGCACATCTGGAAAAAAGAAGCAGTCTTTCCCCCGGATCTGCAAAAGCTGTTTTTTCTCCTCAAGAAAAACTATGAGAAGGGCAGTGAAGCTGTACCTAGAAATCTCTGGGTATTCTCACACATCTGAGGTAAAGATATTGCACAAGGATGCACTGGATACCTTCTTGGGAAATCCATAAAGAAGTACCGGTACTTATTCTGGTATAACCAGGGGTTAGGGCAGTGTAAGCCACTGAAAGAATTCTGGCCAATGGCATACAGTATTATTTTAGAGAGTCAACAAAGCTAGGGTTCAAGCATTCCCAGAAACCACAACCTCCAATCTGAAAGAAAAAAAAATTACTCCAAATTTAGGATGGAGAGAACTAGTCCTTGCTAAAGGAAAATATACTCTTTGTTCAGATTTATTCTCTTTATATTGAGAAGAACCAAGCCTCAAAGTGATCCCTGCCGAGACTATACGGCTTTGGAAGTCACTAGGAGTATTTCTGCTGCTTTACAGCTAAAGATTACCATTCTAGACATTTAACAAGAGGTATAAGCCAAGGCTTTTACTAGGCACAGTGATGCCTAAAGATACAACCAGAAAACTTCATCCTATTTATTGAACTACTAAAGGATGGAGTTAATCCTGAAGCAACAAGGCAAACAATTGCCAGGAATAAAAGAGAGCTTTCTCTGTTTCTGTATCCAGAATGCAAAACTGTCCCAGGAGGTCTATCCAGCACACCCTTTAGTTATTTAATCCCTGACATATCTACTCTTTGAAGTATTTGCCTGGCTAGCTCTTCCTGATATTATAATTCCTGATTTCTGTGTTGTTTTTTCCCTGTTTGAGCACCTTTAATTTCTTATAATCCTGTTCTGTATTTTACTGTTGGCTGCATTAGGTGCATTTGGACTGAAAGACACAGTAAAAATGTTCTACAAGGAAAAATAAATAAATAGCAACACACAGATTTAGGCCAACTACCTATGTCTTTTAAGAGTTTCTAATTATACACAGTAGAATCTACAAGAACTCCAGAGGACAAAAGCAGCATTCTTGTGAAACTTTGGTTTTCACATCAAGAAACCATTGACTGAACAACCACCCCACACAAATTTACATGCTTTCACTCCACAATTAAGCAGTGTGCTCTATTCTGGCAAAAGATGTTAAACGTTCTAAACCAGAATTTCTCAGTTAGACTTCCTTGGAACACTGGGGTTTTGGAAGAGGTCACTAGGGGTTCTACAAGAGATCGAGATTTTTTTTTAAAAAAAATTGGAACTATAATTATAGTAAATTTTAAGGGTTCCCTGATACCTGGAAATTATTTCAAGGGTTCCTCCCAGGTGAAAATAAAGGCTGAGAAAGGCAGTTTGAAATTATTATGATCAGTTAATTCTACAGCAAATCCAAAAGTACAAACCAAAGCAGCTGTCACCTCCCATGGCTTCTTCTTTCTCAGAGGGAGGTGGGGCAGATGGACCAGGCTGGTATATAAAGGATGGATTCTCTGGACAGAATAGATTGGCCTGGCTGTCAGTCTACTCCATCTGAAACTCCAAACCTCCCCCCCATGCCACACATAGGAGTGTAATTTTACAGGTGCAGATCCAAGGCTGTCAGGCAGCCACTTCAGAACTTTCCTCTGTCGGAGAAAGCTGCACGCAAAAAGGTGCAAATTTGAAGGTGCAACTTAGATGTCAGCCTATCCACAGCTCCAAAGCGGAGAAGCTTTATCCTGCCTGGCAACTGCCCTACCTGCTAAGGAAATTTTGCAGGCACTCCCTTCCAGGCATCATTTTGTTTCTGGGGTGGGAGGCCGTGCAGTTCTCTGTTTGCCTGGCTTTTAAAGAAGGCCAGAGATGCCACGGGCCTCTTCCTGCGATCTCACCGTGGGCTGCTGATGGTGTAGCTTCTCCACGGCGGCCAGGGAACTGACGAAAACGGCGGGCTGGCTGTGAACGGTGCGGTCCAGCTCGGTTCTCGGTCCTTCCAGGCAGAGGGTCAGGAGGTCGTAGCCCAGCACCTCCTCGGCCACGCGGAAAAGCTCTCGTACGTTGGGGTACTGCAGAAGCCCCCGGCCCATCCCCACGAACTGGCTGCCTTGGCCCGGGAAGAGCAGCACCGAGGTCTCCTCGGGAGCCCGCCGCGGCCTCTGGGCTGCCTGGCCCCCTTCTCCTTCCGCGTCCTCTTCCTCCTCCCCGACCAGGGAGCTCCGCAGCAGGTCCTCCACGTTCCCACCCGGGCCCACGCTGGGCTCTTTCGGGATCCCGCCCCGGCTCAGCCACCGCCGCGCCGCCACCCACGGGCCCCGGAGCGCCATGGTTGGGAGACGGCACGTGGCAAGACGGAGCCACATTGGAGGAAACTTGGAGGTCGCTATGGCAACCGCATGCGCAGCTAGCAAAAGCGAACGGCCTGGGTCCGGTGGCAAAAGCGTCCCGTCCGGAAAATACGATTCATTGGGGAAGGTTCCGCCTCATCAAAGGGCTCTCTGGCAGACAGGACGTCTGTTTCAACCACATACCTTCATGCTGTACATATACCGCAGGCAACCACTGGAGTCTGCCACGGGGCAGAGGGGAAGATGGCTGCCAGTGCTAGGGTTGTCCGAGCAAAAACTGGAGAGGGCTGCTGTACCTTTACTCCCTGAGGGGAATTGAGCAGGTGTTGCTTGTCGCACCGCCTGGTAACCAACAACACCGGCTGAAATCGCTCTTGTCTGGCTATGGGACTGGTGGGGCTCCCCTCCAAGCAAGTGTACACTGGAGAGCACGCCACTGGTCGTTGCTGTGGACCTTCGAACGAACCGTGTCGACTTTTGGCGCCTCACCAGGGTTTCCTGGAAAGTTTTGGCCAAACGGGGTTTGCCTTTCCCTTCCCCTGAGGCTGCTCAAGGTTTCCCTGGCTGAGCTGGGAGTCGAACCCCGGCCTTCACAATTACAGACCATTTCCGCACTAGAGTGTTCCAGTGCTATTATTCCACTTTCAACATCCCATGGAATCCTGGGGTTTGTCTCAAAGGCCTCTCCCTAAACTACAAACCCCAGGATTTCATAGAATGTTGAAAGTGAAATAATAGCACTCTAGTGTGGAAATGGTCACAGCTCAGTGCTCAAATCACTACCCCATGTTGGCACACAAATGAAAGCTGGGTGAGGTATCTCATGACTCCCTTGCTGGATAGTTTGTAGATATAAATTATATAAACTATAACTATGTTATATAGTTTATAGCTATAAACTATGTTGTAGCTATACAACCAGAAGAAAGGTTTCAAATATTGGAGACAATTTAATATTTCAGTACTATTGGCCAAGGACTGTATGTGTTCCTAGGCTTTCAGCCTGTTTACTCTCAGAGAAACTGATGGGAATGGTAAAATCTGTGGTGCCTCATTACTATTATTTATTTATTTACTTATTTATTTCTATCCTGATTTTTTCCCAGTTCCGGACTCAAAAGTGGTTTATAACAAATTTAAAAGCATATCATTAAAAATCCACATGTTACAAAAGTTAAAATGAATAATCAAAAATCATCAAAAAATAATAAATCATCAAAGAACTAAAACCAAATTAAAACATATATCATTAAAATGCACACACACACATGAGAACAACAATTAGCAAGATTATTTGATGGGATGGACCTTATATAGTCAATCATCAAATGCCTATAGAAACACAAAAGTCATTACTTGTCTGCGAAAAGAAAGTAGGGAGGGTGCTAATCTAACTTCTCTGGGAAAGACTTCCAGAGTCTGGTGGCAGCCATTGGCAAAATCCTCTCCTGTGCTCCTACCAGATGTACCTGTGAGGTGGTGGGACAGAGGGAAAGGCCTGTCCAGCGGACCTCAAAGCACGGGCTTGTTCTTAAAGGAAAATATGGTCCTTCAAATAACCTGGACCTGAGCTATATAGGCCAAGGCACAGTGTGCAAAGGCTACTGTTAAAAGCTGAGCCATCTCTATTTGACTTGGGATGAGCACATGTATTTTAGTGTTGAAATATGAAATAAGTTTTCTTTTTCATATTTGTGGTTTACTGAGGCCAAAGAGCTCTTTGGTTGAGAATTCTAAATGCCACCTCCAACTACAAACTCCAGGATTCCATAGGATGTTGAAAGTGGAATAATAGCACTGTAACAGTGTAGTGCGGAAAGGCCCAAAGAAGGGTCTTGGTGCACAACAGCAGCGACTTCTGTTATCAGATCAGCTCAACAGTGAAATCTTTTGCCTTGGAGTGTGGTGAAATCTCGGTCTTTGGAAGTTCTTAAGCAGAGGTTGGATGGCCATCTGTTAAGGATGCCTTGATCGTGCATTCCTACATAGAGCTTTAAGAGACCACAACAGCCATCAAGTCCAACCCCCTGCCATGCAGGAAGACACAGGCTCTTTCCACACCTTACTTTTTCTGGTGTTGGGGTGCAGGGATCACGCAAGCAGCCTCTGGCGAGAGGCTCTCGCATTGCTGCTGCTTCAGCTCTGCATGAGCTGCCTGCTCGCATGACAGCCCAGCCTCTTCCTTCTGCAGCGCAGCCTGGGAGTTTCCCAGGCTGTGCTGGGGCAGGAAGCACGACCGGCATGGCTCTGGAGGTTCTGCACGCCAGGTAAGTGTGCGCGGGGCCCAGGAGCAATGCGTGATTGTGCACCATTTTCAGCTTCCACCCGAAAATGAAAAGGTGCGCGATCGGTGCCTGCCCACTCCTGGAGCATCATGTGATTGTAAGTGCATCGTGCAGATCGTTCGTCATAATTGCGCAATGCTCCAGATGCCCTTTCGCATGGCAAATGCCATGCGGAAAGGGCCACAGCCAAAGCAATCATGACATCCAGCCTCTATTTGAAAACAAAAACAAAAAACAAGAAGGAGACTCCACCACGCTCTGCGGCAGTGGATTCCACTGTCTAACTGATCTGATAACAGTGGTCACTGCTACTGTGACTGCCAGATCCTTCTTTGCCTGCACATATGTTTCTGGAGAATTTATACACTGCTTAATTGCTTTTCTTATACCTTGTAAATGGAACTCCCACTAAGAAAAATGTTGTTTCAAAATTACTGATAAAAGGAGTGACCTGCTCCATAACTCGAGGCCGTTCACATGTTTTGGACAGCAACTCCCTCCCACTCTATTCAGTACAGCTCATGGTGATACATGATGGGAGTTATAGTCCAGAAATATCTGGGAGACTGCAGGTTCCTCACCAGTGCTTTAAAGCTTCTGTACTCAATAAAGTGTAATCAAAATATACTCAAACACTAATGAAAGTGAGTTCACCTATAAAAAACATAAGTGTGATGAACTCACCAGTTGCTCCTTATGCACAATATGGCCATCAATTGTCTTGGTAATTTTAGTCAAAACCTCCGAAGTTAAATCTACTGGGTGCTTTGTCTCTGTAAATTATATTGTGCCTGAACTCCATGCTAGGGCAGATAGATCCAAATATAAAGAATGTTCATATATCTGTGTATGAGAGAGTATGTGCGTGGTGTACTGATTTGAGTGTTGGACTACAGCTCCGGGCTTAGAGTTCAAATCCTTTCTTGGCCATGGAAATCTATTGGGTGACTTGGCTAAGTCAATTCTCTCAGCCTCAGAGGAAGGCAAAGGCAAATCCCCTCTGAACAAATCTTGTGATAGGTTTGCTTTAGTGTTGCCCAGTCAGAAACAACCTGAAGGCACACAACGACAATGCACATTAACTGTATTCAAAACCCATATCTCTCTTTGTGTAAGACAACCAGCGATTTTAAGAGCCTATAGTGAGAATCAGAAGAAGCACACAGAAAACTAGACAAAAAATTCTTCAAGGAAGTGGTTTAGTGGAAGTGAAGATGTCTAGGGAAAGTTTAGTGATTTCTATGATGTTCAGAGCAGAACTATGGACACAACTTTTGCTTTAACCCAAACTTAAGAGTGCAGAATGTTGGAAAAGTTACTTTTTGACATTACCTTTGCCTGGGAGATTCTGGGAGTTGTAGTCCCAGTGACCTTTCCAAACACCATAAAGTATACAGATTGAATTTCAGAGCCACACACTAGGAGGAGTCCTCTATACAGTCGGTTGCTTTTCTGGCCACTACCCTGAAAGCACAAAGACTTAGGCCATTTCCACATTAGCCTGTTATAGTGCTGTTATTCCACTTTCAAAATCCAATGGAATTCTGGGATTTGCAGTTTAGGGAGGGCCCTTAGAATTCTCAGCCAGAGAGCTCTTTGGTACAAACCCCAGAATTCCACAGGATGCTGAAAGTGGAATCATAGCACTATAAACAGTGTAGTGCGGAAATGGCCATAGTATTATTATTCCACTTTCAACATCCTATGGAATCCTGGGGTTTGCAGGTTAGGGAGGAGCCTTAGGCCCCTCCCTAACCTGCAAACCCCAGGATTCCATAGGAGGTTGAAAGTGGAATAATAGCACTATAAGAGTGTAGTGTGGAAATGGCCTCTGTCAAAGGCTGCGCTCAAGACACGGGCAGAGAAGGCAGCTTGGCAGCCCTGCGCCCCGGCACCAGCCTCCCCTCCCGCCTGCGCCCAGCGGTTGCCACTCCGAGCCGGTAGGCGCGTCGGTGCCCCTCCTCCGAGAGCAAGCCGGGCCCCAGCAGTCGCAGCAGCTCCGCCCCGGCTTGCCCTGGCGGAGTCGAGCCTAGCTGGGCTCCCAGCGCGATCTCTTCCGCCGCGGGGTGGAAGGCGGGGCCTCGCTTCCTTGGGACCGCACCCGGGATTTCTCCCAACGGCTCGCCGCTGTTTCGCTTTCCCTCGCCTCTTCCACGCGACGATCGCGCCGCAAAAGCAGGTAATCGACCCGGCTCCTTAACCGTGGCTTGCTCTGGCGGAGCTCCCCACGAGGGGGAGAACGTCGAAGGCAGCGGCTGAGTTGCAAAGGGGATGTTAGCGGCTTCCGAAGGGGCCGGGACCGAGGAGGATCTGAGCGGGGTCGGGGCGGCAATCGCCTTGGTCAGTTGGATGACCTTTCGGTCGCCACCGGGCTTATTCCCCGGCTGCAGGGAGGCTGTGCCTGCTTAGCCACAGAGCCTCAGTTCAGTATTGCGTGCCCTCTGCGGCGCCTCTTGCAGAGCAATCCCCAGATCTGACCTCGCGCATGGCAGCTCCGCGGAGCCAGGAGGTGAGCAACCAGCGGCCAGTGGGCGAAATCCGGCTAGGTCTGTGGTGCCCCATGGCCGCCCCTGCAGTGGGCAGCGGAGATCTAACAGGTGTGGAGAAAAGGGCGCCCCATGACACAAGGGCTTCCTGGCAATTTAGAAGTAAGGCTGCTAGCTGAAAGCCCTTCCCCTCCCAACATTGTTCAAAGTCTATAAGGGTGCCTGTCTGATCACTATCGTATTCTGACAAATTTACTTTATCCTCACTGGAGACTGATGATCCTCCCATTGTCAGTTGTCTAGTGCATTGACAAAGCGCAGGAGGAGAAGCAAGGAGCTGTATTGATTAACAAATTTCTGATTTCTTTCAGCAAAACAAGGTAGCAGGAGCTCAAGCTAGGGGCTAAAACCAGTAACTCTAAGGCCTGCTGTGTGCATGTTTTAAAAGGGCTATTAAGGATCAACAAAGTAGTTGTTAAAGCTCAGTAAATAACTAGGTTAAGCATGTTAGAGTTATTTTAAAAGGAGGCTGGCTCACCTTTCACACAGAAATAGGTATCTCTGGAATATATATATATATTTAATTTGTATGCTTCTTTTCTCCCTGACTGGAACCCAAGGCAGTGCCTAGAGGCAGTCTATTAAAACATGTTCACAATCAAATTTAGAAACAATTAATATCTCCACATGGAACAGTATAAAATCATTTTTAAAACATACAAGTTTTAAAAGGTAACTAAAACGTCCCAATTCTAAGAAGCTCTCTTGCTTATATATTAAAAGGCTGCTTAAACAAAAAGGTCTTTGCCTGAAAAGTGGGCTGGCCTCCTTTTAAAACTTCCTGCAGGCTCAAAGAAGGGAACGGTATAGTGGGATGGTATAAAAGAATGTGCCTTTTAATAAGTCTACCTCACAAAACATATCGAAGACAAAGCTTTGGAAAATAAATGTTGATGGGGAATCTAAGGGGTGATTTCACTCCACACTGTTTGCATGTTGAGATGCTTCACCTGTTGAATTTCTGCATGTCATCCCAGTATAAAAGGCCTTAATTTCTCTGTCTCAGTGCTAAATGAAGATAGAGAAAACTTTATCAGTTGCTCAGAAAGTGAGCAAATAGTGTGTAGGAGATTTTTATCTGCTTCAGAAGTTGCTTCTGAAGAAGACAGGTATCTGACTTGTAGAAGCAAGTGCCGATTCTGACATCCTGAACTTCTTGAAGAAACAGGAGTGATGTATTTGTGAAAGATTGTTTGCTAAGCTGAAGCATTTTTAAAACAAGACATTTAACACAGATTTCTAAGAGGTGATTAGCACTGGAGACAGCACAAAATTTTAAGATTGCTAAAGGCCTAGATCTGCACAGGCTTTAAGATACTGGTGGATTTAATTCTATAAAATATGCCTTCCTCTCCTTAAGCAAAATTATCATCTACGTGGGTTTTTGTTTGTACATAGGAGTGGCACCCTCACCCCACCCTGTTCTTCCACCTTTACCAGGATTCCAATATGCAGAAATCCAGCAGGTAGTGTCAGACCATTTCTGCACTACGCTGTTATAGTGCTATTATTCCACTTTCAATATCCTATGGAATCCTGAGGCTTGCAGTTTAAGGAGGGGCCTTTAGAATTTGCAGCCAGAGAGCTCTTTGGTCTCAGTAAATGACAAACCCCAGAATTCCACAGGATGTTGAAAGTGGAGTAATAGCACTGTAACAGTGAAGTGTGGAAATGGTCCCAGTAATGGAGTAAATTACTTGTTTGGCTTTTGAACATCAGGTACTATCAAAAAGGCATAACAATTCTACAATCCACTTGTTTGATGGGCTGGTAGAGGCTGTGCTAAAAGATTAACAAAGCAAGAATTGAAAGAGTCTCTCTTTAATGTGATCAACATTTACAACTTGGAGTGAATCAAGAAAATTGAAAAAGACCTAGAACCCAGAGAGTGAAATAATCCAGCAAAGCAGAGCTAATTTGGGAAGGGGGCACCTTTTGCTTGCCTATGCTGAGTACTGGCCTTGCATAATCCATAGGAGCTAACAGGAATAAATAAAACCGGTACCAGCTTTCTTTTCAATCAGACTCATCATGGTGAGATTTAAAGCCAGAAATTAAGCAGCTGGAATTTTCATCCCCACTCAGTTCCATCCTAAGCAAGGTTTATTTGCTTATTTCTGGCACGCCAAATCACTGTGCTCCCTTCTTCTGTTCACTCACTGTATTCAGGGATGACCATCTGATCCAGTAGCAAAATGCAACATTCAGAACACACATTGTGGTCATGTTCTTAATAGGTACCACAAAGGCGGAAAGGGACTATTTTTCAAAACTCACTGGTTGTTTTGTTAGGCAAGGATAGCAATCCAGTAGAAGAGTGACAGTGTGGGAATCATGGACCTGTGTCTTATTTGATGTTTGCTTCAGTTGGTGTTTAAGGTGGTCTTGAGGGAGAATAAACAGGGAGAGGGAGGGGAAAAAAGGGAATGTGCCAGTGCCTTTAAGACTAACTGGTTTTTGTTTTAGCATGAACATCGCAGGATTTAAACTCGCTTCCTCAGATGTAATACAGAATGAGAGATAGTTGATAAAGAGGATTTAGGAGAAAGGCAGTAACATTTCCACTTCCATTAACAGTAACAAAGTAACTTCCTTGAGTTCTAGACTGACTTGTGCAAGGTTGAAACTGCTTTGTAGGAAGAGCATAGTGAGTCTCTACTTGCTGTACTTTGACTTAATGGGGAATTTTGTGAGCTACATAGGCAGAGTATTTGGTTTTCTTTTCTACTCGGCTGATTGTAGCTTGGCCGTCACCCTCTAGTTATCTATTCTTTCATTATGGGGCTGGGGGCTTAGAAGTTAAGTGTTTTGTAGAAATAATAATTAAATTTCTGCTACTCTTGTAAGTCCATTTTGGTTAAATATTACACAAAGGAGTGCATAAATTCATAGCAGCAATTCAGTAGCAGCATGACATGGAAAGATTACATAGAAAGCAGGATGATAAGGCTGGAAACCTATGTAACCATTTGCATAACATATCTTATGAAACAAGTCAGATTTCATAGGACAACTTAATACAAGGGCAAAGCTGCTTGTTTAACTTTTGTCACTTTGTGTGAACTGTGTCTCTTATTCTGGAGTTGACTGCTGTTCCTGTTAGGCTGGTTGCACAAGCATTATAAGTACTTACACAACCTCTGCCCTATTTTATAAAGATATTACAAAAAGGATTCAAATGATAGTGAAGAAAAGAAGGGAGGAGTTTTCCTCCACACTTTCACCTCCAGTATGCGGGTGGAGTTGCTACCTGGATAAAAAGGTAGGAACTCTTGTTAGAGGCATTTAGAGCTGTATATACAGTGGGCCCTTGGTATCCAGTAGGATTTGGTTCAAAGTCCCCCCATGGATGCTCAGGTCCCATTATGTACAATGGTGTAGTAAAATGGTGTTCTTTATATAAAATGGCAAAAATCAGACTTTGCTTTGTGAATTTAAAAAAAAATATTTTCAATCCATGGTTGATTGATCTCTGGATACAGAATCCATGCCTATGGAGGGCTGACTGTACTCCACCTCCGACTGTACTCTCTCCATTGGCATTTCATTGGCAGTGACAGGAAAAAAATAATAAATCTAGTGAAGTTTACTGGGCATTGTTGTCTAAGGGTATGGAAACTCAGGTTTAAATCCTACATGCAACAGGATTGAGATTTGGGGACCCCTCTCCCCTCCAGCTCCTCATAAACCTACTCTGGAATGTTTCCCATCCCCCTCCCAGCAGGATTGTCAGGCATGCAGAGTCTTAGTCATGGATGGTCCTCCTGCCAGTGATGGAAGCAGCTTCCACCAGCAGATGTGCACCATTGCAAATTGACTTTGGATAGATTGGATAGATTGGAGAGCTGGGCCAAGGCTAACAAAATGAAATTCAACACAGAAGTGTAAGGTCCTACACTTAGGTAGAAAAAACGGAATACAGAAATATAGGACGGGGGACACGTGGCTGGATAGCAGTACGTGTGAAAAGGATCTAGGAGTCTTCATAGACCACAAGCTGAACATGAGTCAGCAGTGTGATGCGGCAGCCAAGAAGACCAATGCAATTCTCGGGTGCATCAATAGGAGTATGATGTCTAGATCGAGGGAGGTACTAGTATCACTCTACTTTGCTTTGGTTAGACCTCATCTTGAATACTGTGCCCAGTTCTGGGCACCCCAATTCAAGAAGGACATGGTCAAGCTGGAGCAAGTCCAGAGGAGGGCGACCAAAATGATGAGGGGCTTGGAAGCCATACCCTATGAGGATAGACTTAGAGAGCTGGGTATGTTTAGTCTGCAGAAGAGAAGGTTAAGAGGGGACATGATAGCCATGTTTAAATATTTGAAGGGATGCCATGTAGAGGAAGGAGAGGGCTTGTTTTCTGCTGCTCCAGAGACCAGGACAAGGAGCAATGGACTCAAGCTGCAGGAAAGGAGATTCCACCTGAACCTCGGGAAGAACTTCCTGACAGTCAGGGCTGTCCGGCAGTGGAATATGCTGCCTCGGAGTGTAGTGGAGTCTCCTTCCTTGGAGGTTTTTAAGCAGAGGCTGGATGGTCATCTGTCGGGAGTCCTTTGAGGGTGTTCCTGCATGGCAGGGGGTTGGACTGGATGGCCCGTGTGGTCTCTTCCAACTCTACATTTCTATGATTCTATGACTTCCAAGGTTCAAATCCCTACTTACCTGTGAATCTAACTGAGCAGGTCTCAGGTGAACCAGTTGCTGGGAAATATGGGAGGGCTCTGTGGCATCCAGATCCTCTTTAAGGGGTTCCTGAAGACAGGTAGTTGGCCTCTGTGGAGGCTTAACGCCAGACTAGATAGGCCTTTAGCCCAGTGGAATCTGGCTCTTCGTTGCTCTTAAATACAGTAAGGCCAGACTGCAGAGAAAGGCAGGACTCCAGTACTCCTGACAGTAGTGTTGAAGAGTGAAGCCACTTATTTGGAAATTCTTGCTTTTTAAAAACCATGATATATGCAGGAATCCTGTCCTTTTTGCATCTGGTCACCCCTTTCTTAACCCTATCTCGCAGGACTGTTGTAAGGTTCAGATGAAACACCATTTTGTATACCTGTACATGGAAGTCAGGCAAGTGTGTGTAACTCACTTCGATTGCCTTGGGCTGACAGCAGTTATTGTTTCAGGAAAGGCAAAAGAACAATCCACTAGCCTTACCTGTGTTTTAGAGCATGGTGTTATATTCTTTAGGAGGATCTTGCACACTCTGTTTTCTCTGGGGAAGAATCACAACAACAAATGCTCTTACAGTGATACTTTGCATTTTAATGTTATCCAAAAGTGGACTTTGGGCCTTGCTGTGAATCTCTCATCCTACAGGCAGACAGGTAGGTGTATATATCCAGTGACTCCCCCGTCTAGCATGAAATCATAAATGAACCATGATCTATAGTTATTATCTACTTTTGATCTCAAATAGACCAAATTTACAGCTTTTGCACCAGCTGGCTATTGTCCTTTTTATTTTTTTTAAAGACATTTTATAGGTGTTCATGAATTAATTGTAATGGAAATTGTACAACAGATGTTAGCTCATAGATATACAAAGAAGAAAGAATACACAATTATATTTTAAGATAATAGCATTGGGTGGTGGCAGGTACATCACTGTCAGGAAGTGGTGCCACACTCCATGTCAGGAATTTGCCTGTTTCTCTTTGCTTTGAGATCTCTTGTTACTCTTGCCCCTTTGCACCATTTTACACACTGAAATGGAGCTGGCAGCTATAATAGAATTGCAGAGATATTTGTATCCCTAACAACTGGAGAGTTTCCATTAAGCTCTGGATGCTCAAATCCAGGCTCATTAGGGCAAAGGTATGGGACCCACTTTTGGTGCGAGGGCTTAATGTTTGAACTTATGAGGCAAGAACAGAGAGGTTTTGCTTCTAGAGAAAATGAATTTCTAGCATCTCTTTTTCTAGAAACAAAACACTATTCTGTACCTGGTCAATATAGTGTCTGCTTTTTAAATATACTGCAGTCAGTATAAGGTGGTTCAACAATTGAAAATCTCAAATATAATATCAGAATGAACTTTGGAAGCCCCTAAAAGATCTTAGTTTCATATGCATTTGTCACAACCTTGTTTCTTTAACTCTCTGTCTTATTTGTGTCCACCATGTTTCTCCTCCGTCCTTCCCCCGTAACATTTCCCATTTCTTAACTGTATTTCTGTTTGCTTTCTTTTGGGCCACCTGCCAAGGCATCTGCTTTCCAACATGCAAGTCTTTTGGTATTTCCTCTTCTTACAAGCTGAAGAATACATGGCAGACATCCTACATAACTGTTTACTGACCAATGAGTTGTTCAGAAATTTAGATACTTTTGGAGACTAATCATACAGGGACTAAAGTCTGACTGTGAAGGGTAAACATAGGGATGTCAAATGGAAATTCTTTGGGTCTGGGAACAAATATGAATTTCAGAAGCCAGTTTCATTTTGTGTATGTTTTTCTCAGATGAATCTTTTGATGTGTTGGTCTTTTTCCATGACTCTGCTACTTTGCCTGTAACAGCAACATGACACATGTTTTAACAGTGGAAAAACAAAGTTATGCAGGGGAAAAAAAACACACTAATTTAACAGTAATCTTATACAGACAGACACAGATAGAGCTGCATGGCAGAAATGTGCCAAAGATGTCAATTAGGAATAAGCACTCATTGGCTTCAACTTCTTTTATGGTGGAGCTCCTGACTATGGCCATTTCTGCGCTAGACTGTTATAGCGCTATTATTCCACTTTCAACATCTTATGGAATCCTGGGGTTTGCAGTTTAGGGAGGGGCCTTTGAGGCCCCTCCCTAAACTGCAAGCCCCAGGCTTCCATAAGATGTTGAAAGTGGAATAATCACGCTATAACAGTCTAGTACGGAAATGGCCTATGTTTATTACCTGCATAACATTCACATGTGAAGAGCATTTCGCAACACAGAGCTCTAGTAAGAAGGCCTGATGTGATCATTTGTGCCTATTATGCAACTAAGTAAATGAACAGGAGCAGGGGGAGGTGTTCACAGTAATTTTTAAAATGGTAGACCTAGTAACTGAACAGTAGCCAGGAGAAGTAACTTGTGGGGGGAAAAGAACAGGAAAAAACATTCTCTCATATACCATCACAAACCCATAAAGATGTCTGTGGAGGTCTCTATTTTTTCCCAGGCCTTCACATGGTTTCTTGGACTGAGTTATCGTGGCCTCTGAGAATCTCCTAAAGCAGGTCTACGCAGATAGAGCTTGCCACTATTAGTTTTTTGGATGATGTCTCGCAGAATCCACCAGTGAGCATGGACTAAAATGAGCTAGGAGATTCTTTCTCCCAGCAATGGATGTGCCTTCTGGATGTGTCTGCTCAACACAGTTGTACCAGTTTCATATCACTCAAAGGGTCATGATTCCATCCTATGGAACCCTGAGATTTGTAGTTTGCTAAAGGATTCAGAATTTTCTGCTAGAGTGCTCCAATCCTGTAAGTTTGGAGTAGGACACTAAAACTCTCTATCAGACAATTCTATATTCCTCACCAAACTAAAAATCCCAGGACTCCATAGGATGGAGAGGTGACATTTCAGAAACAGGTGGGTGGAGTACATATGCACTTTGTGCTGCATTTACCTTGTTTCCAAAAGAGAGTTTGATACCTGTGATAAGAAACACTTTTGAGCAGTTAACTAAAACAAGTTGCACAGGTTTCTGTAGCGCCTTCCTGGGCCAGGCCCAAAATTTGATCTGTTGCCAGTTATAAAATACCTCTGACCTTTTCTGTTCCAGCCTCTCCTATTAGTGATCTTTTCATTTCAGCCTCTAATCCCCATGTGGCTTCTTATTTGGTATTTTCTCTGTAGCAGCTGAAAACTTTATGCCTTTCCCACTCCTCTTACTAAATAGCACTATTTAATCACATTTGCCTGCTCTAAAATGATGGCTCATATATACTTGTTGTAAAGAGATATTTTAAAATGTAGTTTTAAGGGCTTTGACATTCTGCTGACGAATTCAAATAAAGGGAGGAGAAGGCTAGATGTGAAAGCCAGCATGGTGTAATGGCTGGAGCAGTGAGCTCTGGAGACAGAAGTTGAAATCTTTGCTCAACCATGGAAACTCCCTGGGTGATCTTTTGCAAGTCACACTTTTCAGCTTCAGAGGAAGGCAAAGGCAAACTCCTTCTGTCAAGAAAACTCTGTAATAGAGTCACCAGAAGTTGGAAGTGACTTGAATGCACAGAGCAACAAGAAGCACAGAAATAGTCACCAGATAATTGCAGTATTCTGTGGCAGTTTGCATGTGTGTGCGCGCATTACAGTTCAAAGGCAAGATTGGCCTTCACAGTGCTCTATGCTCAGTTGCAAGTCACTGAAGAGTAATCAAATGGGGATAAACATGCACATGTTAATTAGTTCACTCTTTGGTTTTGTTTAAAAGGTCCCAACATTTGACTATAGACTATATAGTCACAATGGGACTTTATCTGATCTTCTCCACTCTTTCTCTCTGCTCTTGGCTATTTTATTATCTCACCTCTTTCTAGCCAAAACTAAGGTCTGGAAACCACCAGACTGATTATTCTTCATGACGAAAGAATTCCTGCCCCAGTTTCAAAATGCCTTGAACTAAATCAGCCAGAAAGCTTAAAAATGGGCTTGAACAAGGCCTAGTTTATATCCTGCCTCTGTGGTCTGTTACCCTGCTCATGTCTTTGAATCAGAGCCTGCAAAAGTTATTGTTTTAGACTACACTTCCCAGAATCTTCAAGACCCATGGCTGGAGGATTTGCAGACCGTTTCCAAGCTCTGTTTTGAATAAAGTGTTGTGGGGCATTGCTTAGCTGAACATTTACCAAATATAATGCACATGGATTCATTGTTGCAGATAGGTGGAAATTTCCAGGGGTTGTGTAGATTTCTGCTATTCCAAACAGAATCCTGGAAGATTTGTAGCTTGAGAAAAAGTGATAGAGCATAATTTGTGAGTCAAGAGCTTGGGACTACTGTTCCACAATCCTCCAGGCAGCTGGAGGATTTTGGGAGCTGTAGTTTAAAAAAGTAGTTTTCCCAAGGTCTGAAAAAGAGCCCTGTGCAAGTAAACCAGGCATCTATACAGATGAGCATTCTGGGCATCCAAGTGGTGTCTAGAAGGCCACCCCAGGCAAGAAGACAGCAACTGCCCTGCTGCCCCCGAAACACTCCTCCCCCCCCGGCTGGTGTTCAGAGGCCAAAAGCTCATAGCATTTTGTGTAAGACTTTGTTATCCCTCAGGAAGAGAGATTTATTTTTAGTTGTATATTTACTTGATGTTTCTCTCTGCTTTCTTCCAATATGGGAACTAGTATGGGGCTCACAATAGATTAAAGTAAAATATGGCTAAACCTCAGTTATAATAGTAAACAAAACCTTAAAACAATAAATTATTTTATTAAAACAGCACTAACTTAAAACAGAGAGCCGGTGTGGTGTGGTGATTTGAGGGTTGGACTATAATCTTGGAGACTAGGGTTCAATTCTCTTTGCAGCCATAGAAAGCCACTGGGTGATCTTGGTTGTATCACACATTCTCAATCCCAAAAAACCCTATAATAGGTCCACCTTAGGATCACCATAAGTCAGAAACAACTTGAAGGCACACAACAACAACAACAACATAAAATAATGCCAAAGCATTTGAAACCTAACAACGAGAATGAAAAGAGACTCATGTGGCAGACAGGTAATAGGCAAAAACCTTTCTAAATTTCACCTACCAGTGGAAGGAGAACAGAGAAGGGACTGGCTTGCTCTCCTGTGGCAGGAGGTTCCACAGCCTGGGAGCAGCCACCAAAAAGGCTCTTTCTTGTATCCTCACCAAACATGCCTGCAATGGTAGTGCAACAGAGAGAAGGCCTTCCCTTGAAGATGTAGGCACACTCATTTAGGGACATCACTCTCTTTCAGATACTCTGACTCAAGCTGCATAAGGCTTCAGATGTAATAACCAGCACTTTGAATCATTCCCCAAAACAAAACAGTAGCCAGTTAATAAGTTCCATGTTACCACACTGATTCAGCAGTTTGGCCACTGCAGTTTGGACCCACTGAAGCTCTCCAAACAGTTTCCAGATGAAGCCTTAGGGATTAGCAACAGGTATCCCAAGACCTAAGAGATATTGTCTACTCTCCCTCATCTAGGTTGCCTACAAATGGAAGAGGTCTCCTACGGCAGGAGTGCTGCCTGTGACCAGCTTGCTTATAATCTAGGGACAATGTGGTCCAATGGGGGTCCCCTCCATCCCCTTACTGGTTAGCAATAGGAGTTTTAAGGCTTGGAATGTTCTCCTATGTTAAGTCTTGTTTGCTGCATATATGTTCCTGGTACATGCAAGGCCAGGTCTCATTAAGTGTTTATGTTTGTGTGTGTTTGTTGCAGAATCTGTAATGGAAGCAGTAGAATCCTGGGCCCCCCTAGTTGGCTTCACCCTTCTGCCCAATGCAGGAAGCATTTGGGGAGCGAGGATTGTCAGGAAAGAAATTCCTACATGGTATGAAAGCCTGGAGAAACCTTCCTGGCGCCCACCTAACTGTGTGTTTGCACCTGTGTGGGCAACTTTATATTCATCAATGGGGTATGTAGTTCATTCATTTCCTTGGTTATTTAAACAGCTACATTTATGCTTTTTTAAAAGTTGTGCACCTGTTTTCTGGAAATTCTGTGGAACTTTCTTCTGACTTTGGACATTCCATCAGGATGTTGTCAATTTGCCTGGCTGTATTCCTAGGAACTTAGTTTTTAAATGAAAAAGAAATGCAGATATCGTCAGTATGCTGATTTCTTGCCCAGTACAGTGGCTTTTCTGTACTTGCTTGGACTCTTACATTGCCAGTGTTGTGTGGTGATTTGAGTGTTTGAATAGGACTTTGGGAAACAAAGGTTCAGATCCTTGCTTAGCCATGGAAATCTCCTGGGTGACCTGGGACAAGTCACATTCTCTCAGCTTTATAAGAAGACAGTGACAAACTTTGCCAAAAGCATCCAAACAACCAACCATAAAAGGATTTACATAAGTCAGAATTGACTTGAAGGCACACATTGACATCAAAACTTACCCACAAGCTTGGCTTTAAAACTTGCTGTCTGAACATAGATGGCCTCAGTGGCTCCAGTAAGTTCTAATAATATTATAGTTGTTTTAATTTGTAAGCTGTTGTGAGTCCTGGTTAGGAAAAAAGGGTCTGGGGAAAAACAACTGTTGTTCCGATATTGGTAGATGCTCTGCAAGCAATTCCAAATGGACTAACAAAATGTCTGAATGAAATTGCCATAGATGGATAACAGTAGTACAATCACAAAAAGTGACACTACTTGGAAAATGGCACATTACCTGATAATATCTCAGTGATTCCTAGACTCTTGGATAGAATCTCAATTGTCGGTGGTCCAAAACTCCAGTCAGTAGTACTTGGTAGATTGTGAGAATAGTGATAATAAGGATGATAACAAAGATAATGCTGCTGTTGGGCTTCCATTTGGCCTAGCCAGCTCAGCCACTGGTGATGGACAATGGGAATTGCAGTCTGACATCTGAAGGAACAGGCGATACCCATTTCTGTTCTATAATGACCCTTAGCAACTCTCCAAGATTTTGGGCAGAAGTCTTTCCCAGCCCTGTGAGTGTTTGAATGCAGAGCAGTACCAGTGAAGTAGGACCATTTCTAATAAAATAAGAGTCTGATTGGAAGAGCTTTTTGGAATTATTAACAAAAGATAGCATTCAATGATATAAAGCTTTGTAACTACATATGCTGTCAGTGGCAGAAGAAGTGACATATGAGTGGGACGGAATCAAGCCTGAAAATATTGGTCTGTAGGCAAAGAAGCAACAGAGCAGATAAGACAAAGAAAGACTGAATTAGGGAAACCTTAATTGGAGAAAATACTAATAGGACACGGCCACAAAGCCCGGAAAACCCACAACAACCTATGGATTCCAGCTGTTGAAAGCCTTCGACTTTACATCGAAACCTTAATTACTTGTCTTTCCCTATATCAGCAGCGTTCAGAGAGCCTGTTCTTTTAGCTACCATTTCTGTCATGTCCTTCCTTCAGGAAGCTTCCTTGTGCAAAATGTGCCTGCAGATTTCTCCAGTTCTGACAGTGCTTTAAGACAAACTACTCATTTCTCTCCTTAGAAGTCCCATCCAACACTTTCTTGCAAGCCAGCATGTATTTTCCAGCTCTAGTCATAGTGCCATTTTCAAGCAAGGACTTGTTCAGGGACTGGCTGTTCAGGTGACATGTAGCCCTGCCCTTCTGCTCTTGTTTTTCTGGTGAATGTATTGAAAGCAGGAATTAGGAACCTTGCCATTGATTTGCTTCCTCACATTCTTTCAGCCTCAGAGGAAAGCAAGGGCAAACTCCCTCTGGAAATAAATTGCCAAGAAACCTCCTGATAGGATTACCTATCAGCTGTCATAAGTCAGAAATGACTTAAAGGCACACAATAGCAAGAACAAACTCACACTGCAGGAGGAATATGTTAACTAACCAGGAAGTTCTGTTGGTTCAAGCTGGTTGCTTCTATAAGATTGCATGTGTTTGGATGCCACCTTGTGGAAGAGATTGGAAACCCGTTTTTTAAAGCACATTGCTTTAGCAGATGTAACATTTTTTAATTAATACAAGTTCTGGAAAAGCTGCAGATGCATATTATTGGTGGAAAATGCATTATATACCAAAATGGTATGTACCAAATTGTATATAATGCATTTTGCCTTTTGATGCATTTCCCCTTATTCTTTTAGCTACCATTTATTTGTCCTTCCTTCAGGAAGCTTGCAATCACAGAAGTTAGCTGAAAACCTGACTGAAGGTCAACCTAGATGCTAAGAACAAATAATAAAGCAATGTAGTTTAAAGGTATGCATTTGTAGTACTATACAAAGAAAGCTGCACAGAGACTATGACTCCAGTATTCCCCATGGCTGGGTTGTGCAGCTCTAGTGCCACAGGCAAAGCTATCACACTTTATCGCCCAGGATCAGCCATTGATGCTATCTAGAAGTAACAGGAAGTCACCTCTAGTTTCCACTTCCAGGTTTTTAGTTGGTTTTTGGCCAGTCTTTGACATGTCTCCATCAGATGGCACATTATGGAAAATCATTTGCCAGAATTTTAAAAAATTGTTTGGGGGAGCTGGAAGCTTTGGAACATCTGGGGGGACTTTGGGGGGCAAAGATACTGCATACAGATTACAGGTTTCCCTTCCCTCCTGGTAAAAAACAGAGGAATGAGCACTTCACAGCTTGTAATAGCCTTATGACTGTAGTGTTTAGGGTTTCTGTGCCATAACATAAACATATCAATGGCTTTTAATGTCGATGTATCCAGTTCATTTTCTGACAGTGAGATTCTTTTCTTCTCAGATATGGTTCTTACCTGGTGTGGAAAGAATTGGGAGGCTTCAATGAAAAATCCATGGTTCCACTGGGACTCTATGCAGGAAACCTCGCATTGAACTGGTCATGGGTTCCCATATTCTTTGGAAAGCATGAAATAGGATGGGTAAGTTTAACAGTGGGTAGATATTGACTGAGATCCTGTGCTGTCTGCTAGAAAGGGCTGTAGGGCCTACTGGGCAACTTTCTATGAAAGTGGGGGCCAGGCACTGGTAACAGAACTGTGGAAGAAGGGGGAAAGGAAGAACTTTTAAACTAATTAACATCTGTCTGACCTTAAGTGTCTCTGAACTTTTATTTAAAGCATTAATTCTCAACGGGAAAGAGAACGGTGACTGGGTAGCTTGACTCATCTTTAGGATTTGTTCCTCTCTCTTGCTGCTAGGAAAGAGTCATACAATGAAGCTCTTACAATATTTTTCAAAAGATCCCCCCTACACACTGCACATGATTACATTATGGATCCACATGTGGGAGTGATAGTAGTTATCCTATAGAGAATTTAAAAGAATCTGGGAAATTTGTGGAGGATGCCTTTAGTCATGATAGTTAAGTAGAATTGCCATGCAGTCTGTACCTCAGTGCCTGGACAAAATAGGGGGTTCCTATCTCCTTTATGTTTTATAGTAGTTAGATCTTTCAGTGTGAAATACCAGCCTGACAGTTTTCTAAGCTACTTCCTTTGTTCTTGTGTGAGCAACAGTTTTCACTGGAAGTCAAGGTAAAGGTAGGTGACAGGTGAATTAATAATGCTTTTTCCTTCCCCTACTTTCTAAATCTCCCTTTAGAGTACATACTGACAAGTTGATGGAGAGTCTAGGATCAAGTGTGTGTATGTGTGTGAGAGAGAGAGATGGAGAGACATATTTCCATTTTCACCACCATCAGAGCCTTCTTGACAGCATCTTAAATTCCCAGTCACCTTTTTGAACTGATGACCAAATTTTGTATTCTGGTTTCTTGGCAATATTGATTCAGTGGAGATGAGTCTTCTGTTAGCTCAGTTCAGGTCCCTTGGCCATTTGACAGTAGAGTATGGTGCTGGGTCTTGCTACAAAGTCCAAACTATGTCATAACTTTATGCAGCTGGCTTGAACCTCATTGTACTGAGTGGGACATATTTGTCTCCCAGAGTCAGATGTGGTTGCAGAATTCATACAAAACTGGACCTATGAAGTAAGCATTTTAGGACATTGTCACTTGAAGATACAGAAACAGTTGCAGATTTCAACAATCTGCAATGTGCAGTTTTTTCCTACAGATGGGAAAAAAGGCTAGGACAAAAATTGCCCCAGCAAATGTATATTTTTCCACTGAGGTACTTTTTTGTCTGTGAGCCTGCATGGCGTAGTGGTTTGAGTGCTGGTCTGTGACTGGAAACCAGGGTTTGGGTCCCTGCTTGGACATGGAACCCCACTGCGTGATCATGGACGAGTCACACTCAGCCTCAGAGGAAGGCAAAGGAAACCCCCCTCTGAACCAGTCTTGCGGAGAAAATCCTGTGCTGTATGTTGGAATTGACTTGAAGGCACACAATGCTTTTTTGTCCCACACAAAATGTCCCGTGAGATTTTGTGCTTAAATTGTTATGAAGAGGAGCTCATGAGAAGCAGTTTCTTCTGCTCTGCACAGAGATGGGATGTCAGCAGTGTGTGTACACTCACTTGATCCTCTCCAGGAAGGCTGAGTAGAGGAACTGATGTCATCAGAAGCCAAGATGGGAAGACCTGGTGCAGACATCCCCAGACAATTCTCTGTAGATCAGCCAGGAACATTCAGGGCCCAGAAAGGAAGCAAAGAGTGGTAGAAACCTTTGACATATTTCTTGCAGAAAGCATCCTTTGTCACATATCTATTCTGTGAAAGTAATATGCATGATGTGTAGTAAGACAGTACAATCCTCCCTCCACGTTTGTGGGTTTAGCTTTCATGCGTTTGATTATTTGCGAGGCATGTGCGTGCCTCTGCCCCTATTCTTCACCTCCTGTTCCCTTGTGTTTTGCCAGAGGAGAAGGAAGACAGGCACTCAGACAAAAGGCAAGGAAATGGGGAAAAGGCTTGCACAAGTCTTCCTTCCCCCATCCGGAGCCCCCCTCCTATTCCCTTGTCTCTGGCCCTGGCATTGAGAACTTGTGCTGAGGCAATAGGCAAGGGAATGGGGGACAGGAAGCCTTGCATAAGCCTGCCTTCTCCCCTCCAGAGGTCCCTTCTCCCATTCCCTTGCTTCTAGCCCCACTGAGCAAAGTGCAAGGGAATGTGAGGGGGATCACAAGAGGGAGTTATTTGCAGTTTTGCAACTTTCATGAGAGTTCTGCACCCTAAACCCTCATGAAGGCAGAGGGACCACTGTATATTCGTATTGGGTGAATGCAGTGGAATTGGCCTGAAGCTTTTTTTGTTGTTCAAGGCAAAGGATGTGTTTGAAATAGATTTTTATACTGCTCTGTGCTCTAGATTTCAATTAATACTGCATTCTAAGCTCCATATATTGTTCCAGGGACTGGTGACCATACTACTAACTACAGGAGCAGCTGCAGCAACAACAACAGTCTGGTATCATGTCAACAAAACAGCAGCGTATTTGATGTACCCTTACTTAGCCTGGTTAACTTTTGCCTCCGTGCTCAACTACCGCATCTGGAAGGACAATCCAAGTAAGAAACACAAGTAACTTGGATGCATTTTCCTAAAGCAAGCCTTGGCAAAAGCAGGACTTTTTTTATATAAAAAGAAATTATTTTCTAAAGTACTGTCCCATTGCTAAGCCATTTGCTGTGTCAGGCAACTTTAAAAAAAAACAAAATAATGTCTATATTCAGTTAACATGTAAATCTAGGTTTATGACACAAGACTGAAATAAAGTTCAGTGAGAGACTAAAATATTCTATGATTTTCAGCAGTGTGTTTGTAGCTCTTTTGTCCAAGGTCACAGTGGTGTTAATATAAGAATTGGGGAAGGAGGGGAATACATCCACTCCAATCCACCCTTGGCAGGATTTACTTTGAAGTTCATTCACACATGGAGACATTAGGGATTTTGAACCGACTTCATTTCAAGGCACAGTGATTAAGGAGTAGGCACGCTTCACCTCATGCGCTTCACCCCATGCTACTTGCGATGGTTTTGCGGCCACTGCGGATCTTGGAGCCTGTCTAGAATATTCCTTTAGAAAAAAAGCTATCAGATCAATGGGATCTCCATGTTTTCCTGCTGGAATTTTGTTAGGGGAAATAAAGGCCTGTTAAAAACTATCTTAAAAACATAAATATATTCTGCAGTGAAGTCTTCCACATGCTATGTGCTTGTTTAGGATATTCTTGGACTAAGCACCAAGTGTTAGAAACCACTGAATGCTGTCATAAGCTAATGATGCCCAGCCAGAGATGGAGGAAATACATGGACAAATTCAGCAAACTGAAGGCCGTATGAAAAGATCAAATTACATCTTAGTGAGCAATCACTTGATCCATTTTGTTAGAAGTTTTAAAAGCTGCCATGGCCTTTAATCCAGTGTCGCAATAAAGTGGACAAGATAGATGCAAAACTGGGAAAAATTCTGGTGTTGAAAAAACAAATTGAAGATGCAGTGACTTAAGATCTGCAACTTGAATCTTGTCTTACACAGAGCAGATGCTCTGTTTCTTAGGCAACATGCCTTCTTTATCAAGCATATTTCTTCCCCCAAAATGTTAAGTAGCACATTAAGCCAGAGTCCTGTTGGGGATGACTGGGATAAATAAGAATTATGGAAGTAGTTCTACTTTTTAGGAGTTACATAAGGGTATCTTAATCAGAGTTGAACAAGAGGCCTCATTATTGCTGTGTAACGGTGTGATCCAGTACAACTCTGGTGTAATATGACTAGTATAGCTGGCATGAATTTAAATAATGTGTGCAGGAGCTCAGCCTTACACCCTGGAATGGCCAGGCAGCTCCTACTGAAGCAGCCAATTGTATCTTTTTTCAAATAACAAATTCAGGAAAGTAAAAAGGTTTGGGTCAAAATGGTGTACATTTCCTCCTACACAGGATGAAAGAAATCCAAAAATCCAGAATATCAGAAAAGATGTCCAGATGCAGGTCATATCTGTAGCTGTCTGTGCTCAGACAAGTAACTTTAATCTCTTGCCTTAGATTTATAAGTGGGACAATGGCTGCAACCAGAACAAACAGGAAACTTCACAACAAACCTACTCACACAAGCCAGTATCAGGACACGAACAACCACAGATGCTAATTTGAAGGGTAGCAACAGACCGCACCAGCAAGCAATTTCTAATAATCAATTTGCATATCATTACAGTGTAAGTGAACATGGTGGCCAAGCTCTATTTCTCCATTAGTGTTTTAAAAAATAACTTGAGTGTTTTTACACCATTTGATTCTCTTTTCCAGAGACAATCTTTAACAGCAAGTCGTGAGCAAATGTTTCTAGACACAATTCAGGGATTTGGGGAGTTGTGATCCAAACAAGTAACATTAAAAAAAAAATCCTTCTTCTCACTTCTTTAAAAAAAGTTGAACATCCATCATTAATGTTCCTTTTGCCACAGGTGACAGCCTTATTATCTCAGAACAATGCTGTGTGATCAGAACAATTACAGTCCTGTTGAAACGGCTCCTATCATTGTGTCTATGCTGCTGTTCAGTCCAAGTGTAGAAAAGGTGAATGTCATACTAGTGAAAAATTCATTTGTCAAATAATCTCTTTTATGTTTAAAGCAAGGCATTTGTGAAGATATGCTGGAAAAATTTACGTGCGAGGACAATGGATGATGATGCTTCAAAAACTTCAGTGGTTTTGTTCAAGTGATTTCTGGCTTGTGGGAACCCTGAGGGGAACCTACAGCAAGGTTTTCTTGGTAAGATTTGTTCAGAGGGGTTTGCCTTTGCCTTCCTCTGAGGCTGAGAGAGTATGACTCGCCCTAGGTCACCCATGGGTTTCTGTGGACAAGCAGGGATTCATACCCTAATCCCCAGAGTTGTGGTCCAACACACATACCACTACACCACTGTGGTAGGAAAGATGCTTTCAGTCAGGTATCAAGCCTAGTCATTCCTTGAATGACTCCAGTCAGTCCAGCACAAGTGGTGTCCCTTCTATACACTCTTAACACAGAGCCCTTTAATGTGTTATCGCCTAGAGGAGCTTACACAATTAAGATTTTTTGGACAGCATCTCCCACCTTCCTTCAGACAGCTAACTGGGGATTCTGGGAGCTGTCATCCCAAACTGAAGCTCTATGAAGTGATTTATACATCATGTAAATAATAAATTCAATGAACATTTCTGTGTTGTATTTTAATGGTAGAAAGTTTGTTGGGTGAACTTCTCTCAAAAGGGGAAACCATCAAACAGAATCAATAGAAGTTCAGCAGCAGGTAGAGAAAATTCTATTTACATTCAACACAGAAGGCATTCAGATGTCTGGGCCACATGGTGGTTTTAAAATTTATTACAAGACTAAAAGCCATACTAGTGAAAACATATCATAGTAGGGTATTTTGTCTGGCCTTCAAATTCCCCCCTGCCCCACTTCAAAAAGTGAAAGATGCTGAAGAAACAGAAGTTATTAGTCTTGATGTTTTCTAAATGGACATACTTCTCTTTTAAGGTGAATTCTTTAAACAAAAGTTTCCAAAACAATGGTTTTTAATGGGAAGGATATGCCAGTGGAGTCACATGTAACTAATCCACCCATCACCTGTCCCCAACTTCATCAGAGTAGTTCTGGAAGACTTTTTTAAAGAGGTCGTTAAGAGGGAAAAGCAGTATGAAGAATGAAGACCAATATACTCGCAGTGCTTTCCAAAAACACTGTGCGGAGGAGTGGAGGAGGCTAGGACAAGAAAGATGGTTGGCCCACAGCTCCTGTTGCTCATATTCTTGACTTTCATAAAACAGAAAAGCCAAAAGGGAACATGGATTATACAGTGCTTTCTCTTTTTATATATCTTCACCTGAAACCAGAATTACAGATGATCCTCTGCTACACCAAAGGCAGTTTCTGGTACTTTGCTCTGATATTGTTTATTAAAACTAAAATCTACGTGATCACATGAGCCAATTGCAGCCTTGAAATAAAATGCTTTGTTTTACAAACACAAACTGAATTAAAAAGTAGGAACACAACTGAATTAGGATAAACATTGGCCTCAGATCGCCTTAAATGCGGTAAATCATAAAACAGGTTCGGAAAAGGTATACACATTCTTCCCTGTAAGTAAATTAAATGGACTAACTACAGAGACAAAAGAAAAATCTGTTACTGAACTGCTGAAATCATCAGTACACAATAAAAGCATACTTTGTGGAAATAAAGTGGTAATAAAATAAATGAGAAGAAAGTTGGGGGGGGCAGAGCAGACAATAGCTTACAATTACAATAGATGCATGTTCCACTGATAGAACTTATTTGTCCTTGTTGCCATTATAGAAAAAGAACAGTTGCATAAGCAGCTCATAGAACTGAAATATAAATATAATATATATCACTGTGAAGCACACATTAGCCAAGTGAAGCCATAAAGCTAGATAATGGAGGTCACATGGCAACCAATGGGTTCATCCAGGAAGAGGGTGCTGAAGACATCGTTGAAGAAGGTTGGGTGGTATTTGCAGGCTCTGTCACAGTCGGGGTTGAAATTCACCTCCAGGATCTGAGGCTGCATATAAGGCTTCCCTAGAGGACAGATAATATAATTTTTTTGGAGCAGGGAAGAGGGATGAATTACAAAGAGGACTAAGTGAGCTGCCACATCTACTGTCATGGTAACACTGCTTACCCCAAAGCTACTCAAAGACTTCATGCACTCTTGGCTGACTCTTATGATGGTGGGGATGTGTGGTCCCATCAATCTCGGTCAGCACAAGCAATGATGAAAGATTATGGGAGCTGCAACCCAGCAAGGCTGAAATGGCCACACATTCCAGACAAAGGCTGGAGTCACAGAGATTCTGTTTTTTGGTCTTCTGCTAAAAAAACCTCTTACTGCATTAGGCATCACTTCAAAGCCGATCACCACCACCCCTTCAAAAAATGATGTGGGGGTACATAAAGACTAAAGGTAAAAAGAGCCTCCAAAATTTGTCCCCATAAAGGAAGTACCCTTGATTCCCAGTGAATGCTGAAAAAGAGGGAGGGAGCATTTCTCTTTAGCTCTGTACACTTATATAGGCTACCAATAACAAAAGATTTCCAGATGCCTAAGTTTCAAAAGTTCTATCTGTATCCTTAGCTATAACCAAAGGGAAGAAACAGGAAGTCAATAGTTACCATCACTGGATGTTTCCCACTTAAGCATCAGGTCAATGGCATAGACAGCTCGTGAGGACGGATAGTCACAGATACCAAGTGGTGCAGGCTTTGCACAAGCAGCTTGGAATAACTCCACAAATGCCTTAAAAATATCTTCCTAATGACAAAGGCACATTTACAATAGAAACAGCAGTTAATACCACAAAAATCATTTTCAGAATCTGGTTAAGGAACATTATGAGCAACACTATTTTGGTAACTTTTAGAAAACATCAAATGGCTTGTGGTTTCTTAGCATAATGAATAATGTTACTTCTAAACTGTTGATTTTGGAGTGGTCATTTTGAGGATTATTTCTTTTTATTTTTAGAACCTAGAAAGGAACTAAAAAAATTAACTTGCTGAAAAACTAGTAATGTAACAAATTACTTTCGATAATAAGCAACAGAAAGGAATATACACAATTACAGTTTAAAATTCTTTAAAACGTTAAATGCTATTGCAGAATTACATGCTATCTAATGCACTGCTTCTCAGATTCTCTTATGTGGAAGACTGCCATTTTTTTCCTTGCGTGCCAGGAACTGGCACCATATTTATTCCCATTGACTGCAACTGTTTCTTTCTTTCTGCAAACTCACAAGGGACCAACACAACAACCAATGGGCTCAAAATAAAACCTGTAGTAAGATTTTGGACCCATCTTTCACCCTATTTCATGCCACTCTTGAACACATGATTTCTGTATTTTTTTATCATCTAGAAAGCATATTTATGAAATGATTTTAACAAAAACATGGAATTTAGACTTGGTTAGAGGAATCAGGAGAGGTACTACTCTACTTAACACTTCTTTTTCTGAGATCCAGAAGATATTTTTATAATTACAGGACATTTGGGGCTTTTGTTCCTTTTCTCTGAACTCTTTTTATTCCTCACAGCAAGATTACCGGTAGTTGTTTTTTAAAAAAAGATAATTTCTAGTGTGTTTGGGGGTGGGAGATGGCATGAAATGATGTTCAGGAGATGATCATGATCAATCAGTAGAAGAAAACTGAAGCTCTGCAAACTTTCTGTCAGAAGACCAAATAAAATAAACAAATAAAAATAAAAATCACTGAATCAGCAGTGACTTACTTCAACAGATTTCCAAGGAAAGTCAGGATACTGCTTCTCAAAGAGAGGGATAAATTCATTACAATGGATCTGGAAAAGAAACATCATCTGATTAATAATGTATCATTTAAGATGTGGTGATCAACATGTGCCACCTATGGCTGTTCCTGCAATCCCTGTTCCAAGCCCCCACAGCCACACTCACCTCTAAGACCCTCCCTGGGGCACACAGACCAAAGTGCTACCTACCATTCCTTTGACCCTTTCTCTGTCCATGAACTGCCTCAAAGCAGAACTATTAGAAGGGCACTGGCTGTGGAATCAGCCATTTTCAGGTTACTATATTTGCCAAACCTGCACGGCTGTTATGCCTCTACTTTCCTTCCCTACTCCTCCCAGTACTGCAGAAAAGTCTTCTCCAGAAGTCTGCTTCTGTACAGGGCTGCAGAGGGAGAGGGGAATCACTTGAAATCTAGTGATGGGATCCTATTCCAGCAGAAGCTCCTATTGTGTTGTGAACAGTAACTCAGTTGCTGAAGAGCCTCCTCCCCTCCCTATTTAGCTGGCTACATTCTTCTCTGAGGTACTTGTGCTCATGTCACACACTATGCTGTAAAAACACTCCCAAGAATTTTTCTAAATTTTAGTGAAAACTGGAGTATCCTTTCTTCATGCAATTACCTGTACATCCGGTTTGTGTTAACTATGTTATGGGAAGCGGCCTTAAGGAAAACAGTTCTCATTATGGCTCTGCTTCCTCAAAGACAAGTTCTCTGATTTTGGCTGCTTTCCCCCTCTTTTTTAAAAGAATACTCAATATATCTACCAGGGAACTCAAGATGTCTGTCTAGGGCTCTCTTGATGGTTCAGATGTAAAAGGATTACTTCAGCATTTGCTTTCAGAATACGGCACCAGGTAACTGGTAAAGGCTTGAAGGACAATGTCTAACTTAAAACACACTCTTGTATGCCACCCTCTCATTTCTAATGGAGGATAAGTTCTCCTTTTCCTGTATTATTTACTCACCTGTTTTAAAGATACAGCAGGATCATAGTTCATGACAGTAAAATGCTTCTCATAATCATCCAAATCATCAAGCGAAAAGGGCCCTTTTAAAAAAAAAAACAAACAAACAAACAAAGACAGGGAAAGCACATTAATTTCCCATGAAATTCAGCAAATCCAGAACTTCAAATCTTCTCAGTGTGCCAAGAAAGTGGACATTACCGATTTGAGAACCGTAGCCAGAACACATCATAAGCATACAGTCTGAGTGGTTTAACTGACCGCAACAACACAACATAACGAATGTCAAATTTAACCAGTCCCACATCTTCAAGATGAAACAATACTGGATTCTCAATATACTTAGACACCACCTGAAATAGAAGCAAACAGAATTATGCAAGGCACACAACTGAGCAAATTTTTATGTTGCATCCAATTTTTGTGACAATTCTATGCCACCACAGTATCGTACAATTAACAACTATGTATGTAAACACCACCAGGAAAACTGAGGGGATTTGGCTTCTTCACCTCAAAGTCAGAATACAATTATTTCTCGCTAAATGACTACCACTCAATCTTCAGCAATAGAAGGTTTTGAATTTCAAATTTTTTAAAAGTCTCCCTGGAGGGAGGGAGTGCTGATCTCTGTAGGGAGAGAATTCTGTAACTGAAACCACCATTGAGAAGGTCCTGCCCTTGATACCTACCAATCAAATAGGAGGCTGAGATAGCTCTCCCTGTCCTATGCCTGTAAGACTGAAAGGACACTATCATGGAAAGCTTAAGAAAGATTCTGGAAAATCAACAGGATTTCTTCTAATGTGGCAGCTTTAACAGGCTTTGTGTTTTTTCCCCAATCTGATATATTCATCATTCCCCTCCTCCACCTAGACTGAGAGACTCTGGATATATGCACACTTACCTGGGAGGAAGCCCCAATGAACATAGTAGTGAAGCTTATGTCTGAGTGAACATGCATCAAATTTGTGTGGAGATTTTAGAAACGCAGTTGCCCCTCCTCATTTGTGGATTTAACTTTCACAGATTTGATTATCTGCATGTTTCTTCAACCCCTGCACTACCAGGTCAGGTGCATCTCTTCCAAGGGAACCTTCCCTTTCAATTGCTTCAACCAGGCCACACAGCCCTTTAAAAACCCACCCCTGGCCCTCCTCCTCCTCTAGCCTCTGCCTGGTCAGCTAAGGACAACTCACAGCCAGATTTCTCAGCATCACAAATCTTCTCTGAACGTCCCCCAAACACCTAGGAAGGAGATGGGCGCGCGAGAGAGAACTCACAGGGCCATCATGCCAATCCACCCCCCTTCCCTTTCCTTTCCCTGACTTGGTTTGGACCCTGTGTTCCCCCATTATGCCTCAGCCCCCCTCCCACAGACATGGCCACAGGCACAGATGCATTTTGGTATTTGCAAATTTCCACTTTTGCAGGGGTCCTGCGCCTCTAACTGTAGCAAATGTGGAGGGCTGACTGTATACTCTATAGCTATATGATGTAACTTAGATTAGCTGTGCCTCATTATACTTTTTGTACCCTGGTTTATGATTTTGAGGAATTAGGTTACATTGCTCACTTTCTGTATAAAAAGCTGTTATTACATACTAGAGCCAGAAAAAGTGTGCATTAAAAACATGCTGAAAGCTTAACTACTAGTCAAGGCAGCAAGAGCAATATATTCCTTGCTGAAGGATATGTTGCTTCACAGCAAAGCAATGAGTGGCTGGGACAGCCAAAAACAGCCACACCAAAATTTTATTGGCCTCCTAAACGCACAGAGAGCTGGCTTGCAAGGAGCTGCTGGGAAAACATTTCACATATTGGAATGTAATACTCAAATTTTAATCTGAGTCCAGCAAAAACAAGCTCATGCATCAGCAAAGAAATTTAAAACCTTTTAAAAAGAGAGAAAGGAACTAGCAGCTACTTCAATCTCTTCCAGGAAATAAAAGGCCATGCCTATGAAGTTTGCTTTGCTCTGACCTTAGGGACGCTCTCTCTTTGGCGGATGATGGTGTTAAGGCTCTTAGTGATGTGCGTGTCCAAACTCCTGGCTAGGTTCCAGGGTTTGCATATCCAATGGTTATCTTCACCTCTGCAGTAAGATTCAAAGAAGGAAGGAAGGACATTTAATGTTTGAGCACAAACGTTTCCCCCCAGGCAAGGATACTTCCTGTCAAGTTATGCAACTTGTGCCACACCAAGCCAAGCAGCTGCTGCATTTTGTCCCCCATTCTAATCAAGAGAAGCATGGTGGATGACACAAGATATTTAACATATAAAGAGATCAAAGCCAGCCAATGGACAGACTCCCTGGCATTTCAAAAACAGGATGTCTACTGAGTCCTGGAGTAAGTCTAGACACATCACTGGTGGGCTACATGGGTCACAAATTATGAAGCCCACCATGATTTAAAGCAACCAGATATCTTTTGCCTTGATTGAATTTCAATGCATCTACATGCTAATTCTCAAGGTGGTCTTCTGAGACACTGAAGACATGTGAACACACAAAAACAATGCTACAACTCACTGGCAGAAGGCAACAGGCCACCTTTCTACAATGGAGGATGTAGAAGAAAAAAAGAAACAAAACATATTAAAGGAATGAAATATTACCTCAATTTTCATGACCAACTGTTTTTCTCATCAATTAAAACTGAGTTTGCTTCAAGTAACTGACTAAAGATCTAGATCTGAATTGAATTGCACGTCCCAGCTAGGGCAGAACCACTGAGTCAATGGAACTTAATAAGCTCTTGTGGTTCTGTGCATCTGCTGAAGTTGGGACTAACTACTGGATACGGAGTTTCTAAATGTAGGTAAAACGAAATGCAGGTAAAAGACATGCAGCCCTAATTTGTATGCCTTGGAGATCACTGCTAGTAAAAATCACTTCCTCCGAGTAAAGGATAGGTCACCCATTCCTAAAACTTCATGTAATCTTTCCATTTGTTTATATCAAGCAGAAACTCTCTGTCCTCACAGTTAACATTTTAAGTGATCTTTGCTCTTAGCTCTGGGGCTTCATATAAGATTATATCACATCAAACATCCACCAGTCTTAGTACCCTCCAAGAGGGTAGTTCTTGGAAGGTCTTCCAAGAGACCTTCTCCTCTTGATACCACACCACTCAAAATTTGTATGATAAACTCACTCTGTCAGAATTTACATTGTAAGGTTCTTAGTGTAGAAACCTGGCTTGCCTTTGTCTATATTAGCTGGTAAAACAGGGAGGGGTGGCCATATTCATGACCTCCAGGAGTGTCAATATTTTTAACTTCCAAAACACTCTAGTGGGAGTGGGGGGCATTTTTGCCACTTCTTTCAGTCCCCTGGGCCATTTTCGACACAGAAGAGGTATTTTTTAAAAACAAGAAGTGAACAAAGGCATCAAGGTCATTTCTTGTTTTTGGCATAAATGGCCCATGGGCCCAAAAGCATGGCAAAGATAGGTGGCCACATCCCCAAAAAGCACTTTGGGGTAATAACAACAACAACAACAACAACAACAACATCTTTCTACAGAGAGATACAGCCCTCCAAGGTCTCCTGAGGGTCTCATGTATCCTCTAGCCTCCAAGTTACCACTCCTGTTCTAAAATATGTTTCACACCCTAAGGGACTCCCAAGGCCAATGGTGAGAATATCAAACAGGAATCTCCCAGCACTACCTTCTGAGTTTGCCCCCCTGAAAAGGACTCAGACCGCGGTAAAACAATGCCCCCAAGTCCCATCTCAGAGAGAGGGCCCAGAAGGATATTGTGGTTGATGGTATTGAAAGTTGCTGGGAGATCCAGCAGAACTAACAAGGACATGCACCTTCCCTGTCTGGTTCCCTTCATAGGTCAACATCAAAGACCTCCCTGTCCAACAACTAGGCCTGAAGCCAGACAGAAATATAATAATTATGTAATAAAAATAATATTTTAATAAAAGGTCACAACAATATTATTTGCAGACTGTATGCCCAAGATAGTAGTACCATGAAGGAATACTGGAAAACTGGAATCTAAAGTATTTGTTCTATGCAATTTCAATGCCCTCAATCTCACAAAAATTGTACTGAACGAATGAATGAATATCCAAGGATTGAAATGCTCCCCAGCAAAAGGGAATAATGATTTCCATTTATTTCTGACTGGCCATTCATGTGGTTCATTTTGAGAACCGTTTCAAACACATCACAGTGACCAGAGGTGAGCTGGAAGACATCAGTTCATTTTGCCCAATGTTGATGGTTTCATGCACAGTAAGATGGCAAAATGTCTGGTATGTGAAACTGAAAATGAATGTTAGAAATAAAGGCCTGTGAATAATTATTTCTGGGTAAGAAACTCACCTCGTCTCACGCTGCTGAAAGAAACTGATAAACTGTGGTAACTCTGTACGGAGGTTAAAAGTACGAGGTAGCCATTTTGGCCCTTCACAGCCTCCAGCTCGCCTTGAGATTGATGCCAGACAATCCTTTACAGTCAAGAGATTCTCACATGGAAATTGATTCAGCATCACATGAGGCCTTTCTTCACTTAATTTCCTACAACAGAAAGGAGGCAATTAAAAAAGAAAGCTCCATGGCCAAATATATGCAGATTGGACAGGTAAGAAAAATTGTTACTTGCAGGGAAATAGCTGTGTAACCTGTAATCTTTGAAGTGAGAGAAGTTGTAGAGAATATCTGCTTCTTGCTCAGAGTCTGTAAATTCAAAGCGAGGATGATTCAGATTCTGAAGTACCTGCTGGAGATCTGTGTACACTCTGGTAAAATGGGGAGGGAGAGGGAAAAAGATAATGAAAGGAGGAGAAAGGTACACTGAGAATCTAACAGAACAAACTGAATTTTCTCATAAATTCCATTTTGTTTTTTTTAAAATCTATTAGTTTTAAATCTATTGGTGATTTTAGGATGAAACGTGAGTTAAAAATTCCGCAAAGAAATCTCCAATGTTTAGTTGTATGGTAATATGGTGAAAGAGGAGCTCTAATCTAAAAATCTAAAAGTTGCTTATTTTTGGAACTACTGCCTACTCCTAGACTTGGAGGCCTAGTAAATACTGGCCAATCACCCAAAATGGCAGAAAAATCTTATGTAAGATTTGACATAGGACCGTATTCTTAGAATAACAACAGTACCATAAGGACCACCTAAGTCCAACCCCATGCCATGCAGGAATATACCACTAAAGCATTCCTGAAAGACAGCTACTCAAACTCTGTTTAAAGGCCTCCCTCTCCTTCTCAGGCAGTCTATTCTACTGCTAAACAGTTCTTATCACTGAGAAGTTCTTCCTAATATTTAAGTGGTATCTCTTTTCTTGTAATAGGAATCTACTGGTTTATGTCCCAGTCTCTCGAGCAGAAAGCAAGCTTGCTCCATCTTGTACATGACATCTCTTGAAATACTGTTCATAGTATAATGTTTATTAAGATGAGGAAAATTCACTCAGATTTCTGCTTGATCATGCCCACAATTATGACTCCAGTTCATGGTTTTGGTTTATTTACGAGAACACAAGCACAGGCATGCATTCACAGTTCTTGCCATTCAGCTTAAGAACCTCTACATGAATTTTTCAAAAAGATACAAGCAAGCCTCCTTTTTCTCAAACTGACAAGAATGCAGATGTGCACCTTCACCTTTATGTATGTTTGTGGCGAAGACAAGATGTGGGTTTAAATTAACCTAGTATTTACTATGCACACTACTAAATAGCTGTTTTATATCTGGCAGAAGAAATGAGAGGAGAAAGGCTTTTTTTCTATAGCTGTTTGGGAGACCAACAGCCAAAACTCTCAACCACATATTTGTGTTTAATGCACATCCACACTTGTGCAGTAGAATCCATACACACTGTAGCTACTGCTGGTTTTCAAGTAGTTAGCCTCTCCCACAGAAACTATGCATACCCAAACTTTGCAGGCTTTGTAATGTGTTCTCCCTGCTCTGAAATGACTCATCACCATCCTCAATTTCCATAAGCAGTATTCACTTTAAGGCCTATAACAGTTCTGCTAATGCTCCCAAGTGATTTTTTTCCAACATTTTATAGCACCCATTAACAATATGTTCTTGGAGTAGAGTACAAAAATATTTAGAACTATAAAATATCAAGAGTACACCAGCCACGAGAATTATAAACAAGTTAAAACAGCCTCAAAATGAAACTTAGCAACAACAGCGCAGATCTGAAAAGCACTGAGACATTTTTTTAAAAACAAATTATCTGGGCAAAAAGCTATTGCTGACACTACAAAGCAGCTATCACATGAGTCTTTTTGGAGGGTTTATCACAATCAGGATGCCACCAATAGAAATGCCATTGCATTTGTACCCACCCACCTCACTTCATTTCACAAGGGCCTCTGAAGATTATGCCAGGCTTCAGGCAGATGCACACAGGTGGAGACCACCCGTCAGGCAACCTGTTCTCAACCTGTTTTGGGCTTTAAAGATTGGTTCCAGCACTTTGACATAACTGATTGGAAGCCAATGCAGATTGGAAAGCAAAGGCCTAATATCAATGCTTTATTTTCAAGTGCATTTACCTACTGATTATTGTTGCTCTTCTGTGTACTGAGTACTGGAAATTCATTAGTAAAGTTCATCCACTAATAAACCTGTCTGCTACAATGTTTTTAGAACAGAATATCTCTTTTCTTTTTGCATCTCACTGTACTATCCATTATGTAGTTGAGAGGGGCAACTGGAACCAAGACTCCATGTTAGAGAATCCAGAAACTGGAATCCCATTTTTCTTTGAATAGCTGGACCCTTAATTGTTGAAAAAGAGGCACAGAAGTAATATATTTATTTTAAGTAAACAACTGTGGAAATACTTACTTGAAGATTTTATCTTTGCCATAAACAGGATGCTTTATTGAAATAGGTAATTTCTCCTTGTTTTCCTTTAAGATTGCCTTAAAAAAAAGGAACCAAAAATCCCCACCAGTGTTACGAAGGTTTGCACATTTATAGTTCAGAGCACAGAACCAGAGGTTGACAACTGCAGCTCTTGGCCTAGTAACCACATGTTCCCTCTACAAGTGATCTAGTTATATCCCTCCTGAAGACCAATACACTTCTCACTAGCAGTCTCTTTCCATCCCCACCCACTATCCCCAAAAGACTACTCCCTAACAAACTGAGCCCTTGAAGGTCTCCCAACCTTAAATTAGTCAAGGCTGGTAAGAACACCACTGCACCCTGACCTGGTGTGTGTTCACTTTCTCACAAAGCTCTCACAAAGTTCAACAGGGCATACCCCAAGTACATGCAACAAATCATAGAAATGTTTCACATCTGTGCTACTGAGGGTCAATTCTAATACAACACTTCGCACATTCCTTATTTAACTGTTTCTGGGCTGTCTCACAATTCTGTCCCAGATCACATTACTTCTATTAAGGTGGCTGATTTAAATGTGTTTTATCTGAAACTATTTAGTAGTTTGTAAAACTTCTCTAAAACTTTCTAGGCAGTGTTTTTTCCTCTTCTCATTTCTTTTTTTTACTAATACAAATAAAAAGATACATTAATATAAGGCAACATGTTTCCATTGATTATTGAGCTCTAGGAAGAAGCTTATCGGTGTTGGGATTGACACAGCCTATAAATGGAAAATAGACATTTATAAACTGGCAGAAATCTAGATTCTATGTGTGTGTCTTCAATGAGATTTTTTAATGCCAGTTCCAAATTCTGCTTCTCCAATTGTTGTTGTTGTGTGCCTTCACGTCATTTTTCAACTTACGGTGACCTTAAGGTGAAACTATCATGGGATTTTCTTGGCAAGATTTGTTCAGAGAGGGTTTGCTTTTGTTCTCCTCTGAGGCTGAGAGAATGTGCCTTGCCCCAAGGTCACCCAATGAGTTTCCACAGCTGAGCAGGGATTCCAGAGTCACAGTCCAATGCTCAAACCACTACACCACGGTGGTACTTCTTTCCCCAGTTATCTACTAATAATTTACTTGTATTTTTCCAATTTTGTGCAGTTTCCATTCCCACAGTAGGACAAAAAAATACTCTATTTTAGAGTTTTGTCAGTCATTGCCTAAAAATGAAATAAACCTAAGGCTGGAGAAGTTATACTCTGGCTGCTATTACTTATTTATGTAAATATTTTGAACAAAAAGCTAAACACGAATAAGGCACTCGTGCCATACATGCGGGGGAATACCTAGGTTGTCACAAATTCTCTTTGATTTAATTGCTTATTAATATAGCTCATAAGAAGTAGTGTGAAATAAATCATTTTTCAAGTGTGCCTTTGACTTATGTGGAAATGGTTTGAAGTAGAGGGTGCTTCCATATAATATTTCAGGTGATTTCATCTGTTTCTATGCAAAAGCCTTTTATCCACCCTTGTCTAACACCAATAGATTTGGTATAAATTGTTTCTATTATTAAACATCTGTAACTTTTAGAAACATGACCTTTGATTTTAACAGCATGTTACTGCACTTAACTCTTCAAAATTTACTTTAAGAGTCTAGAGACTGAATTTATTTTCAAGATGTGAGGTTAGGCGTATTATCAATTTGGATGCATGTTGAGCTAACTGCTCTTTAATTCGCCCTGCTTTTTTTTGTTTAATGCCTATAAAAAAGTCGTACAGTCTATTTAAATTAACCTCCTCCCAGTCCTTAAATTTTGCATTGAAATGTTGAAAAAGGGGGATGACACTAAAATAGTACCAATTGTAAGGAGTTAATAAGGAGTTAACAAACCCATCTTTCCACTTATACTTGATATTAAACAGATTATGAAGCAATGCATTATTAAATTCGGCCAGAATTTAGTGGCATACTCTCTTTGTTAGTCCTTAGGTCCCTTTAAGATTCAAATCTCCACATTCTATGGATAACTATTCTTCATTATTGCTGTGAATAACACAAATTAATTGCCTTACCTGAAATCTTTCTTAAATACAGGAAAAGGTTTTGCTTTGCTTCTTGGTCTTTTAGCTAAAATCAACTGTAATACCTGTTCTTGTAAGTTTCTTCATTTGTTACTTAGAATTATTTTAGAGCTCTGAGGATGAGTCAGCCAGTTTTTATTTGATATAACACCATTCAATTTGCAAAAAAGATGAAAGAGCCAAGAAACAGACACAAACTGTTTACAAATTTTTCTAATTAAAAGTAGTTTCAGTCTCAGAAGTAAAGAGACTCCAGAATTGGGCTAGGGATTTTTGCTTATCATGCAAAAATCACATAAGAATCCTTTTCAGGGACTCTTACCACCCGATGCAACTCATGAGAATGCTCTTCCATGTCACTGTATATTCCATCCAAGTTTATAAAGAAGGCAAGAAAGAAAGAGGAATAGAAAGTGGTATAATCCATAAATGAAGTAATCAAACAAAGTATCATACACAAAAATGTGGGCTTGGAGCCAACAATCAACCAAAAAAGCTAAAATAAGGAGCTTTAGAGGTATCCTGGGAATTGCAGGATATATGCAGCATTTGGGCTACACTTTCCCTAACCCCATCACAGAGAAACAGAGCTGTCTGTCAACAGCATATTGATGACAGTTCACTTCAAATGCTGTAACGGCATCATATAGTTAAGTAGCACTGCAAGACAGAAATGTGCCCTGCAATATTCCACAGCACAAATGCCAGGCAGCCAAAAAAACAAAACAAAAAAACATTCTCCCAACACTTCCTTCTGGAACTGTCCCTGCAGATAAAAATGCCTCCAATCCCAATTTCAAATATTTGTTCCAAAGACTAAGAAACAAAAGAGGGTTGCAGTCCCCATTTTCCTCTCAACCAAGCCCATCTATTAAGTGGCCAAGCTCATCTATCACGTAATCCAGTCCCAAAACAAGACCAAAATAGGTCTAGATAGTAAGTATCATTCAAGAATAACTGGTGTTGCTAGAGCACCTTTACTAAAAAGTTAAGGCTAGAAGAATGGAGAGGAAGATCTATGAAACCCCATAGTAAGCTCCTCAGCTCTTAATGGCAATTTGTAAATCATTAAAAGTTATTACACCATCATGTTCACTGAATACACAAAAATGGGAATAGACTAGCTCATCTCCATGTCCCACCTGAAGAAAGTGACAAGTGTGAAAAGGAATGCTTCCCCTACATATGGGCATTCTACACATGAATGCACTGGGTGACATGATTTTTACTGTGGGGGAGGTTCCTGTCTATACGAAGAGTGTCCTTGTGTAAAGAAAGTGGTCCTAAATTATACTGACTTATTGCTCTCCATATGAAGACAGAGATGGAAGCGGAAACAGAGGGAGTGCTTCTCCGCACCACATATTGAAAAAATACACATAGCTAATGACTTCACAAAACTGACTTCCTTCTGAACTGGGCCTTCACCACCTGTACTTGGGTGTCTGAAACTGGTAGGAAACAGAGGAAATACACACAGAAATTAGTGCAACTTTTCTTTCCAATAAAGCAATCTGGGTAAAAGGTAAGAATTGTACCTGATAGTGATCATCTGATGGCTCTGCAGTGAAACAGTGGATATCTAGAGTGTCACTGGATAGCCATGGCAACAACCGACACTTCCTGAGTAAACGATCAGTTTCCCCATAGGCAAAGTCACGGGTCACTTCCTCTGTAAGAAAAGGAAGTCCTTATGCATCCATTTCCAAACACTTGTCAGCAACTCACAGCTGAAAATTCTTATCACTAACTGTTCAAATGATGGCAGAGTTCAGAAATACCTGTGTTTTAATCAGTTGTGCATGCACATCTGTCTTGGGTTGGCTTACTGCAACAGCTCAAACTTGGCACCTAGCTTATCTCTCACTGACAACCAGAGACATAAGCCATCTCCTTTCCTGTTCCAAAAAACATGCCTCTGGTGCAGATAGACTTACCACCAGTTTCAAGGTCTCTTAAGGGCCAGAGAACAGTATAAGCAATTTGCTGTGGCATGTAAAACAATGGTGCTGTGGCAAAAGTGGGTTCATCTGAATGCTGAATTCGGGATCCAAATTCATCCATGATATACCATACTGAAACCTTGTCCTCTGCTGTCTGTATGAGAAGAACATAGTCACGTATCATAAAAGGCAGAATGAGAACAATATCAGAAAGCATTCCCCACTAACAACCAAGGGGCTACTCATACAGTTGCCAAACAGCAAATGCCTTCAGTCAATGTACTGTGATTGGACAAAACATACTTCAGTGGAGCCTTAAAGCAGTTTCTCTCAACAATTGGGGGAAGGCTTTCTAGCAATATCAAATGCAAATGCTCCCCATCTGCTGCTATCATGCATAATCAGTAGAGCCTTTCTTAAGACTATGTTTCTATTTTGTTTATTTGATTTGTAGTCCACCAGACCACACACACTGAGGACAACCACCACTAGCCTGCCACTGTGGAGAAATCTCATTGCCCTAATGTTCAAACCACAAACAAAAGGTTGTGGCTTGTATCTGAGACTCTGACAGAATGCATGTTATGCCTGTCACAGGCAAAAAGTTGCAGGTTTATCTCCACCTATCTGCCTTAGGATTTCCCCCTTTCTCAAAGTGCTTACTTTCTGTTGGATTTGTTTTGAGTTTTACTCTTTCATCAGCCCTGGTGGTGCTATGGTTAAATGCCAGTACTGCAAGCCACAAGGTTGTGAGTTTGATCCTGCCCGGCTCCAAGGTTGACTCAGCCTTCCATCCTTTTGCAGGTCGGTAAAACGAATACCCTGCTTGTTGGGGGCATGTATAGAAATGTTTCGAAATACATGCTATTTGTAAGTTGTTCGCCGCCTCGATCCATATGGAGAGGCGGGATACAAATAAACAACAACAACATAATTCTACAGTTATACGTATTCTATGGCTCTCTTCTGTTTCCACACCTAATTCAAAATGCCAGTTTTGGACTTCAAAGCCCTGGATGTGTTTTAATTATGTTTTCCTTTTTTTTTTTTTTTTGGTAAACCAGTTTGGAATATGACTGAAGAATAGTGGGCAAATACCTGGCATTAAACAAGTTACCAAAAGCCATTTCTGCCCCTCCCTAAACTGCAAACCCCAGGATTCCACAGGATGTTGAAAGTGGAATAACAGTGCTGTAACAGTCTAGTGCGGAAATCAAGAAAGACAGAATATCAGAATATATCCTATAAAAAACATTAAAGACCTGATGGACCATGATCCTCCTCTCTCTCCTTCCTAATTTTAATTTGTCCACTAGATTAAAATTTGTCTCTTCCTGATTTTTTTTCCCATTATAAATAACTTAGTTTTGAAAGTATTTCAGTAATATTTTAATTATATACAGAAAATCTGCATGGAATGGTATTCCCCCAATTCAGTCTATACAGGATCCATCCGGCTGCATTTGAAATCAATGTTTAAATACAGAATTCTATGGGAACTGACACCTCTCTGTGCTCTGTTAAGGCTTTCAATGTTCACTGTTTTTATTTAATTTTCTAAAATTTTTCAACCTGTGAAATGAACACGTGTGGTGTGTATGTGTGTGGATCTGCTCAGTAATACAACTTTTCCTCTCCAGTTAAAATAACACTATGATAACGAACAGGCAGTCTCTGTCCTGAATTTCTCCTTAATCTTCTTCAGCATAACCATGCCCTGCTGAAACATAACAGGACAAGAACAAGGAAATGGAACTAAACTTTTGGAGGATGAATTTTCAAAGAATTCCCACAGAAACCTCATCTTATGAGACTGTGTCATTACCTTAGTTTGAAAAACTTTTTAAAAATCATCATTTCATTGTCTCAGTTAGACTTACCCCACATGACAATTGGTAGGTCTGGTTATATTTCCACATTTCTTCTAACACTTGATCAACAGCTCGTTCATCCGGCACTTCCCCATGGAAGTCTATTCCCATCAAGTTGGCCATTCTGTGCAGCAGACCAGGGACCTGCAGCAGCTGCTGGCGGGCATGTCCCACACGGTAAGTCCAGGCATGGTCAATTAGAAAAATGCTTTGAAGAGAAGGTGTCGCCAAGTAAGAAAAGAATGCATCACACAAACAGTAGCTTATAGTCACTATTGTGCTCTGATTAGGAAGAAGCTAATCTAATCTGTATAGGATAGTGAAACTATCCCACATTCCCCCCTCCACTGCCAAAAATGTAAAAGCACCTCTGGCTGTTTATCTCTGACTCCTTTATTCACTGCATCACCAAATCACATTCCCTCTCTTTCTACACCCCCTTCCATCTGCTCCCTTGGGAAAGCTCTGGTTCATGCCTTGGTTACACCCCACCATGACCACAATATCTTCCTCTCTGGAATTCTGTTGCATCAACTTGTCTTTTTCACCTCTGTCCAGTACTGACAGCAAAATCATCCATCTTGTCATTATAATATATAACACTCTTACCAAATGCTCCCAGATTTACTATACTTGTTTTCAAAACTCCCATGGCACTGGCACTCTCCCATCTCTTCACTTTTGTATTCAGATGCTTCTCGTGTCCTTCCTGTCTACAAGATCCACAGCCCTCGGCCCACCAAAGATCTCCTGATCCCTCATACAGACTCCATCCTTTCCTCCCTCCTGCCCGTGTAATGCCATCTATCCTTACTTCCTCCAAATCCTTTTTTAAAACATGCTTTTTGAAATCTCTAAAACAATTCCAGCATTCTTTTTTAGCTGCATGTGGGGAAAATCACATATTCTACCCACTTCCTCCTCTGTTGACCCCTCTACAGCTGAAGCCTCTCCTCTTACACTCTGTAAAACACCATGTGCCTAAGGACACCACAAAACTAAAATCGGCTTCAAAATTATAACTTACCTACCAGGGTTTGCTGCTTGAAGTCCATTTTCATTTGTTACTATTACTTTGTAGCAAAGTTCATTGCCAGGATTTGATTTCTTTTTCAATTCTTCCTCTATTTCTTCATCACCCCCTGCTTCCTCTCCTGCTTCTTCCACCTGCATTATCCCAAAATATTCACCAGCATCGAACACCTAAAATCACAATCATGTATACTGTCAGTTAAAGTGGCAACAGCACAAATTTTCACCCCAAGTACAGAACTTGATGTTGAAACACTTTAAAAAACAAGTATCGTGTGTTTCCCAATACATAATTCCACATATTACAATCTATTTGTAAATCCTGTAAGAGCCATAAGACAGTTGTTTTTGCTGTAATAGGCTGCTTCTTTGGACTTTGTCACTACTACAGAACTCATGTATGTTGGGCACAATGAATTAAGAGTCATAATGGTGGGGGAGGAAAACATTCATTGCACATAAATATGAGACTGACACATGCAGTCAAAATGAAATCATAAATAGGAGTCTAACAGCATGTGCTTCTTATCTGAATCCCAGCTACCCTCTGTTCCATCAGCAAGGCTGCTGCCTCAGGTGTGGTCGAACAGCACTACTCAACATGTTGGTTCATAGCTGGTGCCAGTCCATGAGTCATGGGCTGCCAGTCAACGGAGAGTTTCCAAGAAGCTATGAGAATATGATAATATGATACAAATATTGTACCTGTCCCTGGAAAATGTCAGCCTGCTATGTCAGATAGTCTGTGTGGCACTACAACAAAAGGTACTGCAGTGTCACCAGCACAGTAAAATTCAATTGCCAGCCTAGTCTGCTTCTGTACATGGAATGAGGTGGTGGTGTGAAAGCATCACTCTGTCCTTTGCCTCAGGCAGCAAAATGTCTTGGGTTGGCCTTGTAGGCAATATTCCTGTTCTGATGTAATGATGAGCCAAAATTTTTATACATATAATCCCTTACCCACTGGTTCACATTTCCTTTTGGATAAGCAGCAGAACCAGTGACAGTATTTAACCACAGCTTCTCATGATGTGTGAACATGGAATTATGATTATGTGTTTGCAAACAAGACAGGACTGGGAGCCAAGGTATGAAGTCCAGCTTTTTTGAAAGCATATAACCCTAGTTCTGAGAACCCTTGTCATGAGAAGCTTTGGCTGAACAATAAACCCTTGTTAGTCTGCACATGTGAAGACAGGAATGAAGTCAGGCTCACCACAACGCATGTTTAAGATTTTGACTCAGCATTACATACAACCCAGGTTTATATATTATTCAGGCTACTAATTACTTGTGAATGGCCCTCACTGAAAAGTATTGCTTAAAAACTTTTTTTTTTTGACTGAAAAATATTACAGATGCCTATTTCAGACTACGCAGGGTCAAACATCCGTTACATTTGATGACTTTAACAGGTAATCGTAAAGTGTACAGATAAAGAAGAGGGCAGGAACCACTACCTAAAAACAATGTCCCTCAGTGGCATTGTGAGGATATAGAATTCATGACTTTCGAAGTAGTATGTACAAGACTGAAAACAGTCAAAAGAATACTTTTGATTCTATTTTCAATATTAATCACACCACTTCAAAAAAAAAAACTAGCAAATTTTATTTTATTTTTGCAGTAATAGATTTCCAGTAACTGTCTGATCTGGTAACCAACACCAGATGTTTTAAAAGTACCGTCTATATATTACACAACAGCGCCAGTTGTGGAACAATGAGAGCCAGAAAGAGCAGTCAGCTCTGGAAAAACAATCTCAACTGTTGTGGAAACTTTTTTTTTTTTAAAATGTGGACACATTAAATAAACTGGAACTACAATCCCTTCAGTGTTTGTAAAGAAAAGGTGGGGAGGGTGCATTTTTAAATAAAAAAGAAAATATGACAACTCAAAAGTGGATTTTCTAGTGGCCCCCAATCCCAAGGACTACTATATCCTTTCTCTATTTCACACCATTCCCTACCTGTATCTGGTCAATGTCAAAAACTTCCACCTCTCTGAAATTCAAGTGGCCTTGGTACAGAGATTTCATGCAAAATATATGCTTTTTTCCACCAAGCTGTACAGATGCCGAAATATCTCCCCACACTCTCTTCCTTGAGACAGGATTATTCTTATACTTTATAATACGTTTCTGTTCAAAATACAAGTATACTTCAGTTACTGAAGTAGATGTATTCCAAGACGTTATTTCTTTAACAGAAAATTTGGAACCAAAGGCAGAAAAACATGGTAAGAATAGGGCTGCATTTCTACACCACAAAAAAGTAGAGCAGTTCAACACATTTCAAAAACTTTTAAACCAAAACCAACAATACCAACATGTGAAATTAAACAACCAAGTCAGGTAAGGCTTGCATAAGTAAACAAAGACATTTAGAATCTTCTAGAACCACTAAAAGGCTTCTTCCAAAATGCAGAGATGCTTGTCTTGCCTTTCCCCCCGCTTTTATTACATAGGATCTCACTATAGCAAAATAAATGGGTCCTGTTCCCAGAGGCATCTTAAGGTTTCAGGCTGGGTCCTTGAAAACCTGAACACAAAGGTTAACCTATACTCCACTATGCTGGGAGAAGTCTTGGGAATCCCCTGAAATACTTCCTGTCTCTGTCTGTGTCTCCTGCTCTCCCCACGGGCAGAGTTCATCTGCTCTACACTTTGAATATGTATGCTTCATTTCCCATAAACTTTTTGTAAGCAACTCAAAGAGTTTAGTCTCCTCTCTGGCCAGTAGGCAGTGCCCAAATGTCAGGAACAGATTCACTCTTACACGGATCAACAAACTTAATAGAAGATTTATTGTAACATAGTAAGGGATGCTGTCTTCAGACGTTAAAGCTCGAGAATGGAACGTTTTCCCCCACCTTACACTTTAACAGACAGTTTCTCCTAAGATAGTTGTAAAAGAACGAACGTCATCATGCCAAACGGTTCCTTTGAAATTCCAGCCAGAAGGAATGGTTGGCGCCTGGGAATAGCTAACAGCCTACTATCACTATTTCCTCAGTCTACTGCTATCCTAAAACAATAAAACATGGAGGACTCCCGACATCCTGCCCCACTTTTTTAAAAAAATATATACATAAAGATACACAAAATATAGAAAATATCACGGAACAGTAGAAAGACAAGAAAACTAAATAGTAATATGAATGCAGTAGCAAGTCAGTCGGGGCGTTGAGGAACATCAGCCGGCGAAGAAGTCAGCGAAGGTGCCCTCTTCAGCAAACTGGAATGAAAAACAGGAGAATAGCCTTGAGGGAGGAAGGGAGATTAGTTCAAAAGAGACATCATTAATAGCCCTTTTCACAGGAAAAGGTCCGAGAAAACGAGGGGAAAGTTTTTTAGACGGAGAAGGAGAGGAAATGTTCTTAGAAAAAGGAAAACCAAATCCCCGGGCTGGAAAAGGGGATTAGGCTGCCGTTTACGGTCAGCGAAACGTTTGTGGGAAGCTTTAGCGGATGTAAGCATCTGAGACGGATTGCCAAATGCCAGAAAATTTAGAGACCCAAGCAGAAACAGAAGGAGGAGCGGAGGAAGAGAGGGAGGGGGGGGAAAGGAAAAGGAAGGAAGCCGTAAACTATTTCAAAGGGGGGTTTCCCAGTAGAGGTTAATTGATGGCAAACTCAGCGAACGGAAGGAGCGGAGCCCAATCATTCTGGTTCTCAGAAACAAAACACCTAAGAAATTGTTCAAGAGATTTGTTAACACGCTCAGATTGGCCATCTGTTTGAGGGTGATAACACTGCTAGTTTCTGAGTGACTCCCAGGGTTTTCAGTAGACAAGTCCAAAACTTGGAAGTGAAAATTGGATCCCTGTCCGAAATGATCACCGAAGGTAGTCTGTGAATTTTCCATACATGATTAACGAACAGGTCAGCCAGTGGTCAGCACGGGGTAGTTTCTTTAGAGGCAAAAAATGACATTGCTTGGAAAAGTGATCAGTAACAACCCAAATAACATGAAAGCCGTGTGAAGAGGGAAGAGCCCGAAAAATCCCATGCGATGACCGACCGGGGGCTAGCAGGCGCAGGCAGAGGTTGCAGGAGCCCTTGAGGTTTAGATGTGGGCGACTTAGAAACGTTGCAAGTGGCACACTGCTTAATGTAAGTTTGCACGGAGGGGTTTAATCCAGGCCACCAAAAAAGGCGGCGAATCGCATGCAATGTCTTAAAAAACCCCAAAAATGTCCAGCGGGTTTGGAATCATAAACATGAAGTACCTGCTCGCGGGCAGCAGGGGGAACGTAGACCTTGGTGCCATAAAAGGGGAGATTGTCAACCCATTCTATTTTATCCTTGTTTGCCTAGAGGAGTCTGCATGCGCTGCATGAATGATAGCATCGCGGAGAGCGGAGTCACAAAAAGAGGAGGCAGAAAGCCTTGTCTTTGCTAATGCACGAGTAGTCACTTGAGAAGCCAGAGAGGAGGCAGGAAACAAGGTATTGGAGTGGGAGGACGTAGCAGGGGATTCCGCAAAAAAGGGAAGTCGAGAGAGAGGGTCCGCCAGTTGGTTAGTTCGGCCAGGTTTAAAAAAATTTTAAATCGGAATCTCTGGAAAAAATTAGCCCATCTCGCCTGCTTTGGGGGGAAATTTCTTAGAGACTGAAGGCTTGCAAAATTTATGATAGTCCAAACTTCAAAGGGGAGTCGAGCCCCTTCAAGCAAATGACGCCAAGAGGACAGCGCAAAATGGATAGCCTTGGCTTTTTCCCCAAATAGGCCAATTAGCTTGTTGAGGGGGAAAAATTTTTTTGAAATGAAAGCACAAGGCCTGAGTGCTCCTGTGGTGTCATGTTGTAAAAGAACGGCTGCCATGGCAAAGTCCGAAACATCCCTTTGCACAATGAATTGCTTCGTACTGTCGGGAAAAAGGAGTAAGGGCTCAAAGGAAATTTTGATTTCAAATGGTCAAACGCCGATTGACACTCAGGCGACCAACAAAGTCTATGCGCCTTGCCCGCAGTGGATTTTAGGTTTCCGTAGAGGTTGGTGAGTGGGCTTATGGCAGAAAAACCTCAATAAAGTTCCGGTAGAAGTTCGCAAAACCAAGAAATTGCTGCAGTTGCTTCACAGTTTTAGGGACGGGCCATTGCAAAATGGAGTTAATCTTCGAAAGGTCCATTTTAAGTGAAAAATCTTAATCCTATATCCCAAGTAATCAAAAGTTTGGGTGTCAAATTGGCATTTAGATAGATTAACCACGAGGTTGTTATTATAAACCCTTTGAAAACTTCACGAACCAATACACATGAGATTCCATGGAACCCTTTAAAAATTAAAATGTCATCCAGATAAATCAGAACCCCCTGATACAACAAGTCATGGAAAATGGTGTTCAAAAACATTTGGAAAAAATGGCCCCGATTGAAGCCAAAGGGGGCCGTCCATTTAAATTACCTAGAGGAGGCAAAGGTGGTGAGCCACTCAGAGTCCGGGTTATTTTTTAATCCTATGAAAAGCCTCTTTAAGATCAAGTTTGGTGAAATATTTTCCTTGAACAAGATGGTCCAAAACAGTCCGTATCAGAGGTATGGGATAACAATTGGAGGAAATAACCTGGTTAATAGCAGAGTAGTTAACTATCAGTCTGGGACCGCGGGGGACTTTTTCTTTCGGAAGAAGACAGGACTCGCCGTGGGGGCTTAGAGGGCTTGATAAAGCCGCGAGCCAAGTTTTTATTTAGGAACTTCTTGAGAGCAAGGAGTTCTTTTTGGCTCAGGGGATAAATTTTCGGTTTAGGCAGGGTGGCCCCGCCAATTCCAGTTTACAGTCAAAGTCCGTGTGGGGAGGCAATTTGTCAGCCTCCCTTTCGGGGAAAGCCTTTTGGAAGTCTCGGTAGTGTGAAGGAATTTGTTGCAATTCTTCAGGGGGAAAAGAAAAGTTTTCATTGAAGAGGACATAGTGCCAGCAGTCCAGTTTATCGGGGGGTTATATTCACGAACCCAATCGATTCCCAAGACCAATTTGAACTGCATCGCCTTGGGAACTAGAAATCGCATGCTGTAATTGTTTTTGTCCATTTGAAATGAGATGGGCTTAGTGATTTTACTAATTACTCCCCCAGTCATTGAGGTCCCATCCATTTGCGTTAATTTGATGGGGCATTCCAAGGGCTCATAAAGAGTTTTCAATTGTTTGGCCAATTTGGGGTGTAACAAACTTCTGGAGCAGCCAGAGTCAATTAATGCCCTATGTACATGCAAAGTCCCATCGCTGCCACTAATCGCAACCGTGGCGTAGAAATGGGGAATTTTGGGGAGATTTACAGATGTTCCCGCCGCTTGCCAGTCATCGCAGTCAGGTTTAGAATCTCCATCTATGTCAGATGAGGACGAAGAGGTGGTTTCATCATCGGGATCGGAGTCTCCTGTCGCCGCTGCAGGGTCCTTAGAAGTGCGTCTAAGTGGTTGTTTGGCGCCGCTGTCTGATGTGTGAATTCTATATTCTTTGGGTCTGCTCGTGCTCCCTTAGTCCCAGTCGGAGCTTGGTCTCCGGGGGGAGGTTTTGGGCGAGGTGGCCCGGTTTTCCACAGTTAAAGCACATGCCCAAACGGAGACGTTTGTTCCGTTCCTCAGCATTGAGGACGGTGGGACCGCGAGGTTGTCGTTTTGGCACGTCTTGTCTTTGTCGGTTCAGCTGAACAGTCTGGGTTATGCCTTCCATTTCAGTAGCTAGTCTGACCCAACCTAGCAGGGTCTGTGGATTGGCCTGCATTAAGCACCCGTGTAGAATATCAGGATTTAGTCCATCTTTGTATAACTCAATTAGAATTTCATCACTCCACGGGACTTTGGTGGCCAGGTTTCTAAATTCACGGGAATACGTCCCCACATCGTTCCTGCCTTGTTTCATTCGTTTCAGTTGATATTTGGTGTTTTCCAATAAAGGGGGGTCTTCAAGCGTTCCCGCAGATGGTTCATGAAGAGCTGCAGATTTTCAGTTTCGGGGCGCGGGAGTCATATAGGTTCGCTACCCAGTCTGCTGCCAGTCCTTTCATCCTCTGGCTTAGGTATCGAATTCGGGCCGCATCATCCCGAAATAGATGGCCGTGATCAATCATGAAATTGTTTGCCATAGTCAAAAAAAAGGAGAGTTTCTCCCCCTTCCCGTTGAAGGTCGCTTTCAGGTCTCCCACATTTCTGAGAACAGTGGCGCTGGCGTGTGCCCTGTTGGTTGCTGGGGCGGACCAGGGGTGCCTGCCGCCGAGACAGCCGCTCGTGGTTCTCCTCCTGGTGATCTCCCTGTCTGCGAGGGACGGATGCGCATCTCGCGTAGCATGGTCTTGAGTTCGAGTATCTCCTCATCTTTTCTTTCCAGTTCGGTTTCCATTTGCTTTATCTCCTCCAAAAGGGATAGGTCTTTTGCTGATGTATCCCATCTAGCAGCCCTTCTGCGTTGTCTCAACGACGTATGTGGCTTTTCTCCCCAGACCCAGGTTTGGCCGCTTGTGGGGGTTTCCATAGCCTCGGTCAGGCGCAATTTTGTCTTGGTATCCAGGGGCACTTCAGTTTCTGTAGCTCCATCAGATTCTGCAGATCCTTGCTCTTCTTCAGTAATCGACTGGTCCATCAATTGGTGCATTTTTTGAAAGGATTCTCGAGCTTTCTGTCAGGAACAGATTCACTCTTACACGGATCAACAAACTTAATAGAAGATTTATTGTAACATAGTAAGGGATGCTGTCTTCAGACGTTAAAGCTCGAGAATGGAACGTTTTCCCCCCACCTTACACTTTAACAGACAGTTTCTCCTAAGATAGTTGTAAAAGAACGAACGCCATCATGCCAAACGGTTCCTTTGAATTCCAGCCAGAAGGAATGGTTGGCGCCTGGGAATAGCTAACAGCCTACTATCACTATTTCCTCAGTCTACTGCTATCCTAAAACAATAAAACATGGAGGACTCCCGACACCAAAAGTCTTTGTTAAAAGAAGCTTCATTCTCAGAGGCTTCAGTAACTGAGGCATGTTGCTAGAAAGATAAACTCAGCAATCCAAATGCCACCAGAGAAACATATCAAGGACTGGAGGACAAAGCCACCTAACCAACTCTAGTAAAGGGTCTCGCAAGCAGCCAATCACATTTGAGGATAAGCTTCCTGAAACTTCTGCTTTAGATATTGTTTCATAATAAGGAGATCTACTGATATGCAGTAAGAATTAAATCAGCTTTCTAATGAAAACTACAACTTACTACCTAGGGGAAGGATGGGTTGCTTGCTTGTAACCACAGTTCTTTGAGTGGTCATCTGTGAACTCACATAAATGGAATTTACTGTATCTGTGCAGTGCATCATTCAGAACCTTCCAGAACTGATATGTAAGTGTTTTGGTGGCAGCCCCTCCTTTCCTGACCCATGTGACCAGCCTGATTCCTGTTCAAACCCTGAGTTTCTTTTTGTTTGCCACAGCAGTACAATTGAAGGAATTATTGGTGAGCTGTATTGCTTTTTTTTTGGGGGGGGGTACTTTTTCTGGTTTTTGGACTGTGTTTTGGCTTTAGTCTCTTTAGATCTTGATTTTTGGTTCTTGGCTTTTGGACTCTATTTTCAGCTTGATTTGGACAGTTTCCTTGACAACATTCTTGACTTCAGGGCTCTTCATTAGTGGTTTGCACTCAGCAGTTTGCAATGGCCGCCTCCAGTTTATTCAAAAAGTGCATCTCCTGCAGGGCTAAAATCTCTGAGAAAGATGAACATTTACACTGATTATTGTACCAAGAAGATGACCAAAATGTGGTGTCATGTGCCCACTGCAAGGTGTTCACTTCTCAGGGACTTAAGAACTGTTTGTCTCATCTCAATGTGCTCTTATATGAGCAAGCCTTGTCAGCAGCCAACAAACCTTCAGATTCAGGGCATAGTTCTGTACCACAGGCCTCTTCTGTTCCGACTGCCTCTGGCTCCTCAATCCACCTAGCCATCAAGAGCTCTTTGTAGGACTCTAGACAATGGATGGATCCAAATGTCCTGCATCCAAGCGAGTTGTTAAGAGCTACACAGTCTTTGGCAGCGACTCATTCTGTCCATACAGAGGCTCAATCTTACGTCCAAATGACACCAGGGCATTGGAGGCTTCTTCTTCTAAACCCCGGTCAGAGAAGAAGTGACACAAGAAAAAGAAAGCAAAGGATGTTCTTCAAACGAGATCTCACTCTTCACCACATCTGACCACTCTGCTCAGCCTCCTCATCCAGAATTCGTCTAGGAGACAGAGGAGCTGGAATCACCAAAATATCGGCATTCCCACTTTGCTTTGGCACCATTACCTTTAGTACCAAGCAGGCCACAAACTCAACATCAGAAACAGCAGGTATGAAGTCTCCGTTGGCACATACTGAGTCCCCTGCTCAGTCTTCACATCTGACTCAACCTTCTGAATCCTCTGCCAACTGTATACTTCCACTTGTGTCTCCTAAACTGGTTCAGTCCCTGGTTTTGAGGTCTTCTTGTGCTTCTCCTTTATTTTATATTAATAGGCATTTCATTGGTGATTCATCAACATCAGAGGATTCCAACTTCGACCATTACTCTGCTTCTTCAGGCATGCCACCAATGTGTTTTCCTCCAGCTACCTTGGGAGGGCATGAGTCTGTTTCACCAGCTGATGATGTATGCCTCTGCAAGGAACAGATGATGTGAACAGAGTGGGTACCAGAACTAGAAGTGAACCTTAGACTGAGCCTGTGGATCCAAACACAACCAATTCTTGTCCTTTTTGTTGCCTAGAGAGATCTCACTGGACCAAGCACAAGTCCATCATATGGTAAGAGTTTCTTCTGTCAGTCCTAGAAGGTTCTGAATGATGCACCAAAATTCATTGGTGTGAGCCACATGAAGAAGAAACCAATGGTTGCTCAGGTACAAATGCACCAAAACTCATGGCTCAGGGAAATTACCTCTTGAACTACAGCTCTCAGAACCCCCGGCTACTATGGCTATTGGGCAGGCCAAATGGAGATTCTGGGTGTTATAGTCCAATAGCTGCCCATTCCAAGATCTGCCCATTGTCACCAGGAAAAAGTAATGACAGTAACCTTCCATGGCTCTCCCCTCATCTCACTAATTGCTTTTGGCATGTATTAGGGAGCAAACTGTTATACAAGTGTTCCATCTGCCAAAAAACAAGACTGAATATGAGAGCTGGTGTCAGAATACAGGCAATGTTAGTTGCAGTCACACTGAAATGTTCAACCATCATGGCACCTCTTTTCTTTGTTTGCTGTGGCACAAAGGGCCACTCCTTTGTGGGCTCACATACATGACTAGAGTATTCCGTTCCACCAAGATGTTTTTTGATTGAATAAATCTCTCCCTCATTGCTAAATCTGGGTGGTGAACCTGCTTGTGTGCCTTATATAAAAAGTCAAGACAAATCGTATGTATTTACTTAGTATCAAGTGATAGTCCCTGTTTCAACAAAAGCTTCCACCCACTCAACTACTTGTTCTCAGATGAATATAAAAATTTGCTTTTCAAAGAGGTATGGATGAAATCTTATCTTTAGAAAGTATCTGCATTGCCCATTCTTTCTAAAGAAAAGATTTCTATTTATCCTTCATGTTTAACAGAGAGAGAGGGAGAGAATGCTCTACCCTGGGCAGTGAAAAATGAATTTTGGCAAAATATGTGAAGGCCTGGGGGAAAAAAACACGGAAAAATTGGGGGGAAATATATTTTTCTCCCCCCCATAGCCTCATTTTCCTAATAAAGTTGATCAGGAAAAGAATCATGGAATATCTTCTTCTAAACTGTCTTTAACAGGCATTTTAGAATAAAATGTTCTAACACAAGGTGTTCACATATTTATTGCTCCAAAACTATTTCTAAAAATTATGTAAGAGGAAATATTTTTATGTAAATTTATCTACAGTATGAGACCATTACAATTCTTGGCCTTGGTTTCCTTTTCTCATTCTTATGGCAATGAGTGCATTATATCTGGAGTTAACACTATGCAAAACTAGTGGAGACATTTTTTTTTGTTGCTTTATTAAAGATGATTGTTTCTTGTTTTATTGCATTGATTTTTGCCTGCTCCTTAAACTGGCAAAACACAGAGGGTCAGGTGTTCCTTACAATCTGGAACTTGTAGTCTCATTTACAACAAAAAAAATTTAAAAAATTAGAAGTTAGTTCAATTTGAAATTATTCTAAACTAGCGTATATACCCGGTGTTGCCCAGGATTTTATTTTCTCAATGGTAATATTTGCTAGAAAGATTTGAGATCCCGTATCTCTAATTCCCCAAACTATCTTGTCCAGTACCTGTAACTTTTCCCCATATTCCCCAATCCAATCTGTATTCAGAGTTAGTAAGATATAGAGGTTGGGTTCCTGAGGAAATACACTGCTCTCTCCTCCTTGCTGCTAGGTCTCATCTCCACAGCAACCAGCCTACTAAAGATAGGCACAACTGACTGAGGCCCAAGAGCTCTCTGCCTGCAAATTTTAACGGCCTCTCCGTAAACTGCAAAGCCCAGGATTCCATAGAAGCTTCCAGGGAGCCATTCATATGACAAAGCCAATCCTATGAGGTCTTTGCCTGATAGACAAACTTTGACTTTTATATATTAGATAAACTGTACTTTTAATATCTCAAATACAATAATTTTATACCAAACAAAATTACACGTAAAGAGTTTTCCACCCTGGTTTTGATGTATGCAAGAGCAGTCAAACACATAAGCCCCTCCTGCAGTCTAAAGCATTGCAGTATGTCACACTTTTACTGCTTCAAAGAAACTAGACCTTCATGAATTAAGTTTGCTAGGATTAACACACTGGGGATGAGGTTTGGGAGTGTGTGTGTGGGTATGCAAAACAATAAAAATCCACCAGTGCCTAGTATTTTTGAAAAATACCCTGGAACACCAGTTACAACATTCAAAACTAATCCAATTTAAGAAACTATTAAAAGAAGAAGCTTGTTTTAAGATACGGCATTTTACAAGGCTTACCAGAAAACAGTGGCTCATTAGGCACAGCTCTTTAACACATTTAAAGAATATGTGGTGAGAGAAAGGGAGAAGCAAAGACATCAGGCCCGATGAATTATGAACATAATAGGATTAGAAAAACTTTTGTCCACATTAGGCAAATTAGCTTTCAGATTCTTTGAACTTCTAGAAAACTTTAAGAATTCACAAATATAAACTAGAAAGTGAATTTCTTTCAGTAGGTTCATATGCCCCTGCTACAAAGCACAGCAGATTTTATTCGGATGGATAAATAAAATACAGGCTAGCAGAAATAATAGTCATGAAGAAGTGACATAAAAGAAGTAACAGCCTGGTTCTCTCAGATTATTAAATCCCAAACCAAAGCCATCTTCCTTGTGACCAACCACGCTGACCACAGCTTATCAGAGGCTTGGAAAAAAAATGCGTCTTGTTTTTTCAACCCCCTGCATGCAAGACAGAAGCATTTGGATCACCATAAAGCAGAACTGGGAACCTATGTTCAATATGTGTCTTCCAGCTGTGTTGTACCATCAAGCATAAAAGGCATTTTAAAAATCTGGGCACTAGAAGACCTCCACATCTTCTTCATTTAAGGCAAAGGAATGGGAGGATGTGACCGGGTGGCTACACAGTGCCTGCAGAGAGCAGCATTATCTTGGCACCATTTTGAATGATCAGAAGTGATGCTAGTCACTCCTTTCTGCCGGGGGTGGTGTTGGCAGGGGTCTTCCTGTTTTGTGCCCCTGCCCTTAAACAGCCCTTAAGGCATTCTGAAAACAGAATCTTTTTATTTAAAAAAACAAACAAACAGGTGGGGAAGTTGGGGGCTTTGGAGAATTCAGTGGGGGTCCCAAGGGCTGCACTTGATCCCCAGAAGAGCGTGTGCATTTGCAAGCCACAATCACACCCCTGGTTTAGGGCATGACCAGGCAGGCAGAAAGTCAGTGTGGTGCCGGGTTTGAGCACTGGACTACAACCTTGGAAACCAGGGCTTGATTCCCTGCTAGGCCATGGAAACCCAGTGGCTGACCTTGGGTATGTCACACACTCCCAGCCCCATAGAAGCCTATGTATGATAGGTTCACCTTAGGATCACTGTAAGTTGGAAACCACTTAAAGGCACACAATAACAATAGGCAGGCAGGCAGCTTTTATGGTTTCATCATAAGCCATTTCTCTTTTTACGCAATCTCCTTTTAAACATAAACTTATTTTTATCAGCTCATTTAATCTGATCCTCTACTACTTTAGCAGAAGTTGATGCATTTATTTCTAGTTGGCTTGTTACCTCCTACCAGCACCCAATATATGTTGTAATTACACAGAAGAGTCTGTAAGAGGTTTTCAGAAATGGAGGGACCCACTACCAAACCTTACCCCAAACCACTGTGATTTACTCCTGTAAAGATATATACCTTGGAAGATATGCTGGAAGAATATGTACTGCTACCCAGTTCAGTGAATTATGTGCCATGGCTTATTGTGCTAGAAAAAAGGCAGACACATTTACTACAATAACGAAGAGAAAGGCATTTACACATCTGCTGTTCACAAGAACTTCTGAATGACTAAGTCTAAATGGAGGGCTCAGCAAAACAAAACCTGACTTCTCTACGATGACACATGGACAGATAGAGCTGTTCAGGACGGAAGGAACAGAATTCGTCCTTTATGTAGAAAGCAGGGCTTAGAAGAATCTTTTAGACTCCTCTTAGTTGCTAAGCATTATCATCCCATGATGGTACCCAGTCCTGTTATTCACTCTGGAATTTGGCTTCCATTTCAAGAACAAATGGACCTTAAAGATTCTGTGGTGCCCCTACCTGCTGCCATATCCCAACATCTCTAGCAGAGGTGGTGGGCAATTGTGGGTGATCCAAGAGCCATTTCTGCCCTGGCGGCAGGCTGCGCACCCAAGAAAGTAATGGAAGAAGAAACTGAAAGTAACTTAATCTCTTGGAGCCTGAGATATAACTTCAGTTATTTTTTTTAATAATTAATTTTATTATGATTACATCGTATAAAAAAACATTTCTCATTGTACATTTTACCAAACTATTACAGCATCTTCCAAACCTCTCTGGATTTCAATACTGCTATTTCATTGATATATCAACATTTATGCATCACATTACATTTGTTAACATACAAAATAGATTCTGCTCTTCATCCCTACTTTACGTATTCCATGATATTTCAATGATTTTTACTTCTAGCTATTCATGCTACCATGTATCAAGAATTGTTGCGTGTCAACACCCAACCTATTTCCAGAACAATTTGCCATTCTTTGCTAAAGTCATCATCTGATTTTCCTTTTAATCTCTGAGAGACTATATCTGCATTTCGATTTTCAATGAAAGTTGCCCACCATTGCTCTATTGTAGGTATCTGCTCAGTTTTCCATAGCCTTGCATACTCAATACAGGTTGTCGTAATCATATACAGCATTATTCTCCAATATTTCTTTGCAACAGTTCCATCTAACATATGTGTCATATTTAATAAGTACAGTTCAGATTTCTTATCAATTTGAACCCTCAATATTTTACATATCATATTATGTATATCATTCCAATATTTTTTTAGCCTTAGGACATGACCACCACATATGAAATAGTGTTACAGCGTTCTCGTGACACTTCCAACAATGCCCTGCTCCTGTATTATATATCTTCTTTAATTTTTCTGGTGTCATGTATCATCTATGAAAAAGCTTATAACAGTTTTCTTTTAGGTTCTAAGCTACAGTAAATTTTTGTGTCTGTTGCCACTTCTGTTCCCAGTGCTCTGATTGAATTGGATGTCCAACATTTTGAGCCCACAATATCATTGCTGATTTGACTGTCTCATCTTCTCTCTCTCGATTTAAAATCTCCTGGTATAGATGTGATAATAAATGAGGCGGGTTTTCCCGCAGTAACTTCAACATTCTTCCTTGCTCTTTTTGTTCTATTCCATAAGTCTTCACATCCATCTGGAATCTCTCAGTTAACTGTCTGTAAGGGAACCAGTTTAACTTTATTCCTTCTGATTCCAATTTTTCCCTTGATTTCATCTTTAAAAGATTCAGATTTGTCTTTTCTAATATGTCGTCATAACACAGTCACTTATCTGAATCTGACCATCTTCCAAGGAAGGTTTCTTGAGGGGAGACACATGTAGGTAGTCGCCTAATGTTGATATAACTTCAGTTATTAAAGGGACATTGCCATTAGGCAGCTGACACAAGGCTCTACAGAAGGAAGAACACCCTGGCCTCTTCAACGGTGGGAAACTTTGAGGTTTGGCTCAAATCTTTGTTTGCTGGTTTTGGGTGGGGCTATGAAAGACCAGCTATTTACAACGTTCTTTCTTGTTTTTCCACTGTAGGACAGTGGACAACACAGGCCCTGCTGCTGCACAGCCCAGCCTCCCAGTGCAGTGCTTCTCAGGCTACCTGATGTGGGACTGGCAATGCTTTCTTTTTTCCAGCATGCCAGGGACCAGCACTACATTTGTGCCCACTGGCCAAAACTTTTTTAAAAAAATTGTTTATTGGAAACCATTCAGGGACTGGCACTGGTCCAGGGACCACAGCTTAAAAGAATATTGCCTGTTCCTGATGCCCAATATGCAGTGGTGTAGACTTGAGTCAATTGACTCAGACTCAAGTTTGACTTAAGTCATTTAAGTGACTTGGCAATAAATGAGGCATCGACTCGACTCAAGACTTGTATATTTTTAGTGACTGACTTGCTGCCCTTGGTTTATAACATAACACATTCCCAGAAAAGCACTTCCACCTCTTTTTGCCTACTGCTTACACGAGGATCCATCTTAAGCCCAAGGTGTGGGCACATTTCTCAGAGGGGAACAGCAAATGGGTTAGGCAATGGGCCTGGAACACGATCAGCAGCCTGTCCCCACTGCATATTGGAGGAGCCTTCTAAAACGTTTCCTCAGAGCAGAAGAGAAGACTCGATCCCAGAGTGCAGGGGGCATTTCTCAGAGGGGAACAGCAAATGTATTAGGCAACGGGCTTGAGGAAGAAGGATCCTTTCTTCTAAAACTTTTGAAGCTTCAGTAATGGGGAGTAAGAAGGATCCTATACCCCACTTCTGAAGCTGCAGACTCTCTTATGCCCACTGGCACAAAAGCCTGAAGCTTCAGGAAGGGGGAGTAAGAAGGATCCTATTCCCAACTTCTGAAGCTGCAGGTGGCAAAATCGCAAATGTGGAAGGGTAAACTCTGCTTAAATTGTTAAAGCTGACTTTATTTCACTCAGTACAGGAATTCAGGAATATAGATTGAGGTGTAAAGTTGGCTTCCAGACTTGAGTGAAAAGTATCTTCAAGGACTTGAGACTTAAGAGTAAAAGACTTAAATACAACACTGCCAATATGTAACCATGTGTTTATATATATCATTTATAATATGTGTACACAAAACAGATTGCAGAATGAGAATTCCACCTGCTTCGTACCTGCTTCTATTCTTCTCTTCCTTGACTGGACGTCAACTTTTAATCTGGAAACCACAGTGTGAATCCCATCTGGAAACCTAGGTAAGTCATGCCCAAAGTCACTCACTGGGTTTCCACTGTTGGTGGATTCCAGGGGACACGCTGTACGCCAGCATGGCCCACACAACGTCTGGGCTTCAAAACAGGCAGACTCAAAAAACCATGACAGGTTCAAAACCAATAAAGTTCAGAACTGAGGCCAAAGTATGGTTGCAAAACTAAACTAGTTTTATTTAAGTAACATAAGTGAGTAACATAAAAACATCAGAAAGCTAGGTAAAATCCATTGCGCACCTCTCTCCTCTTACAGCATGACAGAGAGAGAGCAAAAACAGCAAGCAGGTGATAAGTGTGCTAGCACATACACAGCACAGTAGCACAGCACAGTGAGTGAGTTCTCACACAGCAGATAAAGCTATTGAAGGGATGTTTATCCAGACAACCTCAGATTTTCCCACAGGAATTCAGAAGGCAAGCCAGATGTCTCTTATCACACTGGCTGGGTCAGTTCGACCTGCCCGTTACCATGACCAGGAGACAGCAGAGGAACGAGCAGAGGAACTTTAACCCTTTAGTCAGGGAACCAGAAGGCCTGACGCTTTAACATCCATGACCTAGTGGGTAAGTCACACTCTCTCAGTCTCAGAGAAACACAAAGGCAAACCCTCTCTGAATAAATCTTGCCATGAAAAGACAGGTTCACCTTAGGGTCACCATAAGTCAGAAACAGCTGGAAAGCACACAACAATGCCTATGATATTCATGGAGTCGTCATAATTGACAGGCAACTTGATGGTACCTACACATACCTTAACATAGTTGTTAAGACTGGGTTTGCTGAGGCAAATATGACTTGAAGTGTCATTATGTTATTATGAAAAAGGAGAACAGTAATTAGTCCAAATGCACTAGCCTGGAACAAAATTGGTGTCTTCTCTGTTTTCAAAGGGTTCCACCTCTCTACAGCTCCCACTGAGATGTATAACAAAAATCAGAGAGTCTGGAAGCAAGGAGAGCAAAAAATTCAGAATACTCTGAACAATCCTCATTTAACAATTTTTTATATCCCAACCTCCTGTTTAAAACCAGGTGAACCTTCAATTATTATCCACCATATAAAAGTTACTACAGAATAAAAGCCATCATAGGCCAAAGTCACATTCAGTTCTCCTGGGAGATTAAAAGCAAACTATAAAAGCCATCATAGGCCAAAGTCACATTCAGTTCTCCTGGGAGATTAAAAGCAAACTCAAATGGGTGTTTCAACTTGTCTCCAACAGCTATGCTTCTCATCAGTCTGGAGTACACTTACAGGATAGCATGTAGCTCCCTGGTGGCAAATCAGGTTCCAACCTGCAACCCCATTCAAAAGTCTGTCAGAATAGTGAAAGGTACACAATTCAACTGAAGCGTTAGCACACAACTAAAAACAGGTTTGCGTTAGAAAGTACTCTGGTTATTCAGTAGAGCTACAGCACCCAGTTAAGCTTTTTTTTAAAAGAAACATTTTGATTAACAATATATCTCAATTAATTGGGCAAGAAATGCACTTTTAGAATTAAATGGTCTTTGTACAAAAAACACATTGGTAGATGCCATTTTAGTAAAAGGACTCACAGCCTGAAGTTTCTGGTTATTAAGACCCTGTCTTCCCTCAAGACACTGGATTCTGTCCCTGGCATTCTATAATGGGAACTGCAGTTCTCTAGGCATTCCCGAGTTATAGCTCCTATCAACCCTGACCACTGGTCACAGTGACCAACTTAATGACCATTGGAATCCAACAGCATCCAAAAGCCACAGGTTTACTCTGCTCCCATTGAGCTAAAGACAACACCTGTCCTCCACTGTAACTGTGGGGTGATCCCCTTTCTTTCAGCCCCAAGCTGGAGAGGAGGCCTGGAGTTTGCTTTGTGTTGCTCCAGTGGCACTTCTGATTTGGTGCTCTTTTGAAGAGCAGCAGCTGGAGCCAAGTAGTGATTTGGGTACCATCCTCATTATGGTGTGTGTACATCCCCCTCCTCTCATTTTAAAAACTGTCTAACTGTATCTGTCTGCAGGAAGACTGAAGGCTGCTGAAGGGGACCTCCTCTGTATCTCACCAGTGGAGCAAAAGTGTTGTTGTGGCACTCTATGTATGGATTGCTTTCTCCTTATAGGAGCCTTCTCTACTGGGGCACCTGCCTATGGAATGCCTTCTGCTTAGGTCCAACTGGCAATGACGCTCATTTCATTTTAGTGCCAAGTTAAAACAGGTTTTCATTAAAGCCTTTGGTGGGTATAATATGTTTTCCTAATTTGTATATATATGTGGTTTTTAACTGTTTTAATAGTTACACAGTGTAAAATCTTTTTAGACATTTTAAATACAGAATATATGATAACTTAAGCAATTTATTTCCAAAGAGAAAATACAAGCAACTTCAGCCATTCTATTAACATTTTCAAGCAAGTTTCAAATGTATCTATTTCCAAACAAAGAATATATATTTTCACCTAGATTTTTTTTTTAAAGTGAGTCACTCCACATGTTTCAGCATGATGGCAGTGCCCGCTTTCACCTCCAGCTTCTCTATTTATAAAGTCAATAAACGGGTGCCAAACAATTTTAAAAATGTTTTTGCCTTTTTTCTTCTTCCTTCACCCACCGCCTTCCCCTAAGACCGAGACTGTGTGCCTTGCCCAAGGTCACCCAATGGGTTTTCATGGCCAACCAGCTACTCAAATCCTGGTCTCCACAGTCAAGGTCCAACTCTCCAACCACCACCCCATGCTGGCTCTTGTTTAAAGGTCACTTGTACTGAAGTTTTAATCTTAGTGTAGTTTTTAGTGCAATTTTAAAAAAATGGAGTATTTCTTCAATTAACAGTTACCATTCAAAGGAGTTCACATTTAAGCTCCTATTTTTACTATTAATAATATATTTTAGTGTCTTTGTAGTTTGAATGTATTGTGCCAAGTTTTCAAACTTGGGACTACTTTTGAAAAGAGGCCAGAGAAAAAGTTGGTCAATGAAACCAAAACTGTTCAATGAAAAAAAAAAAAAGTCAGGGAAATGGAGAATAAAATTTGGGCGGTAATCCGGCACTACTTCAGATTCCCAAGTTTTTGTTGTCCCACCAACAATCATATATACCGTTTGTATACAGTGTAACTCAGAATAATGATTCTGAAATGGTCTACAATCCATGAAAGCTCATGCTGTAACAAATATGACAGTCTTTAAGGTGATATAGATTGTTTTTGCTACAAGAGGTTAATTCAGCTACCCTTCTAGGAATTCAGCTTTTTCCATTCACCTGCCATGGTTAGGTAGGGAAAAGCAAAGGGTCAGGCAACTCAAGTGACACATACATCCAGTCTTCATGTTTCCTTCTGCTGTCCATATGGTTTAATTGCATTCCACAGACTACATGGGCTGGATGATCATCTCCCACTCTGCTCTCCCCCAACCTAACCTGATGCCCTCCAGAAGTGTTGGAGTAAACTACTATCACAGAGCCAGCAAGATATAGTCGTTTTGGTGTTGGACTGGAAATCAGGGTCAGAATCCCCACTTAGCCATGAAAACCCATGGGGTGGCTTGGGCAAGTCACACTCTCTCAGCTAAAAGAAAGACAATGGCAAACCTTCTCTGCACAAATCTCGTTAAGAAAAACCCATGATCTTGGGGTTGCCCTAAGCCAGAAATGACATAAAGGCACAAAACAACAAAAACTGCTGTCTAGCTTGGCAACTGGGAATGACTGGTCCACTGAATGAGAACCTAATTGCAATGCCAAGATGTACATACAGTGGGCTCACCTCTCACATAGCCCGAGCATGCATGAATGTGAAGTTGCACAAAGCACTGCATCCTGTTATAGTAAACAGATGCAGTAGGTGTGTGCACATTGCGTTCATTGACTACAAAGGCATGCAATACTTCACAGGTTTTTACACAGGGGCTCCTGGAATGGAACTCCCACATATACAATGGGTGCACTGTATACTCAATAAATTACTGAATCAAACTGTAAGCCTGTGCTGCCCCGAGAAAGCTATAAATGTTACTGAATAAATAAATTAACAAAATCCAAGATTTATTTCTATGGTGTTTCATTTTCCATATCTGATAGAATACTCTTCAGGGTAAAACTGTGATACTGAGCTCAGAAACCTTACAAATAATTTCCCACTCTGTGCTACCAACAAAATGATCTCACAACCACAGGATATGTAATCCCATATGTCACGTTCCACCAACACTTGTGCAGCTCCTCCTTGTTCTAGCTTTTAAAAATATCCTTTTGTTGCAATGACACAAAAGGCAAATCCAGCCTTAAGCACCTATGAGTAACTGCTTCAGCCCCAACATTTCTTTCAATAAGCAAAGAAAAACCACATATACTCACATACTTAAGATTCAGAAACCAGATCTTGTTAACCGTGGCTAATCTCCACTCCCCAATTTAACATATGGGCTTTCAACTGCCTGAAGCCAAGATATTGTACATGTTTGCAAAGCATAGTAAGCCAGGGAATCCGTGGGAGCCCTGGATTACTGTGGATGAGCAACCTGCTCATATTGGTGTATGAGTCTGAACACTCCTGTTTGCAACACAAACTATTGCTCTTGTTTGCTCTTCTCCCAACAAATCTGAGAGAGAACCCCACTGTGTTGCCTTTTTAAAAAGTATGTTCATGGATTCCACCACTGGTTTCCTGGGAGCTGTGTCTAGGTTCTCATAAGATGGTAAACAACCATTAAAGCAAGTTAAAGCAAAGCTCTGCAGTTCATTTTAACTGCTTTGGTGGCAAGTGGGGAGAAATCAAACAGCATGCATAAGTGCAATACTCACCCACGATAAGGCAGTGCTTCTGCACACCCCTGGCTCATTGAGTTGAGTGAATGTAACTTAGATTCAGCATAAAGCCAATGCCACAACCACCAACGCAACAGTCATTATGAACAATTAATCAGTAACAAGAAAAATAGGATTAATACAAGGCTATACTGAATTCCTGGATGCAAAGATCTTTAAATGCACCTTATTTGTATATACAGCAGCAGAACTATGTGTATCTTATAAAACAGACAAAGAACGGGTCCTCAGATATATTCATACTTAACATAATTTTGTAGATTTAAGCCTTTCCCATGGCCTGAAATGACCAACTGCTTGAGGTTTCTTGGGGGTGTAACTGATCATATTTAAGCCAAAACTATTTTTCAAGTGTGTGCAGGGCACAAAGATAGCCATGGGGGCTGCTACAAAGAGATCTTTCCCACTATCCCAAATCAGTACTACTTCTTACCTTTCAGTAGTTATGCATTTTTTACCTAACTTTGCATAAGAATATTTTACCCAAAATGTCCATTTCCAATGGAAATTGCTCATTAATTTACAATGAGATCAAAGACTTCTGAGTACCTAGCTCCAACAAGATTAATCCAACACAGTCAGCTCTCCAGCTACAACCTGGACTATATGAAGCTCCAATGTACAGCCTGTGCTTGAAAAGACTGACATCCTCAGAGAGAAAAACCTTTCAGGACCTTTGATTCCTTCAGCCAACAGCCAGTACACTTCTAGATCATCTGGTTGAGAAACGCCTGGGATATCCCATTCTGCAATGGTACCAGCGCTTCCTGGAGAACAACTCCTCTAAGTGGGTGCTAGGAAGCTGGTGTTTCCTGTGACAGTTTGAAATTCTGTCTTGTGCCACACACTTGTCAACAACTATACAGTATATACAACTATACAGTATATACAACTATACAGTATAGAACTGTTCGAAATACATGCTATTTGTAAGTTGTTTGCCGCCTCGATCCAGATGGAGAGGCGGGATCAAATAAATAAATAATAATAAAAAAAAACTAAATGTAAACAAGCAGAGAGGACATTCAGAGCTTTAACTGGAATATATTATTTACTGCCAAGAAAATCCATTACAGGTTAACCACAGGGTTACTGTAAGTCAGAAATGACTTGAAGGCACTTAACAACAACAACACCAATACACCTCGATTAATAAAGTCTCTGACAAAACAAGCTTCTTTTTACAATGTCTTTTTATACCAGTTCAGTCCCCCTTTCCTCCTAATCCTTGCCTAGCTGGCAGCTTTGAAGCTGGGAGGATGACTGGGAGTCAGTTTGGACTCCTACAATGCATTCTACCTGGGGCTGCCAATGAGGATAGTCCAGAAACCTCCACTGATTCACAATGCTGCTGCCAGATTGTATGTTAATTTTATGTCAGCTTTAGTAACATCTACCTTATTTCAGGGCTGATTTTAATGTGCTGGTTTTGACTTTTAAATCTCTAAATCAGTGCCAGTCAAAATAGTAGTGCTTGAATGAGTCTGGTCCCCAAGGCAATGGTTGCTGGTCCATAGAGTTTCCAGGAGAGAAACAAATCATTTCAGTCAATGGGCACAAATATGGTGCTGGTCTCTCAGACAGTGGGGAAAAAACCCTGCCAGTCCTCTGTATCAGATAGCCTAAGAAGCACTGGCCTAAATGGCCTGGGACCATGGCATCTCAGGGATTTCCTGCTCCCATAATAGTTTACCCAGCTTCTGAGATCTTTCTGCCAGAGGGCCAATAAGCCTGTTTGTGGGGGGAAATGCTGGGAGCAGAGTTGCTTCCTCAGTTGAAGCTGAGCAGGTCTGGGTTGGGTCAGTGTCAGCCTAGGAGGCCTCACAGGAATTCCAGGCAGACAAGAGGAGGAAAGGCAGGTTATAAATGTTAACTAAATGGCGCATTTATATAAGTTAATAAATGATGGCCTCATTATATTATGCTCTTTCCAGGGAGATACATCTGGGGCCCCTTACTGCTAGCTTCTCAGCGTGCTTCTTTTTAGTCTGGATCTGTTTCGGATCCATTTTGAATTCTGTTTTATTGAATTTTAAATTCTTTTTGGTCTACTGCTTATTATTTTAAGATGTTGTGAACTGACTTGTTTAGAAAAAAGCAGGACGTGAATTTCAATATAAATATGCAACTTAATGCCAATGAAAATTCTTACTCTGTCTTCATAGCCCTTCACATTGTTCTCCCAAAAGAGGCCTGAAGGACTCATGAAATTTCCAGAGCAGATTTTTGAGGTGCAGTGAGCAGGGGAAAACCCAATTCTGCTAAAGGAAAACAGTTCTATCCACATATGACTCCATTTGGATTTTGCCTATAACTTTGCTGGAAATAACTATAAAAGATACAGGCATACACAAATCAGGTGTAAATTAGGTCTCTCTCCCCATACACATGTTAAAACATTGTATGTGGTCTTCTTAAGATAGATGTAAGCATTTTGCTTAAGTCCTAGTCTCAGAAGATTCCTCTTGCCATAACAACCTGGTAACATGTGCCAAACCTAAGCCTAAAGACATACTCTGTCCATTTAGTTATTTAACTATGCTTGAGTGTGTTACATTTCCACACCGTTTTCACTTCAGGCATCACACTAAATCATGATTTATTCTAAATATAATGTCTGTTACCAGACATACCACAGAGAAATGACAATTTAAGGTGGCTTATTTGCTTTCATCTACCATTCTCTCAGAACTCTTTTTCATTAAGTTTCAGTTCCATTACCACAGAAGAACAATTTTTGAAGGACAAACAACGGTCTTAAGTCTTGTTTCTTAATTTAGACATCACATCAAACTACACTTAATATGAGCTCTGGCTTGCAAAATTACTTCTAGCTGTGAATTCTGATTCCAACTGGAGGGCTGATCTCTGCAAGTTCAGCCACCATGCTAAACCATAATTAAGTTTCCTTAACATCTGATGATGGGCATTATTATTATTATATCTTCATATCCTGATTTTCCCCCCAAAATTGGGCCGCAAGGCAGCTCACACTTTAAAACAATACAATTTGAAAACATATAAATAGTGCATATTAGAATTAAACTGCTAAATAATTAAGCACCCCCCCATTCCATTTTTCAAAAACTTCCTATATTAAAGGCCTGCCTGAATTAAAGGTTTTACTCTGCCAATGGAAGGACAACAAGGAGGGGGCCATTCTGGCCTCCTTGGGAAGAGAGCTCCAGAGCCCAGGGGCAGCCTTGGAGAAGGCCCTCTCTCCCATCTCTATCAAATGTGCTTGCGACGATGGTGATTGACAGAAAGGCCTCTCCTGATGATCTCTGAGCCCAGGGTTGGCTCATACCAGGAGATACAGTTTGCCAAATGGATATGAGTCGTATAGGTAGATCACAAGCAGCACTTTGAATTGTTCCTGGAAACAAACTGGCAACCAGTGGAGCTGTTTCTACAGGGATGTAGCATGGTCTCTATAATCTGCCCCAGTTAACAGTCTGGCTGCAGCACTTTGGATCAGTTGAAGTTTCCAAGCACTCTTCAAAGGCAGTTCAAGTAGAGCATGTCATACTAGTCCAAACAGGATGCAGCTGAGGCAGGGACCACCATGGCCAGATCCAGCATCTCAAGGAACAGACAGAGCTGGTGCACAAACATTATTAAATGTGCAAAAGCACTCCTGGCCACCGCAGAAACCTGGGCCTGCAGGTTCAAAGTTGAATACAAGAGTACATCCAAACTGCAAACCTGTGTCTTCAGGTCAAGTGTAACCCTATCTAAGCAGGTTCTGAACTGAGCTAGTGTCAAAGTGCAGGCATAACGCTACCCATAACAAGATGCACCACAGTACAGACTATGGTAACCGAGTAAATTATTTATCCTAAAGACACCACTGAACATATTGGGAGATGAAAATACTCTTTCTGGCCTTCACCACAGCGAAGGGGAGAATGTTAACTCACTGACATCTATTGCTGTATATTCATTTATTTGACTGCTATTTGACTACTTCAAATGTTTGTTACTCATCTATACCTGAATTACTCAATTTCTGATGTTTCTCAGTTTTCCACAAAACAGATTTCTTCTCTGCCTCCCGATGAGGCGACAAAAACGCCTTTTATTCAAACTATCCACCACATCTGCACAGTGATTAAAACATATATCGAAATCAAAGGGTCAGGTATTCAACTTTGAACGGTCATGCATGTATCCAATTTCTGCCCCATGAGACTTAAGGCTTCCACAGGCCACAAACTTTCCAATGCCTCCTCTTTGCCTCTCTCCGCTTTCCCTCCACTTGTGTTCCCTTTTGGATTCAAGGGCCATTTCCGCACTAGCCTGTTATAGCGCGATGATTCCACTTTCAACCTCCTCCGGAATCCTGGGGTTTGCAGTTTCGGGAGGGGCCGGACGGCCCCTCCCGAAACTGCAAACCCCAGGATTCCAGAGGAGGTTGAAAGTGGAATCATCGCGCTATAACAGGCTAGTGCCGGCCCCTCCCGAAACTGCAAACCCCAGGATTCCAGAGGAGGTTGAAAGTGGAATCATCGCGCTATAACAGGCTAGTGCGGAAAAAAGGTTTTTTTAAAAAAAAAATCCTACAAAAAGGAAAACAAAACCCTCCAAACCCTGCCCACTTCCAACAGCAGTGACTGGCAGTCTCCAGTTTCCTTTTAAATCACATGGGGGTTCGTTTTCTGTTTTACAGCAAGGGTACGAGGGTGAAACGGCCGAAGACCGACTTGCCACTCTGAGCCCCGAAAAGTATCGATCCTCCGCAACGTTACTTGTAAGTAACGGAGTTTCCCCGAAGGGGCCCTGCTCCCACGGACTCTCAGCCCCGCGCAAGAGGCGGGATGGTGGCGCGCCAAGGTGCCAACCGAGCACACACCAACTCACAAGCAGGCGCGGCGCTCTAACGGGACGGATCAAGCCCAGCCTCGCTGAGGGGACTCGGGGCGGGTTACGCACCGGGGCTGCCAGGCGAGAGGCACGAGTTCTTTCGCGGGTTCTGCACGGGACGCGCCTCTGCTTGGGGAGCCGACGCGCACAGGGCCGCGCTCCCCACGCGCTCCTCGGCTCCCCCCCCAGCCGCGCGGCCCCCGCCGCCGCCTTTCCCGGGAGGCGAGCGGGCAGCTCGGTCGTCCCGGCCCTCCCGGGGCCCGCCCGGCGCCGAGTTGCCCGCGGAAAGGCTTTCCAGCGCCGCCGGGCCGGCGCGCCAGGCGCCTCTCCCCCGCGCCTTCCCGAAGGAGCCAGAAAGCCCCGCGCCAGGCCGGAGAGGAGCCGCCGCCGCCGCCGCCGCCGCCTGACCGGCTGCCACCCACCTCGTTTTCCAGTTTGTGCCACAGGCTCTGCCAGTAGCGGGGCGGGACCCCCGAAGCGCCGAGCGCCGGCCCGTGAAGGGCCACAAACGCCTGGTACGCGTCCGCGCGGTCGCCCTCCATGTTGCTGCTGCTGCTGCCGGCGGCGGCGGCCCGTCGGGTAGGAAGGCGAGGCTGGCTCAAGCGGGCGCCTGGGCTGGGACCAGCCCCGGCGACAGCGAGGCATGCCGGGTGGGCGGGCGGGCTCGGAGCCGTCTTAAAGGGACAGAGAGGGCGCGAGAGGCGGCGGCAGGGTGGCTGGCTCGGAGGAGGAAGCCGCCCGTTTCAGCCCCAGGAGGTGCAAACGCGCCTTAGGGTCCAAATCGCGAGCATTTCCGCACTAGGCAGTTATAACGCTATTATTCCACTTTCAACCTCCTATGGAATCTTGGGTTTTGCAGTTGGGGGGGGGCGCGGCCGGCCGACTGGCCGGCCGGCCCTTCCCTAAACTGCCAGCCTCAGGATTCCATAGGATGTTGAAAGTGGAATCATAGCGCTATAACAGCCTCGTGCGGAAAGGGCACCTGGCACAGTTGCAGCCTCTGGCTTTGAAGACGGTAGGCTTTGTTTCCGAATAGATATCCGTGGGGGCCACGTGGGCTTTGTCTGTTTTCCTGATTCTTTGGCGCTGCTCTGAGGGCACCAGCTCCCCTCTCCTCTTGCAAGTTAAGCAGGGGCGGACCTGGTTCGTAGTTGGGTGGGGAGACCTCCAAAAAATACTAGAGGCTGTGGGCTGTGTTTCAGGGGAAGGCAACGGCGAAGCACCTCTTTTTCTGCTTCCCCTGAGAAAGCCCTGTGACATTCATGAGGGTGCCTTAATGGAACAGGCACCCCTTTAGATGGACGCTTCCTCCTGCCTCCCCCATTCCCCCTCATTTCCAGCCCTGCCTTGATGGTGACCAGCCAGACCTACAAGGGACGCAGGTAGCTAAAATCAGTAGCTGTAGATAACAGTGATGACCCTGAGATGCAGGATTTGGATTCGTTTCTCCAAGTCTCCAGAACATTTTATTTCTTTATATATATATATATATATATATATATATTTATTGCAGAACATTTTATTTCGACTTGCTCAGATGCACGCTTGTCGCTCTTTTTAATTGCCTTCCATGCTCCAGCACTGCTGCTGGAATTGCAGGAAGCCTCATAGAAGAACCACCCCCATGTGGCATTCATCAGAAGCAGGGGTGGTCAGAGGCAGTGGGTCCAGGGCCCACCTTTTCTGCCCCCGGAGCTCTCCCCGCGCCACACAGACGGCCAAAAATGCTAAGAGAGAAAGTAAGGTGGGGGCACCTCTCCGGAATGACCAGTGGTCAACTTCTGGTTTGGCAAGCCAGGCGGCTTTTCCGTGCTCAGCAGCATGAGGGACTCTGCCACCTGTCCAAAAGCGAATGGCTACCCCTGAAGCCTTCCACAAGGGGCATGTCATCCTTTCTTGGGCCAGAGAGGGGGCAGTCGGAGGAGCCTGGGAGGGTCAAAGGCAGCAGAAATATCCTGGAGGGGCTGCTTGTGGCCCCTGAGCTGCACTTTGGCCTTCCCTGGTTTAGAGACTTGAATAGTGTGAATTAGAGCCTGAGGCAGAACAACAATTAGTTATGTGCACATGTATGTGTTTTCAAGTTACCTGTTGACTTGCAGTGACTCCATCAATTTCACAGGGTTTTCTTACGCAAGGAATGATCACAGGTGGTTTTGCCAGTTCCTTCCTCTGAAATGTAGCTGACCGCACCTGGTATTTGTTGGCGCTCTCACAACCAGGGCTGACCGTGTTTAGTTTCCCTGATTAGGCAGGATTTGGTGTCTTTAGGATATTTAGGCAGTAACTGAGGTATATCTATTTATTTTATTTTATTTATTCATATTCCACCTTTTCAAAGCAGCTTGCAAGAATACTAAAACCAGATCAGCTTAAAAACATACAAGAACATCAGTAAAAACATACAAATATTATTTTTAAAAGTATTTAAATAAGTTATAGAACTAAAACCATTAAAATGTGTTAACAGGCCATAGGAGTAAATTCCTGAAAGCCTGCTGGAACAGGAAAGTTTTAACCTGCAGAAGGAGAGTAAGAGGGAAGCTGTTCTACTCTCACTCTGTATGTGTGGTGTGTGCCTTCGACTCATTTCCAACTTACGATATCCTTTAACTAAATCTATCACAGGATTTTTTCCCCCTCAGGAGTCATTCCGAGGGGTTTTCTGTTGTCTTCCTCTGAGGGAGCGTGACTTGCCAAAGGTCATCCAGTGGGTTTCCATGACTGATCAGAGATTTGAATCCTGATCTCCAGAGTCCTAGCCCAGCATTCAAGCCACTGCACAGTGCTGTCTGTGTGACTCCCTAAGGAAGGAGTTCCAAAGTTAGAGGTCAGCCACCCAAAAGATTGTCACTCTTGTACCTGCCGAACAGGCCTGGGAAGGCAGTGGTGTTACTCCAAAATGTGAGTGACTCAGGGGTTCACCTGTGATGTCAGTACATCCGTGTGATAGAGGGGAATTAATTACTTCAAAATTAGAAAGCCTGCTGTGTGTGTGGGGGTTAACTTCACGAGATTTTTCCACAAATGTTTACAGGATCACACAGGAAAGAACCAGCCAGAGAATTCAAAATGTAAACTAAAAATGTGTTTTATTGAAAGACTCACATACGCACACACTCAAAAGACCCAAGCACTCATACAAAGACTAACCAAAGGAAAAGGGGGAAAGTTGCAGATAGAGGATATTTCGTGTTCAGGTAATAATTACTGGTCTGGAGAGAAGTGAAGAAAGCCGCAATATGGCTTAGGGTGGGCACCTAAGGACAGTTCTTGTTTGGGAACCAAATGGACAACGTGGTGTTCAGTAAGTCAAGAGACTGCTTGAAATCAAGGGTTTTTATACCAAAAGCTACCCTCTGGGTATGGGTGTGAACTGCTCTCCCAGCCAAGCGGGCAATGGGACTTGCAACACAAACAGTGAGGTCTGGATGACGTTAATGGTCTTAGTGTTTAGGTGACAAAGGAGTAATGGCTGTTGTAATAGCTCTGTATTGTGGAGAGGTAGGGAAGACAAAGCAGGGAAACATGCAAGTGTGAGGGATCAGGGTTATAACAATCACATTTTGGGGAGAACTTCCCTTTTCTGTTCTGAGATGCCCAGCTTTTAGCATAAGCCTGTTGTCTCTAGAGTTGCCTTGTAATGTGCTTGACAATGACTTCAGTTTTGCCTAGGAGGGAGGTGTGGCTGACCTGCCTTGTAATCTCACGTTTACAGTCAGTAATTTTCCTCTTTCCAGCTTGACCTCCCAGTCACCTCAGGTTTTCATTTTATATCAGATGCCAATTAATATAGCACCGATTAAATAATATTGCCAATTAAACCATATCAGTTTTGAGGGGTGCACAGGGCCATAACAGTCGGACTAAAGGAGGAGCCTCCCCTAAAGATCTTAGAGCTCTGTCAAGTTCATACTACTTACAACCACCATTTTAAAACAGAGATTGTATTTTGCATGTATAGATTTCCTTCGAAGCTACCCTGTGGAGTTTGTTTCTTTCCATCTAAGGTTTGCTCAGATGTGTGAAGGAGAAGTGCATGTATCCTTTTGTCCTGTCGCATACAGTGTAGGCCAGTGCTTCTCAAAGTGATTGTCTGTGGACTGTGAGTTCCCATGAAAGAAAAAGCAGTAAATATGGTGCTGGTCCTTGCCACAGAGGGAGAAAAGAAAAACCCCTACCAGGCCATCACATCAGGTGGCTGAGGAAGCACGGGGTAGGTAATTTCTGAGTGCTGCTGCAACTTCACACTTCATGTGGCACTCTTATATTGGGGCAGCTGTAGTGGTGGTTACAGTGGCATTTACTGTGGTTGTTTTGGCTGTGAGAATATCTAGCCATAACCAGTTTATTTTATGAGGACTGTATGAACACACAGCAGCACACTTTTAGGATATCTATATATATGTTACATATTTAAAGGGTTTTTTCTCTTTAGAAATATTTCAGGTGTCTTTCTCAAGATTTCTTTTTTAAAAAAATGAAAGAACAACAAATGAGTAAAATGAAACAAATGTATTAATTTTGGATTTTGAAATACTGAACTTGCCTTAAATAAATGCCACCTAACTTCTCACTGCTGCCTAGTTTGAGCAGTAGTGCCTAAGCTATTTAGCCAGAGTCAGAAGCCTGCAATGACCACCAGCACCAAAGGAAGTACAGATTGGGTGTAATAGGTGAGCCCCAAAGGTTTTTACAAAAAGCCATATTTGAACTTGGCAAAGGAATGAAGCCACTGTCAAGGCCAATTGGTCCTCAAAGGGAGAGTACTCCACAACAGGGGTGCCATAGCTGAGAAGGCCCCCCCGCCTGTGTTCTCCATGTGTATTAGAGCAGGACCTCTTCAGTAGATCTCAGGAAGGCATCTGTTGGGGAAAATCTTCTTTAAATACTGAGGTCTGAAGCTGTTTGAGGCTTTAAGTGTCATAACAGTATCTTTAATTCAAACTGCAAACATATTCACAACCAGTGCAATTCATTTAAAACCAGGATTATATGGTTTATATAATCAGCTGTTCGTATAATGCAGTGGTTCTCAACCTTCCTAATGCCACGACCCTTTAATACAGTTCCTCATGTTGTGGTGACCCCCAACCATAAAATTATTTATTTATTATTTATAATGCCCCCCCCCAGCAAAGGCCGCCTCGCCAGCCAGGAACAGGGGGACGGGCAGGGAGGGAAAGAGGAACCGTGCATCTCCCCTGGAAAAAACTCTGAAACCCCCCTGGGCTCTGCTTCTGCTTCGCTCTCGTTTCCGCTGGGGGGGGCAGTGTGGGAAAATTTTCCAGACTGTCGACCCTGGCCAGGGGGGAAAAATCCCACCGCCTTTGTCTTTTGTGCCAGGTGCAGCTTGCCCCCCTGGAAAAGCTCCGCCTTGCAGCCCTCTGGCCCTTCTGCAGCGTCCCCCTCCACGGCGAGTGGGGCAGGGGCCGTGGCGAGGAGGGGGCCTGCCCCCCGTGCTGCCGCCGCCCCCCCCAAGCTGGCCCATCAGACGGGAGGTTCTCCCGGTAGCGGCGAAGGGGAGCGATTTCAGTCCCTTCTGAACAGGGGGCAGGAGGACGCAAGTGCATGGCTTGCGCTTGCACACCACCACTCCTGCTGTGGCGACGCTGTAGCCGCACACGCCCCCACCAAAGGGGGCAGGAGGACGCAAGCACATGGTTCATGCTTGTGCACCACCACCGAGGAGGGAATGGAGCCTAAGACCATTGGAAATACGTATTTTCCGATGGTCTTAGGCGACCCCTGTGAAAGGGTCGGGGTCGCCACCCACAGGTTGAGAACCGCTGCTATAATGAATTTTGCACTAGCTGCAGCTTTACGTTCTGAGCAGATACAAGTGAGTTTCTCCTTAAAATGCTGAGCAAGTTTGCTACAACAGGTGACTGAAGGCTCTACCAATAGCTCCTTCATACTTGATCTCAACAGACTCCTCACCATTTGGAATAGTTGTGCTAGATGGCGAGGATGAGATAATGTAGGCAGAATGTTTTGCCAACCTCCCTGCTGTATAACAGGAGAGAAGTAAAGTTCACACTGATCTTTGATCATATTGGTTCCCATGCTACTTGCAGTCTACCCATCATCTAGCTGATTTCATTGCCCATAGATCTTTTATAAAGTACTGAAAGTTATGGGCTCCACGATACTGGACCAGGTGCTTGCGAGCAATTGTATCAGTGGCTGCTTTATGTCATCATTTTATAGGGAAACCAAGGGCTTGACCAAATCACCAGTCCTGTCAGTTGGAAAGTCCCCCAGAATATTCAGGAGTCTTTCAGATTCTGTAAGTCTCCAGGAGTAGACCACCTTAGTATATCCCTCATCCCTGCAAGAAGGATCTGCTACTTCTTGTTGGAGTTTGCAACCTTTGGATGCCTATGCTCACTGGTAGTTAGATTGCATGGATGATGATGGTCCTTGTCAGAAAGAGTGGAATCATTATGGAAAAGGGTAACTTCTTTCCACTCCCCTGACCCTCTGGTTTAGGTTGGTGTTGCATGGAGTACCTGGATCCACTCCACTCAGCTCACTTACCCATGTTTCAGTAACACAAACTAGGGTCAGATTATCAAGGTTGTCATGATAGGTCCATTTTAATGTGATTGTTTTAAAAGCACAACTTGATTTTATGCCCTGCACTTACACTTTTGTTTGCTTTCCCATTTTCCATGTTACTATCCTCTACCAAAGTTATTATTATCTATACCCACAACATGGCAGAAAGAACAATTTCACAGAATATTTCTCATTTCAGATTTATTATGAAAGTGATTTAACAAAAACAAAACAAAACCGAAAACCAACACATGCTTCCTTTTGAGCCTTGACATAGAAAACAAAGCTACTGATATACAGAGGCACAGAGAGATGCAGAATTTAACAAGGTACATTTACAACTTTTTCAACTGCTGATGTGAGCAGTGTTGTTAAAATGTTGATAAAGCTGAGACCATTTTTAAAAAATCCTTCTACATACCAAACTTTATACATTAGTTCACTAATTTTGTTCTAAACTACCATGATACAATTCTTGTGGAAAACAGCAATTTGTACATAATTTACATTTGGAAATAAAGCTTAGCAGTACCAGCAGCATCTATGAAGGTTTTAGTTCAGACTTCCCTTATTCATGTCCACAAATTAATTAAAGAACAGGAAAATGCAGATTATTATACATCCAGTTTGGGACTCTAGATCTTCTGTATAAAATAACAGACATTTTTCTGAAACATGGTATTAAAACAAAACATTAGTGATTTGGCAGTGGTGATGATTTGAGAACGGGCCGAGTAGTTGTAGTTCCACAAGCAACCACACTTAAGAGTTATTGTACTGTTTCTGACACATTGGCCACAATTTTTTGTTCCCTCTTTGGTTCTTTCCCCTCTCCTTGCTCCATTTTAATAGCTGGCATTAGCCTGAATGTTCTGCTTATCTGAAGCAACTGGATACCAGCCTATTGCTGGTACCCAGTATAAGTCTGATGACAGTGACCTGGAGGTCTCTCTCATCTATAGGGTTGCCATAAGTTGAAGTCAAGTTGATGGCAGTTAACAACAACTATTTAGACTTCTACAGCATCTTTAACATCTGGGTAGGAACTTCCTCCAACAGCAGACAAGATGGCCCAGACTTATAAAAGCAGGCTCTGCCCTTGAATATGCACTATTGAAAACCTGTTCACCTTGTGCATGTTGTGGTCACCTTTTCTTTGCCACTCTATTGGCAACTTTAAAGAAATTTGTAAGAGCTATTTTTAAAAAGCAAATCTATCATGTTTAATGGGACAAAGTTGGCTTCCTGGCCACCTCACCACCTTGTAGGAGCTCACCTTGACCAGTTACAAAATCAAATCTGATGCTAACATTACCTAAATGTTATACGTGTTAGATGTCATGAAATATAAGATCCTAAACAGTGTGCCCACCTATGTGGTTTGAAACCAGCCCAACTGGTTTTGCTGCCATCTAACCTGACTTTTTCACTGAGTTTCCAAGGAAGACAATAGGCAGTTCTTTTTCACTTTGCCTGTACTGGTGTATTCACTTATACACTAGCCTAAGGGCTTTCGTCTTCAGAGACAGGAGACTAGAATAACTCCACAGAATAACAGCTGTTCATTTCCATATCATCTTACAGAATTTTGTGTGTGGTAGGGCCACGTGTAACACAAGGAATCTGTTCTGGGACTCTGCATGATTTTTGTGTATAATATGGCCTCCAACCCATTGTCAGCCAGCCTGAGATTGCTGATGGAGCCTTCAGTAGGGACACGGCAGCAGAGTGTGTGTGTTCTGACCCTGCTTTTTCATTTGGGAATGAAAGAGCAGGGCCAGCTCACAGACACCCTGCTGCCGTGTCCCTCAATGTACAGCCAACAATCCCAGGCTGGCCGGCAGCAGGGGTTGTGCTGACCTGTTCTCTCGTTTGGGAATTGAAAGAGCAGTATCAGCACACATGCATCCCACTCCATGTCCCTGCCAAACTGCCTGTGGTTGTTGGCACCACATCCAGTAGCATTGGCAGGGACACAGAGCATGTATCCATGTGTGCCGTCCTGCTCTTTCATTCCCAAGTGAGAGAGCAGGACCAGAACAATCCTGTGCATAATTGAAACCATGTTGAACAAACTCATGTTCAGTGTGGGCCTACTGTACATGAATGCGTATAAAGAACAGAAATTCATAATTAGGCTGTCCCTTACAAGTTACATTTTGAAGTGAAAATCACAGTTGATGCCTCATTTCCTAATGCTGGGATCTGTGGAGTTAATAACTATACATTCTGAATAATAACAACAAAAACAGCAAACAGACAAACAGGGTTCCCTCCCCACAATGTTAGCAGCTGCAAAAATTGGCAAGAATTGTTTCACCCACCAGCACATGTTGGAAAATTGTGCACACTGGGAAATAAAATACAGATTAATATTTGAAATTTTAAAAATTAATTTATCTGTTTGCTGGTTATGTTATGACACATCCCAATTCTGCACATTTTCTTTTTTTCTGCCTCCAATACAGGAATGGGATTCAAAAATGATTTTTTCTTTCAGCATGTTAATTATTTTTACCTGACCCTGATTTCAACTGCTGAATCGTGAAGCAAAATTTACCCCAAATTAATTTAAAACAAAGCCTGTGTGACTGCATAAACACACTTACATGATCCCTTGTTCACATTTATGTCTGTTCCCATTCTTTTCCTTACTCAGTCTGGATTATTTCAATTTACTCATCTTCAATTTTATATTGGTCCTTTTCAAATGTATACACAATTCTACCACATGAGAGCAACTGTTCTCTTCCATATAGAGAGCTGAATTTTACTTTCCCCTTGCTTGCTTTTCCAAATTACCCTACTTGAACTGCTTTCTGGCACTAGAGCTCAACTGAAGAGAAAAGTCGGGATGAAAATCTTCAACTATTGCATCCTTGCTAGCAAGGATGAATAACTGTTGTAGTTTTCTTCCTACTGCAAGAGAAAACAAATATTTCTGTGCAGTCTTCTCTCCATATTCAGCCCCCCTGAAGTTTACCAGATGATTTTTCTGCACAGTGAGATCCATGGTTTTGTGCCAAAAACACATTTTCTATGCAGAAAATACAGCCATAAACCATGCATTTTTCTATGCAGAAAAATCCTCCAGAACACTCTGGGATAGTCAGATGGTAGGAAAAAACTACACAAAAATCTTGCCTCTCTATTATTCTTCCTGACTGTTGGGAAGCCCATTTTTTCAACTGGAAAATCAGTAACAGAGCATATTCTTTCCTCTCAATAGAGAACAAAGAATATTCTTTCCACTCTCATTGAAAGGGAGCAAACTGCAGGAGACTAAACTGTGCCAACTTTAGCTCCTTTCAGCCACTTACCCCTTTTGCTTTTAATATGAGACCCTAACCATCCACATGTTTTATAAATTATCTAGGGCTGACCCATATTTAAGCAAACAAATTTGCTGCTGTCATGTGTGGTTAAACCTGAGTCAGACACTTAACCTAATACCACCTAAATATCAACATAGTTGTCACCAAAAGCCACTCTGGCATAGAGGCTGTGTCCATTTGTCTCAAAAAATATATGAATAAAATCTAAAGAGGTATACATTTATTTAAAGGCTCTGAAAATCCTCCATCTACCAGGAAGGAAGAGGCAGCAAGTTTCAGTCTTAAAGATTATGAGCATTATAGCTGTTTTCTCCAGGAGAGTAACCAAGAACATAAGAATATCTGAATCTTGTAATGGACAATATATATTCAATATCTAAAATTTATTCTTCACTGTAAAGGACAGATAAATATTTACATAATAAAAGTAGAAAAAGTAAACTGTTTTTCACATTTCAAAAAAAGTATGCTTCATTAACCAAGTAGTTTATGAACAATGGCTTCCTAATAAGCAGTTCAAGCTGGATGTCTTGTAATACCTACTTATCTAATGTTGTTCTAAACCAAAGGAAGCAAGTAAATGAGCAAAGTACAAATCTTAAATATGTTACTCTGTGACTATAGGCATAGTAATTGAAATACAATGCAATAAAATAACCATCATCTTATGAACTTACATAGAATAGTTCTGGTATTTGTGCAGGCATTTGGAAATTTTTAACCCTTAATTCAGCTTCCTGAAGATAGCTGGCCTAAATTAAAATACCTAAAAGGTATCTCTGTAGCTACATGTTATAACTGTGTGTGTGTATATATATTTATATATACACATTACATAGCATCAAAGATTAAAAATGAGAATAAGCAGAATAAATAAATGAAATAGCAAATATGTACTGTACCATGCTGTAGAGGAAGGTACACGTCTGTATTTGGATACTCAAATATTTTCCAAAATATTTATTTATTTATTTTGCTGAATACTTTGTCTACTTGCATGTGTTTATGTAATTGATAACTGTGATCTAACCAATATTCTTTTTTAGTTCAGTATGGAACACAGGCCATTTCTGCACTACACTGTTATAGTGCTATTATTCTACGTTCAACATCCTGTGGAATTCTGGGGTTTGTAGTTTACTGAGGCCAAAGAGCTCTCTGGCTGAGAATTCTAAATGCCCCTCCCTAAACTTGCAAACCCCAGGATTCCATAGGAGGTTGAAAGTGGAATAATAGCATTATAACAGTGTAGTACGGAAATGGCCATAGTCTTTTTCTAACAGAATGAGGTTTCTATTTCTGGTGTGGGCAGGAAGTCTTTTAATTTTCAAGTGCTTACAGTGGTCTTTTGTTGTAGATTCTTATTTAAAAAGGCACAAAAATATTCAACTTGATTTCATGGGATTTTAAAGTTAATGGGAGCCAAGTCCTCTGCAGTGGGACTTCTTTTTCTTTCAAATCCTGTAGCTCTGGAAATGTGGGAAAAATTCAAAAGGAGCCTATACAGTGCACCCTCCAGTCAAACAAAAAAGAGAATGCTTGAGTCCTATTATTTCAGTGGTAGCACACAAGAGGGCACACTGTAACTGATATGCGCAGACATGACACCATCCGCTGTTTGTATACGCCACTTAGGACCAACTCTGTCCCCCCACCCCAAATCTGGTAGATGAGGAGAAACATGGATTCAATTGAGGGCACATGTGGCTTGCAGAGAGCAATTGTTAGGCCTAAGTGCATTAAAATGCTCCATTCTTGTGCACCCTCAAACTTTTAAAAACTCAAATCCTTACATAGTAATGCATACCTTCTAACATTTCACAGATGAAAACAAGGACACATGTGGCCAAGCAACATTAGAGTGAGGTCAAAATACCAAAAGTGATTAATGAGGAAAAAACACAAGTACAGAGAGACTACAGGAGTTTTTTTTTTGCCTGAGTCTACAGCCCTTCTCTCCTTTCCCCCTCCATTGAGTTACCTTGAGTGCAAACTTACTTTGCAGCAGTGGAGGTTAGCTGAGAATAAAGGGGAAATTGGAGACAGGAGGTAAAAGAAACTGTAATATGTTAAAATCACCTGAAAAAGTAGGCCAACAGAAGATTAATCAGAACTGTCCCTGCCCATTGGGACACTTAGAGAATATGAATAATTTAAAAAAGACCTAGGTTTCAAGACATTACTTTTATTTGAATTTCTACAGTAGCAAACTAACAGAAAGACTAGTTTTAATATATGTAATCAGTGTATGTTTAGAAATTCCCCATAAATTGGTTTTAGCTATACATATAGGCAAGTACTGAACAGGAAACAAGCTCATCTTTTTCAGTGGCTTTGTTCTGCTGCCATACTAAACCAAGGTTGAGAAACTGTTGGGGATCACATGCCCTATGGAACCTTGGAGAACAATGCCTCCATCCAATTTTTTACAACTTAATTTTTTTTTAACCAATATTTCAGTTAAGAAATATGAACAAATTTTGAGGGAGAGCTGGAGGGGGTAAAAATGGCATTTGGGACAACAATTTGCCTACCCTTGCATTGAATTATGATTCTGTGAGGGGCAAATGAATCTAGACACCTCCTGGCTCACATAGTCGGCCCTCCTCCTCTGAAAATTGCAAAGGAGTTTACAAACTTCTGTGTTGGTTTTTCTATGAATGAAAATCTGTGGTTAGCATTAGCCATTGTTGTTGTTATTGTTGTGTGCTTCAAGTTGTTTCCAACTTATGGCAAGCCTCCTATCATGGGGTTTCCTGGCACAGAGAGTGTGTGATGTACCCAAGCTCACCCAGTGGGTTTCCATGGTCAAATAAGGAACTGAACCCTCATCTTCAAACCAGTATACCATGCTGGCTCTATAACATTAGCCACAGCTTGTTTAAAACAAGCTAATTCCAAACTAACTAGCAGAAGCAAAAGCCAAAACTTACACCAGGCTAGAGGGAGTGGGGAGGCCAGGCAGAATCAAGTCTTGTTCGTATCTTGTTAATGTGTAGCTTGAGGTAGCATCTGAAAATGCCCACCCAACATATGTGCGGACCATGCAAGCCCTCCAACTGTTGTTGGTTCTTGTAAAGTGTGAATTTCTGATGGGGGCGGGTGTTACTCTGCTGCAGCAAAAACAACAAAGAATCTTGTGGCATGTTTACGATGAACACATTTTATTTAGCATAAGCTTTTCCGCAACGTCGCCTGCATCTGATGAGATGGTCTACAGTCCACAAAAGCCTCTTAAATCTTTTGGGTGCAAGTGATAAATAGATTATTTGTTAAGGGCATTGTATCGCTGGTAAAACTACTCATTTCATTATAAATGTCAATGCACAAAGTACTAATATAAACAGCTGCTCTTGCAAGGAACTTACTTTTTAAGACAGGAATTGGAAACATTTGGCTTTCCAGATGTGCTGAGCAACTCACAGAAGCCAGCCAGTGCTACTAGTGGCAGGAGCTTGTGCAGGTTTTAGCACCAACATCTGGGGGGCCATAAGCTTCACCTCTGATTTAATCAAATGATTTTGGCCTTTAGTTGGACCTTCAATTGCTCATCTATCTCTCCCTCTGTTGATCTCTTTTCACAAACCTAAAATGGTACACATAAAAGAGATGTATTGGATCATTTGGTAAATTACTCTTCTATATTGCAATTGAATTTCCAAGTAATGGTGCTTCTCATCAAAATATATTATGGCTTTACATGCTATCCTCCATGTGAGGAAAACTAGAAAAGGACAATAACCATTCATAAATCCTGATGATCGCTAAAGAGAAATGTTGGCAGTATCAAAGTTTATTATAGATCTGTTGCAGATATCAGGATGAAACACTAAATTACAGAAGAAGGTTCAAGACTCAAATATCTTGAAACTTCTATTTAGGAGTGCTGCTTCTTTTTTGTTTCACTATTTCTACCTTCAATATTCATGGCATTGAATTCTACTACTACATTAAGTGTGGCGAACTTTTGGAGTAATAGCCAGATTTTTAATATACTGCCATATAAGGAAGGAAAAGAAACATCGAAGACTCAGTAGTATGAAATCACATTTAAATAATTTCTTCAAATGTAATTTTGTATAGTGCTCTGTTGCTAACCATGCATAAGCCCACTATTATTGGCATACAGGGAATTATGTGGATTTGGTGTTAATCATGTTCAAGCATTTAAGTATGTCAATCAATTACCAGCTTACTGACAACACAGCTTGATGATCTGGGGAAGGTAATTGATTTGGTGTTTAAAAGCATTAAGTGCAGAATTCAGAGGAGATGAAATAAGAAAATAAGTGCTACACAGTACAGTTTTACAACAAACATAATGAGCATGCTTCAGACAAAGTTAAGCACTTTGTCCCATTGTTTTCAATGTAGGAGTTAAGTATATGCTTAATCCATTTAAATCAATGGGGCCTTAAAGTGCTTGACATCTGGATTGTATCCCTACACCTGCAAGTTCAACGAACAAGTTAGTTAAGAACATCTTAGGAGTCCTGGACAAATTAATTTCTAATTTTGCAGTGGAAATCAGTGAAGCTACAAATGTAATGAAGATCAAGCTCATTAAATAAGACCTAGATATATTTTCTATTTAGATATGAGCCACATTCCCACCTGCAAATTGCAACTTACAAAATCGAAGGCTTGTTTGTTTATGTCTACATGGAATGCACAGTTGTGTATGTGTAAACCCATAGAAATCAATGGGCTTAATCATGCCTAATTCTATACTTGGTTTAGGCTTTACTATTCACTGTCCTGCAATATTTCTGTGCAGAAATAATGACTGAGCTGTATCATACTAGTGGTGTTTCAAGAGAGTACAAACACTATTTATACTCTCTGCATGGGCCCCTTCATCAGAAAAGGAAAGTGGACATACAAATAAGATTGGAAGTCAATAGGATTCCTGGCTTTGTTCCCACCTTGTCCCTACCTGTACAAACTGATAAGCCTCATGAGAACATGAGACACCCAGAGGCATGCTCGTGCACCTTGCCAAGTGTTCTCTCAGCTTCTGATTTGCTACAGAGAGCACACAGGCATGAACCAATCAAATGTGGCATTCTTCTGTATAAAGAGTGATCCTATTTGTGAGACAGATTTATTTCCATGCCTTACCACACATAAAGCCAACCATGTAGGAATGGTGTGAAAGGAAATGGTCTGATAATGCTACAAGTCACATATTGTTGCTGGCATTAGTTTTAATCAGCAAGAGTAAATTTAAACAATGAATATGAGCATTAACGGCATTTTTTTTTTCAACTGAGTCTCTCTTGCTTTTGATATGTTAAATGTAAAGAATTTTTTTCAAAGATGATTTTTCCTTTAAACTGAGAAACTCTTCTCACACTTCTACCAGTGGCCTAAATCTATTTGTTAGTCTCAACTGGAGTAGACTCATTAAATCAATGGAACTTATATTATATTAAGTATTGGCTTACCAAGTTCCCATTGATTTAATGGATCCATTCTTGTTTGGATTGACAATTGGCTGTAGGTCAGGGGATGGCAAAATATAGTGTCCTGATGATATTGGACTGCAACTCCCAGCATTCTTCATCATCGACCATGCTGCTTGGTGCTGCTGAGAGTTGGAGTCTAGCAACATTTGAAGGTCCGTGTTCTTCCCACCCCAAATTAAAACATTTCAAAAAGAAACCTTTATTGAGATTTTTGTAATATGCTCAATCTTTAAATGGAGGAAAGGGCAGAAAGGGTGTGCTAATAATAAATTTGCAGGGCAACTTTGTGAGTCTTCAAATCTGATATGTTGCTTTACAGACTTTTTTTGTTAAAGAAAACATGGCAGTGGACATTTTGCATTTTAAACTAAAATTTAACAATTTAAAATTTAAAACTTTTTTTATTAAAAAGATTAAAAATAGTAAACTTTGAACTAATGAAAGTAGTTAATTTTTTTTTATAAGGATGTCTACCTAGATGGAAGGAATGGAAATCAGAGCATCAGGAATTCAACACCCCCATCCTACTTGCTTTGTGTACAGTTGCTGTGTTATTGCATATATGTACACAAGATATTTAAAAATGGTCATGGCCAGAAGTCAAAAGTGAGCCACTCTTTCTGTGAAAGTAGCCACATGTAATCCTGACTCTAACAGTTCAGAATTCTGGAGCTCCTTTGGAGTCAGTTTGAGAAAGCTCACCGCAATCTGCTTCTCTCTTTTCTTGTGCATATCTTCCCTCTCCTTTAGTGGCTAACTGCTCCAAAGAACTGAGAAAAAGAGGAGCTAGGAGAAGTTACATTTTCAGATTACAGGTCCCAGAATCTCCCAACCAACATAACCTCTGGACATGCTGGCTGGAGCACACCAGGAATTGCTTAGCTCAGAAATCCAGACTGCAATAATGCCATTTGTTCGATAGGGTGGGGAAGGGAGGCAGGGCCGTGTGAATGAAGTACAAAATTGACCACAGAGACTGAGGGAATTATTAGTCATCCTGTTAACTTGCATGGTGCCTGGAAAATGCATTCCACAGGCCTGTTCCCATACCTTCATCATCTGAAGGGTAGGACTGCACCAAAGATATGGAGATTTATGTGTGCTTGCATGTGCTTACCTAAAATTAAGAAGCAATTGTGAAACAATATTAAATCAATACACTTGAACTCAAACTGCATGAATATAAAAGGAAAGAAAAAGGCAATATTAAAAAAAAAGCAAGCTGCACAAAGATTAAAAAACCCCCTGAAAGTATTTTCAGATACTCCCAAACTGACCTAAATAATCTATGGTCTTGTTGGTACTTGAAACCTGTTGGCTCTTGTCAGATAAGGAATCGTTGCTCAGTTGAGTACGTTTAATATATCTGACTCCTTTGACCTGTCATTAGTCAAAGCATGAGAGAGTATGCCTTGAAAGCAGATGTTAAATCAGAGGTTTTTGTTGTTGACACTATATGTTTTTGATGTGTTCTCTTCAACCTAATATTTCGTTGTTACAGATTCCTTGTATTTGACTCTGGGTACAAGACTGAATCATCATACCTGTTACCAATGTTATTTGCTCTGAAAACACCTTTGAAAAGCAATGTACTACAGACTTAAGTACAATTTAATAATTTAATGCTGAACACGTAACAGAGAAAATCATGTTATTTGCAACAGGCCAGCAGATATACCACATAGCATGGGAAACAGTTTGAAATATTCAGGAATGTATCCAGTATTTTATATACGTTTGGGAAGTATGTAGATGCCTACATTCTTTATCAGACTGATAAGCAATTAACAGTGTATCTCAGGTCAAGAAGAAGTTTTGAAAGAATGTGTAGAAAAATCTATAAGTCACCCCTCAGCATAAGCTTCCAGGAGGAGGGAAGGAGTGTACAATTAAGAGAAGAGCAGTGCAATCCTATATAAGTCTACTCAGAGATAATCTAGATTTGATTCAATGGGGTTTACTAGCATTGCATCCTAGATCTATAAAGTACAACAAAATAAGAACAGGAACAACACAAATCAACAACAGAACTGGGCTGGACCACTACACAGCAGCAAAAACAATATGCTGAAATGACTGTGTAAAGAATCACTGATATTGGAAAGATACCAAAATGTGAGGGTTATATGTGTGTGGGGGGAGGGAGTGCCCTGCAGATTTCTTTGCATTCTCTCCAAATGCAGAGAAACCATGACTATGAAGGACCTTTCTTTTCACTTAACAGGCACTGGCCTCTCTTGGCTCTGTGTGTGCAACTTAAAATAGTAAAGATGCTTCACCAGTTGACAACTGCTGGGAGTGGAGAATGAGTGACACAGATCACTAGTTAACAGTGGTTTCACTGTTCTATAACAGTAAGGGTACTGAGAAGAAATAATCACATTCAGAGGCAGTACTCCTAAAAGTCAATAACTAGTCAGAATCACAGCAGTAGTGGTTTCTGGCATATGTGAGAAAATAGGACTGGAAATTAGGACTGGGGACTCTCTCTCAATTGTAATTTTATCTCCCCTAAATGAAAGAGGAATTTGCCAGGTGTTAAGGAATCCATTTCTAGTGATTCATTTTGTGAACCACATTAATACATTCAACTCTATAACTGGATCCATCAAACTTTTGCTAAAATAAAGGAGATGATATGCAGACGTTCAAGTCTGTCTTAAATACAAATTTGCTATTTTGACCCAATCTTGTAATGTCTTGTCAGAAAAAAAAAATTAGTTCAATAGCCTGACAGGTGGTACAGTCGATACCAATGGCAAAATAAGTGACATAGGTTATAAACAGGGAGATGAAACATGTGATGATAGATGAGACCAGTAATCATTTTGCATAGCTACATTATTTCTTCAGTATGTCCATTAACTTTTAGAACTGTGATGACTAACAAATGATATTTTTAAACTTTTCATTACTTCTCTTTGCTTATGCTTATGCTATATTTTGTGTACAGTCTATATTACTTGTTTTGCAATGCTTTTCAACACAAATAACATTGGTAAGAGGTACAGTGTTGGTATCTTGCACTCTAAAGCAGTTACAATTCAGAAATACGTAGGATGTGATATACAAGGCCAAGCTATATTGCCTTAGGTAAATTGTCCAAGAGTTACGAGCCAACAACCAATAGATTCATATGTGGTCTATCAAAAACATATGGAAGCAACAAAATAATTTATATCCATTTTTTTTTGCCTGCTGGCATGTTGCGCCCTGACCACAGTAGATCTGATGAGAATCAGTTTCAACATGCAGTTTCGATTTACTAAAGGTTTGAGATAAATAAACATTACAAATTCTTTAAGGAATCTTGTAAAATGATGGGATAAACAGCATAGCCATAATCCACTAATATAGCCCAGTTTCTGCAAAAGGTGTAATATTGACAACTGATGGAGAAATCTCTCTGCACATGTGCAGAGTTCTGTTTTCAACAGTTACCAAGTATGTCCTGCCTTCATCCACCACTATTTACAAGCAGTTCTGAATTGTGGTGGGAAACATTATTGTCTGAATGTTATCTACATGACCTACAGATACTGAAGTATCCAGAAAAAGATGCATATATTTGTATATTATACTTGTTTAGATCTTCCATCAGAAATAATAAAATTAGGCACTACTATTTTTCCTTGAGTCTCTTTCATTCTTTTGTAAAAATTACCAGAAAAACCAAAACTGATCTATAATTCTGACATTGCACTGGCAACATTAAAACACCAGCAGACTAATGAAAAGTTATATCAGGGTCAATGAAATAGTAGTTTGTGAGAGTACAGCTTCCCTAATCCATTGGACAAAAATTACACACCTATTTTAACCCCATCCTTCTTTTTTGGTTTATATTTAGAACAAAGTCTCCGTAAAACCACCAATGAGAAAGTATGATATTTAAATTCCCCCATAAAGTTCAAGTGCAATTAAAAATCCAAGTATTATTTATACTACATACTCCTTTCTGTCATAACTCTTCTTTCCAGGTAGTTTCTTTGACCAGGTTTCTTCTTTGCTTAAGAAGAAAACTTTTTCTGTTTCTACTAGAAAAGGTTTAGAAATCCGTTTCTAAACAGATGCTTTTCATGATAACTGAAAATAAACTAGTGCAGGCGTAAATTTGGATCTTCGACTTGATGCGCTCTGGAATCCAATATTCTTCTTCTTTGAAGTAAAAAAAAATCCCATTCAAAATATTGGAGATTATAAAACATTATAGTTATTCTTCAATATACAATTTAAGATAAAGACTGCCAAGGAGTCTTCAAATTAGCAAAAATGTTTCTACTGTCGAAGACAATACAATATCTGACAGGAATGCAAAGGAAAAACAAAAAATTGAAAAGCACTAGGAAGTTATTTGTATGGTCGTAGAAATCTGGAAACTTTTGATCGAAGTAGCTTTATAAATGACCTTGGAAACATCTCCTTTGATTCTTGTGCTGTGTACTTGAAATAGTTTTGTGGATGTGCCAGTACATCGAAAAGGGCTTTAATGAGTTTCTTGTCCTGCAAAAGACAATAAGTATATGTAATGTAGAGAGAGCAAGCATATATTCTGCATAGTGAATCTACTGATCGCCCTTATCAGTGCTAGCTGGACATAATGATGTTATGGTTTTTCCATTAGGAAAATGTTTCTGGTTTCAGTGTTCTCAATCTTAAGACTAACAGCAGCTTTATTTATTTATTTATTCGATTTCTATTCTACCTTTCTCCCAAAGTGGCTATATTAATGAAAGAATACCTTTATGAAGCTAACCAAAAAGTTACAAAACTTTGTGCCAACCGATTCTTCAGGCAAAGCTGTTAGAAAAAGCAAGCAGAAGAAAGGCATTGGGGGAAGTGACTTGGTTTTGTAAGTCATGTAGACTGCATATTGTTTTGAGATGTTATAGGATCATTTTCACTTGCAGCACCCTTAAAAATAATGACTACTCCAGAATTAAGTTCCATCTGAATGGCTTTTCTGGGAACAAAAAAAGCAATGAAAGAAATCACCCCTGATTTCCACTATGAAATTACAAGTCACCTCCCTTGCAAGTGTCTCTATCGAAACTTGAGCATTGCTGAGCTAAATAGAAGGTTACTAACTTTTAAAATTTCTTGATGATTTTCTGATGCATATAAACGTCCATCTCGAACAATGTCTTCTATTAACTGTTGATAGTCCTCTGAAAAGTGCAAAACCAAGAAGACCAAGTGAGCAAGTTGTCATTGTCATATCACATCATGGAAAGCCTCTGGTATTCAAACATTTCAATTCAGGATCACAGGTAACTATTATAATTTAGAGATGACTTTCATATTGTGAACTAGATCCTGTCTTCTAACAGAGGGTGCTTAATTCCCCCCATGCTGAACAAACCAAATCAGAGACATTAAAGATAAAATATATTTGTGATGGACAGGGTATCTTCTTAAATTTCTATAGAATAGTGGTTAGTTCTAGAAGAATGTAAGGAAGACAGGCAGAAGAGAAGATTCACACAAAAGGTTATGGGCTTATCTATAAAGCCAATTTCTAGGCCAAAATCTGCTGATCTGTACAAATTTCTTGTTTTCTTTTTTTCAAAATTAACCTTTGTGTAGAAAACACTGCACTTAATACTAATACCACATTGATAGCTTCAGATCTAAGCAGTTCATAAATATTCATTAATAAATACTAAACACTCCGAATGGTTATCTTTAACAAGGGTTTGCAAGCTAGCTTCAAATCTTGGTTAGAAATTATTTTAAAAATAACAGTATTAGCATAGCTGCAAGTCTAATACTACATTATGGTTAACACAGAAAAGAGGAAGAAGAGGGAATTCTTGTGGAAGGAACCTAAAAGCCACTGTTAATTTTTAACCATGCAAAATCAGGAACAGTATGACTACAGAAGTATCACTGAGGGCACAGTCTGTCTGCAATGCCTTTTGCGGATGCAACTTTAAGTCATAGGTTAATGTTACAGAGCACACTACTTCAGACTTAGGAGCTCCAGACTTCTCTTTTAGCACAGTCACAAGGAGGAGACTGGAGGACTTCTGCATTTAATCTAACCTAGTCTCTCATTTCACTGGTTAGTTTAATTTATACCATTAGTTTAAAAATTGAGCAAACATTTTATTCTCATAGCCTTGCAGAAGGAGAGGAAGGAAAATGGCATCAGACTCATTTCCACAATGCTGAATATGGTTTATTGTTATGTGAAAAGCAATCAATAAGGCATAAATGTATTCTGTAACACTGAACATGGCACAGTTCTACCCGATGTGAGATGACTGTACTTATTAAAATGCATGATTTTAGTATTATAAATCACATTTCTACATTTAAAAGTGAGTACAGTGCAATCATAAACATATGTATCTATTCAGAAGTAAGCCCCACTAAATTCAATTGTATTTATTCCCAGGTTAAGCAGGTAGAAAACTGCAAGTAACATGCAATCCATCAGGATCCAGTGATACGCTTCCATATCCAGTAGTGGAACTGAGAATTCTTTCATTTTTTCTTGCTGTTGCATCCCTCCAAGGCCCCAAAAACTCTGCTTCAGCAGGTTTCCCAAACTTTTTAAGTGGGTTTTTAAGGAGCTGGGGCAAGCAACAGGAGTCATTACTGATTCTGCTAGAAGCACCAGGAGCCAGTGAAGGTACACTACTTTATTGTAATCCAGCAAATCCAATCATATCATGATATAACAAGTTGAAAGGGGGCAAAAACAGCCGAATAGTTTTTTAAATGTTTAGGTTTCTTTGTAAAACAGTATGAAAGTCAACAGCAATATAAAAAAAGACTACACAAAGAAATAGTTAATATAAACGCTAAACAGAAGATTTATCCCATATTATAAGATTACATACATAACCACCATACAGATACCTCCACATCAGCCCAGAATCTTTCTGCAACATTCCATATGAGGAAGGGGACATAGATAATAAAAAGAAAGTAATGTTACAGAATGCATCTCTGTTACTGCTGTGGCAAGGTGTATGTGCACACGCGCACACGCGCTATGTAAACTGCTTTTCATTAATGCTGACACCTATAGGCCAGAATCCTTTTAGTGATATATGCAAGCGTAATTCCACTTTATGCTTTATATGGCTGTGGATATTTTGTTGTTGTTGCAGAGGTTGATATTCTCTTTGTCCTTCTACAACAAAAGCCTCCATGGACACATTGTGTCTCTGGGATACTTACTCCTAACAACAATTCTGTTGCAGGTGGAAAACAGAGGATGTGGAAAAACATCTGGCCATGTTCCTATAGCCAGATGCAGACAAATGATATTATCTGCTGAGACCTCCAGAGGTCTTTGCAGATCTTGGTAGAGTTCTTTGATCGGCATCCCATTCCTCAGAATGGCTGTTGAGAGCGGCTCTTGCAGTGACACCTTGAATTGGTGAGCAGGAAGCCACAGCAGAATTCCACATATAAGATTTGGCTGTCTGGCTACCAGTACTTTAAAAGAATAGGAAACACATTCCCTCAAAAGTTGTATTAATTTTTATCCTTTTAAACTACTTTCTTTCTGTGATCTTTACATACATTAGAGAGACATAAAATGGCACAAACCTTACCATCATAAGTTACATAGGGGACTTGGAATCCTTTGCCACTATTGCCTTCATTTGATTTGAACTGTATCCACAACTTTCGTGATCTGGAAGTGAATGCTATAGGTCTCTCATAAGTCTGGCAAGTTTCATAGGTAGTAATTGATGTGGGTGAAGCTATATTAAAGCACAAACATAAAGAGATATTTGTATAAAGTTGTCTTCTCATTTTTGAGATATACAAGCTCATCCCACATGGTAATATTCTCACTTATGTAAATACATGCAGGAGCTTTATAGTGAATCAGACCATTGGTTTTTCTAGAGCTGGACTGCCTACTCTCACTAGCAGCAGCCCTCCAAGCAGAGATTTCTTCCCCAGTCCTCACTCTTGACATGCTTTTTTCTGGACATGGTGAAGCAGTGATGCTGGAATCTTCTCCTTCAGGTGCACACTTTTTTGGCCCCAAGGGCTATAATGTGATACTGGCTCTGGTACTACATGCATGCATGCACATGGATTTTTCTTCTTGCTGGGAGTGGAAAGCTTTCTTTCATCTCCTACTCCTTGTCCAATATGGAAAGAGCAATCTGTAGGACAGTCCCCTGGGGAAGGAAGAGAAGGCTGTTCTCTCCCTGCCTCCAGAGGTCATTCCCTGCAGATGTGTGTGAAGCCAGGGAAGCCAGTGGGGAGGGGAAATTTGATGAGAATTATACAGTCTCTCAAGCCAAAGATTGTGCAACCTTGCTGTATATTTAAAAGGTACTCTACAATGAACGAAGGTCTTCCTTAACCATTAAGCTGCACCCTGTCTCCCTACAGCTGATAACAGATGAGGAATAGATGGGAAGGCTAAATCCCCAAGGCTATTTAAGTCCAGTATATTTGATCACAGATGATCCTAAACATTTGAAACAGATGTTCATGCACCATGCACATGTGTGTTTTAGACCACTGTCTATGCGAGTCTCTCTACTGAGGAACCAACAGTAATACCTGTTTGGGTTCCATCTGAAATGGTTCAGGGGTAGAAATGGTAGCATGCTTGGTAAACAGCTGGAGGCCAAAGATGGGTAGTGTTAAAAGTAACTGACACTACAATTCAGCTTACCACTTTTCCTCATTACTAAAACATCCCCACACTCATCTTCAATTGGAAGGAATATCTCAGGGACCACTATAAGAATCCGCCTCTTTGGGGGTGGGCTTATATTCCAAATACATTCAACATTGGCTGGGTAATCTCCAGGATAGTTGGGAGACTCAATGTAGCCTGTATAGTCTCCAAGTTCACCACCACATTGTTGATCTATGGAAAAAGCGAGAAGAGAATAATCTAGAGATTTAGTGAGTTGTCTAGCTCATTTTTACAGTTCTTGATTTTTATAATGGGAATATTCATGACCTGTGTTACTGGGTTGGTTTGAGAATGAAAAAATAAAATAAAAATAAAGGTAGTGGATCATTGTAGGCATTGGACTGCTCAACAAATAGTTATCAACAACAAAGTCTCTTTCATCACTAGGATTGTGTCATCTTCTGTAAGGTGTGATCTATCTACATATCTGCATGCAGATATCTATATGTATACAGACCATATATACATACATGCACACAAATAGAAATGTAAATTATCAGCTGGCAAAGTAAATGGTTAATTGATCATTATATTTAGTGTCAAGGCAACACTAGATTTGGTAGTAGTGCTACCTGTAAATATTTTCATTTCTGACAATTTTCTAGGGAGTGGAGACCCTGAAGATGTTCACAGAGTAGGTGAATTCCTCTTCCCATTCCCCTTCCTCACAGTCTTTGCCCTTCCCTCTCTGCTACATGGTAGTACTGGTGCTCCTGGATGAGGTCTCACTCTAAATGTCTTTTCATCATAACTGTGATTTTATTTCTTAATAAATTTATGAAGATTTAATTGATTGATTAAAATTACTCAACTAGGATTTAATCAAATGACAGCCCTATTTGGACAGGCAATTACCACTGGTACGAACCACTTTGTAGAAAGGTATGTAACAGGTTGTAATGTCAGCAGAAACTGATTATGCACACTGTTGGTTTCCAAACTGTGCTCCTGGGAACTTTCAGGTTCTTTGGAAATTAATCAGTTTCCTTGCTGCTAAGATAAAGCTGAGTTTAGGAGAACTAAATATGCTAGAAGAATTATATTAAGTTATCATGTGTTTAGGATCAGAATATCCTGGGCTGGCCCAATACACTTTAGTACTCAAGACAAAGATGTTTTCTCTAACCCTTACTGTGTAAAAAGGGTGACTAGACTAGAATGTTCTTCAACATGGACAATGGGATTGGGTCTTTGTGGAACCTGATGGTGAAAGCTGTTTAGGGGCTGTGGGTTAAAAGAATGGTACACAAAGGTCTCCTGCAATGTTTTGCTGTTGCATCCCAGCACCTGCTGCCTGGGGCATCCACCTCACTCAGCCCAATGATGTGGCTAGACATGAGGGGAACCAGTCACTAAGAATATTGAAGTGCTAACCATATATGGAACATCTTATTGATTTTAGTGAAACTCATGCTCAAATGTACTAAATGTTTCTAAATCTTCTTCAGTAAATGTCTACATTTTAAGGACTCCACAGTTTAGACAAGAGTACTAAATATTTCTAGATCTTCTTCAGTAAATTTCTATATTTTAAGGACTCCGGAGTCTAGAAAAGTGGTCAGCAACTGGCATATATGAAGTTAAATCTGATTCCCTAGAGACTACCATTAGAATCTTTAGTTGCCGGATTACAAAAATATAAAGCTATCGTGGTTTGGTAGAATAGCAGTGGTAAAAATGAAAATATTACCTAAAATCAATTTTTTGTTTAGAATGTTACCAATAAAAGTATCAGAGGAAGAATTAAAGGAGTGCCAAAAGATATTAAATAATTTTTGTAATGGTAATAAGAAACTGAGGATTAACAAGAAATATTGGTATAAAAGTCAAAAAGAAGGTGGCCTGGGACTTCCAAATTTAAAATGGTATTATTATGCAAATCAATTGAGATATATTATAGATGGAGTTTCAGGAAAGGGTGATTTAGATTGGTTAGTGACAGAAGATAAGAATATTGAGATGAAATTAGAAAATATATTTTTTAGGAATTTTTCAAAGAAAGAAATGGAAAAGATAGAAAATCCTTTTATAAAAAATATAATAGAAATATGGAAGAAAAATAAAAGAAAATTGATACCGAATATATCAACATTAACTCCGATAGTAATGATGGAAAAATTTCCAATGAATTTGAGAGAAATAATAGAGAAAGAAATAAAAAAACAAAAAATATATAGATTAAAAGATTGGATGAAAATAATGATAAATAAAGATAGAATGAAAGAGAGATTGCAGGAAACTAAAATATCCTGGTTAAATTACATACAATTAGAGCAATGGACAAAGAGTATGAAAAGATATGTTAAGGATTTTAAAGAACATACTAAATTTGAACAAATTATTATTCAAAGAGAAAATATGCAAGAAAATGAAATACTAAAAGGTACAACAAGTGAAATATATAAAATATTAGCAAAAGAACAAGAAGAGGATTATCTTAGAAAAATCTGGGAGGAAGAGACAGCACAAAATATAGATATACAAGAATGGAGAAAAATCTGGAAACAACGTCATTTAAAAAAATTATCAATAAGAATAAAAGAGAATTATTATAAAATAGTTTGGAAATGGTATTTGACTCCAGTGAAATTAAATCAAATAGATGAGAAATATACAAGATGATGCTGGAGAGGATGTCAAGAAATTGGTACATATATGCATATGTGGTGGAATTGTAAAAAGATAATGGAATTTTGGCAAAAGGTTTTTAAAGAGATAAAAGAGATTACAGGAGTAGTAATACCAGTATGTCCAAATATAGCGTTGTTGTCTATATATAATAAGGTTGAGTGTACTCAGGTAAGAAAAGAATTAATAACAAATTTGTTAATTGCAGCGAGATTAATAATAGCAAAAAAATGGAAAACAAATGAAAAATTTCAAATAGAGGAATGGTATAAAGAAGTGTGGAAAATTGCAATTAATGATAAATTAACATGTAGAATTAGATTTATGAAAGGTTTAACAAAAGGGAATGATTTTGAGGAAATTTGGAAAATATTTTTGGAAAAAGCTTTGATAAGAGATGGTAAAGCTACCCTATTACAAGAAGAATGGCAATTTTGGAAAGTGGATTAAATAAAACGTTGGCTCTGGGGGGTGGGTATATATATATATATTTTTCTTTTGTTTGGTTTGGTTTTGTATTCTTTATTTTTTATTATTATTTTATATTACACGTGTGTGTTAAACTTGTGATCTATTGATGAAATTGGATATTTTAAAAGGAAAAAAAAAGTTAAAAGTTAACTGGCTTTGAAGTAATAAGATTATAATTAATAATAGAACAAAAATGTATAAGCTGTATGATATGGAATAAGCTGAATAAGGTTATGATTTCAAGTGTAAAAGAGAAAAAAATAATAATGCAAGTTTATGTTGTTTAAAGGAAAAAAATTTTTTTCCTTTTTTTTCACTATTATGTATAACACATGGTGTTTAATTTTTTGCTTTTGTTTTCTAGTTATATAATTAATAAAAAATTATTATATATATATAAAAAAAAAGAATCTTTAGTTGCCTCACAGCACCAACGCAAATTTTTGGATCGAATGTTCCACAAGACCTGTCAGCAGTTTGTTTAATACATTTGAGCATGAGCTGCAATGCAATCAACAAGAAGTTCCACAATCCTACCCTCCCTAAGAGCCTTCCAATAAGTTCTCACCAGTGATTTAGGCTGACTCAAGCTAGATGGAATGGTTAAATTCTGTGCCCTTTCATTGTTTATGAAAGGGCTGTTCCAAGAAACTTGCTTCTGAAGCTTTCCATACAGCTTATGATGTGGGACATATTGGTTAACTAGATATATAGTTCACAGTTATTTCCAGGTGGGTTGCAACTATGTGACTAGGTTTAAGCAGTGGGACAAATCTGTCTCTACTCGTCATGAGGAAATATGGATGTGACTTACTTTTACAGTGTGTAACATTAGTAGAGCCATCAAAATCTGTACTGGTATTCCCAGGGCAGGTAATGCAGTAATTCTGACCAAATTCAGGCTGGTAGGTTCCAACAGGACACCTGATACATCTGTGGGTTGTAGAGTTGTAGTAATGGCCAGGAGAACAATGAACTGTATAATAGAAAGGCATGGGTATTTTCAGTATGTTACAGACAAAGATAAAAAGAATGGCAGGAAAAAATGGCATCTAAGGCTGGAAGAACACATGTATGCATTAGAAGCAGCACAAGACAACTGCCAGGCACAGCAGACTCACTACTGAGTCCCCCCTCTATAATGCATAGTACCGTTTAACCCTTATATTTCAATACCATTAGAGAAGCCATTTTGTGGCGGTTACAGGCATGGGCAGAAAAACACTCAAAAGAACAGGTTGCTTACCTGTAACTGTGGTTCTTCGAGTGGTCATCTGTGCCATCATACACTAGGAGCTTTAGCGCCTGCGCGGTAGCGTTCGGAAACTTCTAGAGCTTGTTCGCTTGGCGGGAACCCCTCCCCCACGCCGGTACTGCGCATGCTCCTCCCGCCGAGCAACGGTCTCTCCTCAGTTCTGTCGTCCGCCGTAGAACCTACAGGGACCTGAGAAAGAGGGGAGGAAGGGCGGGTGTGTATGATGGCACAGATGACCACTCGAAGAACCACAGTTACAGGTAAGCAACCTGTTCTTCTTCTTCGTGGTCTCTGTGCCTTCATACACTAGGAGACTGTGTAGCTTACCGGTCGGACGGCGGGTCAGGTCCTACAGCACGGAAGCCAACACCTCACGTCCAAACCGGGCATCTCTGCGCGACCGGCAGTCGAGCCTGTAGTGGCGCACGAAGGTCGATGGTTGGGACCAGGTCGCCACACGGCAGAGTTCATGCAGGTCAACTCCTCGCAGGAGGGCCGCAGAAGTAGCCACCGCTCTGGTGGAGTGGGCTCGAAGCAGGACTGGCGGAGGCTTCCTCGCGAGCTCATACGCCAGTTGAATAGTCCTCACCACCCATTTGGAGAAGCGCTGGGTGGACACTTTGAGGCCCTTCCGACGTCGCCCATAGCAAACGAAGAGATGCGGCGTCTGTCGGAAGGAAGCAGTCCTGTCCATGTAGAAGGCCACGGCCCGACGCACGTCCAGGGAGTGGAGAGACCGCTCCAACGGTGTCGTCGGGTTCGGGAAGAAGGCAGGCAGGATGATGTCCTGGTTGAGATGGAAACTGGACACCACCTTAGGCAGGAACGAGATGTCAGGTCTCAGGACCACCTTGTCTCTGTGGAAGACCGTGAAGGGCTCATCGGATCGAAGAGCTGTGATCTCACCCGCTCGCCTCGCTGAGGTCACCGCTACCAGGAAGGCAGTTTTCATGGTCAGGAGCCTATCATCCGAGGTCGCCATCGGCTCGAAGGGCGGCTTTGTCAGCTGCGAGAGCACCAGCGAGAGGGACCACGGCGGTAGCGGCGGCGATACCGGCGGGTAGAGATGATGAAGTCCTTTCAGGAACCGCTTAACGGTATCGTTCCTGAAGAAGGCCGAGGCAGCCGACCGTGGTGGTTGGTATGCCACGATCGCGGAGAGATACACCTTCAGGGATGGAAATGCCAGCCCCTGTTGCCGGAGGTGCAGGAGGAAATGCAGGACGGTAGAGAGCCCCGCGGGCGATACCGGCTCACTCCTCTCGTTAGCGAAGGTCAGGAAGCGTCGCCACTTGTATTGATAGTTGCGACGGGTGGATTCCTTCCTGGCCGCGACGAGGACGGTACCGAGCACGGGATCGTCTAGTGCGATATCCTCCAGGCATGGAGGGCCAGGCGTGGCAGGTCCGGATGGAGGACTCGGCCGCCGGAGTGGGAGAGCAGGTCCGGTGTCGGTGGCAACCGGAGCAGGTCGTCTCGCGCGGCTTGTAGCAGGGGTGCGAACCAATGTTGCCTCGGCCAGTACGGGGCTACCAGGATCGCGTCGGCTCGGTCGGCGAGGATCTTCGATATCGTCCGGCCGAGCAGCGGGAACGGCGGGAACGCGTAGAGGAGTTCCCCGGTCCACGGAAACTGGAAAGCGTCCCCGATGGAGGCACGATCGTGGCCCGCTCTGGAACAGAATCGGCGACACTTCGCGTTTTCCCTGGTCGCGAAGAGGTCGATCGATGGTTCGCCCCAGCGGTCCCGAATCAGTCTGAACGCCTCTCCGGAGAGAGACCATTCGTGATGGGATGAGGTGTCCCTGCTGAGGGCGTCTGCCATGGTGTTCTCCTGCCCGGCCAGGTGAACCGCCACGGGATGCGTGTGCAGGCGAATGCACCATTCCCACAGGTCGAGCGCGATGTGGAGCAGGGTCGTGGAATGAGTCCCACCTTGTCTGTTGATGTAGCAGACGGCGGTGGTGTTGTCCGTCAGAATCAGGACCGTGCGCCCCGCCACGGCATGGCGGAACGCCCGTAGGGCTTTCCAGACGGCGAGCAGCTCCAGCGCGTTGATATGGAGAGCGGTCTCGTCGTCGGTCCATCTGTCGCGGACTCTGAGATCGCCGCAGTGGGCACCCCATCCATACAGGGAGGGGTCGGTCGTTACCGTCACCTTCGGTGTCGGCTGTTGGAAAGGCATCCCTGACATGAGATTGCGTCGCGACTGCCACCATCGGAGGGATGAGCGGACGTCTTCCGGCAGCTGCAGTCGGAGTGTCTGTTCGTCTCGCAGGGGGTCGAATATGCGGACGAACCAGTGTTGAAGAGGTCTCGCTCTCAGCCTGGCGAGATATGTCACAGCGGTCGTTGCAGCCATGTAGCCCAAGAGCTGCTGGACGCTTCTCGCAGATAATGTCGGGGCCGTACGCGCGTGAGCGGTGGCCCGGATCAGGGTTTGGGCTCGAGACTCTGGTAGGTACGCCCTGGCGGAGGTCGAGTCGAGCGTCGCCCCGATGAAGTCCAAGATCCTCGCCGGCTCGAGGTGGGACTTCTTCGGATTCACCCGTAGACCAAGGCGGGTCAGGAGTGACAACGTCATGTGGACGTCGTGGTAAAGTCTCTGTTTGCAGGACGCCACCAACAGCCAATCGTCGAGGTAAGGGAAGACGGAAGCACCCTTCGTCCGCAGGAAGGATACCACCGGGGCCATGCACTTGGTGAAGACCCTTGGGGCAGTCGAGAGTCCGAACGGCAGCACCTTGTACTGGTAACAGGTGTCGTCGACTGCGAAGCGGAGGTACCGTCTGTGCTGCGGGCGAATGGCGATGTGGAAGTATGCGTCTCGGAGATCGATGGAGGCGAACCAGTCCCCTCGATGTAGGAAGGGCAGGATCGACGGTATCGTGACCATCTTGAACCTTTTGGGGCGGATGTAGTAGTTCACCCCTCTGAGGTCTAGGATCGGCCGGAGGGTACCGTCGGCTTTCGGTACCGTGAAGTACCTGGAGAAGAAGCCGGTGGTCTTGGCCTCTTGCGGGAGCTGCTCGATCGCCCCTTTCTGGAGGAGGGATTGGATCTCTTCCAGGAGGGCCGGACTCGACGGCGTGGAATAGTAAACGCCTCGAGGAGGATATCGAGAAAACTCGATGGCGTAGCCAAGACGGACGATGGAAAGCACCCAAGAGTCCGTAGTGACACACTGCCACTCCGCGAGATGTCGAGCAAGAGTCGGTCGGTCTCCGAGCGCTGATGGTAGGCTGAAGAGTGGGTATTGGTAGGTCCTGCCAGGCACGTCAAAACCGAGACTTTGTCTCGGAGGAGGACTTCTTGGACGAAGCCGGGCGTCGCCTAATCGTGCGTCTGGCCGATGAGCCGGAGGACGGTCTCGACTGTCCAGACTGGGCCGAACGCTGGAACGACGAGGTGGAAGATCGTCGCCAGGATGGGCGGAAGGTGGAGGTCCTGCGGGCTTGCGTGGCCGGCTGTAGCCCGATCTTCTTGGCGGTGAGCCTCGCCTTAACGAGATTGTCCAAAGCTTCGTCTGTGGACGAATTGAATAGGCCCTCACCGTCGAAGGGGAGATCTTCAATCCTCCTTCTGGTGTCCTCCTGGATGTCGGCCGGCCGCAGCCAAGCATGGCGGCGCAGGCCGATGGATCCCGCCATGACCCGGGAGGCAATCTCCACTGCGTGCCTGGAGGAGGCCATCTGCTGCCGAGCGATGGAGATGGCCTCGTTGAAGATCACGGAGGAGGCTTGGTGGATGTCCTCCGGTACCGCCTCCATCGCCGGTTGCAGGCGATCGAGCACCTTTTTCAGGTATGCCGCGAGGCAAGCCTGAGTGTTGGACAGCCTGATCTGCAAGGAGGCAGCTGAATAGAACCTTCTTGCATAGGCGTCCAACTTCCTGCCCTCTTTGTCCGGCGGGGTGGTGTGTTGCCTGCCGGAGCCTTTCGTCTGTGCCGACTCGACCACCACAGAGTTCGGTGCAGGGTGATTAAAGAGATAACCGGCGTTATCCTTCTGCACCCTGTAGAGGTGTTCCAACCGCTGCGGTATCGGCTGAGCCGAGGCCGGCCTATCCCAGGCGGCCTTCACCAGTCTGGATACCCGGGGCAGGAGAGGCAGCGGGGCCGCGGCAGGTCGCTTCTCCTCGAAGACGGAGAAGGCTGGATCGTCGTCCTCCGGCTCCGCATCGGCGATCTTAAGGCCGAGGGTAGTAGCCATGCGGAGCAGCATCGCAGAGAACTGGTGGACGTCCTCTGGAGCAGAATCTGGGATCGGGTCCCCGAATCCCAGCGGAGGAGACTCCTGGGAGGCCGCCTCAGACACCTCTGATTCCGCACTCGAGTCGTACGACTCTGAGGTCGGTGAGTCCTCTCGCCGCTCGCTTTCCGGCTCCTTCGCAGTCGCCACAGGTGTTGCCTTCCTAGGCTTCTCTGCAGCCGGGGCGGTGGTAGTAGCAGCGTCCCGCTTGGGCTGGCTGACTACTGACTTCACCTTCTTAGTGGTGACAGGGGTAGTCTGGCAGGCTGACGTCGTCGTAGCCCGCTCAGTCACCACCGACTCCGTAGGGCGCGTCGCCGTTGCCGTGACCCTAGGAGGTGGCGATATCGCCCGATACCGAGGTGAAGGCTCCCTCGCCCTATGATATCGAGGAGAGGGAGAGCGGCTGAAGGAGCGGCGGTCCGACGGAGATCGGCTTCGGCATCGACGGTACCGAGCCTCGTCCCCTCTAGGCGAGCGCGATTCGCGCTGTCGACGAGGTGACCGGGACCTCCGGAAGGTCTCCCAGCGACTCGGGCCACGATGGTACCGATCCCGGTACGATGGCGAATGTGACCGATAAGAGGCCGGGCGCTCTCTCCATTCAGATTCCCTCGCGTACCTGGCCACGTAGGACGCCGAGGTGTATCTGGAGGCAGACGAGCGAGGTTGTTCCTCTCTTGTTTCCCTAGGAGGCGGCGAGGCCACCGGACGCTCGGAAGAGCGGGACCGGGACCGGAAGGAGGTCGAACGCCGCTCCGGAGAAGCAGAGGGCTCTCTCTGCTGCAGGTCGGCCGACCTGCGACGGCTAGGAGGGCGGTGGCGCTCCTCCACCAGGGTTGGAGGGTCTGCCACAGGCGAGTCCGGGCGCTGTTGGGGAACGTCCTCGATCTCATCCTCCGAGAGATCGACGGACTCGCCTCGCCCTTTGGAAGGCTGCTGAGTAGGAGTAGGAGTAGGAGGTTGAACGTCCCCAGCCGGGGAGCGCTTCTTCTCCTTCTTCTTCTTCTTCTTCTCCTTCTCCTTGCCCTTGCCTCCATCCGGAGCAGGGCGCTTTTTAGCAGGCGTCTCCGTCAGGGGAGCCTCAGCCTTCCTCGCCGTCGAGGATCCTTTCGCTGACTTGGCAGCCGCCAACAGCTTCGGGATCCTCGGTAACACCGAGATCGGCGTTTTCGCCGGTACCGAGCCCGATACCGACGAGGTGGACGGAACGGCAGCCGCCGATACCGTCGATGGCGTGGTCGTCTTCTTGTCGGCCATCTTGGAAGTGGAGGTCTCGTCTATCGCCCGCAGAGACTGTTCCCAACAATAAGACTTGAGTCTCGCGGACCGGTTGCGGAGAGTTTGGGGAGTAAAATCCCGGCAAATTGGGCAAGTCCGGATGTTGTGGGACTCACCCAAGCAGAAGAGACACTCCTTGTGGTTGTCGTTGAGGGCAACCTTGCGCCCGCAGGACACGCACTTCTTGAAGAGCGCGGACATAAGACGAAGAACGCCAAACTGCAAAAATCCGAAAAGACCAAAGCCGAAGGGGAAGTCCGAAAGAGAGGTCAGAGACAGTCCAAAAGTCCGTAAAACCGTGAAAACAGCAAGCCAAGCACAAAAGTGAGAGGAACAAACTAAAGAACCTTCCGTACGCGACGGCGGACGAGAAAGAACTGAGGAGAGACCGTTGCTCGGCGGGAGGAGCATGCGCAGTACCGGCGTGGGGGAGGGGTTCCCGCCAAGCGAACAAGCTCTAGAAGTTTCCGAACGCTACCGCGCAGGCGCTAAAGCTCCTAGTGTATGAAGGCACAGAGACCACGAAGAAGAACATCTAAATACAGCAGTAGGACATGGCGGGAGTGAGGAGCTGTCCTGTCCACAGCTGCTGCAGAGGGGAGCTTGGCATGGATGTGCTGCATTGTGTAGAAATCCTACATTTCTTTAGAAGTCACAAGCATTAAAGTTCTAGCTTTTAAACTTTTGTGGATGTATTTTATTTGGGCTCTGATTCTATAGAGTAGCCTTTTTTTTAATATGATACACACACACACATACATTTTCAGTAATTTTTGTTAAGCTATTGCAGGAAAAGCAACAAAGATTCTCATGTCACAGTAAATTTGTTAGCATCTCAAAATGATACCTTTATGGTGATAAATTAACATATTATAAACATTTATTGATGATGTACTAGGAGGGTGCCAACTGCTTTTTCTCACTTTACAACTTACCCTTTGTTTCACAGTCCTGAAATGACACTGCCCCTTCATATTTGGTCACCAGTCCTCCACCACATGGAAAACAGAGGGTCCTTCCTGGCTCAGACTGATAGGTGCCAAGTGGACATAATCGACAAGGTTTAAAGCCATCAGAAGAAAAATGTCCAGGAGAACACTGCCCTAAAAATTGAGAAATTCCATTATGTTATTAAGCCTAAGTCTCTGTAGAAATTCAAGAAATATTGATACCATCAATACTGATGAATGTAAAGCTTGCCATTCATTCTCATAAAATGGCACAGGACCTTTAGAATTAAGATAAAGGCCAAATGCATGCATTGAAGCACACTGTAGCTCTCAGAGTGATAGATAAGGAAATTACGCTAACTGGATAAGATCTAATACAGGATTTGCATAGTGCAAAGTTAGGCCAGTGGTGTGTTATGCCAGCTGTATTATGAAAATGACTACATAACTTGCATCATGCTAATGCGCATTCCTATCATGCAAGAGTCGATAGTCCCCCAGTCAAAGTGCAACGGAGCCACACTTACACAATAACACCTAAAAAAGCACAATTGCTTACACAGTAGTGACAACAGGGGAACTCTGTTTGCATAACCACAACCAGGACACAACCCTTGCACAATGTCCTAAAAAGTACTGAAAAGGTATGTCACCACCAGAACATGTCACCAACATGAATCTGGCCATTGAGTAAATATTACTTAAATTACCTCTATTGAATGAATAGTTTCTTTGGTCATCAGCACTGTAAACATATGTATACTACCATTACTGAAAAAGGGCAAGATGAAACCAATGTTAAATACTTTTTATGCTTGTTTACTCTGAAATGATCCATTGAGTCCAGTGGGCCATTCACTAAATGTGCAAAGGACTGTACCTATTAGATCCTATTGAGTCTAATGAGAGTTGAACAAACTCCTCACCAGATGTAGAAAAGTATGGCTGTGGGCTGCATGAGGCCCTTGGTGCCACTGTAGCCCATGTCCATTCCCTCAGAGCCCCAATTTTTTAAAAAAAATTGGCATATTTTGGACACAAAACTCCTTTCAATGTTGCAAACATCCAAAATACTCCAACCACTCAAAACTCCCACCCCTTCTCAAATATCTATCCCCTTCCATTTTCCCTTCAAAATGGTGACAGAAAAGCAGAACAGTATATCACTTCTAGCTGCCATTTTGAATGAGCAAAATAAGGAAAATAAGGCAACATGGCATTTTTGGTTGGAGGTGTGGCTGGTAGAGATAGGGATGGAAAACTGCCCACCAGCCTTGTGCAATTGCCCACCCCTGCTGCTGGCCCAGAGATCCAGCATGGCATACTAGTTTGGGTGTTGGGACTAGAACTCTGGATACTAGGATTCAAATCCCCAGTTTGCCATGGAAGTCTCGTGGGTGACCTTGAGCAAGTCACACTTTCTCAGCCTCAGTGGAAGGTAATGGCAAACTTCTTCTTGGCAAGAAAACCCCATTGAAAAGCTAAGCAGGGTCAGCCCTGGTTAGTACTTGAACAGGAGACTGCCAATGGATATCAGGTGCTGTAAGCTATATTTCAGAAGAAGGAACTGGCAAAGCCACCTCTGAGTATTCCTTACCTACAAAAATCTTATGAGATTCATGGGGTCACTATGAGTCAGTAGGTAACTTGAAGTCACATACATACATAACCCTCTTTCACTGCTATTAATAAGACTGCAAAGTACTTGCTATGAAAGGATCTCATAAAAAGAAATCTGGGATAAAAATGCCTCAAAGCCTGTCAGTTTCTTAGGATAAATTTTATTGTGTAGATTCAGTATACCAGGATAAAAAAATTTTTTACAGTGTTGAGCAACAGGTGCTGGCACTGGTATAACTCTGAAGTAATAAGGGTCAGAAAAATTCCCTATAAATAAAAAACTATGGGTTGAACAAATTCAGGTCATTTTCTCTTTTTTTGTGATTTTAATCTTAGGGACAGATAAACCAACTCTCTTATCTAGTTCATAACTGTTTAATATAACATATTGATTGGATGCCTAAAATTACTCTTTGCCAGATCAAACAGCTTGCCCTTCTGTGCCTCTTTGTGCACATAACAGAGTCAACATTGTCACTGGTCCTCATACCTGAAGAAAAACAGCAGTTGCAGAGTTGCAGAGTTGTTGTAGTACCGCCTCGATCCATGGGGAGAGGCGGGATGATGATGATGATGATAATAATAATAATAATAATAATTCCTTTCATTCCCTCATGAATTCAATTATGGTAGGGGAACAGCTACTCCATTTTGGAAAGTTAGTTATTTTCAGTGTGTGGGAAACTTTTCGCCTATAGAAGTTTAAGGCGATACAAATCAAATGCAGATTTACCAATTCAGTGAGAAGAGCACTGGATTTGTTTTTGCCACCCATATCATTTTAAAACTGGGCAGAGTATTCAACTGTGATATACAAGATTGCTGGAAAAAACACCCCACAACAGAATGACTCCAACTTAAAATTCCTGTTTATGCAAATTTCAGTACAGGAGCTCATATGGGAGGCTCCTCATTTCCAAATCAGCCAGTCCCTAAAATCTCCTCCCAGAAATCTTTTTTTCAAGAAAAAAAAAGTGATTTCATAAAAAGCATTTTAGAGACAGTGACACTGATACCTACTTTCCAAGAAAGATTGTCATATTCCTAGTGTACAAAGTCGTGTACAAAGCAGCAGCTTTAATTTAGAAGTATTATAGAGGGCCAGTGTGGTAGTGGTGTGAGCACTGGACTGTGGCACTGGAGACCTGGGTTCAGTTCCTGGTTCAGTCATGGAAGCCGACTGTGTGACCTTGGGCATGCTATACATTCTCAGCCCCAGAAAACCCTGTCATAGTTTTGCCTGAGGGTCACTATAAGTCCGAAGTGACTTGAAGGCACACAACAAGCACAGCAGCAACAACAACAACAACAACATTCTAGAGGGCACAGCTGACAAAATGCAATGCTCTGAGCCGGTCTAGGGCAATAATTTTCATATTATGTTCTTTGGGTCCTTGGGCTTCCTTTGAAGCTTATCAAGTGTTTCTTGAAGAGAAGAATAGGAATAGAAAACAAGTTTGCCCACAAATCTTCCTGTGGTAACACCACGCTCTTAGGCACACTCAGATCACACAGCATAACAATGAGACTCACACACTTGGCCTGATATCTATGTAAGCTGACTATGCAGCACCATAGAATATAGCCCCAGGATCTCCTAATCTGCAGCAGACGTCCACTTTCTGAAGCAGATTAGTTAATATGAAATACTACTATGTGGTAGGGTACATAAGGATTCCCACGTAGAGATCTCTTTGCCCTCTTCCTTCAGCCTTCATGATTTACTTCTCTGTGCTACTCTTAGAATCAGATTACACTTGCCTCCACATTCCGAGACATTCCGTGCACCTGCTATTCCCTGTCCATCATTGCTTGGGCAAGGTTCACAGGAAAGCTGGCCTTCTGTGTCTTGGTACGTTCCTGGTGAGCATGGAATGCACTGATTATGTTCCCCACTGTAATAGGTACCAGTGCTGCAGGTAACTGTGAAAATAAAAATGGAATCTAAGTTAAGGACTGTTACTCTAGAATTATAATTTGTATTCAGACAAACACAGAGTTCTCTCAAATTTTCCGTTAACTTCTCCTTATTGAAATCTTTGGGTCAGCCTCTTAGATGTGGTAAAGTCATTGTTAGCATGGGTGCTGACACTACAAGTGAGTGCTGAACCCTCATATTTAAATCATGATATGGTAGATGATGCTGTCATACTGAGTTTACTTCCAGCCCCTCCCCCCAAGCCTGACTTCTACCCTTGAAAAGGAGCAGGAAATTCCCCAGCATTCACTCATTCTCTCTTGCTGCCACCACCCACTGAATTCTGAATATCTGAGCAGTACAGTGGGACGCTGCTCAGTGGATTGACAATCTCTATGCTTACGGACCTTTCCCTTCCCTCCTCCTTCTGAGTGAGAGAAGTCCTATCTAAGCGTGTGCCGAAGAATGGCATGGGAATGGAGAGGAAACAGAGGTTTTACAGAAAAGCATTTATTTTAAGGCATGCAAGTAAACAAGACAATAATACACATGAGAGGCTCCCCCTCCCAGGTACACTTAAGTTACAAGTAATTATAAAAACAGATACGTTCTTAAGATCAGCCAATCTCCAAAATAATAAAAAACCCTAACGCGACTAACTATCTTATTCTAGTTACTCACATTTGGGTTCACAGGCTTAGATGGTCTAAGAGAGGAATGAGGCCAGGAGGCGAGACCTAGGCCTGCAGCCTACTACTGGCACAGATCCCATCTCCAGGCGGTTCCTTTGTTGTCTCCCTGCCACATGGCCTCTCAAGGATTTTTATAACTTTTCCTTTGAAGCATCTTGAAGCATCTCGAAGATGCTGACCTCTTTTCCCTTGATTGGGCAATTCTCCCCCCATGACCTGTGAGGCTGACCCACAATAAAAATGTAACCTAATCCCAACACCTCATTAACTCTTGGCTTACCTGAAGAGGGAAGTATCCCCCTTCAGCCAAGTCTAGATAACAGGAAGCCCCATTATCACAAATGCACTGAAATATCCTGCTTCCCATATGCTGCTAAATGTACAAATGCAAAATCTGTCCAGTGTCCTCTACTGTTTTGGCATCAGGTTTTCTCACAGCTTCAAGTTTCAATACTTTACTTGCTTCTTCACATTAACACCATGCAGGTTGATAAGAATACCAAAATGGCTGGGAGCAGGGGGAGAATACAAGCATTTCCTCATTAGAAGGATAAAGTGTGAACCACTTCTTTGTTTAACCTGTCTTTTGAAGGCACTCTACAAATTGTAGTGAAAGGTCTGTGTTAAAAAAAAGGTCTGCACCCAAGTAATGCAAATTCTACTTCAAAAAATGCTGAATACTACAATCACTGAAAGTGATCAAAATTGGCATCTTTTAATTTATTTTGTACATTTTGCATAATTTATTCCATGATGGCAGCAAGGCAAGAAGAAATGAAGAATCCTGAAGCACTATTTCCAACCACAGAATATTTGATTCTGGTACCCATCTCGATTTTGAGGTTTCAGCAGGCATTGCCTATACACCTCCCAAGCAGAACTTCACAAAGGCTACACATTTCCTTTTTAGAAATGAAAGCTGAAATTTACATAAAGTTGAATTCTGTGCCCAATCCTCAAATTTTGTGCTACGAAAAAAAAAATCTGCACATACAGAAAGCCCCAAATATTGGCATCAATACTGACACTGGATGAATAGTATCCAATGTTGATGTGAACTCCAACAGAGGGGTTCAGGCATATATTCAACAGTTGTGAAAGAGAATGAAATCTGTAAGCATCTTTTGTGATGCATTTATTTGGATCTTACCACACTTTCCATCCTGCTGCACCTGCCCTGTACTACAGGGGTCGTGTCCTTCAGCAGCAACTTTAGCTGCCTTTTGAGCCACTTCGTACTCAGTCCCAGAAAATTGAATGTAAAACTGTTGTTTGTTAATAGATTTCCTCAAGGTCTTGATTGCTGTTTGTAGTTTTTGTTCCATCCTTTTCCGTAAACAGTCAAGGTTACAGGTGTCTAATTGGAGAAATAATCAGAAACAACTGTGATTCAGATGCAAGGCGGGACCAGAATCCTGTTGGCTTTTGCCAGTAGCATTTCTAAGCTGGTAGAGACAGAGGAGTTGAGGAGGGTTGCTAGGTTAGGATTATCCCCTCAGATTTCAGCCCAAAATCCATGATCTACGGAGCATGATACATTAAGCACCACTCCCATTTGTACAGTGTGTGTCATTAAAATAAAAACACCAAGTCTAGTACACACACTTTAAGAGTATTCTCATTCTCATTAACAGGACTACCAGGTTTTTCTGACCCTGATATCAGACAACTTTCTTTTGCCCAGCCAGTTCAAGACTGGTCAGTACATGTGAAGCAGGCTTATTTAAACCCTGCCTCAAATCTTGCAAGAGAAAATTTCTCATGAGAGTTCCAGGCTCACATGAGATTTAAGGTCTCACAGAAGGTCAGAAATCTCACAAGAGGCACTCCTCTTATGAAACTTGCTCCATTCTCTCTCACTTGTATTGCTGGCTGCAGAAAGAATGGGTGCTAGCTGCATGTGAAACACAGACCCTATCTAAATAAATTTTGTTGCTTATCAAGTGTTCCTGGGTTGGTCTGTTGTGAGCACAGCTGGCATCTGTTCTTTCCAAAAGTGGGTATAAGTCACACTCACAACAGACTGATCCTGGAGCATTTCATATGCAGTAAAATGGCCTCCGTCTGGGATCCATCTGTTGTGACTGTAGCTGGTACCCACTTTTTCTACACCCACTTCTAGAGGTGGCTGAGAGGAGCATATGAGGCATGATTTGGGGCTGCTTTGCCTCGTTGGCTAGGGAGGAATAAGAAGAACAATGGTGCACCGGCCACAATCTCAGCAGGCAGACCCCCAACATCTGGTAGGTAAAATCTTGTACAAATGCTCAAGGGTTGATCTGCCAGGAGTGTGGGCAGCACCTACTCTCAACAAATCAAGAAATATGGGAGTTAGGTTGTCCCATATGGCCCCAATATGCAATTATACTTCTAATCCCCAAAGATGGGACACCTGGGGAGCCTACTCTTTCACCTTGAACACAGGAGAAGAGGGCTCAGGAACTGAGATCTGGGAGTTCTAGAGCTGGGGGCAACATATGACTCATAGCCCACATCTTCACTATTTAGTTAGACAAATCACATGGCTCATGGTACAGGCAATTGTTAAAGACATCCCTCGAACAGCACCTTGACTTCAAGCCCAGCTCCTGTGAAACAGCACAGAGCTGTTTTTCATGGTGCCACCATGGTGCATCAGGAGGGATACTGTATTAGTACATGTGCAGCATACACCTACACAATTTTCACAGTTGCTCCACTTCATATCTTCAAAAAGAATCATCTAGCCACTGTGGAACTGCACTAAAACAGGTTGATTTTCCACGATCTGTCCTACTTACAGATGCTCACCAGGGTGACTTGAGAGAAATAAATGCATGAAATAATGAAAGTAGAATGCATATTCCAAACAGTCTCCAGCAAATTTAGGCATTTTGCTGTGTGTTTCTGTGTCAACAATAGGGTCCTGCCCAAGAAATTTTGCTACCTGAGATGCAGCAACAAAGGGAGCTTCCTTCAGCCACTTAAGTCAAGGTACATAGTATTCAATGCTAAACCACTGTCTGCTGTCAGTATTGTAATGGATGACAGCAAACAAACTGAAATTTAATCCAGACAAGACAGGAATGCCTCTGGTCAGTTGTAAGGAAATAAGGATTAAGCCTGTGCAGAATGACGGTAGACTCCCCACCACCACCACCAAAATCTTAGGAGTAGGGTATATTCCTGGACTTTGGTCTGCACCTGGATGCACAGGTGTGTGTTTCAGGAACTAACATTAATGGGCCAACTGACCTATTCTTGGAGATACTAGCTAGGGATGTTTGCCCTGATTATCCTTTTTGGATTACTGCAATGAACTCTGTGTGGGGCTGCCATTGGGAACTGTTTGGAAACTTCAGTGAGTCCAAAATGCTGCAGCAAGGCATCTGACCAGGCCAGGTTACAAGGAATACATAACTTGCATGTTGCATCACCTTCACTATCTGTCTGTCCATTTCCAGGCAGAATTCAAAGTGGTGGTTATGATCTTTAAAGCTGTATACAGCTTAAGGCCAGACTGTCTGAAAAATCGTCTCTCTCCTTATGAGCCTGCCCAAGTTTTAAAATCTTGAGGGGGGGGGGCTTTCCTTTGGTCCCACCACCATCACAGGCATGGTTGATGATGACATGGGAAGAGCCTTCGTAGTGGCTGCTCTCAAGTTGTGGAACTCCTTCCCACAGGAGGTTTGGTTGGCCTCTTCTCTGCACTCCACAGGCAGGCAAAGATCTTTTTATTTATGCAGGCATTTGGCTATAAACTCATTGTAGGGAAAGTTTTTTTATATGGGATGTGCTCTGCTTTTGTCTTTTTTTACTTTGTTTTAAATATGTTTCAATCTGTTTCTGTTTTTAATAGAAATGTTTATTAGTTGTTCTTTAATTTTTGTTTTAGTAAGTATTTAGACATACTTTGTTTTAAATGTGTTGTAAGTTGTCTTTGGTCTTGTGCCGGGAGAATAGCAGACAGACAGACAGATAGAGAAATAATTATAGTATCCCTTGCCAGCCACAATATTTTGGCACATGTGGGAGGAAATTCCACAGTCCCTCTTCCCATCCCTAGCAACAAAAATACAGCAATAATAAATAACTAATTATTGCTACCCTTTAATGAAACCCCAAGTCTCCTCCCTGCATTAGGCAGCTCACTCACTGCCCAATGGTAGGGCTGGCCTTGATCAGCCATGACTGAATTATTGAAGCACATCTGCTATAAAGATGTGCCATAATTATTTGCCCTGGAAAAATAACTCTTGTTGCACTGCTTCAGCGTTATCTCCTTATAATCATTTGTACAACAAGAACTGAAAGTGTTTACAATGTTAATTCATAAAAACACCCTCGGAAATATTTGGAAAATCACAATTGCCTGTCCCTCATGGTAGTATTGCTTGCATTGACTGCATTCAGTTCACTAGAGTATAGACAGAAGACCTTCCAGGTCAGTTATGCCACTTGAAAAATCACCACCACCACCATGTGAAAAATAACTCACTGAAATGTTTGACAAAGTAGTACTCTGCCCACATATCCCCAATTCTGTGGGATGCTTGACATGTGAGTCAGGCCCCAGACAATAAGATGGTCAGACAATTTGCTGGAATGATCTACAATAAAGAGTTCTTCATGTTCCAGGGGTTCTATTCCATATTGCCATCTGAAATCACACTGGGGAGGGGATGGGAGACCTTCTCAGCTGTGATATTTTGTTTGTTGCTAACCTTCTACAGTGTTAATGCTATAACTGCTGCTGCTGCTGCTATTAAAGGGGAAAACATTTCTATCTGTCTAGGTTATTACATTATTAAAATACAGATATCTCTCTCAGAATCTTAGGCAGGCATAGGGATAAAATGATTTTAAATAGTTTAAAAAAAGAAATTCAAACAGTAAAGTGTATTTTAGACAAATAAAATCATATTAAACAATTTTAACAACTTAAAACAGGAGTGCCAGGTTGATAATAGTTAAAAGCTATGCATGTCTTGATAGAAATCAGTTAGGCCCAAGACTTTAATAAAAAGCCATGTTTTAACTTGGCAGCAGAAATGAAGCCACTGCCAGTGCCAATTGGGCTTCAGAGGGTATTCACTCTATGACATCACAGCAAAGAATGCCCCTCTTCCATTTTGTCCTACAGAGTGTTGCTCCCACTGCCCTTTTCTAAGGGCAGCTCCAGCAGACCTCAGTCCACAGGCAGATGTGCACAAGGTAAAGTGGTCCTTCAGCTACTGAGATCTCAAGTCATTCAAGCCTTGGGAATGTCATTACTAGCATCTTGAAATCAGTAACAGGGATGGATCTGTAAGTTCTCCCAAGCTGCTGCACTTCACAGTTTAACAACCATGGGGCTGAAGAAGAATCTCCCAGTGCTGCTCTGGAACCTGCCCAGAAGTTAACAGCAGAACCACCATAACCTCCCATTCCAGTCATATATCTTGATCAATGGTATCAAAACCTACTGTCAGAACACCCTCAATGAGGGCATAATAGACTTTTAGCTATCCTGTTTGTTTTTGTTTTATAGCGATTAAAAAGATGACACTTAGAAACATATAAAAAGCAACATTAAAACAAAATTACACTATTACATATATATTTTAAAAATGTTTTTATGTGGTCTAGGACAGGTAAGCAAAGCTTGAAAAGATAAGCATGAAGTGTCTTTAGTAACTGTTCAAAGAAATAAATCCATAAAAATAGCCATGCTGGCTCAGACTGAAAGCCTGTCTAGACTAGTGCATTGTTCACACAGTAGGCAATCAGATGCCCAGCCAGAAGGAAACGAGCACAACTCCACACTCTGTCTTTTGTGTTCTCCAGCAGTTGATATAATATATAGGGATCTTGACTTGTAGCCTGACTGTCCAGGAATGTATCAAACAGCCTGTCACAGAAGCATTAGTAAGTTAAAGCACTCATATAAGGGCCACTACAGATAAAATTTCTGGCATCGTATACTTATTCTAAAATTCTAAGCACTGAATCATACTCCACTGTCACCCAAGAAACAGAACATAGGACAAAACTATACAGATTGGAGCATGATTGAGTCTCACTGGTGGAATCTTCAAGGGCGAAACACATTTAGTCCTTTTCTCACTTGTGTCCCACAGTAGACCCTCTGATTTTTTCTCATGTGGGTGCATGGTTTCCATTTCATCACTGATAAATAAAAGGACCTATATCTGAGAGACAACATTTAAAGGGAGACAAAACTTGTTTTTCATTCTTGGAACAGTTAGTTTGTTATTTATTAACACTACTCCAGTAAGAAGTGCAAGACATTTATGAAAAATATAAGTCCATCCAAATACATATTTATCCATTTCTACGACAGCCATATTTTGCTAGCAGACAAATAAATAATGCAGTGACTGAGATATTTTTGGGTGTGCTGCTTGTCTCAGATGTATTTCCTTTTGCTAATGAATGAATCAGGCAACCACTTCTCATGAGCAACACTTTCAAAAGACAAGAGCAAATGTCTTTCACCAACCTGAGATCTCCTCAGACTTCATCTCCATCTCAAACTCGGCAGTGATGTGGGATACTTCTTTGGAGGGTGATTTTCGTCCACGACGTTTTTTCTTAGAGGAGTCACACTTCAGATTCACAAAGGCTACCTGGCAGTTGTCTGTACAAGGGAATTGACCTCCTTTTCATGACAGAAGCAACATGGAAAAGAAATCAACGTGCAAGGTAGCATTGTTGCATTTGTGTTAGTTGTGTTATTACTGTTGTGACCAGTAATTTATTAAAGAAATCTGCATGCACCATTTGACTTTGTGAAAGAAGGGTAAGTAGAAGCCAATAAAGCGGAACAGAATCTTTACTAGTTATCATAAATGTCTATTTATCTACAGTCATTGTGTGCTCCTATTAAAATAATAGGGCTACTGTTATTTGGATTTGTAATTGGTTGACTGACCGAACCCAAAGGGTGATCACGAATGGCTGCTTTTCATCCTGGAGAGAAGTGACTAGTGGGGTGCCACAGGGTTCTGTCCTAGGCCCAGTGCTGTTCAATATTTTTATCAATGACTTGGATGAAGGAATAGAGGGCATGCTCATCAAATTTGCAGATGACACCAAATTGGGAGGGGTTGCTAATACGTCAGAGGACAGGATCAAAATTCAAGATGACCTGGATAGATTGGAGAGCTGGGCCAGGGCGAACAAAATGAAATTCAACAGAGAGAAATGTAAGGTCCTACACTTAGGTAGAAAAAATGGAATACAGAAATATAGGATGGGGGACACGTGGCTGGATAGCAGTACGTGTGAAAGGGATCTAGGAGTCTTCATAGACCACAAGCTGAACATGAGTCAGCAGTGTGATGCGGCAGCCAAGAAAGCCAATGCAATTCTCGGCTGCATCAATAGGAGTATGGTGTCTAGATCGAGGGAGGTACTGGTACCACTCTACTCTGCTTTGGTTAGACCCCATCTTGAATACTGTGTCCAGTTCTGGGCACCCCAATTCAGGAAGGATATTGACAAGCTGGAGCAAGTCCAGAGGAGGGCGACCAAAATGGTGAGAGGCCTGGAAGCCATGCCCTATGAGGATAGACTTAGAGAGCTGGGTATGTTTAGTCTGCAGAAGAGGAGGTTAAGAGGGGACATGATAGCCATGTTTAAATATTTGAAGGGATGCCACGTAGAGGAAGGAGAGGGCTTGTTTTCTGCTGCTCCAGAGACCAGGACAAGGAGCAATGGACTCAAGCTGCAGGAAAGGAGATTCCACCTGAACCTCAGGAAGAACTTCCTGACAGTCAGGGCTGTCCAGCAATGGAATCTGATGCCTTGGAGTGTAGTGGAGTCTCCTACCTTGGAGGTTTTTAAGCAGAGGCTTGATGGCCATCTGTCGGGATTGCTTTGAGGGTGTTCCTGCATGGCAGGGGGTTAGACTGGATGGCCTGTGTGGTCTCTTCCAACTCTACATTTCTATGATTCTATGATTCTATAAAAACTTCAGCTTATTTAATTTTAGCTCCTGGTTATTTCATGTCCCTCACACTGAATTGCAACTTTTGATATTTATCCTGAGTAGACAGCACATTTTGCAAGAGACAAAATAACTCTGAACAGAAGCAGGACATGGACATCTGGATGGATGAAATACTGCTTTTTGATCCAGATTCTGAACTCACTTATGCAGAAAATCTTAGTGAGTAAACTGAGCTCTCAGAGGAAACCACACAGCAGCTGCCCAGGTTTGCATTCCTCATAATTTCATGGCAAAGGTGTCAAAGAACTCTCCAAGAACAAAGATTTTAAGGCCCCGAAATAAAACAAAAAAATCCAGAAAATGTTTTTTTCAAAGCCTTCCTCCCTGAAATATAGGAAAAACTGAAAATTGAAAAAAAAATGGATTATGGACTATTTACTTTCAGAATGATGAATAAAAGTTTAAGACAAACTGTTTGCATAATTACTCCCTCAAAATTATTTTAAAACCTATGTAAAAGGAGAACTTGAAGCCAGAGAAAGTCTTTTAAATCTTGTACACAATTTAATGAAAGGCAGGTCCTGGAACACTTGCCAAGCTCAGCTCTCAGGTAAGCATCTCAGTTGTATTCTTTAGCTCACTGCAAAAAGTTATCTGCTGTACTTTGGAGCTGTCCAAGGTACAAAACAATGCTATACTTGACTACAGGCACTCTCTTTTCCTGTATGCTTTTCACAGAATGCTCTCTACCTGTTGGCAACTGGCTTTCATAGCCAGCCACCAGCCTACTTCTCCAATGTCCACCCTGACTCAGCATTGAACCTAACATTCAGAAAAACAACCAGCATAAAAAAGACAGATCATAAGAAATTAGCTAGGCTCCTTTCCAATTATCTACTACTTAAGTCAATTAAAAAAACAACAACTGTGTAAATATATATTCCTTCAGTAACCCCGGGCAATATATTGGTGATGTACTGACTAGTTACACTGCATGCACATGTTTGATATTCGTTAGGAAAGATGCAGAGCAGATACTGGAAAGAGCAGCTTGGCGAAAGTACAGCCTCAATAAGCTACAGCTTCAATAACATCATGGACACCTGCTTGATGATGTCTGTAATATAATGGTAATTGTGCATGACAGGTCTTTCCTCTGCCAAGATGTGATATTTTGAATTCCCACTTGCCTTAAATTGTCATTGCCTACCCCCACTGCTCTTATTATGTTTTACAGTCCTCCCTCCAAATTCGCAGGTTTGACCTTCGTAAATTTGATTATATGTGAGGTATACTCATGCCTTCCCCCACATTCTCCTCTTCCCATCCCCTTGTGTTTTGCTAGGCACAGAGAAAGCAGGCAAGCATGCCCAGGGAAAACGCAAGGGAATTGCAGGGAGAAACATGCATGCCTTCCTTCTCTCCTCCCAAGTCCCCCCCCCGCCATTTCCTTGCCTCTGGCCCAGATGCTGGGAACTTGTGCTGGGACAAAAGGCAACAGGAAGGCAAGTGGGGGAAGGCATACATCCATGCATGCATGGGAAGAGTTAGAGGTCTGCGTTACTGCCAAGAAATAGCCTTACTGTGAGTGGATTGTATTTTTTGCAACTGAAAGAAAGGTTGCTTTACATTCTGGAGTAAGATTAGTTCATAGACTCTGCCCCCCAAATACAGTGACCCCTCCATATTTGCGAGAGCTCAGGGCACAGAACCCAGGCAGAAGTGGAAAAACTTAAAATAACTTCCCCTTCCTTCCTCGATCCCCCTCCCTTTCCCTTCTGGAACTCCCCCCTGCCATTTCTTTGCCTCTGGCCCCAACACTGAGAACTCAGGCCAAGGCAAAAGATGAGGGAATTGGAGGAGAATGGCAGGCACACGTGTGCCCTCCTTCTCCTCCACATTCCCTTGCCTTTGGCCCAGGCACTGAGAAGGAGGGTTCACACATCAGGGCAAAAGGCAAGGGAATGGGTGGGAGGAGCTCCTGAAAGGAATGCAAGGGGGGAGCAATCATGGAAGCAGAGTTATTTGCAATTTTTCCACTTTCATGAGAGTTCTGTGCCCCGAACCCTCACAAAAATGGAGGGGCCACTGTATGTGGGAGGGGGGCAGGGTCTGTGAACTAAACTTACTCCAGAATGTAAAACAACCCTTCTTTCAGTTGCAAAAAATGCAATCCAATAGTAATAGTAATAGTAATAGTAATAGTAATAGTAATAGTAAGGCTATTTCTTGGCAGTAAAGCAGATCCCTAGTTCTTCCAGTTATATCAGGAATATGATATTATGAAAATACATTAACAACCAGAGTAATAAAATTTAAAACTGGGGTTACTCTGAACTCAAGACTCTAGCTTAACATTAATGAAAAACTAGCACTGAGTGAATTGTTTGGATTCCAGTCATAATTCTGATATATTGACAATTACCATCACGGTTAGGGTCAGAGTTGAGGTTTGGGATAGGTTTTCTTACATATATTTCTTGTATATTCTGAGCCTAAGGAGAATTCTTTTGTCCCACTAGCCCCTGAATGGGACAAACCTACTGACAAACAGAGTATATTATTTCTGCTTCTCTGCATCACAGTTTGAAAAAAAATGGGAAAAGGAAATAGATTTCAGTGGCTGTACAAAATTGTACAAAATTAACTATATGGCAGCTAGCTTTTTTTTTCTGAGCAGGGAAAAAACAGCCAAAAGTAATTTCTAGCCCCTTTGTGCTTATCTGTTGTAGCATCCTCCCTTCCACATACCTATAACAGCTTGCTGCTTTCCAACATCTTTAATTTTTTCTTTGCTGCGGGGCCTCAAGTGGCACTTTGCATCCTTGATTTTAAAACGAGCCTTCTGCTTGATTGGGGGTGCTAGTATGTCTGGAGAAAGAAAATGTCATTATCACTGGTGATGTATTTGTAAGGAAATTCAAAGACAGGCCTGGCTTCTTTTAGTAGAATAAAGAAGAGTAATGCTAACTTTAATCACTTTCTAGTATATTTTTCCACCAGTGTTATAGGTTTTCTAATGTTGATTTATAAGTACCCAGTCCAATTTTTTACAAGAACAATTATTTTAATTAAAGTATGAGGAAAGGAAATGGGAAGTGGAAAACTAGCAGGATGTACTAAGGGAGGCAGAAACATTTGTATAATTGATTTTTTTTTTAAAAAAATAAACAACAGAAGATACAACAATATGAAAGAATGGAAATATGTTTTAAGAAAACTCCCTGTGAAAGACTGGATATCTGATGATTGAAACACAAGCAGCAGATCAAAACCTGCAAAGACCAGAAAGGAAGCAATCATAGCCTAACTAAGACCCTGCAGGTCACCAAGATGTTCCTATATAAGCTAAAGGCAATGACCTCAGAAACCCTTTTGTAGGGTGATGAAAATATTCCTCTTGGATGTTCCTTTTCTAAATATGACAGAAAAATGTAAGGAACAAGAAACATAAGTTAATTTTACTATTTGTTTTTGCTGCTGTTATTGTTGATGATGTTTTGGCCCTTCAAATCATTTTCGACCCATGGCATCCCTTAAAGCAAACCTATTACAGAGGTTTCTTGGCAAGATCCGTTCAGAGGGTTTGCTTTGGCTTCCCATGTATTGTTCTGTCTGAAACACACTAGCTGAGGCTTTTCCTGCCAGCTGAGGTCACTTGGCTCACACATTTCTCTGAGGGCTTTATCACACTATTGTTACAGCGCTATTATTCCACTTTAACTGCCATGGCAATATCACATGGAATCATGGGATCTGCAGTTTAGGGAGAAGCATTTAGATTTCTCAGCTAGAGAGCTCCAGTGCCTCACCAAACTACAAACCCCAGAATCTAAAGGTTGCAACCAGGGCAGTTAAGTGGAATAATAGCATTGTAACAGTGTAGTGTGAGAAGGAACTGAGTTTGTAGATTGGTTTGTTGGTTTACTAAATTTCTGTGTTGTATCTCATAGTCTTGCAGAAAATGTGGATCAAATGACTCCAAACATTTACATGTGGAATTTTCATCTACCTGGAAGGATTTCAGGGCTTCAGTGGGGGCATGTGCTCCTCTGCTACACATTTCACTGTAATAATTTCAGTTGACTGGAAACATGGTGCATGGATTTACCACATAAGTATTATTAACTCTAACTTCATATTCTGTTTATATTTTATTTTATATGTACAATCCAGAAACAGCCACCTATGCTTTACTATAATTTTAAAAAAATGGGAATTATGTATTTAACTACATAGATCTAGTATGTAGCATAAGACTATACAAACAATCTCTAACCAGGAAGAAACTCAAACAGACAAAACAAAAGACATCTAATAATTTTTATTTTAAATCTGAAAAAATATGATGAAAATAAAAGGAGGAGTTAAAGTCTTGCACATGGCTGTGTTTTTGTGCAAATAGTATTTCATTGTGAATCAGACAATTCCAGAGTAAACTGAAAGAATCAAAGCACCTTTGGATCATGTAAATCTAGTTTTATCCTATAGGACTCTGTTGTTCCTGTCTTGGGGAGATGAACAGCTGAAATTTATGTTTGCTCCAAAGAGCACAGGATTTTGAACAGAACAAAAATTTGAGTCAACAGCATGTAGAAGAACCACTGAAGGAGACGTTTGCACAGTATAGCTCTCTGCTTTACTAATTCCCTGCCAAAGTCAATCAGCAGTAGGCTGTTGAGATATTTGAGAGAAAACAGCCTCTGCTAGGCTTCACTCTAGTGATGGGTCACTTTCCCCTGTTTCAGGACCTATGAGAGAAGAAGGCTGGGATTGCAAATTATGGTGGTGGTGGGAAATGGAAAATCCTAGGCACATCAATGAGCCTTAGAACAATGGCTGCATATCCTTCCTGCACAGTTATATATCCTAGAAGATATAATACAACCACACCGTCAATGTTGAAGAAACTACTTACCTGCACAACTAGGAAGTGTGCTGTTGCGCTTTTGTTGTGACTTGCCCTGCTGTACTGGAACACCACAGCTTACTGAGTAACTATTCTCTGAATCTAAACAAAACAACAACATCACAAAACCTACTGAGATCATTCAATTCATCTTCACTTTTCTATATCTATTTATTCCTTTTGTAGTACCAGGGCATTTTTGAGAAAGGTCTCAGATTTACTTGTGTAGTCTAGTGACATGTAAGTCACTGAGTCAATATTATACCAAAAACAGATGTTGTTACCTGCCCCCCACCAAAAAAAAGTTCAATTACACATCCCTGTCTTGTTTTCACACACAAAGAAAGAATAATGTAGGAGGGATCTTAGTCAGTCAGATCTATGGCATATTTATATAAGTTATAGTCTTAAATATATTATAATCCAGAGTAAACTGAGAATTATGAATGAATGAACTTAACTCACTTTGTTAACTAGAAAAAATAAAAAATTATGTACAGCACCAACCTGGGACAAAAAGTATGTTGGATGGACAAGATAAGGAGCAGCTTTCAGTTCCTCCTGATTTGCTGCAGACCAATTGAGCCTTTGGAGCTGGTTTGGCATTTGGGAGGCATTTCACCACCTCTGAGGAAATAAAAATAGGAAATCACTTGCTCAAATAACTGCATCATCTTCTAATTAAGCTATGCACCTTTTCTAGAGGGAAGGGGAAAAGCAGAAAGGGTGGCTTGAGAAAACACACTAGCCTAAGGGCTGCAACAAATTTGGATGAAAATAACATCTAAACATGCCCGGGATCAAAAAGAAATCCAGGATCATCTAGTATCATCACATCTCTGATTTATGTATGTTTTAGGGTTTACATGGGGTAATTACATGTTTCAAATAATTTATACCATTTACAGCATTTACTGAACAAAGAGCAAAATTGATAGTATTGTTTGTGTGTTGCATTTCAGTTAAAATATTACTGCCCAAACATTATTATTTCAAAGTATCCCACTCAGAATAAGAAATGTGAATGAAAAATCTGTCAATGAAATGACAAATGGTTTTTATATATGTCTATTTACAATGAGTAAGATTAAGGCAGTCAGAGCACAAACTTAACCTCCCTTCCTGCTGGTTAGGACTGGGTGGAGATGCTTCTCTGCCAGTGAAGGAGGTTTATATCTCCTCACAGCCGTTGGCACGCCCACAAAAAATTCCAACGGCACACATCTGTCCCATCTGTGGTAGGTCCAGAGGTAGGAGGTAACTCATTTTCTAGTAAGTTATCTTGGTAAAAAGTTACTTTTTGCAGTAATGAGCTGGAATGGAGTAACTTTTTGCCAGTAACTGCCATATCTGTCATTCCCTACATTGCAGTAGAAAGGGAACAGCTTGTGTGTCTGTTACTCAATTTGATGCGTATGTATGTGCTCACTCAGCCTTAGCAATGGAAGAAGCAGGATGAAGAATCACCTGGCCACACTGCAACCAGAACAGGTTGCTTCATAACGTCACTTGTGTTTCCCCCCAGAATTTATAGCTGTAATATGTGAATCAGCCACTTGCTACAACCAGAGAGCATTTTCTTGTATTTTTCAATAGTATAACTAGCAGTAACAGTCACTTGTTGGTAACAAATTATTTAGTGAATTGCTTTTCTGGATGGTACTAACAACTTGAGTGATCACAGTAATGAGCAAAGTAATGAGCACAGTAATGAGCAAAGCTACTAGTCCCTTTCAAAAACTAATATTCCAGTCTCTATTTAGGTTTCACACTACAGTATTCTAGAGAAAGCTTTTGTACCACTGAATCCAAAGCCCCAAAGCGCTCCCCAAATCAAGTACTTCAGTTATGCCAGCCAGGAACTAGTATTGCTAATCATGGCACATAACCAGATGACTTGAAGGAAGATAAAAAACTGAAATCTGCCAGGCTGAAAATCCTGGTAAAGACAGAGTTTGGGAGTAACACACTATAAATAATGCTACTACCTGTAGCATGTTTCTTTTTACAGTAATGAAGGCATAACATTAAACTTTTGTACATTCTAACATTAATAATTTATGGGATTTTGTATAATGAATATACCCATCATCTGTTTGGAATAAAGAATATATTCAGTATTCCAAAAAGATTGTTTAAGGGCTTTGGCCTGGGTATTTTTTTTCAGGGGTGATTTTTCTGTTTTAAACTTTTTAAAATGGAAGCCTAATCCAGACAAGACAGAGGTGCTCCTGATCAGTCAAATGACACATCTGGGAATGGGGATTTGACCTGTATTAGACGGGGTTACACCCTGGATAAAAACACAGGTTCGCAGCTTTGGATTCAGGTCTGAGCCTGGAGACTCAGGTTTCAGCAATAACCAGTAATGTATTTGCACAGCTATAGCTAGTGTGCTAACTGCACCTGTTCCTGGAGAAGTCAGATCTGGCCACTGACTTCTTGGTTACATCCTGTTTGGATTACAGTAATGCTCTACATGTGGAGCTGCCTTTGAAAAATGCTCATAAACTTCAATTGGTCCAAAGAGCTGCAGGCAGGTTGCTAAGTGAGGCTGGATACAGGGAGCACAAAACTCCCTTGTTGCAACAGCTCCACTGGCTGCCCATTTCAAAGTTCTGATTTTGTTCTTAAAACTTACAGCTTGGATCCAGGCTATCTGGAGAACTATATCTCACTTTGTGAGCCCATTAGAGCTCTAAGATCATCTGGAAAGGCCCTTCTCTCTGTCCCAACACTTTTCAGGCTTGTTTGGAGGGAACAAGGGAGAGAAACTTTTTGGTGGCTGGTCCCAGACTTTGAAGCTCCTTCCCTTGAGAAGCCAGGATGGCTCCATCCTCCATCTTCTTCCATCAACAAATCAAAACGTTATGCCATCAACCTTTTTGATGCTGACTAGAGTGGGGTTTTAATGCTGTGCAGTGCTGTTTTAAAGGTTTGTATATAGTCTTTTAATGAATTTTAACCTTTTTAATACTTAATGTTTTAAGTTCATAAATTGTTTCATTGCCTTTTAAAGAACTCTTATATTTATACCTTTACTAATAACTTTGCATAGTTTTTAATTTGTATTGCTTTTAAATTTTATTATTATAATCTCTAAGTTAAAAAGTCAATGGTAAAATTCCCAATTTAGTCCCCAAAATTGTGAGTAAAGTTCACTAACATTTCAAAACACTAGGTGACAGCTTCCCCTCCATACTTTGTGGTCCCAGCTACCATGAGCTAGCCACATTTTGAAGTGGCTATAATCCATTACTTTCCTCCTTCCCTCACTTACCAACCATCATTCTGCTAATGACTTAAGCACCCATAAGTGCACATTATATCTGTGTCAATCCTGTTTTGGACAAGACACAGAGAGCTATTCACTTGTACTTGCCCTTTGTCCTAAAGAACTCCTTCCGTCTAGCAGCTGCCAAGCCCCAGGACAACCCCTTACTGTTGTTGTTTACTGGTGGTAGTGATGGGACAATTCAGTCCATGAAGATCCGCCTCCCCGAGCTCCCAGGGGAAGGCAAAAATTGGTGTATCTATCCCCTCCCCTCTTAAAGAGCTGAGGCCAGTGGCTTATCCATGGTCAGAATTGTCTCCCTCTTTTTCCCTTTTCCACAGATAAATGAAAGAGTACAAGCCCCTCCCAGAGCTTGACATTTGCTGGGTGGTGGGAGGATGTGGAACTGTGTGTGAGGAGCTATGCTGTAGGATCTTGGCCACTGTCTGTTATTCTACAAATTGAGAAAGGACGAGGGGCCTTCATGTAGTTACTGTTAATAAACATCTATTGTCTAAGAGATACAAACTACAAAAAGATCTTAACTATCTTCAATACTTAGGTGAAACGGAACACAACAAAGAATTTATGATTCAATGACTGCAAGGCATCTGATCTCAATGTGATATACAGAGAAAAAAATATACTGGCCTATTACAGAGATGCTGCCCATCTTATGGAATTCCTTTAAAATCTTGTTAGATAACGTGTAACAACTTCTGGTCACTTCCATTAAAGCTTGGCTACAAAGATTTTCTCTCCTAGCCACATCCTGGGAAAGTTACTTTTTAGACTACATAGCCATACAGGATTCTGACATTTGTAATCCAAATATGAAATTTCCTGAAATCTGCTCTTAGTATTTATATTTTAAACATAATTTTAATAATGTTTGGATTTTGTACTTTACACTGTTGTGGAATTCTGACATGGGATTAGATCCAGACTTTGCTTATTTATAGAGTAGAGCCATTAGAATCAACATTATGCAGCCATGCCCAACTTGTTTCAGTGATCTCAACATGCCTACTCCAGTGAGGAGTAACTGTTTGGCTCCAATGGCCACATCTGATATTGGTGAAGAGTCCAGGGGCCACACAGGTGAACACATAATGTGCATGTGTGCACCTGCGTGTGCACGTATGCAACACACATATTATGCACACATATTCTTCATCTCACTCTACTTCATTTTTGAATGGATGTTCCTCTACACTTTTCTCCCCAATTAGGCAAGCTTAACTGAATTTTGTTTTTGACCTCAGTTCTCTCTACAGTTAGTTACTTTTAAAATCAGTGTTCTCTCTCTCCAATGCAGCACTCAGGCCTACAGCCTTCTGCTACATTATCCTTGCAACATAGTAGCAAAGTAGCAAACAGAATAGAGGTGAATTTAGCACAGGCTGGGGGCTGTGCTGGCACTCTTTGCAGACTGCTTGCATTCCGCCTGTCCTCAGCAGCAACTGTACAGCTGCAATTATGTTCGCAGCAGCTGGAGATCTGTGAAGCTGTCTGCAGCATATGTATCCCTGGACTAGCTTAAGCATAGCTATATCTGGATTCAATCCATTAGAGCCAGTACTGAATATCAGCTTGGGAGTATTTGTGGTCACAAGGGTTTAATCTTTCCTTGAATATGAACATTTGGAAGGAATGTTTCAAAATGATATTCATGTAAAGAGCCATAAAACTTTTTATGTTTATAGCTCAACGTGCTGGAAATTTAAAAACTAGCAAGGAGATTGATATGATATTGTTGGTGTGTGACTATGTTTGTGGGAAGGACCGCAGAATCCAGTCAAATGGGGTGAGGCAGAGGGACCTCTCCTCCCACTGCAGCCCCTTGTGTCCCCTGCCAATTGGTCTTGGAGGACTGGGAACCCCAGTGGAGCTGTTTTTTAAAAGAAGTGTGAAGGGCTGCTGGGAGGGACTGGGAGGGGAAGAAAATGCTGAAAGTTCCCTTAGATGTGCCTGCATGTTTGTGCACACGTTTTTAAGATCTTATTCACTTTTTTGAATAATAACCAGCAGGGGTCGCCAGTATCCACAAGTTGGAATCATTGGCACCTTAAAGTACATATGGAGAATGTACAAAACTATAAAAAACTTAGATTATATATCTAAACATATTACTAAGCCAAACTAAAACTTTTGAACCAGGTATAAAGAAAAGTCATAGACAGGTATGTTTCTAATATAACCAATTATAAAATGAATATAAGAATAATAAATAAAAAAATTAAAAGAAGATATTTTAATAGTATGCATATTATTTATGCTCATCAATGCCAGGAAAGGAATGGATAGATCTTAAAAAATGGAGAAATGAGAACATCTAAAATAAAATAAACAGCACGTGAATTAAGGAGAGCTAGCGAAGCACGAGAACCAGTGTGGTGCAATGGTTTGAACACTAGACTATGACTCTGCAGAGCAGGATTTTAATCCCTGCTCAGTCATGGAATTCCACTGGCTGACCTTAGGTAAGTCACACTCTCTCAGTCACAGAGGAAGGCAAAGGCAAACCTCCTCTGAACAAATCTTTCTAAGATTTGCGCTAGGTTTGGTTTAGCTTTGCCTTAAGTCACAGATAACTTGAAAGCAACAACAACACAACAACAAGCCCCACATTTATTTCCCTGGCACTATTGCAAGTTCCATTTTAAAAACTGAAATAATGGAGGGTTTCTTTTATTTCACCACAACACGTGTACGAAGAGGAAAGGGCCTGATTTGAAATGTTCCTTACCAACGCAATCCTTTTTATTCCAGTGCAACTTCTTTCCAGGTGGACATACACATTCATAAGTTCCCATTGTGTTAAGGCATCCGTAATCACAGCTCCCACTGCTGATGCTGCATTCATCAATATCTGAAAGTATATTTAAACTGATTAGTGTTGCATTGTAGGGTTAAACTATAATATGCACAAGCTATTTTGGAAAAGGGATAAATTATATATAAATACTGATAAAATCACTGGATAAGCTATAGTGTTATGTACGTTATCTGTGGGTATCCATTTTTTTCAGTGCTTGTAAAAGTTAATCTTTTAAACTATAGCTTCTAGGATCACCCAGCCAGCATGGCCAGTGGTCATGCTGATGGGGTGTCTGGGAACTGTAGCTCAAGTGACTTAAAGTGCCTCGCATCTTCATATTGACTGCCTGAAATGTGGCAAATTTAATTGTTGTTGTTCTGTGCCTTCAAGTCATTTCTGACTTATGGCAGCCCAAAGGTGAAATTATCATGGGGTTTCCTGGGGCTGAGAGTGCCTGACCCAAGGTCACCTAGTGGCTTTCCAGGGCCAAGTGGGGAATCTAACCCTGGTCTCCAGAGTTGTAGTCCAACACTCAAACCACTCCATCATGCTGGCTCAAACTTATACCACTATGAAATCGATACAACTGTTATATCTGCTCTCAAAATATTCTAAATCCATTCGGATTCACTGCAATATATCCAAAGTTCCTTGATGATGGGACTGATGGTAGTTTAAAGTAACAAATTGAACCTAAATTTAGACAAGACAGAAGTGCTGTTGGTCAGTCAAAATGCAAAGCCATTTCCACACTAGCTTGTTATAGCGCTATGATTCCACTTTTAACATCCAATGGAATCCTGGGGTTTGCAGTTTCGGGAGGGGTGAGCTGGCCCCTCCCAAAACTGCAAACCCCAGGATTCCATAGGATGTTGACAGGGGAATCATAGCGCTATAAGAGGCTAGTGCAGAAATGGCCCAAACCAGGAGGTAGGGACTGAACTGGATGGGGTTACACTCCCCTTCAGAAGTAGTTTCACAGTTTCCTGAGCCTCTTGTCACAGGTGACTATGGAATCCAGGAGTGCTTTTGTAAAATAAAAGTTCATGTGCTTGATCTGCCATAATGACACAAATGGCCAGCTCTGCCAATAGCTTTGGTGAAGCAGAACATCTGGTCCAACTTGTGTCCTGAAGGACTCCCTTGGTCCTGCTAGCTTCAGAAATATGTTTAGCAAGGATGTAAAAAGGGGGCCTGACCAGTGGCTGTTCCTAGACTGCAGAATTCTCTTCCAAGGGATGCTACATTAGTCCCCTCTTTGCTATCTTCCAGCAGGCAAAAACTTCCCTGCTCAGGTAGGAGGTCAGGAACCGCTTGCCTATTACAGACCAGGGCTTTAAAAGGGATGGTTTGGATGTATTATTAATAATAATAATAATAATTATTATTTGTGTTTTAAAAGTATGACCAATCTGGTTTGTATTTTAATACATAAAGTTTATCTGTGAGTTGTTTTTAAATTATGTTTAAAGCTGCCTAGTATCTGAGACATGGGAGAAATATGAAATATGAATTAAATATATGCATACCTGAATAGACAGATATACATATATGCTTAAAGGTTAATTATCTACTTAGGAAAGACTGGTTCAAAAAAACAAATTGTTAAAACTCCTACAAAGATCTGTGCTTCCACAAAGGTCCACCCATCCATCCATCCGTCCATCCATCCACCCATCCATCTTCCTGTTTTTCTCCCAGTATGGACCTAAGGGTGCCTGGGTAAGCAAAATAGTATTGATGAAGACAGTCCTTTAGGTAACACAGTCCTAGACTATTTAATGTTTTAAAGAGAATAAACAGCACACTGAAATCATCCCAGAAATAAATTATTAACCGATGTGGCTGGCACCAAAGAGGTGACACATACTCTGATTTTCTTGTCCCAGTCAATTGTCTGGGGGCTACATTTTGTACTAATTAGAGTTACCAACTCTAATTTAGTTAGCAAAGAGCCAGAGTGATATAGTAGTTCGAGTGCTGGACTACAACCCTGGATGGGGACATGGGTGTCTCATAAGTGCAACAGCAGGAAGTCTTTACAGGGTGGCAGAGGTGGGGATCAGGGGAAGTCCTTACTTTTGGTGATTGTAGTGAGCACCATGGAAGTCTTCACATTTGGCCACAGTGGTGGGATTGCCTGAGAGGAATCCTCATAGTTGGGTCAGTGTGATGGAATAAAGGCAGAACTCCTGACATTTGTTGGCATTGGTGAAACTGCCCGAGTATAAACTCTACAGTTAGTAGGATAAAGGGTGAAACTCTAATATAAAGGGTGGAAACCTTGGCATTTGGTGGTAGCTGCAGGATTGCCTGAGGGGAGAATCTCACAATGCCCCAAATGATTTTTCCATATAGTCTTAAATGTGCCGAACTGTTGAGACCAGTAATTGAATGCACCTCAGGCAGCCCAAGATGCTTGTCTAATGTATGGATCCTCAGTATTTTAACAACAGACATGAAGATGGAGAGACATTTGATCAGATTTCAACGTAAGTTTTTTCATCTTCAGTAGCATTTTTAAAATAGTTTTATGTTTTCAGAAAAGCTTAATCAAAAATTCTGTCATTCCCAGAATAAGTGCATGAGTTAATTTTTGGAATTAATTTAGGCAGCAACTCTGTACATTGAGGCTGCTTTAATCACATTGAGCTCACTGGGAATAAAGCACTGAAAAATCTTCTTTGTAATATTTCTACTGGTATGGCTGCTTCTGTCATGGTTTCCACATCACTCTGGACATATAAAAATGTTTGTGACATGTTCCTGTCTTGTCTGCATGTTGACATAACAAGCAGTTGAAGCTTGTTTCCTTGAAAGGTACATAACTGCATAATATGTATAGAAACGTGGAAGGTACAGCCTTCTGGAGGAAAACTACATATATTAGGATTGACGAAATTATTACTGCAGAGACTCTGGCACGCACACCAAAAATGGCACATATGAACACAGGACAAGAGTGCTGGTTTAAGAAACGGAATATATATGTTTCATAGAAAGAACTCATGTGTGGTCTTAACAATAGTTTGGAAAAGTAAATTAAATTCTACATAGTACATAGTACAACTCAGTGACTGTTCAGAAAGTGAATATGTTTGTTTCTGTACAAAAATAATGATGTTTGATAAAAATTAAAGTTATTAAGCAGATTAATTAGAATCTACATTCATAATCTAAATTTTGATAACTAGCTTATGCCAAAAAATACCTGACAATTCCAAAATAATTTTAAGAAGTACAATACAAGAATTATTATTTGGAGTTACAGTCTTCCACATTGTAGGTTAAGGGTCTCACTAAGATTGCTAAACCTCCCATGCCTCTTCTTGCTGCAGTTCTGAAATCTTAAGGACGAACACAGTTCAACACAGAATTACATATAAAAGCAACATGAAAAGACTAAGACTTTCCAAACCTCCACAGTGTGTCATTCCATACAACATGTAACCTTTATGACACAGGCATTCAAAACTTCCAGGATAGTTGATACAGGTATGGTCACAGGTTCTTTCAAATGAACATTCATCTATATCTGGATTTAGAGTAAGAAGGGAAAATTCTTGTGAGCAATTGTGCAAGGTTGGTAATTATTTTAATTATTTTAATGTTAAAAATAATCAGTATTTCTGAATAACTTGTGAGTAATCACTGACAAACTGGAAAGGTATGAGCAAGACACAGGTGTATTTACCAACACTTTAATCTGGTTTCCAACAATAAATGCTTACATTGTGTTTCAGTACAAGGAAAAAAAAAACAGCTGGCCAGTGTATATTTCCATGTGATAGTTTTGCTTCACCAGCTCCCCAAAATTACTTATATGTGGGGAAAATGTCACATAGGAGCAGTACTTGATTATAAAGTAAGTTGACCATCATGTTTGAATCATGTGTTCAGACATGTTGTCTGACAGCAATGCATGCTTTCACCACAGAGTGTCACCACTGAATCTCTGTCCTGCATCAGACCCAAGTAGTCATTTGCATTCCTTATTTTCATAAGACTCTCCCATAGCATTAAAATTCTCTTTGTTTGCCTTACTAGAAAAGGCAATATTGACCATATAAATAAATGACAATGTCGACCATATAAATAAATGATGCTATTAAAAATTATTCATAGTGCTTTTCCTAATACATTTTATATAAATTGATAGAAAGATACAAAGATCTTCTTTACTAATAACAAGTCCATATAACCACTGTGATATTGAGAATGGGGAGCTGAAACTAAGAGAATGGTGGCTTCCTCAAAACCACTAAATGAGTTCATTACTATGATGAGATTTGAACTGAGAACTTTCTGGTTTATAGCTCATTCTCTTAATCACTATACTACATCAGTTCCTATGTTATAAGAGCATACTTCTACTATTTTTATTAATATAAAATAGTTCTAAAGGGTCATTCAAGGTAAAAAGGTAGTCCAAGTAAGAGGTTAAAACAAAATAAAATACAGATGAAATATATTAGTAACAATCACAGTATAAAGAATGGGCCAACATTCCATTAAAATCTGTTTGGAATAACCATGTCTTTTAAGTCTTTCTTAAAAAACAGCCAAATGAAGGAGCACATCTTAGGCAGGACATTCCATAAAGATGGGGCCACTAGCAAGCTAAGACATCCTACTAGCAGCCATGTAAATTGGGACCCTGTGCTTGCTTTCAGGATCCAAGATCCAGGCATGTTTGTATAGGTACATACAGACCTTCCAAGAAACCGAACCCAATCTGTTTATGGCTTGAAGGTGATTACCAGCACTTTAAATTGGTCAGGAAACACACTTGGCTACCAATACAATAGGTACAATATTGGTGTTACATGCTTGGAATGAGCAATCAGCAATCAGACAGTTAAAGCCTCCAAACTATCCATAAAGAAAGTTCCACAAAGAGCATGTTACAGTATTATGGTCTGGATCTGAACATGGCATGGATGAGTATAGTACTGCTTCCTCCAGACAGGATTGCAGCTGCCAAGCCAGCTAAAGATAATCAAAAGCACCTCTAGTAGGTAATACCTTGGTCTTTCAAGGTCACAGCATCCAACACTTCATCCAAATCAGCCTTTGCCTACTAAATTAAGTTTAATCTATCCCCAAAGTGACTCTCGTTCAGTGTTTCCACAGCCTCTCCAGTTGGGGGGAAATAAGAGGAAGAGATGTGTATTATTCACATGCTGGTAAGTGTTGGGTCTCCCTCAGAGATACCAGCAGGACCTGAGTGTTTGAAGAGATACTTGACACACCTGCAGCTCTGTTGGTGCAGCCCAACTGTTTGCAACAAACAGTCAGCCTCCCTAGATAAGGCAGGCAGCAAATGTTCTGTGGCTGGTGAAACAACATCAGTCACTCACTTACTCTGTGAAAGATATCCAAGCCAGCTCAGGGACTTTCTCAATCTAGACAACTCTTCTGCATGTCTCTCTGTTGGTTTGGTTCCCTGGGTTCTGACTGACAACCCTGGCTCTTGATCTTTGGATTGCTAATTGACCACCAAGTTTCTAATTTCTCCAGCTGAACAATGATGATAACATTTTAGATTAAATCTCTGGTGGTGGTTTCATGTACATTTTTATAAGCATGAGGACAAGATAGAGCCCACAGGCACCTAAAAAAGCCAATGGCTGTAGAACAAAACAGGAGTCATCTAGTACCACCTTTTGGGTACAACTCTCCAGGAAGGTTTAGAGATGCTGTAGCACTGTTCCTCACAGTCCCACCAAGCTATCCCTGCTATACGCTCAAGTCCCAGGAGAACAAGATGATTGATGGTACTGAAGGCCACTGTGACCTCCAGAAGAAATAACTGAAGACCACTGAGATGTCCAAGTTGTTTCTGGATATTATAGCAACTCAAAGAGATTCTGAAGAACATAGTTCCTTGGTACATCTTAATTCACAGCATAATATGTATGCAAGCATCTGCAAGCCACAGGATCCCAAACTGGTAATAAACGGATCACAATCATTTACATCAAATGTCAGCAACTGTAGAAGGGAGAAGGGCCAATATTTGCCCACATATCCCTTTGGCAAGCCATACCACTATGTTTTGGTGTGATGTCATGCCATTAACTACCATTTTGGTCAATTTTTGGACTTTTTTGCACTTTCTTTTTAAAGAAGTTTAGGGGTAGGGGAAGTAAATGTAACCAATTTCAAGTTGATTTGGCTTGTTTTCAGAGGAAAAATCACCCAACAATTAGCAGGAAGAATTTTAAAAATTTTTAGGGTTGGGTGGGGCTGTTGGGGGCTACAATTTGCCCATCCTGACCTAAATTTTCCCTGCTTCTGCATCTACATGATCTCCATCCTTTAGCTCAAAGGTCCGGCAGCCAGGGCTGATGACCAGCTGCATTCTTCTCCTCTAGGAAAGAGAATTTCAGTGGCACTGAGCCAAACTTGTATAGGGTGTCCGAAAATTATCTTTACAATTTCAATTGTATATAGAATTGCAATTGTACATATCATTTTTGGACACTCTTTATAAAGGTTAGGCAAACAGTGCTATCCACCATTCCAGCATGATGGGTGGGCAAATCAGAGGGATGGAACCCTTCTAGAGCAGGTAATATAGACAAAGATTGTGTCAACCTGCCCCACAACCAAGCTTCATGCTGCACTCAATAATCTAATGAGAACATCTGGGAGAGATTTACACCTCCTCCTTCCTCCAAGCAGGTTTCTGTTATACACCTCAGTTTGCCACATACTTCTTGGACAAGGTAATAGATTGTAACTGCCTTTCCATTAACTAAGCTGGTATTCAATAACAGCACCTTAGAGCCCAAGGATATTGTAGTTAAATCCCCAGAATGATCATGGCTGAGAGACAGACTGGAAATAGCGACAGCGCAAAGATATTTGACTTACCTCCCACCACCATAGTACCCTTTGCCCTTTACAACCCCAGTAGTGGCTCTTCCCTCTTCCTATCCCCTTCCCAGATTGAGCTGTTCCTCCAAACATATACCATTCCCCATACATATAGCAAGCATCCCAACCTCCATATATTCAGTTTTGTATAACCTTTTTTTTTTTTTGGCTTCTTTCCAGTTCTTATTGAAAAATCAATATTGAAATCAACTTGAACAAGATCAGTTCTCAGTTAAGTGCACTGCTGAAAATGGTATGTGCATACCGGTGTATGACTTCAGTGACTCCTTATTAACATACAGTGGTTACGGGGATAATCTTTCCTCCTCCTCTTTTGGTTCTGTAAAAATATACTTTAGGTATATATAACATCTTGGGTATTCTTTTTTTTTAAATACATAACACACTTCTTTTGAGAGCCACTGTGTTATAAAAGCAGTTTGTCACACAGCCTGGAGAGCTACTACCTGAGAAACAAGTCTTGAACGCCTTTAGGTCATGGAAGTCCTGTGACAATTCTCTGAATTCCATGCCCTACACTTCTGGTTAGAAAGAATCTTTTTCCCTGGGCTAAGCAGGCAACTCAACTAAGGCAACTACTCTGATGCTGCACAAAGCAAGGCCCTCAACTTCCTCCTTCCCTGTTTGCACTGTTGGCCTCTGCCCGACACTGCGATCTTGCGCACCGGAGTCACCCACTCCCCATGCATTGATTCTTGCAGAGAGGTGGAGTAGTGTTCTCAATATTTTCCCTGGGCCTCATAAACCTTCTAGGAGGCTCTGTCTTTTACTATGGCTATTTACAACCTCTTCAGGGAAGGAAAAATGGGGGGAAAGCACCGCTAAAAATGAACTGTCTTTTGTACTTTGTTAACAGTTAATAGATTCACATGATAGCAGATCTGCAACACCACTGTTTTCACATAATGTGGCAAGAACATAATTAATGCATTTACATGTGATCACACAGTTTTGTTAATGGGAACTCACGCACATCCTGGAAAAAAGTGAATTTGTCTGCAATTAGGAAGGGGGTTTCAGGAGTTTTAGTTAGCTGTACAAACTTATGCAAACTGCAGAATCATCCTGTCTGTTGAAGAATTTGGTGGTTTGTCTTATGCAGAATTCTTAGGCTCTTTAAGCATGACAACAGCGTCCCGGCATGGGGACGTGGGAGGAGCGGTACTGCAACAATGCTTCCGCATTATGTCATCATGATCCCACCCTTCTTGCATTGCCAGCTGGCACAATCGTGAGCTATATCATTGATGGAGAAACTCTTGTCAATGACCACCATCAACAAGACTTCCATTGCAGCTGGCCATGCAGATGGACTGGAAGTGCAATCTATGCACTTCCTTTCCATACAGCATGGGAAGAAGGCCTGCTGCAGTCCAGAAGGATGGAGTGTGTCTCTTGTGCTCCCTTCCACAGGCAGCCAGTTGTTTTCAGGGATGAGCATTGGGAACACACTCCCAATCCCAGCAGAGGTGCTATCAGGATTGAACGTCTGAGAGAACTGTCCTGTGGAAAAAGCCTTAGTCTAAGTTCTTCTAAATTATATGTTAGCTTTCAATATATGGAGTAAAGTGTGAAATACTATTCTTATAATTCTCTCCCATCACTTGTCATTTAGACCGCCAAAATCCATGTTAGGATAGTAAAAAAAAAAAAAAAAATTCTTTCTAGGACACACTATTCAATAATTATTGAATGATACAAAGATATAAATTTGCAATATATAGAAATCCATAAATCACGGAGGTGTTAATGACTGGAAATAATGTCAATGATAGTAAAATATGCCCTCAGTCTTTTTAGGACACAAGCATGAATGAAATGAAGTGGATGAGAATGGCACACCGGGGAAAAGTTTGTTATTTAAATATGAATTGAACTTCTGTCCTTCAGCAATCTAAATTTTCTCTGTTGAGTTTTTTTTAATGGATTTGCCCAACCAGAAAAGATTTGAGGTAGAAAAACCATACATTTTTCAAGACAGTGACATGCTTCACACACATGTTCAACAACATGCGTGCATTTTTAAAAAGTATAAAAAAAACAACCCCACATGACACCTTTAAAAATGTGCAGAAATAACCTTAAGCTAATGGGGCCATGTGTCCATCAAAGCACCCATCTGAAAACTGTACACAAAAGTACATGCTTCTTTCATTAAAAAAATCTGTGTGGAAAAATCATTGCTTGACTTGCAAGAGACTCATTCCTATTAGTCACATGTCCACTTATTACAAGCATATATAAGTAATGAGATTACCATACCCATTCTGTAGTTACAATTGTTTTTATAATAACACTAAAAGAAGTGTATTACAAAAGCAATAAAAAGGCATTCTAACTATTCAAAGGCAGCACATATGTATCTAGTTAATTTTCTTAACTAGCCCACAAGAGGGTAAGTTGGTGTGTACAAATGACAGAATTTTTCCTGTGGTGGAACTCCGATTGTGAAACTGTCTCCCAGGGGAAGTCCATCCTTTTGAGCTTTCAGTAGGCAGCTAAGACATTATTACCGTACTTTGCATGGCATTCAGTCTTTAAAACCAGAACATGGCTGCTCTGGCTGTTTTCACTGTGTGTGATTTTATAAGTAATTTTAAACAAATTGCTTTAGTTTGTTCTTAAATGTTGTATCTGTCTATTTTTTTAAATATGTTTTCTTAACACACTTTTATATAACATAAAATCACATAAAAGGGAATCAAAAATGATAGCAAATAACATGAAAAATTTAAACTAAACTAATAAACTATTATCTAAACAACCATTAAACTATTAAATCTAAGACAAACCAGGACTAAAAGGTTAATGAAACAGGTTTAATGTTTCATTTTGGGAGCACTGGTGGGCTAAGAACTGATAAACAAATGTTTTTAAATAAATATACAAAATAAATATTTTTTCCTAGTCCCTCCTTTTAGCCATCCTCTCAGAACTTTCAAAAGTTAATCAAAAATGCCTGCCACTTTCAAACAAACTCTTTGGTTGATATCCCAGTTCCTAGCAACGCCTGCTAAGCTACATCCTACACTCTGTATTTCCTGTAGTCTTCTTCTGTAGAATCACCAGTCAGTTGTGGAATTCAGCACTGGCCATAGAAAAGAGAAAACTATTTCACCTACTTAAATCTGTAGAAAAGGAACTGTATTATGAATTAAAGGGAAGACACTGGAATCTCTCTTTCATCCCTCTTCAGATTCCACCATCCATGCTCTCAGTCAACTGCTGATTTCAATCTGCCCTTTGAGTTATTCAGCTACTTGATTGTCAGTTTTTACAATGCTATGTCCTTCCTGTCATTTTTTTTAAAACCTTACTTTATTTCTTCAAACAACAATTTTAGACTTACAATGCTTCTGATATGAGAGGGCTGCTTGTATATTTGACTTCACAGAAGATACTAAAATTGATTCCTGCAATTAACTAACATTTATTTGTACACTCCTGTTGATCTTGGGCAAATGAATTTGAACTATTAGGTTTTGCCTGACATAAGAGATGCACATTGTATGGAGGTTATATTTGCATATGACACTAAGCCAATACCTGTAGTCTATGCCTGTGATGCATACTTATACACTGATGGTACAGTTATACATAACTGATCCTATTGGGTCTTATTGTATCTTTATAAGAAGCTAAAAAGTTAGCAAGCAATGACCTTATATTTTAATATTTTGGTCTGCGTAAATGTAAGTCTTCTGACACTGGAATCATGGTTCTAAAAATACTTTTCAATAAGTTTTGTTTTTAAAATAGCAAATGCCTAACATTTAACTGACTTTATGTAAATAATTAAGGGCAATCTAAGCTTCCATGCTGTGATATTACTGTGATACCAGTTAATCTTAAGGACAACAGGGAAAACTGTAAACTTGCTAGAGCGTATAAGTAATCATACATAGCTGTGCTTTGACTACCAAGAATTGGGAACACCTGGAAACAAAAAAAGAAAGATGCAAGTATGTCATACGTAAAAGCAGACTAAAGCAGGAAGTCTTGGATTCCTTTCATACCCCACTGTTTATGTCCAATCTTCTCCCTGTTGCTTTTGTTCCCCTTCCAATTATTAGAGCAGAACTTTCTGAACTTTTCATGTTGGTGACACACTTTTTAGACATGCATCATTTTGTGACACAGTAATTCAGTAAGTAATTCAGTAAGTGGAGGCAGCCCCTCAATCCAAGCCTGGTCTGCCACCACCCTTGCCATGGTCTTCCCTGGCCTGGGGTGGCGGCGGCAGAGGCATCCCCTTCATCTGGGCCTGGGCCGCTGTGGCAGCAGGAGACACATACCTACACACTGCAGGAGGCACACTAACATGTCACGACACATAAACAATATGGACAATAAGTCAGCCAGTGGCTTCTGTTTTCCCTGTATGTTTGCAGTGTTGCCCTTTAGCTGCCCACTGCTCCATCTCAACATGCAAAATTAAGCAACATGTGGCAAGCCTCCATGCAACAAACGCACCATGTGACTAATTTTTCACTTATTTAGATAAACATTTTGGATCTATGCTGAGGCTCTGGACTGTCTGTTTTCTGGTTTAGGGTTGCTTTTGCTTTGTTTTTAATGATTTTTGTTGTATTTTCTAAGCTGTTCCAAACAACTGGAGAGACAGAATATAGGTGTTTTAAAAGAATAAATTTAAAAAGCATGTAATTCTCAATATGAGACAATCCAGCATTCTATACAAAGGGTGCCATAGATCCTTGTTTTGTCTGAGTCACCTTTTAGACTTGATTCAAGTTTTTAAACAGCTCTGGGCCTGTATGCTCTCCTAATAATATGGATTATCATCTACCTCACAGTGTTTAAACAGGCACCAGATTTCAACATATACTTTAGAGGAGTGATACTAAATCATGGAGAAAGTAAATACAGGACACTTGCTTGATTTTTAACACAGTAATAAACAAGAGGAAACTGAAGGAAAATCTCGATGAATGAACAGCTATTTTAAAACTGAAAACCGAAAAGAAATATGATTTCTGCCCAGAAAGACATTTGCAGACTTAAAGCTAATGAGCCAGAGGCACCCATTTCTGACTTTGACCTGCCACTGTGTCACATGACTTGGTTACATCCCAGTTAGACTACTGTACCACTTTCTATGTAAGACTGACTTTGCAAAGTACTTGGAAACTTCAGCTGGTTCACAATGCTGCAGCCAGCCTCTTGTCTGGGAGAGGTTCTAAAGAGCACATTGTTCTCTTGTTTCAGTAGCACCACTGATTACAGAAGGTCAATTTCCAGGTACAATTCAAAATGCTGGTTAGGATCTACAATGCCATACCTGAGTTAAAACCATGCTGTTTCAAAGTCCACATTCTCCCTAATGAGCCTGTCCAGATCTGAAGCTTTTTGGAAGAGGCTTTTTTTCCTCTTTCCTACCATTATCCGAAACACATTTGGTGGAACACGAGAGGACCTTTTCAGTGGCTGCTCCTTGGCTTTGGAACACCTGTCAAAGAACAGGCTTGTTCCATCTCTGTCTTCCTTCCACCAGGAGGCAATGTTCATCCTCCTCCCAGTAGGCTTATGCTAGTTAAGATGACTTTTTGCAGATGCAGACTTTAATCTGATGGGTGCTGTTATATATTTCTTACAGATATATTTTTATTTGATGAATTTCACTGTGTTAATTATAACTTTCTGCTTCTGGCCAATATCCTCTATGTTTTTTAACACAGTGTAAATACGTGCCAGTTCAGTTACACTGGGTTCCACAGCAGCACAACTAATTATGCAAACCAATTATGCAATGGCCTTGAGCTCACCCATTGCACAACTATTGCTGAGCTCCTTGCACAATGATTTTAATACTCATGTAGTGTTCAAATAGGATGCCAGCCTTTACTTGTATTTTTGCCTTCATGAGTACTATTTTTAGTGCAAAGGTGGGATATAAATGTAATAGAGAAAACAAGAAACATTCACACTTTATAGCAGATTTCAGGGGCCCGCCATGGCATTTAATGACCAAAACCAAGAAACTAAATAAAATTAATTATATTTTTAGTATAATGGGTGCCATGCACAGAACCTTCTGCCTCTGGCATGTGAATTTAATGCCAAGAGTTGTGCATACCCAGAGTCTTACCACACTGTAGCACTTGCAGCTGCAGATTTGTTGTGCCATGGCAAAATGAAGCTCAGGCTTAAGTCTTGTGGAGGATTATGCAGTTTTTGAAAGGAGTCAGATCATACCTTAGATCAGGGAGGCATGGGAAAAAAAAATAATACCACTCTGATCCTATCCTAGCCTTCTCAAAGCCTTCCAGGACAATCTGAGGAATCTATAGCTAGCAATAAATCCTCTAACTGTATTTTCCAACTCTAGAGCTCCTCTTACTTTCCACTGGATGCCCCATCTTCAAGGTATCCAGCTGAGAGGAAGAGCACACCACACAGGTAATATGCTTCCCGGCCCTTACTTAAAAAATGTGATTATGTCCTCAGTACCCTTCAATCAAGGCTGCATTTCACTAGAACTCCTATGAGTCCCAACTAGAATAAAGATTCCAGCAATTGTAGTCTAAAACATCAGAAGGGCATCTTAATTACTTGAAGTTAGAAGCAGTTGCCAAACCTTATGTTATATCCATTACTATTTTCCTTTTTTGATTTTTTCCATATCTTGCATCAAACAAGGGGATACCACATGATATGGGTGACTCGTAGAAGCCACTAAACCTATCCTAAGGTGAAGTTATCTTGTCCTCAGAGAAGAAAGTATATTGCTAGAACAGATGCAGCATCTTGTGAGTTTCCTCATGTCCTGCAACTGTAGCAATGAACTAAATAAACCACTCCTGAGCACAAGAAGGTAGATTTTCATTTTCCATGCTCATCCAACCAAATCCTTGACCCTGGACTTGTTTCACTGAAGCTCCCCAAATTTCCAGCTACAGCAACACTAATTATGCAGGTGGTTTTGGCACACTGGACACTTGTCTGCTTGTGAACTGAGAGCTCAAGCCACAAAGCAGCCATCACACATTAATGATTTTAGGCTAGAACTGGTCTGGAGTCCTACCAGTCTCTCAGAAGTGAAAGGCTCTCTGTTTCTGCTATTAGTCCCTCCATTTAGCACCTTGCACACTACTGATGATTCAAAACTGTTAAGCAAATAGCACTGTAAGACAGAAACAAAGTAAATCTGGGCTTTTGGGTGGCCTTGTCACAAACTATCATGAATGTGACAAGCTCATCAGCACAGTAACAAGTAGACATTTCTGTACCCAGAGCAGATGTAAAAGGCTCTATCCCCCATCCACCCTTGCTGGGCAATCTTTTTGGGCAAACACCACTCCAACCTAGTGAAACACCACTCCAACCCAGTAAAACTATTCATCAGGAGAAAGAGTGCCCCCATTCCCATTATCAGCTGGTATGGCTACATACTGTGTGTACTTGCCTCATCACCTGCTATTATACGAGAGGGAGAGGGAGAGGGAGCTGTGTCCTGAACAGGTATGCTTGCCAGCAGGCCTTGCCTTTGGTTCACGTTGGACAATCCATGGAGAATTGGGAAACAAACCAACTGTCAATAACAGCAATTTTTGCATTTGATGCCATCTCTTCCCACCTACCCCCTTTTCTTACCTGACAATGGAAACTTAGTACTTAGAAAGAAGGTCAAATTCAATGGGCTTAATCTCAGGAAAATGAACAGAAATTGAAGCCTAAAATACTTTAGTTGATTTATTATTTTATACGTCTTTGGCCTTACTTGGCAATTGACAAAGCACCTCCTCCCATCCTCCACTTCATGTGCCCTGTTGCCATGTATTTTATATTATTCTGAAGGCAAACTTCTCCTTGCTTTTAACCTAGCATGCAATACAAAACTGAGGACAGCCAAAGTTGACCAGGGGCATAATGTACCTGCATAATGAACTGAACATCTGTAGATAATACTAGGTCTGCCAGGTTTGGTGGCCTGGAGGAAAACAGGTGCTTCACAAGAGAGTCAATCAGGAAGTCTATGAGCAACTTAGCCTATACTCAAAGGCCAAACCATAAATGATGGTAGCAAACAAGTGTATTTAAATCTAGGTCTGCCAAAGTGATATGATTAAAAGCACAACAGGGGAGAATACAGAATGATGCTGAACCTTTCCCCTCTACATTTATTCTGCCCCACCAGGGATAACTTGGAAACTCATAGTATCAGTATCACAGCATGTCAGACATACAGGAAATTGGGAAGAGGAAAGATTCAGCAAAAGGAAGATTCAGTATTCTTGCAATTTCTGCTTCAGACTAGACTACAACACCAAATAGTTAAGTCAGGCTAGGGTTTAAAGTCACCTGTTAAGTTTAAGACAAAACAATGGCTTGCTTAAACTTAGGAACCAGGGCCACTTGAATCAGGTGTACTACTGACTATCTGGCTATTTCATTAGTGTAATGTAGTGCAGGATAAATCAGATTACTTCTTCCTTTAGTCTACACCTTGCTCTAAGAGCCCCGAGCCCCATAAAGAGTTTCTCTGGTTTGAGAACCCTGATGCCTGGGAGTTTTATCTGCCCTTCCCTTACAGGCAATCGTTAAAAGAAATATATGACAAGGCTTCAACTCTAACTATGTTCCAGTTTGCCACATTGTCTGGCAGAATGCCAGCAGCATGGATGAATAGCCTGTGATCCTTCATACATTGAGGAACTGCTATTCCCTCACATTCTTCACTGTTAACTAGGTTACCTGTGAGTTCAACATTTTGGGTAACACAGGTTTTCCAGCCTACTCTACAGACTACTCCTATAAAATAAGCAAGGTGGCCCTACAGATTCTCAGGGCAAGGACAGAAACTAGTACAGAATCCGAAGGACAAAATGTTACCAGTAAGTTCTCTTCCAAAGAAGTTTGAAAAACACTGCCAGCTCACTTGAAGGAATGAGTACCTTTTTCTTCCATTAATAACCACATACACGCCCTCAAATTACATACACAAACTTGATGAGGTTTGTGTGTACACATTTGGTTCTAAAATAGTTATTTTCTGTTTTCCTTCTTACTTCCCAAGCACTACCTGCAACTGGTGCCACCTACACAATGTTATCCATCTCACAGTCATAATTACAACAGAACTCTTTGCTAATGGTTTTCTGACAGAAGTTCCAGAGACCACTACATTGACAGTGAGTCAGCATTACCATCATTTTGGACTGAGAGTTTCTAGTTCCAGATTTGCTCCACTGAGAAGAAAATAAACCTGTTGAAAATTTGTCTCTTTATTCTTTTATTCCCAGATTGGTGCCACAAATTACAGAGTCATAATTCCAGATCCCTGATGAGTCAAACTAATGGTGGATTAGCAAGGATATTCTCTGAAAAGAACTCCAAGATAGTAAAATGCTTGTTAGCAATCTATATGCAAGAGCATTCCAGACTTCCACAGCTTTGGAAGGCAGTCTAGTTTTCTTCTCTTCTCTTTTTCTCTCATGCACTTACCATTTGAGGACAGCAGCAATTTACTTTTATCCCTCTGCAACTCACCTTTCTTCCAAGGGGCTAAGTGCAGCACACATGGATCATCCCATTACATTCTCACAACAACTCGTTATAGTTTAAGTATATACTCAATACATTCAATAGAACAAGGTGGTACAGGCTCAGGGGAGAGAATGGAATGCACGACTTCAGAGTGGAGGTGGAGTCAAATACTTGAATGTTCCCCCAACAGGAAAAACTCTCTGCATGTTGTAAACCAGTAGCCTAAACTATTCTGGTTTAACAATTGCAGTGAGACTTATTGCTGACTAATGAATTTAGGTTTAGAATGCTAGATTCTGGAGACCCCCAAAATTTCTATATCAGTTCTGCATTTGAAGTACCTCACTGTAGAGCACAAAAGAAATGGGTACAATTCTGATGATTTAAAAGATATATACTGCTGTAGATCTAAATAACAGCTATTATGTTTTATAGTATGTAGCAGTAGAACAATTAAATGAAAAAGAGCAAAAATCTTAATTGAACAAAAGTCTCTTATTTCATTTGTTTACTGCCTCATTGTCCAACAAGTGCTTTGAAAAATGAGAATTAATAGAGGCTGAAAACAAAAAGCCCTTCTTTGGGTTTCCCTTTGCATGACTAACTTGTAATCAAGTCCATTCCATTGTTACTGAAACTTAGTTAATAATGTCCTAATGATGTGTGCGCGCACACACACACACAGGTCTGGAATTGATTACAATACCTTTAAGTTGAACTTTAAAGTACAAGCAGTCTAGCCACATGTTCTGTTTCAAAGACTATTAGTGAGCAACTTTGTCCATTTTGATGGACTCTGACTTAGATAGAATAGATGTTTATTTAAGAGTTTTATTGCTGACACTTAGCCATGTGATTAGAGAAGTCCAAATGCAACATGATAAGCAGAGAAAAAAAAGGACCTTTGAAGGAAATTGGTTTTGCTCACAAGGAAATGTGCTTTCTGTTACAAAGTATTAACTTTGAAAGAATTGAGTACAAGCAGTAAAATTATAAATCCCACAGCGTATTTATGAGCTGCACTGATGAGGAGCACAATAAATAACATCAGACCATATGTAAAAACCAAATGCCAAGGCTAGCTGAACATTTCTTCCTATAAGTCTCAGAATCAGCTGAACCAAAGGGATGATCTTCGTGCCTGTCTTGTGTGCAGGAAGCTTTTCCCTGTGGCACCATTGCATGTCAATCTGAAAGACTTATTCTCCTTTATATAGTCCAATGAACTATGATGGCTCAAGAATATGCCAGGGTTGGTATATACATTTCAAATTATATGCTACCTTAGCAAGTGGCTATCATTAGCCTGCGTCCCCTTTCAATGTTTAATGCATATGTGTGATCTTACATCACTGTGCTCTGTCTTACACAAGTCCTTCTACAACAGGCTGCCAGTGAATAAAATGTGGAGCATCTTCTTAAATTAAACATCATCAGGAGATAATGTTTAGTTTAAGCAGCAGCAGCCAGGCCTTTGAATGAATGCACAGCATTACAAATGATGTGCGAAATAATGTCACAATGGTTCTCATTGGTTCATGGATTTTATGGATTATTCGTATTTCAGAAACGTTCAGCATTATGATAATGGCAACTATTTGCTTACAAGAAATAATGTGTCCATAACCAACAGCACACTCCACATGCCTGACTGACAGATCAGGTATATTGTGCCTCCCATATATGCAGGAGTTCCATTCCAGGAACCCCTATGTAAAACAAAAGCTGCAAGTGTCACATCCCATTGTAGTAAATGGATGCAATGTGCATGTCCTCACACCCACATGGGGGTGCACCCATTGCATCCATTGACTTTAATGGGAGTGACACTTCATGTGACCTCACATTCATGTATGTGGAAGTCTTGCCAGAAGAGGGTGCACTGTATTCATCCCTCTGACAGAAGATGTGGGTTTTAATTCTGTCTATTTGTGTTACACTATAGGTGAGCAACTATGGAAGGCTAGGGGGCTGTCTTAGTCCTCTAGAAGACCATGACGGGCCATATCTGCTCCCCCCTCCAAAAAAAAAGCTCTAGGAAGTTTGGGGAATGTGAAAGGAAAAAAATTGCAAAAAATATTTTTGACCTCTGGAGGGCCCTTGGGCTGCACATCACTCACCTCTGTGTTATACAGTCAGCATCTCACATCAACAATGACTATCAAAGTTACGTGAAAAATGCTATGGAAAGTTCCCCTAATAAATGGCAATCTGGAATACAAATCTGAGCAAGAAGTAGGTCTGGAAAAACAACAACAACAGAGGAATTTGAACTTGGCTTGTCCTGGAGCACTTGTGCTTTACACTATCTTAAGAAAGATGGCAGGTAAAAAAAAGCCTTGAGATGACCTACTTCTCTTGCCACATTCCAAATGTGAAAAACTGGGCAATCCATGCTTTAACAGGTTAAAACAGCAGTCTTGACTTCAAAGCCTAGAGTGTTTCTCAGTCGTCTCAACTGGAATTCTGCACTTGCTCACTGTTAGCAGGGTCTCCATAGGAGTGCCTTGATATTTAATTTACTGACAGACTAGCTGTTGTAATGTGGGCTGCTTGAGGTGGCAAGGCAGGAAGGGAGAGGAGAACACTAGAAGCAGTGAGCCAATCAGCTGATGGTGGGGGAACAAAGAAAGTTTAAATATAAGTCAATGGTTATAAAGTTAAAAAACATGAACATTCATTAAAAGACCATACAGCACAGCACATCACAAAAAACAAAAAACAAACCCATCTCATTCAATTTTTTAAAGACTGATGACACAAGAATGTTTTAACTTGCTAGCAAAAGGAGGGTGCCATCGTGGCCTAGGGAGCAACATTTGGTGGCTGAAAAGGCCCTGTCCCTTGCTGGCACCAACCAAACCTTTCCAGAAGATCTCAGAGCTCTAATGGGCTCTTAAAGGAAGGCTACAGAGGTGCCAGAAATGGAGAGGAGACTGAATGCAAGACGGAGCACAACAAAGATCTGCACTGGCAAGAGAACTTTGGAAGTAATGAGACACAAGTAATACTGCTACCTGCAGCTAGTTACTTTTTTCAGAATGAGGGAAAAACAAAGTAATAGGAAAGTTACTGTACTGATGCAACCACTTACATGAGTATAGTGACTTTCAAAAGTTACTTTTAAAAAGCATTTTGATAGTTTTTTAGGTTTTATGTCATTCCAGCATCAATTTTCAGGTTTCTTTCCTTCTTCAGAGATAAAGAAGCATCACTGATAAAAAGTACGCTAACAACAGAAAGAGCTTTATATGATGGCTTATCTGTTTCTATATATACTCCTAGAAGAAGAATGAAGAGGAGGAGTGGGGAAAGGGAGGAAGGAGAGTGGCCTCTTAAATGTACTGAACTGCATCTCCTAGTATTTTTATCTTTTATTCAATTTATTAATTTATATCCCACCTTTCTCATTGTTGACTATGCCAGCTAGTGTTGATGAGAGATGCAGTCCAACAGTACCTAGAACAGGCTACAACTTGCCCGTTGCTAGTGATAGGAAAAAATGATCACGTAGGCTGGAACTAGCCAGCCATATTTTCACGTATCTAACTAAAACTAAGAACACACACACCTAGGCCTGTTTTTTTTAAAAAAAGAAACAACATGTTTTCAATACTTAATTTTTTAAATAAAGAAAATTATTAAAGAACACTCTTCTACATTTCCTCCTTCAAATTCTAAAAAAAATATCTGGAAGCTGAAGTGGTTCACAGAGCACCCCCCCAAAAAAAAAAACACCTAGAGCTAGCCCAGTAGCTCCTCCCAAGTGTCTAAGCAGCTTGATCTGAAAGCTGAACCTCAGAGATTAGCACCCTGCATTATTTTTTGGACTGCTTCTTTGTCATACCAGCCTCAGTTCCTTGATTATCTTGGTGAAATGTAATCCAAATATGTGCCCTAACTGTCTGTCTATCAGATTTATATTCTGTCTTCTTCCAAGGAATATGGATTAACAAACATGAGATTTATCCCATTTTCCCCTAATAAATACTCTATGAGCTACAGACTTGACTAAGGTCTTTCTAATCAAAGTAGAGCATTCTGTCCATAAATACAACACTGGCTTTTCCACAAGGTCATGAAAAGAAACAGAGCAACCCTGAACTATTTTGAAACACTAAATTCCATCCCAAGGTTGTTTAAACAGAGTGCTTTATCTGGTGTTTGCATGACTAAAACTGGCTAAATTTCTTTGATGTAATCAGAGTCTACTTATGTTCTGTTTTAATAAAAATAATTATAATGACTAACAATTTGTTTCCTACTGTATGCTAACATTATTTGGGTAGGTGTTTCATCAAAAATAACTCCAATGAGAACAATATGATAGTTCTGTTAAGGAGCAGCAATTAAATTCAGCTGGCAATCTGGTTTTATTTATTCTTGGTATTAAACCATATTGTGGAGAGCAGGGTGAATAGACTTCTCTGTGAAGACAGAAAAGGTACCTGTCTGACTGCAAAGCACAGATGAAGCACATGTTGGGAGTTGCTGGCAGGTTTCCATCCTACAGTCATGGCCAGCGCCTATCTCAGGAATTAAGTCCACTGAAGAGTCACAGAAACAAGCATTCCCAAGCAGATGACCCTTGCAGACCGATGCCATAGGAACTCCAGGCAAAGTTCCAATCCAAACAAACAAACAAACAAACAAACAGGAAGGCCAATCAAAGGGATCAAGAACGACTCCAGGCAGAGTTAAGACTATCTAAAAACCAGGAGATCTAAACAAGAAATCTTGCAGATAGAGAAGTATGAGTTTCTGGCATGAAGACTACCTGAATGATTCAGAAGAGTCCCAACAGCCAACTGTAATTCATTCAGACGCAACAGGGGTGCTAACACACTGAAGCAGGACTAGAAACGGAAAATCATGAAAAATAACTAAATAATAATCCCAAATGATTTTTTCTCTCTTTGTTAATAAACCTGTGCATATGCTTCAGGAAACAACCTGAGTAATCTAACACAACCAGGTAAGATCTTTACCCATTCTGTTTTAGAAATGGAGAGCACTTTTTTCCACCAAGGAAAGCTTACCAACTCATTTCCCTCTATAGGCTTCTTTTAGCACCATGGCTGAGCCATTGCAATGAAAAAACAATTACTTTTTTTCCAGAGTGTTTACCATTGTATGACAAAGTCATTTTTTTTTAAAAAAAAATCCAATTAATCAAATCAGTTTGTAAGATTTTTGTAATATTGGTGAAACATATAAAACTTCTTTGACCAGAGTCAATAGCAGACCAAAAGAATGACATGTACACCATGGATGATGATAGCCCTGTCATACTTATACAGCATGCTTAACCCAACCGTCAGTCTTCCACCTAAGTTTATTGATCAACAGTAATTTTTGCTCTAGTGAGGATGTCAAAATTAATGTTGCAGGTCATCAAACAGCATCCAGCCATGCTTCCTGCATCACCTCCTAATATGCCAGACCGCCTCATAATATGCCAAGCCTGAGAGAAAGGTTAAATTAATTCTGTTTCTAGGAGAAATGTTTGCAAGTTTTATATTTTCATAGTTTGAAATTTGACTGTATTGGCTGACTGCAGTAATCTAACACACAATTTGGGATCTTACAAGCAGTATTACCTTAAGTTGTTGAAATTTGGTACATAAATGAAACAGCTTTAAATGATTTTCCTGTTTAGCTGAGGATGGGGGTGGGATTAAGCAAGCTCTATCCACTTATGCTTTATCTTCCAAGAACAAGTTTAAAAATTGTTGGTTCATTTTGTTACGCTGATGCGTAACCAACAATGCGGAACCAACAACATTATCTATTGAATTGACAGGAAACAAACAGCAAAAACAAGGCACCAGTCCTGAATGCAAAACTAGGACCACCTCTGAACTGTCCTCCCATTCACCAATCTGCTCATTCTTTTGAATCAATAGCATTCATCTCTTCACTTTCTTCTCTAGCCATGTGGGACTGAGAAGTGATCAACAGAGACCAGAATGGTTAAAGTGGTAAGGATGTTAACTGTGAAGAGAATGGACAGAAACAAGAATACTGTCTCTGTTGACTCCACACAAAGAAGCCTTCTGCTATAGAATCATAAGGTTGAAAGCAACCACAAAAGCCATATAGCCCAACCCCCAGAATGTTCAAACACAGAACAAATATAGAGAAGGAGAGTGTGATCACAGGCCTCTTCTCTGACTTCCGCACATTCAGCTGGACACAAAAATGTTACATAAAGGAATTCCAGGATGATCATGGTTCCAACTGTGAACACATGTTCTACGTAGCATTTTGTCTTACACTGAACACATTGAACAGAGATGGGCCTAGGGACACACAGAGGTCAGGTATAGGACTATAGGACATAATCTTGCTCCTTTCTCCATGTGTAGAAATTGAGAACATGTGAACAGAAGGGAATGGCAGAAGCAAGAAAGTAAATGGAGAGAGTTCTCTTGAATAGTAGCTAGTGGGGATCTCTCTGGTCTTGCATAAGTTTAATGTCAATATGACAGCTTACCTCAGGTGAAGTAGAGAAAAGACCAAGATATTTCTAAAATGCTTGAACTTAGGCCGTCTTCCTTCATTAATATGGAAGATCTAGAGGAGTGGCCTTGTAGATGTTCCAGCTGCCACAGGTTTTCCAAACATCCCCGGAATCCAGTTTCTGTGGTGTTCCCTTCTCTCTCCCAGGGACAGAGTGAACCTTGATTTCTGACACACACTCTTGCTTAGAGGAAGGACTTCAAACCTGACCACCGAGATACCAGTTCAAACATGGGGTTTGTGTGGGCTTGGGTAAAAAATTATTTTAAAATCTTTTTGTGTTTGGATGTAAAATCTTTTTGTCAAAGCAATCTGTGTAACCTTCCTTGTGGTGCCCTTTGGATGCCCTCCTGCTTGGCCTGAAAGGACTGCCTCAGTTTAATATGGCTTACCACATTTCCATCTACAAGTGAGAGGAGGCTGTTCATTAATATTCTTCCTGATGGATTTCAACTTTACAACCCAGGCTGTGGCCAGTCTCCATTGCTTTCACACAACTAAGTCTCAAAACAGTTTAATGTACAACCAAGGTAAATTGTAGATAGGAATAGTAATTTTGTGGTTCAAAGATCCAGGATTACTAGTTCCCTGGCTCTAATTTAAAAATGAAATTCAGAATTCTAGTTTGTGGAATCTCATCTTTGATCTTGTTTTGTAATCAGATCTTCTTTTCCTTCCTTTCAAAAGATGAGCATTAATGAAAATTGTTTTTCTTGTCCATATTGTGAGCACTTGCATAGCTTTTCCATTTTCTAGATGTGTTTTGAAAGAAAGGTAATAACACCAAATGAAAAAGCTTGGCCAGAATCTTTGGCATGTTAGCTTTCCATTAGCAGGGTGTTTTTTTTTAAATAAAGAAAATTGTTCCTATCAACTGTCCCTTATTTATAGTCCACACTTATCACTGCCTGAACAAAGCAGTCTGTTCAGTCAGGCATCCCTCCATCTTGCCCGGATACTGCTCCAATTGAGTTTCCTCTCCATCCACCAACTGCCTGTCTGTCTTCCTTCCTTCCTTTCCTCCCTCCCTCCTGTTTGTTTGTTTCTTTTATGTTATGCCTTACGCCCCAATGAATTACTGCAGTTATGGCCATATGGCAAACTTTGGAAAACATAATATTAAGGCAGTCTAAATCAGCATTCTCCGTGCAATACCCTTTAAATGCATTGGGCTATATTTCCCATCATCTCTAGCCAGCATATCCAACAAGAAAACTGGTAAAACATACCCCAAATAGTGTTTACATTCTAAAATCTTTTCATCACGAGAAGATAATTTCAAAGAATGAGGCATAGAAACAGCCAAGGAGGAAAGTTAAACCAGGATGTGTGAAATCATAAATATCAGGAGCAACACTGATTGATAAGGTGAGCAAAATGGACTGTGCAGAGTAGAAACACCCTCCCAGCGTTGAAGCATTCTGAGTGTATGGTAAAATATTTGAAAGCATAATGTTTCTCTACTGTTAAAAGAAGCTAAACTACCTTGCTATGTACATGAAGCTAATTTTCTTTCGTCAGCTATGTTGGATTAGCTTGACACTAAAGGAGGGTGTATAAATACTTTCAATAAACTTTATGCCATCCACTTTCTAAAATGGCTGTCATAATAGGGTATGTTGTTTTTTAGAGATGTAAGTCTGTGTCCTTTAATCCATTATAGATTGGAAAACTATACCATTTAAAGTCAAGCAAATCTTAACCCACCAAATGAAATAGAATAAAAGTAAGCAGTAGCAGTTAACAGGAGAAAAACAGGTATAAAAATAGATAATATGAACAATTGAATCATCTTTCCATAAATATGTAATTAAATCTTTCTGATTCAGACTGTGGGAGGATTAAAAATCCCCAAATAACCTGCCACAAGTCTCTCAACAGTACTTAAAAATGTCTCCCCACAGATTACCAGGGTAAAAAAAAACTGCAGAAGATTTATAAATTGACATGATGAGTAACTTCTGACCACTCTTGCTTCTTCCATTTAAAACAACCACCAGTAACATTTTGACAATAAATAAAGAAAAATACAGGTGATTCACCAGCTGATTCCTTGCTTTCTATTAGCTCTGCTTCATTTAATAGCAGAAGTCATGCTAATTGTTTGGGTTCACAATTTATCCCCTAGAAACACCAAAAAGGAACTAAACATTCCACAATTCATTCGAGTTTTTATAAGGTAGATATTACTGACAATACAGCTGCTGTTAGTCTCTAGTCCCTAAGTACCTCAGGCACAAAATCATTCAATATTTGCTGTTCATCTAAGATGCCAAACCACAGTGGTGTGCAATATTCCTATTTTAAATAGCTTTTGGGGACTTTGCTTGGGAAAAACTGAAGCCTGAAGAATAGGCTGCTTACCTGTAACCACAGATCTTCAAGTGGCTAAGAACTTACACAAATGCCTGCACAGAGCATCATTCAGAAACTTCTAGAGTTGTTGTGTAAATGTTTTGGTGGCAGCTCTCCCTCTCCTCGTCCAAATGACCGGTCTGATTTCCTCTCAAACCCTCAGTCCCTAGATTCTGAAGAAGTAGCAAAGGAGCTAAGGAGAGATCTGACACACAGAGGGGAAGAATGGTGTGAGTTGTGTGAGTTCATATATGATCACTCAAACAAGTATGGTTACAGGTAAGCAACCTGTCTTCCTTCTTCATGGTCTCTGTAACGTGAGAGACTAACAAGCTATTCACCATAGGAGCAGGGGAAATGTCATGCAACACAAGAGAACAGTGTGGCTCTCCCAAAGACGATGTCAGTTCTAGATCTGGCATCCAACCTCCAATGAATAATGAAGGTCAGAGGCTGGCATGATATAGCTGCCTTACAAATGTCTTCCACAGATATGCCTTTCAACATGCTGATAAGGTAGCCATAGCTCTGGTAGAGTGCCTATGCACATGAACAGGAGGGTCTTTCTTTGCCAGTTCATATACCAGATGGATAGTCGAAGAGTCCCACTTAGAGAGACATTGAAATGACACAGACAGACTCTTCTTGTTTGAAGAATAACATATAAAGAGCCTCTGGGACTGACAAAAGTCAGCAGTCCTGTTGGTGTAAAAGGTCAGAGCTCACCTAACATCAACAATGCAGAGCATGGTCCAAATCAGATGGAGCATTCTGCATAAATGCAGGCAAGGCAATGTCCTGATTCAAGTGAAAGGTGAGTATCACTTTCAGTAGGAAGGAAATGTACAGTCTAAGAACCACTTTGTCTTTGTGGAACCTCATGTATGGTGGGTCCACATGAAGGGCACACAGTTGTTCTGCTCATCTGGCAGATATTGTGGCCACCAGGAAGGCCTCTTCTAGATAAGCAGACAAAAGTCACAGACTGCCATTGGCTCGAACAATTTCTTAGAAAGTTGTGACAGGCTCCACTGAGGCCCTTCAGAAAATGTTTAACCAATGGGTTCTGGAAACAAGAAGGCTTGCTGAGGATGTGGAAGTTGGAAGAAACTGCCACCAGGTAACATTTCACGGAAGAGAGTGAGACACCTCTGTTAGATAAGGATAAGAGAGACTCTAGCATGAAATAGACTTATGTTTGGTCTAGAGATATCTTTCTCAGGGACAAAAATGACAAGAATTTGGCGCATTTATACTGATGGGACTTCTGAGTAGCAGGCCCAAGCAGAGCTACAATAATCTATCAGTGCAGGAAGAGCATCTAGAGAAACAACCTCCAAGCCGTAGCCTGAGGGTATGTGGGTCGGGATGTCTTGCTTTCCTGTTGTGTAGTGTCAGAAGATCCACTCTGTCCAGCAGTCTGAGCTAGGAGCCCTGAGTGCAGTGGAGAAGACAAGCAAACCAATGCTATCTGGGCCACCATGGAGTGATGACGATGCACTTCACTTTGTCTCTCTGTATTTTCACAATCGCTCTGGTGATAAGGGGAAATGGAAATAGAACATGATGGGGCCTCCTCAATGAAATATGAAGGCATTGCCAAGCCAACCTTTCCCTTAATGTTCTCTGGAGCAGCAGTTCTGACAATGTTTGTACTGTGCCAAGGAGTGGCCCATCTCCTGAAGATATTCTGAAGTATGTTGGGCTGAAGTTTTAATTTGTGGCAAGAAGTTGGCATCCTGCTGAGAGCAATGGCTAAGACATTATTTTCTCTTGGAAGACGGATTGAGCAAATGGAGATGCCTCTTTTAATGCACCAGTCCCATAAGTGAAGTGTGAGATGAAGCAGTGTGCTCAAGCATGTTTATCCTTGCTTGTTCAGGTTGTATACCACTGTGGTGTTGTCCGAGACTACCCGAACAATTTTGTCATGCTGGAGAACTAGCCCAGAAGGCCTTCTTCACAACCAACATCTTCAAGAGCACTGGTGTGGAGATTGCTCTCTTCTCTTGCCCAATACCTCTTGACTGAAAAGTTGTCCATATAAGCCCACCATCCTTCCATGGAAGCATCTGTCATCACTGATGTTGTGGGCTGATGAGGAAGGAAAGATACACTGGCTTGGACATTCTTGGGATTGAGCCACCATTCTAGAGATCAATGTATGGCCCTCAGTATGGTGAGGCACCACCAAGGAAAGTCAACAAACAGGTCAAAAGAGAACAGGAATCAGGCCTGCAGAGGATACATTTGAAGCCTTGCATGAAGTTTCACCAACACTGTGAACCTGAGCAGCACCTGAGTGTTCTTGGTGCACATTGTGCAAGTGTGCCAACACTGTAAAACAGCTTTTGTCAGGTTCTGTAACCCCCTATCTGGCAGATAAGCAGCTGAGACACAAGAACAAGAAGGCACCTAATGAGTTTGATGGTTCAGGATGGCTCCAGTTGGCATTTTTTGTGGTTCACAATCAACCCCAGCATGTCAAGGAAGTGGAGTGTCAGATCAATGTCAATGAAAAGGCAGAGCCTAAAATAGGGAGCAAGTAACCTATTTGGTGGGTTAAGGTATAAGGGAACACAATGATACCTTGTTACCTGAGCCAGGCAGCTAATACCACCACGAGCTTTGTAAAATGTGAGGTGCAGTGAAAAATCTGAAGGGAAGGATGTGGAAACGATAGGTCCTTCTTGTCAGCGGCGGGTGGAGGCCAAGCAGAGGCGGGACGAGCGGCTGGGGTTGGACAGCTTTTATTAGCAGGAGCCAGCAAACAGAGGGTTATAGCACTGAGGGTTATAGCAATGGGCTGAAAAAATCCCGGTACACACACACAGGGTTAGGACCCCAGGCAAACTCAGGGTTGGGTCCTCAAAGCAAACATAGGGTTACATCACCCAGAATGGAGGCAAGGTCCCCCGGATGCCGGGAAGGCTGGTCGCGGTCGCTGGAGGGAGGGGCCAGTCCTGGACGCTGGAAGGAAGGGACATGGGCATGGAAGAGCGATGGTTGTTGCTCCGTGGTCCCTCCCTGCCAGCGTCTGCCCTAAGTAGCCCCCAGCCCAGCTGAGGCCAATCGGGAGTCTCTGGGGCGGGGCCCGCAGCTGAGAGCTCTCAGTCGGCAGCCTGGGCTCACAGCTGGGAGCTCTCAGCCCGCAGCCGCTTTTCCATCAGCCGCCAGGATCGAAGTACTGCCTCTCTCGCTTGCCGCTGCTGCTGGAAAAGAGGAGGGGTGGTGGCAATCTCTGGGCTGGAGTCACAGGCCGGTGGGAACTCCGGACTGGAGTCGGGGACCGCCCCCCTGGCGAGCCCGCGGGCGCCTCAGCTGCCGGGGCGGGCTCAGGGCTGGCGCCGGCACTGCCGGCGGGCCCGAACTCTGCCCCCTCCAGGGCCTTCCCGTCCCCCTGAAGATCTCCCCGAGCATCCAAGCCCCCATCTGCATCGCCCACGCCGTCTGTGTCGGGCGCAGCCGGAGCATCCGAGGTCTCCTCAGCGGCGGCAGCATTGTCTGCGTCCACGGCGAGCTCGGCCGGGCTCATGACACTTCTTCCCATAGTGGAACAACAAGAGCACTGGTGTGATAGTTGGACTGTAGCATGAAGGCATGTGTCCTGTAAATCCAACATCACAAACTAAACTCCCTCTTACATCAGGGGCATGATGGTACCGAGAGTGACCACCCAGAGCTGCCTGGACTGGATTAAAAAGCTAGCATTCCTTATACCTCCATTTTACTTGTTCCTGATAATGTAGTGGGAAAAAACCCTACTGAATAGATGGAATTGGAAAGGGGTCAATTCCACCCTTGAGAAGAAGAGTCTTTGAGGAATATGTTGGCGGGGCAGAGTAATGTGGATTGTCCCAAAAGTCTCTGGCATACCTTCTCCACACAATGTTCAGAACCCACGTGCCCAATGTTATAATAAGCCAAGCATGGTAGTAATTGTTGTGTCTCAGACATGCCAGGCAGAGCTAACAGCAATTAGCAGATTGTAGGAGCAGAGTTCTTACTCACAACAGAGAAAAGAGCGAGACAGAGAGCGAGAGAGCGCAATCCAGGTCAAGTCCAAAGCAAAACCAAAAGTCCAGAGTTCTGAGATAACAAATCCAAAGGGGCAAACCAGAATCACACCCACACAACAGGGAATGCTGATTCTTCCTCTGACTTCTGTTGCTGCTGGTCATTGGGTTCCCCTTGCTCTGGCTCCTGCTGATTGTTCTGTTTGTCTGGGCTATCCTTTGCCTCTGAATCAGAACTCTCCCTCTCTCTGTCAGAGTCTCCAGGGTTGGGCATGACAGTAATCTTCTAGTATGCTGCCAAAGAGAGAAGTAGTTATGAAAAGAGGATCAACAGAAGAGTCAACAATGTCACTTGCCTTGGTCACCACACTTTTTATACTATGATTGCAGGAGGTATTTGCAAGCAGTTGAAGATTTTCATGAAGAAGACAAATGCCATGCATTGTTGAGCTGCTAGTCTGTGAGCCTCTGTCTGCAATGCCCTTGCCAACTTCTTGTCATGTTCAGACAACTTCACCAAGAAAGAGTTCATCCTCTTTCAGAGGTTCTGTTGATATGTGGCCATGCAGGCTTTGTAATTAGCAATTATGAAGGAGAGGGCACAACAAAGTAGAATTTCTTGGCCAGAAGGTCCAGTTTTCTACTCTATTTGGCAGTAGGAGTGGTATGTTTCTTTTGGGCAGACCTGGAGTTTGGTTTGGGACATTGTAGAAGACAATCAGACCTAGATTCCACCACACTGTACAGGGTATCCACCTTCTTGGAGGTTAGTTGGATAGTGAAAGAAGTAGGTGTCAGAAATCTTGTGTGAATCTGAGGGTAGATTAGATCTTCAGGCTCAGTTTCTGGTTGTTTGATGTCCAACCCTAATGCTCATGCCATCCTCCTCATCTATTTCATAAAGGCATATACATCATCAGTTGGTAAAACCAACTTGTGTTCTTCCAAAGTAGCTGGCAGAGAGTGCATTGGTGGCATGCCTAAAAAAGTGGAAGAAGAATCCAAATCAGAATCCTTCAGTGTCAATGAATCCTGAATGTGATGCTTGCTAGTATAGTCTGGAGAAGGAGAAGCATGGAGAGGACTGGAAACCAGGAACTGAATCTGTTTTGGAGGTACTGGTGATGTGTGATGGCCTGCAGATTCAGAGAGCTGAGTCGAAGGTTGAGCAGAGGGCTTGGTACAAGCCTGAGGAGATTTGCGCCTTACTGTTACTGATGAGGAGATCGCAGACCATTCAATGCCAACAGTGATGGTCCCAAAGCAGAGTGTGAATGTTGACACCAACTGTGTTGGTGGTATTGTGGACTACATCGATGGCAAAATAGATCATGCAAATGAGGTGGTGAAGTGGGTCCCACTGGTGGTAGAGTGATCTCAAACCATATGAGCAATGTCAGTCCTACTCATACTATTCATAGTCAAATTCAGAAGAAGGGAAGTGATCATGCCAGTAGTATGAAGAGTATCTGTGTTAAGGCTGATACTTTTCTCAATCCCTCCAAACGTAACTCTCAAAATCACATCTATCCCATTGAGAATTGGATGGTATTGATGGCATGGAGATCAAGAGCAATGACTCCCTGACCTAGACAAAGCTGTTCTGCGAGAAATCTCTGAAGATGAAGTGGTCAAGCATCAACATCAAACCAACCGATGAGGGAAAGGAGGTGGAAAAGAATCCTTTCCCAACAGAGCCAGTGGTGAGGGACAGTGGATACCAGGATCTGTGCATGGTGAACCAGGAGACAGCTATGGAACCTCAGAAGGTGATTCATCTATTTTTCCATGTCAACCTGTATCACCCAAACAGAATGTTCCTTAGAAGGACCTGCATGTTCCCCTCAAACTGAAGATGAGTACTGAGAATCTACCAGCATCAGTACTGACACCTCACTTCTTTGCAATGGATCTGAATGAAGAGGCTGAACAGAATTGTCATTCATTCATGGTGATGAAAAGACCCAGGCTCTGAAACATCTTTTTTCCTCTTATGTCATTTCCTCTCTGACCAATATTTAGAAGATGCTTCCAGTTCAATAAAGCATCCTGGTGCTGACAACGCATAAGATTAAGTCGCCACATCAACAGAATGAGTCTGTACCAAAGACTCTTTGGCTCTAACTGCTGAGTTGGATGTAGGCCTTTTGGTACCATCCATTACACCTGAGTCTTGGAAAGACCTTTTGACACAGAGATAGATTGAAGAACTGGAGGCAGTTGGAAACGAAGAGGATTATGGAACAGAACCACATTCAGAATCCCAAGACAGTAGGCCTCAAGATTTGCTCAGAAAAGAGCACCTTGAGCCAAGCCGAGTGGTTCTTAGGTGCCTGAAGAATCATCTGTTTGCAATAGATGCATCACCCAACGTTGTGGCCTTCTCCTTGGAACAACAAACAGCATGATTGCCTGTCTCTCCCAAGGATCTTAGCCCCACAGGAAGCATACTTCTTAAATGAACAAGAGGGCATCATAAGCTGCTGAGGGGAAATTGTTACTGAAGATCCACAAAGCCAGAAACGTAGCAGAAAAATAGTCCAAAGGAAGCTGAGACAGAGTCTGAAAGTCAAGGCAAATCAAGATCCAAAGAGAGAATAAGTCAACATGCAGTCCAAAAATCAAAAGCTGGGAAAAGGTAGAAAAAAGCAATACAACTCACCAACAGTTCCTTCAATGCTGCTACGGCTGCTGATAAAAATGACCTGAGGGTTTGATCAGGTATCAGGCTGGTCAGATGGACCAGGGGAGGAGAGGATACTGCCAAAACACTCACATAAAAGCTCTAGAAATTTCCAAATGATACAATGTGCAGTCACAGTAAACCTTCTTGTGTGAGTCATATGAAGAACTCTTACGTTCCTGCCATTCTAAACTCCATCTTAATATATGGGTTGGCCAACTTCTATTATTTTATTTTTTTTGCTATAATAATACAGTAAAATTAAAATAATAGAAATATTTGGTTTTTGTTGTTCCTAATTATTTTAAATAGGTACACATTCACTGTATATGAAACCATCTTGTAATTTGTTTGTACATTACTCCTAACCCTTCTCCAAAGAATCCCATGAGAGTGTTTTACCATACAACAACTCTGTGGCATGTGTTAGACTAAGAAGAGGTCAGCCAGTGAAATTTCCTGAGAGGAGATCTGAAACAGTTTTTCAAGTACTAAGTCCAAAACTCACACAACCATACCCCAATATAATTTTTTACTTCCCTTAATGCTTAAGACTGTGTCACTGTATTGTTCCCTAAAATCACCCATGTGTCACATCAATCTTGACATTTGGAGGTAAATGCCCTACTTGCAAACTTGTTGTTGACTGACAATCTTCTGTGCTATTTCTGTTGACATGTGCTACATTCATTACCAGTTGATGTTCAGGTTGCCCTCTACCCACAAGGGCCAAGCTAATATGTCTAACCACACAAACTTCGCAGACATGGACAAAACCGGTAAAAGCTATGGAAAGTATTAACCTGCTTGAGTCACTTTTTCTTTTCTATGGGCTTTTTCTTTCTTATGGACTATTCTGTCATGTTCTCCACTTTTAAGGGTATTTCAGAATACCCACCATTTATTATTTTATATGGTCTTAAATATTCAAGGTGATTATTTCACTAAGAAAAAGCCACCAGTATTTATTGCAATAATGAGAGGAAAAAATTAAAAACATTAACATTTCATGCTTTGCAATTAACTCCATGCAATTATTTTTCTTCATACTCTAGAAATCATTTTGCTCCTTTGTGTGTTGTTTAAAGAAGATACATTTTAACATGTTTCCATATAGCAAGAACTCACGAAATCCTGTTGTAGGAATAATTCTGGAAACCATCTTCTATTAAAAAAAAGGGGGGGGTAGTGGTGGGTGGGTAGATAGGCGTCAAGGGAATTAATCTGGAAATTAAATTCAGAGTTATACAGAAAATGCATTGCTGGGAAATAAACCGCGTCACTTTCAGAAGTTCCTTCTCAAAGTTCTACTCAGAAACATCACGTAGTACATAACTCACTACAGATATTCACTACCCAAAACTACTGGGAGTGGCTAAACTATAGGCTGTCAGATTAATTTTGGATACATGTTTTTAATACTATATACCTGAGTTGTTTCTTGGCTGTGTCTTTTAGTGTCCTACAAGGGATCAGTCCTAGAGTAAAACCCAGCTGGGGCACTTGATAAAGGCAAAGCCTAGCCTCATAACCTTTCCAACTAGTTTTATGCAGGTACCATCAAGAAACTAGAAGACAACACGACCCAAGCACTCCATAGTCAGCTTCCTAAATCAGATGTCCTTATCTTAAGAGTACCATCTTGTACGAACAATCAAAGGTAAAAATCTAGCCCTAAATCCCATTCTTAATCCCAATTAGAGTACCCATATCAATGGAAACTTGGTGAGTTCTACTTACATAAAACACATATGTAAATTGAATCTATGAAAACTGACTCAGTGGGTCTACTTTAGCCAAGACCAATAACTGAAGTCAACTAGGTTGCCCAAAGGTATTTCAATAAGATACTCACAAAGCTGATATTAAGACAACAAACTTCCCTATCGCATTGAAAATGTATACAGACATTTACTTACCTAATCTATATTATTTCTCTGTCGGAACTCAGGTATATAACGCATCTTTAATGATGACCTGGGGGCATCAGGCAGGACTTTAGCTAAAACATCACCACCCAGTTGGTAAAAAAGGCTATACCACACCACACATCTTCATAGCAACTGGCTAGAGACCATTAGGAGATATTTCCTAAAGCCTGTTAAAGACTTTTAGGTAAGCATGTATGATACTATTAACAAACCAGTCTGTTTCTAACTATGGATCATGTGCCTGATAATATACCCTGGAAAAATGTACATTTATTCTGAAGATAACAGAATTACAGTATTCTTACTACAACCTCTCTGCCACATAAAAAAATAAGCCTGCTGTACCTTTTATTTTTAACAATGAATTACTAAAATCACTAAGCAAAGACAAAAAAGATGTGATTAAAAGAGTATTACCTTGGCAGGTTCGTTCATCTGTTAGTAGTTTATAGCCCTTCTGGCAGCTGCACTCAAAGCTACCCACTGTGTTACGGCAGAAGTGGTCACAGCCACCATTGTTTACCAAGCACTCATCAATATCTATCAGAAATAGCAGAGGAAGAAACAGAACAAAACATCAGTTCTATAACTTCAGGGGAGGGAAGAAATATTAGTCACCCACCAATAAGTCTTGCAAATAGCAAAATGAGATCTTTAGAACTAAGATCTTTATACAGTATACTACTTGTCTCCAATACTACCAAGGTGAAGAGGAGCAAAAGTTCAAATATTGCAGAAGATTAAGAGAGAAGAAACTCATACCATGTAACTTTGGCCCTTTTCACACGGGGTAAAAAAAATGGTGTAGAGCGACCTCTAATGGAGGTCGTCTACACCATAGCGTGGATTAGGGCAGGCTACTTTTGTGTAGTTCCACACCCCAATCCACGCCGGGGCGAGCGGAAGTGCCAGCGCCGTGTGCTTTTGAAAACCACTTTTCAAGTGGTTTTCAAAAAGCGCAGGGCATGCAGCCCCGTCCAGCCCCGTCGCAGCACCTGTGTGGATTTGTGGATGCGCGAAAGGGCGTCCCTGCAAATCTGGCAGGGGGTGGAATTTCCAGTTGGCGAGCTTCTCCGATTGGTGGAGAGGCTCCGCCAGTCAAAATCCACCATTTTGGGCACCGCCGAGCGCCGCGGATGCCGCCGGACGCTGCGAGCGTGTGGAGCAGCGAAACGCTATGTTCTGCATGGCGACGGAACAAGGTAAGCCCCGTTTTGGCCTGGCTTGCCCTGTTTCACCACCTGCGTGTGAAAAGGGCCTTTGTCAACAGAGCTGATGCAAAATAGAAAAAAAAAATCAGAAAACAGAAGAAAAGTTGAACTGTTATTGAGCAATCACTTTCTGACCTTTAAGTAAAGTTGACCCTCCATATTTGCAGGCTACACTTTCAAGGATTACTTGCTAGTTTACTTGCTAGCTTCTCCAAACCCTGCCCTCCACACACCAGGTGCTTCTATTCTGGGGAACCTTCTCTCTTGGTGGCTTCAACTAGGTCATGTAGCCAACCCACCTCTGATCTTCCCATGCTTCATTGCTGGCTAAGGAAAGCTTGCAGCCCAATTTCTCAGCACCACAAACCCTCTCCCGATGTCCTTCCCACATCCAAGGAAGGAGATGGGCAAGAGAGAGAAAGTACAAGGCCACTATGCTGACCCACTCCCTTTCCCTCTCCTTTCCTGACTTGGGTCATTTCCGCACTACACTCTTATAGCACGATTATTCCACTTTCAACATCCTTTGGAATCCTGGGGTTTGCAGTTTTGGGAGGGGCTGGCCGGGACAGGGACCTATCTTCTTGTACACTGTAATGTACCATGGATCCTTGGCTTCAGGTAAGGATACAAAATTTACAATGGATAAATAAATGAACAAAAGAAGTAATGCACTTATTAACTCAATTATTGTTCTAATGTCCTGGATGTCTCCCAGACCATTAGGGAAAAGGTTTGGGATATTTATTTGTGGTCGGAAACAGTTTCTAATTAGGAATGGCTGGATTATGTTGCTTCTTCTCTAGTACTCCTCTACAAGCTCTTTAATCCAACTGAAGGCAATCATATGGATAACACATGTAGTAAGGTAATGATCACAGAAAATAAAATGGTCACTTCACAATCCCAACAAGATTCACAAAGGGAAGAGTCTGTCTGAAATTGTGGTATGAAAGTCCAAATCAATTCCCATACAAATCCATCCCATCACTTGGGATGGATTGCTGTGGTTTTGGTTCCTCTGTCAGCACTACCACAAAGCAGATTTAAATTGAGGAATCCAATTTATTGCAGATGTCAGAAAAGAATTAAGCCATTCCAAAGCCATGCAAACTTAAAAAAAATTACAATGAATTATAAAACTGTTACATTTTAATGTCTAAAACTGCAATTCCAAGTCAATAACTGTAAGTTGCTAACACTGTGAAAATAACTACCAGACTATGGAAAGACTGAACATGATGTCAAACTCTGATCAAAATGATCACCTTCATAATATAAAACACATTAAGCAGCAGTCTGTGAGGCTATTTCTGTCTTAAGTATTTTTGATTTTATCTTATTCATTTGATATAGTTTATGGTGTATCATGTAATTGGTCTTCTACAGATATCTGGAAACTGAAATCAGATGTCTTCTGGACAACCGTACATATTCCTAACATTTTTCTTCATATCACTTTTAATAATAAATATCAGCAACTTATAGGAAATATTATAAGATATATGAGGTAAATATTCAGGTATATGAATGCTCAAAATAGACAAGGAAATAAAAATTGATTAAAAACTGGATTCCCCCAAGCTTATTTATGAGTAAAAAGATTTAAATTGTCTGAAAGTCTTACATAGGACCAAACTTGACTTTGACATTTTATATTAGCAAACTGAAATACTGTGTATTCTGACACACAATCTGAATTCTTATGAAATTGATTGTTTTCAAGATTTAGATTTAGTTTTAAAATACAGCCCCAAGATTGCCCTAACATTTACAGTTTTGCACCAATCAGATAGGGATATTCACTGGTAGAAGCAGATTTCTATTTGCCCAGCCAATGTATTTTGTTATGTTCATTTGTATTCACAGTGGGATTTCTGCCTATGTCTAAATAGGCCAAGTCTCATCTGTTTCAAGTTTTTAGCCTTTGTCAATGTTTTCAGGGAAAAGTCGAAGAGCCTTTTCACACTATGTAATTATAGAACTGCAATTTCACTATCATGGGTCCATCCTGAGGAATCCTGTAATTTGAAATTTAGGAATGGGTACTTAGATTTCTTAGTCAGAGAGCTCTAGTGCCTCTCTGAATTAAAAATTCCAGGATTCTACAGGATGGAACCATGAGTAGGTCCCTGTCACAATATACTGTTATAGCACTATTATTCCACTTTAACTGCCCTGGCTGTACCCTGTGGAATTCTGGGCTTTGTAGTTTGCTGGGGCACTTGAGCTCCCTGGCTGAGAATTCTAAATGCCTCCCTCTAAACTGCAAATCCCATGACTCCATGCAATATTGCCATGGCAGTTAAAGTGGAATAATAGCACTATAATAATGCAGTGTGATAAGGCCTGCAGTTAAAGTGGAACTACAGTGCTATAACTGTGTAGTGTGAAAGAACCTTAAATCTCAGGGTAAGTGGCCAAGAACATTGAACATGGATTTTCTGCTTGACTATGAGTAAGAGTTTTTGTCATTCTTTCCACTACTCATCCATCAGAATCTCACTGAAAAATACTTGGCACACATGTCATCCTGTGCTCCTAATGGGAATGACTAGACCTTGCCCATAACTTGCCATATTCTTCAGAAGTGTTTGAATATGAAAAATCTGAAACTCAAATATTAGGATGAAATCAGTGCACAGTCTAATGCTTTGAAATTTCAAAAACTGCAAAAAGGCAAATAAAGTTTGATGAACTCCATTGGAGAGTTCATAGAACTCCCAAATTCTAATTCAAGCCCCTTGCTTCTTATTCAGTAAATCACTGGGTTTCTAAATTTGGTTTGGATGTCCATACTCATTTTATGGTATTTACAGAGATACTAATTTTTTTGCTTCATTTGTTTCATATTTGGAAGAGAAAATACTTGGGCATATCAAAGAAATAGCAGTGCTCCTCCAGATGTCAGTCAAATATCAAACTATTTTGTTCTTGAACTGCACATCTTAGAACAGTTGTTCCCAACCCTGCATTCAATCACATTCAAAATATATCAAGGTTTTCCTCTTTTATTTCCTGCTTGAAGTATGGGTGGGGTGGGTGGGGTTTCTTCTCCTGGAAAAGTAATGTGAGAAGGAAGGTCAAAAGAAAACCTGAATGGGAAAGGTCACATTCTTGTGCAAAATATCACTTGTGGGACTGTCCAGGAAGTACAAGAGGAATTGAGACATTGAGAGACTTTACCCTGCCTATACTGAAAAGTCCCAGGACAGAAAAAACCCCACTTTGTACCCTGGGCTCAAAAAGTCATGATTCTTCCCAGAAATTCATGAGAAATTGACCAGGACAGGAGGTATGCTGCTTTGATAATTTTTTTTAAAAAAAGTCCTGATACCAGTAGGTACGGGTCCCACCAAATTTTGAGGCTTTTGCCCAGTCTGGACTAGCTGAGAGAGAGTCAAAAATAGCTGTAGCAAAATCCAACAACAACAAGTCAGCTGCACAAACAGAACTGGTCCCCAGTGCATTTTAAACAAATTCTATATGATGGGACAACTGACGAAAGTTGTTTTGGATAACTTTTCTACTCCAGCTTTCTGGAGCAGGCACTTAAATACCAGGATAGAATAACAATAAACAAAAATTGACATGATTCATATAATTTGATAACATGAACCTAAAACATGGAATCCAAATGAGCATGGAAGCCACTTTCCTCAAGAGACAAAGTTAGTTGATCTAACCGGTTGTATACGACAGCAACTCAAAGGACCTGGGCCCAAACTGGGAGTGATGCAATTTTGTGATATTCTTTGAAACCAAGCCTTCAAAATAGGAGGAAAGTCAAAGCAGTTAACTGCAAAAACATTCATAAATAACACCATGTCTCAGTTCACACTGTATTTCTTTCCACAGCTGTGGCAAGCAAAATCATTTCACCCTGTGGCAGAGTGTTGCTGCTTTTCACTTGAAAGGAAACAACATTCAAACATATCACCTCTAACCAAGTCAATGGCCCCTATTATTTTCCTTTCCATAATTACAAATCTAGTCTTGTTATGAGACATGCAAAAATACCAAATGTTTCCACAGAATGAGAGAAAGAAGGACTCATTATCTTTGCACAGCTTGGTATACAGTTTTGTAATTCCCGAAACATTACATTGTTTTAATCAAATACCTGTTCTTTGTTTCAAATCATTTAAATCAAACATCTCTTTTTTACATCTGTTGTTGTTGTTGTTGCTGTTGTTGTTGTTGTGTGTCTTCAAGTTGTTTCCAACTTACAGCAACCCAAAGGAGAACTTATCACAGGGTTTTCTGGGGGCCGAGAATGTATGTTGCATACAAGGTTACTCAGTGGGTTTCCATGGTTGAGTCCAACATTCAGATCACTACGCCTGTTACCCCCTTGGCAGATCCTGTCCCAGAGGGATATAAAATTAATATCAAATATGTCTTCTATGCCAGAGAGATTGCCCGGGTTGGTGCATAGACAAATAGGTGAAACGACCGAACCTAGGTCAAGGCCAGTAAAATCCCCAGTCAGGTTTCCCAAGGAGACCTCAGGCTAGACACATCCACACAAACAAAGGATCCTCAGCCACAAATAGCCAACTTGAGGGGATTACCAGATTTTCTCCAGGTTGAGCAACTCCAATTTCAGCAAATCTTATTAGGGTGAGGTCCATTTACATGAATCAATCATGCAAATCATCAAGTTACTATTGTGCAGTACATTCTGCCCTATAAGTAGTCCCTGTTTTTGAGAGCCTCTTCAGAGAACTCCCTGCCACGCTAGCAGACCAGCACTCTTGTTAGTCAAGTGCTCCCCTTAGCCGCCTCTCTTCGCTGAGCTCCTTCCTTCTCCCGCTTCCCAGACTGAAGACTTCTGGACAGGTGCAGTATCACTGCCTTTACACCCTCTTCGCTATATCCCCTATAATTTTTCACCTCTTTCCCTTCTCAATAGGCCTTGTGTGCGTGAATGACTGTTTTGGTGCGTGAGAACATATTTGTTAATAAAATCCATTCATTAGTATGATTGTCTGGCTCTTTGCTTGGTCTGACCTTGTTAAAAGTTGGGTTGTAGGTCTCGCTGGGTTACCCTGCCTCTCGTTTTGCCATGCTAGTGCTCCACTGATTTCCCCGATCTTTGCATTTTTGGAGTGAATCAAGGTGTCCCTCAGGGACCCCAGAAGTCCGAGTAACGTGCCAAGCTGGCTCTCATGTTCTTACAGCTATCAGTTCTTAAAGACAGAAACTGAAAAATTGTTTTTTTTCAAGCCTGTTCATACATAGAAGTTCACCATTGGATTGCAATAGCAAACAATGCTTCAGCCTTCAATAGATCATCACAGAATGAACACCCCAGTTAAACATTTATAATGTGTTAAGGGAACTTCTAGGGTATCTTTACTGTGCAACTGCTCTACCTTATTCACCAAATTTTTCAGGGCATCCAAAGCCATCATGTTTCACTTGTAACCTCCTATGTCTCTACTTTTCTCATCTTTTTTTCCCCTCACAAACATCTGCTACAGGTGAAAAGAAGAAACAACTAACGTATAAAGTGTCTTTTGACTAATGGTGCTAAGAGGCAGTCATCTGAAAACATCCCAGAAATCACATGAGTGCATGAAAGCAAAGATTACGGGGCAAACTGGTGTAGTAAAATGGCATACTTTAGAAAAAATGGCAAAAATCAAAATTTGCTTTTTGAAAATATTTTGAGGGGGATTTTCAAGCCATGGTTGTTTGAATTCATGGATACAAAATATGTGGATATGGAGGGCCAACTGTATAGGTTAATATCCAATGCATGCTTCCCTGACTGTAAGGGCCACCGAATGCGGTAGTCCTTACTTCAGAGTAGAGATCACAGGAGTGTGTGGCTAGAGTCTGAAAACATTTGCACTGTGAATGTTAGGAGGAATGTAAGCAGAAAAAAAAAAACCCACACTCCAAACATGGGCCTGGTTTATTCTTCAGATTATAGTCTATTGTTTCAAAAACTTTAACTAACAGGACATAAAGCCTGGATATCTTAAGATAAGTTGCAAGGCTGTGCAGTGACAAGAAGGATCTGACAGTTCTTCTTGGTTTTAATACCATCCCAGGAAGATTTGCTCAGTGCAACTGACAAGAGTTCTCAAATATCTGGAAGGAGCTTGTTTTCATCGGACTTATGTGTGCATGCACAGGTGTGCCTATATGCCAACCAGAAACATTGTGTATTCAAAAAAATAAGTAGATTGTATAGGCTCTACATTTTCAGACTCATCAACTTTAAAAAACCCCCTATTAGCTGCACATATGTATACCTCAGTCTGCTACTCAAATGAAAATTATATAACTTTGCAACTATCAATGAAACTATACTTGGATTGTACTTCCACAATCAGGGACATTTGCTGTCTTTATAAAATGGAATTGCTGAGGGTGAAGTGGAAGCCGAGCGCATGTGTATATGGGGCATGTGTGTACGTTAACACTTTTCCACTAGCAATTTTTAGTCTCTCTGGGGAAAATACATTGATGGGACTTCAGAAATAGTGAGGCGGTGAGTTTCAGCAAGAAGAAAGGGCTAAGTCTTGCCCTTCCAGTTCAAGTCACAGCCTCAACAACTGTACTGTAAGAAGAAAAGAAGTCCTGTAGAAAAATTAGAAAACATATGTATTTATACCATTGAGTAAACATTTGCCATTTTCACCCTCCTATTCAAATAAGAGAATAACTAATGTATATTCATAGTTGGCAACTAATTTTTCAAAAGCAAGAATGGCTTAAATTGTGCAAGCTCTTAAATGTAATGACCAGCAAAACATTCATGATCAAGTCAGGCTGAAATGAGACATATTTGTTTAAATGCAGATCAGTTCACATTACATAGAAACAAATGTGGCACCTGATATTAAGAGCGAAAAGGCTTTGTCAAAATTCAGAACTTTCTTAGTTTAAGACAAAGAGTATCTGAAATTTAGAAGGCATTAAGGAAGGATCTGCATTTCACAAATTCTCTACAGAAAAATGGACTTTACAGTTTGAGATGGCTGTATCAAAGATATTAGCACCCAGAATATGTTCTTTTCAGCTAGTAATAAGCCTAGTAATCTGCTAAGAAAGTGCACTTACTTCTGCATCAAGGGCAGCTGATTAGGCTAGCCTAAACTGGTGGTTTACTGTTTATGCGGTGGCTTTCTGTACTACTTTATGCACAAGGAGGATGCTTTTATATTTACTTTCTTCAGTAAAGAGCTTCTTCTTCAAGATGTTTTTCTGGAACTATTTCCCCAATATAAAATAAAATATTGATTCTGGAAAAATTATTAGAGGTTCTCCATCAGCCATTTCTTTAACTAACCTACAGATTAGACAAAAATTTACTGAATAAAGTCTTCAAGTCTGTATCTTCTACAGTGTGATTCCTGTAAAGCACTTGTCAGTATAGAAATTCTCTCTGAGCACAGCAATCTGAGGCAAGTTTCAACAAATTTCTGTCATGTCACTTTCTCCTTTTTCACCTGTTATTTCTCCAGTTTCCTGGAGGAGCATGCCTTCAAATACAAATAGTAATCTGTCACAAATGTATTTGGGTGTCAGCTATTTCCCTTCAGGACATATCCAGTCTTTTACTATCCACTAGCTAATCAATTTTGAAAAGGGTTTCAAGGCTGCCAAGAGAGCAATCACCTTGTAAAACAAACATTTATGACCTCTTACTTTTGCATTAGACATAATTAGCTTTGTAGGAAACAAAGGGACTTCAAATACATCTCATATAGGAATTAGGTGCCATGTTTATAAGTTTTACTGGGAACAAGTTATTTTTAATGTTGGTTCTTTTCAATGTGAAAAGAAACACTTTAATGTTAAACTTTAAACTATACACTGCAATGTCAGTACAATGCCTTCTTAAACTAAAGACAATACCACTGCATTTAGTTTATTATAACCACATAATGGCAAAAGTAAGAAAAAATGTATAGTGTTGAGAAGTATAAATGCCACTGGCCACTAAAAATGCTGAATGATCGTATCAATTTTTCAAAATACTACTTTGCTTTTCTAACGGTATTCAAAAGCATAATATTAAAGGCATAATTGTTAAATGTCTCTATCATGGGTTGAAATCTTCCAAACATTTCAGATAATTACAAAACATCATTCATTGCAACTAATCTAGTCAGCTGTACAGTGTTTATCACCAATAAATGAAGAGACAGGGGACCGAATCTTATGGGTCATTTGCACCCAATGATTTCCCAGTTGTGTGACTAACAACTGGATAAGTAAAATTCATATGACTGGTCCCACCTTGATGTACCTGATGCTTTGATCCTTTTGGACTCTGCAAAAGTAGATCTAATGCTGCTTTGGGTACAATGGGCAACCTGCTGCCATTAAAGAATCTTAATAGTATGATAGACACTGAAAGTTGGCTGGGAAAGAAAATCCATCTGTGCACCCTATTGTTTCATTTGCAAAAAAACATGCAGGTAGCAATAAAACTACCAGACGGAGGCACTGGACAAATTCAGAGTTACATCACCATCTTGGTTGTCTTCCCTCCTCTATCACAGAAGCCAGGTAAGACAAACTGCTCCGTGTGAGAAACATGAGAAAGGTAGAGGGGTGACATTACAGTCCATGCTCCTGTTTCAACTGAGAATTTCCCCTTCTGCTAATTTTCCATTCATGCTTAGAAAATCTAATTGTTCTTTATACGTGGGAAAGTTTTTAATAGAAAAAAATAATTTAAAAAATATTTCAAATTGTTCTTGTTCTCTATGCCCCTTTCTCTTCCTGAGACTATTCTTATACTCTTTTTGTTGTTGTTTGTTCTAAGGGCATGGAGTCATATATATCTGCATTGCTCTTTGGTTCCTCAAGTCGTTTCTATTCCCCCACTTCCCTTTCCGTTTGGTGATGTGCATGCACGTGCGCGCGCACACACACACACACACACAAAACGCATTCAAGAATCAAAAACACAAATGGTACTTTTTTCTACTGGATCTGAAAGCCAAATGATTGGGATTTGTTTCAGGAAAGTAGGTAGTGTATTACATAGCTGGGTAACCATGACAATGAGACAGAAAGAACAAGAAATGTTTGCTTAAAAGAGCATCCAGTCAAATAACCCCTGGTTAAATAGCATGTGAGAAAGTTAAGAAGGGCTCTTACACTAGCAGAATAAAATGCCTGAGCATTTCAGATTTCTTTTGGCACAAAGAGTGGCTAAAATGTCTAAACAAGTATACGTTTTAGGTGCTTATAAAGGATTACACACAAAATATTGTTGTAGCATTGAACTCTGTAAAAGTCAACCATGTATTGCACTTAGAAATGAAGCAGAGCTCCAGAACTCAATGTTCTTTGGAAACAGGGACATGTAAAGGTCAAACATCTACTGTTCTGGCAGTATTCCTATAGAATTCCCGGAACTCAGGATGTGCCCCCAGTTGTCCAGGCTTGAGCCCCTTCTGAAGTCTTCAGGGAAGACAAGGCCTCAGCATGAGTGTTGTTCTGAACATCTTTTTAAAACTGTGTGCTGTGTGCCCATTGTTGCAGGTTGCTACAGTGGGTCTGCCTGGCCATCTTCCCTTCCTCTTCCCCTTCTCAAAGTTTCTCAAACAAGGGCCAGCACCAAGACTCAATATGAGGGAATAGTCAGAGTGTGGAAATACCAAGCTGCTTCAGAATCTGCTGCTGTAGGATTGACTGTATATTGTGCTACACAATTGTTGCTTTGTGGTTTTTTCTATTTTACTGTTAGCTCTTTTAGTTCTATTGCCATCTTCCTCACCTTATCTGAAACAGTTTAAGCCACAGTACAGTATCCTTTCTTGGTAAGAGGTGAACATGGGTTGCACCATTGTCAGCAAATGCGTGGTATGATTATCTGTCTTCTATAGCTGTGCTTATGCACTTGACCCCTTTCTTTTTTCATACTCAACTTCACTTTTTTACATTTTCCTCACAGTCTTTCTTTTCATACCCAATCCCAGGCAAAAGATCATCTCCTCCCCTCAAATCCCCTTTCCTCTCTCTCACAGTTCCTGCCAATACTGATCTTTCCCCCTTCTCTAGTTCCTTCTCATTCCATAGTCCCCCTACTCTTTGGTTTCTCCTTTCCTCATCCCCTTTCGAGAGGCAGTGTACTGTAGTGATTTAAACACTGGACTACGATTCCCCACTCAGCCTTGGAAACCAAATGTCAGAGTTCAACTCCCTGCCTGTGCCTCTCTGCCAGCAAGGGAAAGGGAGGAAAAGTATTGGCCCAAGAGGAGGCGGCAGTGGGGAGTGTCCAACACAAACAAACAAGAGGAAACGCTGAGCTGAGCTAAGTCAAGGTCAAATCCAAAAGGTCCAGAAAGCTGAAGGTCTGTCCAAAGGGAGCCAGAACACAAGGGTCGTGAGAGCTTGTGTAGTGATTTGCTACCAGCAAACAGCAAGCCATGCCGACAGACTTATATAGGTGACAAGAACAAGTGTTCCTTATCACTGTTCTGTTTTCTTAATCTTGCCAAAATGGCTTCCCTCTGACCTGCTTGTTTCTGTCTCCTCTGTGACTGGAGGCTGGAGTACAAAGGTAAATCAAATTCCTCTAAATCATTGCTGGTCCCCTCTACCTCTGAGGCTGGCTGCAACAACTCTGCCACCTCTTGTCTTTCAACTGATGGGGGTATTTGCAAGCTAGTTTGGTCTATCACTGGATTTGTTCCTGGCACAAGCAATTGCTCATTGACCTCTGAGCCGTCATCTATCACAATCCACTTGGTGACTTTGAGTGTATCACACACACTTAGCCACCAGAAAACCCCATGATAGATTTTCCTTAGGGTCACCATAAGTCAGAAACAACTTGAAGGCACACAATAACAACATCTCCTTTCTCCATCTCCATTTCTGCATCCAGAATTGTAAGTTAAATGTCTTCTCTTTCCCTCTTTATTTCTCTTTCCATGTCTACCTTTGCCTTTCCCACATATCCTAGTTCCACTGATCTTCTCTGTCCTCCCCTCTCTTGTTTTCTTTCTCCTTCTCTCCACTCCCTAATTCTGGCTACATTTGTCTTCTCCCTTCTTTTGCACTCCTTTTCCTGTCACCCCCCATTTCTCCTAACTACATTAATCAACTTCCTTCTTCCATGTCCTGCTCTCTCTCTGTTTCTCCTTTGCATGTCCCCACCAAAAAAACCCTTCAAAATCACAACTGGATTAAACTGGGTTCTCAGTGTATTAAACCTGTGTCCCACTAAACTCAATAAGGCTTGATTCTGAAGAGACACCCATATACAGGATTGCTCTGTTGGATTATCATCATCCTCATTGTTTCCCCCTCCCAGATATTTTGGGATAAATAATAGTATTAATATGATTATTATTTGGGGGACGAGGGACGATTCCACAAAACCTTCCTATTTAAAAATGGGGAAATGTCTCCCAGGATTTTAACAGTTCATTATAATTACACTTTAAAAATATTTTTGCCTAGAAAAGGTTCTTTTGTTGGATTAGAACTCCAAGTTAAAAAAATGTTTGCAAATATGTTAAAAACAGAGCTGAGAAAAGTTCATTTTTTTCTGTTCAAAGTAGAACATGGAAAACTCTCTTTCATTGGATTGCAATGGAAGAATCCCTGATGTTGTTAAAAGCAGTGCTTGTAAGGGAGTTAAAAACAGAATTGGTAAAATTTGGCTCGTTCTCTTCAGTACAATGCTTGGAGAACTTTCTTTTGTTGGAGTATAACTTTCAAGTGGTCTTAAAAACAGTGCAAGGTGTTAAAACCTCAGCTGGGACAAGTTTGCCTTCTTCTGATTAGTACAGAGCTTGGTAAATTCCAACCACAGAAGTATTTGGAAGTACAAGTATCAAAAGAAGTAGGAGGTGCTACAGGGTAATAAGGAATTGAGATGACTGTGTTCACTGAAGAAATTGCTTACCAGCTTCTCTCCGTTTTCAGGAATGCGGGACTATCATCGATCATGAAAGAAGAAATACATTTAGAGGGTTCTACTGTTGGAGCCACAAAGCACTTCAGGTCCTTCACATTAACACAAAATGCTATTAGTTCTTCAAACAGAAAATAATAAAAGGCATCACATCCCATATACTAGGAAGGGCCTTTTAAGTGAAGAATATGACTTGGGATGAGTAGATTCAAAACAGTCTGTCATTTGGTTCCCACTGACACATTACAAAGACTGGTGAGATACAAGCTAGAACACGCTCTGAATTTCTACAGGTTTCAGCTATGTCCATTTGATTTTACCTGGCAACCTACAGGAATTAAGAGTGTACTCAGAATGCATCTAATACCTGTGCTTCTACAGTGTAAGCGAAAATGCTAATAGTGAACAAGTTTGTTCACTGAGGAACCCCAGGATTCTATGGGATACATATCAAGCCACTTCTGAAAGAGAAACGCATCCACTTAGTTCTGACCGTACACTCTTCTCTGAGCTGTTATTAAAACACTTAAATGAGCTATATTACCAAAAGAATAGGTTGCTTACCTGTAAATGTGGTTCTTTGAGTGGTCTTCTGTGAAGTCACACAATGGGGTATTTCACACCTGCACTTGCACCTGCATTCGGAACCTTCTGGAAGCCTAAAATCAGGCATTTTGGCAGTTGGCCCATCCCCCACATCCCCAGGGTATATAAGGCCCCTCTCCGAGTAATGGTCAGTTCCTTTGCCGCCATGGTAGCAGCTATAGAAACCAATGAAAAAGACATCAAGTGGGGAGGCTGGGTGGGTTTGTGTGACTTCACAGAAGACCGCTCGAAGAACCACAGTTACAGGTAAGCAACCTGTTCTTCTTCTTTGTGGTCTCTGTGAATCACACAATGGGGAGATTAGCGAGCTATCAAAGATGGAGGTTGGAGATGTCGAATTGTCAATATACACCAGAGATAACAAAGCAACATCAGATTGTCCTTTTTTTAAAAAAAAATGTAATAAATATTGCAATACAATAAATATTATAAATATCATAAATAGTATTAGAATAAATAAATAAAGTGAATAAATAAATATTTAGATTACAGCCAATCATATTGTGTTTCTTGAATTCATTCAGAATTTTTTAAAAATTTGTTTCCCCCCCTTTTTTTCATGCAACGGCAGAAAACAAAACAGCCCTATTGAAAGATGCATCACTCCTTTCCCTTTGATCTACCCTATAGTGGGAAATAAAGGTTAATGGGTGTGACCACATAGCGGCCTTGCATATTTCCTCCAATTGTACACCATGCATGAAAGCAGCTGAAGCAGACATTGATCTCATGGAGTGTGCCCTTACATTAACTGGCAGCTTTCTTCTAGCAATCTCATAACACAACTTTATTGCAGAAAGAACAGGTTGCTTACCTGTAACTGTGGTTCTTCGAGTGGTCATCTGTGCCATCATACACTAGGAGCTTTAGCGCCTGCGCGGTAGCGTTCGGAAACTTCTAGAGCTTGTTCGCTTGGCGGGAACCCCTCCCCCACGCCGGTACTGCGCATGCTCCTCCCGCCGAGCAACGGTCTCTCCTCAGTTCTGTCGTCCGCCGTAGAACCTACAGGGACCTGAGAAAGAGGGGAGGAAGGGCGGGTGTGTATGATGGCACAGATGACCACTCGAAGAACCACAGTTACAGGTAAGCAACCTGTTCTTCTTCTTCGTGGTCTCTGTGCCTTCATACACTAGGAGACTGTGTAGCTTACCGGTCGGACGGCGGGTCAGGTCCTACAGCACGGAAGCCAACACCTCACGTCCAAACCGGGCATCTCTGCGCGACCGGCAGTCGAGCCTGTAGTGGCGCACGAAGGTCGATGGTTGGGACCAGGTCGCCACACGGCAGAGTTCATGCAGGTCAACTCCTCGCAGGAGGGCCGCAGAAGTAGCCACAGCTCTGGTGGAGTGGGCTCGAAGCAGGACTGGCGGAGGCTTCCTCGCGAGCTCATACGCCAGTTCAATAGTCCTCACCACCCACTTGGAGAAGCGCTGGGTGGACACTTTTAGGCCCTTCCGACGTCGCCCATAGCAAACAAAGAGATGCGGCGTCTGTCGGAAGGAAGCAGTCCTGTCCTTGTAGAAAGCCAATGCCCGATGCACGTCCAGGGAGTGGAGGGACCGCTCCAACGGTGTCGTCGGGTTCGGGAAGAAGGCAGGCAGGATGATGTCCTGGTTGAGATGGAAACTGGACACCACCTTTGGCAGGAACGAGATGTCAGGTCTCAGGACCACCTTGTCCCTGTGGAAGACCGTGAAGGGCTCATCGGAACGAAGAGCTGTGATCTCACCCGCTCGCCTCGCTGAGGTCACCGCTACCAGGAAGGCAGTTTTCATTGTCAGGAGCCTGTCATCCGAGGTCGCCATCGGCTCGAAGGGCGGCTTCGTCAGCTGCGAGAGCACCAGCGAGAGGGACCACGGCGGTAGCGGCGGCGATACCGGCGGGTAGAGATGATGAAGTCCTTTCAGGAACCGCTTAACGGTATCGTTCCTGAAGAAAGCCGAGGCAGCAGATCGTGGCGGTTGGTATGCCACGATCGCGGAGAGATACACCTTCAGGGATGGAAACGCCAGGCCCTGTTGCCGGAGGTGCAGGAGGAAGTGCAGGACGGTCGAGAGCCCCGCGGGCGATACCGGCTCACTCCTCTCGTTAGCGAAGGTCAGGAAGCGTCGCCACTTGTATTGATAGTTGCGACGGGTGGATTCCTTCCTGGCCGCGACGAGGACGGTACCGAGCACGGGATCGTCTAGTGCGATATCCTCCAGGCATGGAGGGCCAGGCGTGGCAGGTCCGGATGGAGGACTCGGCCGCCGGAGTGGGAGAGCAGGTCCGGTGTCGGTGGCAACCGGAGCAGGTCGTCTCGCGCGGCTTGTAGCAGGGGTGCGAACCAATGTTGCCTCGGCCAGTACGGGGCTACCAGGATCGCGTCGGCTCGGTCGGCGAGGATCTTCGATATCGTCCGGCCGAGCAGCGGGAACGGCGGGAACGCGTAGAGGAGTTCCCCGGTCCACGGAAACTGGAAAGTGTCTCCGATGGAGGCACGATCGTGGCCCGCTCTGGAACAGAATCGGCGACACTTCGCGTTTTCCCTGGTTGCGAAGAGGTCGATCGATGGTTCGCCCCAGCGGTCCCGAATCAGTCTGAACGCCTCTCCGGAGAGAGACCATTCGTGATGGGATGAGGTGTCCCTGCTGAGGGCGTCTGCCGTGGTGTTCTCCTGCCCGGCCAGGTGAACCGCCACGGGATGCGTGTGCAGGCGAATGCACCATTCCCACAGGTCGAGCGCGATGTCGAGCAGGGTCGTGGAATGAGTCCCACCTTGTCTGTTGATGTAGCAGACGGCGGTGGTGTTGTCCGTCAGAATCAGGACCGTGCGCCCCGCCACGGCATGGCGGAACGCCCGTAGGGCTTTCCAGACGGCGAGCAGCTCCAGCGCGTTGATATGGAGAGCGGTCTCGTCGTCGGTCCATCTGTCGCGGACTCTGAGATCGCCGCAGTGGGCACCCCATCCATACAGGGAGGCGTCGGTCATTACCGTCACCTTCGGTGTCGGCTGTTGGAAAGGCATCCCTGACATGAGATTGCGTCGCGACTGCCACCATCGGAGGGATGAGCGGACGTCTCCCGGCAGCTGCAGTCGGAGTGTCTGTTCGTCTCGCAGGGGGTCGAATATGCGGACGAACCAGTGTTGAAGAGGTCTTGCTCTCAGCCTGGCGAGATATGTCACAGCGGTCGTCGCAGCCATGTAGCCCAAGAGCTGCTGGACGCTTCTCGCAGATAACGTCGGGGCCGTACGAGCGTGAGCGGCGGCCCGGATCAAGGTTTGTGCTCGAGACTCTGGTAGGTACGCCCTGGCGGAGGTCGAGTCGAGCGTCGCCCCGATGAAGTCCAAGATCCTCGCCGGCTCGAGGTGGGACTTCTTCGGATTCACTCGTAGACCAAGGCGGGTCAGGAGTGACAACGTCATGTGGACGTCGTGGTAAAGTCTCTGTTTGCAGGACGCCACCAACAGCCAATCGTCGAGGTAGGGGAAGACGGAAGCGCCCTTCGTCCGCAGGTAGGATACCACCGGGGCCATGCACTTGGTGAAGACCCTTGGGGCAGTCGAGAGTCCGAACGGCAGCACCTTGTACTGGTAACAGGTGTCGTCGACTGCGAAGCGGAGGTACCGTCTGTGCTGCGGGCGAATGGCGATATGGAAGTATGCGTCTCGGAGATCGATGGAGGCGAACCAGTCCCCTCGATGTAGGAAGGGTAGGATCGACGGTATCGTGACCATCTTGAACCTTTTGGGGCGGATGTAGTAGTTCACCCCTCTGAGGTCTAGGATCGGCCGGAGGGTACCGTCGGCTTTCGGTACCGTGAAGTACCTGGAGAAGAAGCCGGTGGTCTTGGCCTCTTGCGGGAGCCGCTCGATCGCCCCTTTCTGGAGGAGGGATTGGATCTCTTCCAGGAGGGCCGGACTCGACGGCGTGGAGTAGTAAACGCCGCGAGGAGGAATATCGAGAAACTCGATGGCGTAGCCAAGACGGACGATGGAAAGCACCCAAGAGTCCGTAGTGACATACTGCCACTCCGCTAGGTGTCGAGCGAGAGTCGGTCGGTCTCCGAGCGCTGATGGTAGGCTGAAGAGTGGGTATTGGTGGGTCCTGCCAGGCCCGTCAAAACCGAGACTTTGTCTCGGAGGAGGACTTCTTCGACGAAGCTGGGCGCCGCCTAATCGCGCGTCTGGCCGATGAGCCGGAGGACGGTCTCGACTGTCCAGACTGGGCCGAACGCTGGAACGACGAGGTGGAAGATCGTCGCCAGGATGGGCGGAAGGTGGAGGCCCTGCGGGCCTGCGTGGCCGGCTGCAGCCCGATCATTTTTGCGGTCAGTCTCGCCTTGACGAGATTGTCCAAAGCTTCGTCTGTGGACGAATTGAATAGGCCTTCACCGTCGAAGGGGAGATCTTCAATCCTCCTTCTGGTGTCCTCCTGGATGTCGGCCGGTCGCAGCCAAGCATGGCGGCGGAGGCCGACGGATCCCGCCATGACCCGGGAGGCGATCTCCACTGCGTGCCGGGAGGAGGCCATCTGGTGCCGAGCGATGGAGATAGCCTCATTGAAGATCACGGAGGAGGCTTGGCGGATGTCCTCCGGTACCGCTTCCATCGCCGGTTGCAGGCGATCGAGCACTTTCTTCAGGTATGCCGCGAGGCAAGCCTGAGTGTTGGACAGCCTGATCTGCAAGGAGGCAGCTGAATAGAACCTCCTTGCGTAGGCGTCCAACTTCCTGCCCTCTTTGTCCGGCGGGGTGGTGTGTTGCCTGCCGGAGCCCTTCGTCTGCGCGGACTCGACGACCACAGAGTTCGGTGCAGGGTGATTAAATAGATAACCGGCGTTATCCTTCTGCACCCTGTAGAGGTGTTCTAACCGCTGCGGTATCGGCTGAGCCGAGGCCGGTCTATCCCAGGCGGCCTTCACCAGTCTGGATACCCGGGGCAGGAGAGGCAGCGGGGCCGTGGACGGTCGCTTCTCCTCGAAAACGGAGAAGGCTGGATCGTCATCCTCCGGCTCCGCATCGGCGATCTTAAGGCCGAGGGTAGTGGCCATGCGGAGCAGCATCGCAGAGAACTGGTGGACGTCCTCTGGAGCAGAATCTGGGATCGGGTCCCCGAATCCCAACGGAGGAGACTCCTGGGAGGCCGCCTCAGACACCTCAGACTCCGCACTCGAGTCGTACGACTCCGAGCTCGGTGAGTCCTCTCGCCGCTCGCTCTCCGGCTCCTTCGTAGTCGCCGCAGGTGTTGCCTTCCTAGGCTTCTCCGCAGCCGGGGCGGTGGTAGCAGCAGCGTCCCGCTTGGGATGGCTGACCACTGACTTCACCCTCTTGGTGGTGACCGGGGTAGTCTGGCAGGCTGACGTCGTCGTAGCCCGCTCAGTCACCACCGACTCCGTAGGGCGCGTCGCCGTTGCCGTGACCCTAGGAGGTGGCGATATCGCCCGATACCGTGGTGAAGGCTCCCTCGCCCTATGATATCGAGGGGAGGGAGAGCGGCTGAAGGAGCGGTGGTCCGACGGAGATCGGCTTCGGCGTCGACGGTACCGAGCCTCGTCCCCTCTAGGCGAGCGCGATTCGCGCTGTCGACGAGGTGACCGGGACCTCCGGAAGGTCTCCCAGCGACTCGGGCCACGATGGTACCGATCCCGGTACGATGGCGAATGCGACCGATAGGAGGCCGGGCGCTCTCTCCATTCAGATTCCCTCACGTACCTGGCCACGTAGGACGCCGAGGTGTATCTGGAGGCAGACGAGCGAGGTTGTTCCTCTCTTGTCTCCCTCGGAGGCGGCGAGGCCACCGGACGCTCGGAAGAGCGGGACCGGGACCGGAAGGAGGTCGAACGCCGCTCCGGAGAAGCAGAGGGCTCTCTCTGCTGCAGGTCGGCCGACCTGCGACGGCTAAGAGGGCGGTGGCGCTCCTCCACCAGGGTTGGAGGGTCTGCCACAGGCGAGTCCGGGCGCTGTTGGGGAACGTCCTCGATCTCATCCTCCGAGAGGTCGACGGACTCGCCTCGCCCTTTGGAAGGCTGCTGAGTAGGAGGAGGAGTAGGAGGTTGAGCGTCCCCAGCCGGGGAGCGCTTCTTTTCCTTCTTCTTCTTCTTCTTCTCCTTCTCCTTGCCCTTGCCTCCGTCCGGAGCAGGGCGCTTTTTTGCAGGCGTCTCCGTAAGGGGAGCCTCAGCCTTCCTCGCCGTCGAGGATCCTTTCGCTGACTTGGCAGCCGCCGACAGCTTCGGGATCCTCGGTAACGCCGAGATCGGCGTTTCGTCGGTACCGAGCCCGATACCGACGAGGTGGACGGAACGGCAGCCGCCGATACCGTCGATGGCGTGGTCGTCTTCTTGTCGGCCATCTTGGAAGTGGAGGTCTCGTCTATCGCCCGCAGAGACTGTTCCCAACAATAAGATTTGAGTCTCGCGGAGCGGTTGCGAAGAGTTTGGGGAGTAAAATCCCTGCAAATTGGGCAAGTCCGGATGTTGTGGGACTCGCCCAAACAGAAGAGACACTCCTTATGGCCGTCGTTGAGGGCAACCTTGCGGCCGCAGGACACGCACTTCTTAAAGAGCGCGGACATAAGACGAAGAAACGCCAAACTCCGAAATCCAAAAAGACGAAAACCGAAGGGGGAGTCCGAAAGAGAGGTCAAAGACAGTCCGAAAGTCCGTAAAACCGTGAAAAAACAGCAAGCCAAGCACGATGTGAGAGGAACAAACTAGAGAACCTTCCGTACGCGGCGGCGGACGAGAAAGAACTGAGGAGAGACCGTTGCTCGGCGGGAGGAGCATGCGCAGTACCGGCGTGGGGGAGGGGTTCCCGCCAAGCGAACAAGCTCTAGAAGTTTCCGAACGCTACCGCGCAGGCGCTAAAGCTCCTAGTGTATGAAGGCACAGAGACCACGAAGAAGAACAACCCACTTAGATATCCTTTGGGGGAAACAGGTTCCCCTAGTTTCTGACTTGAATAACAGAAAAATAACTGCTTAGATTTCCTTATAGTTGCAGTGTGTTGTACATAGAAAGTTAACGCCATTCTGACATCAAGGCAATGCAAATTTTTCTCCAGATCAGTTTCTGGATTCTGCATGTAAGCTGGCAAAACAATGTCTTGGTTCAGATGAAAGAATGATACCACCTTTGGTAAGAAGGTGATATCTGGTCTTATGAAATCTCAAAAAGGGTGCATCTACTCTTAGGGCTGCCTTTCTTACCAAAGTTGCCCTTCTTACTGAAGTTATGGCTACCAGGAAGTGTTTTCCAAGATAACAGCCTCATATCACACGTTGCCAATGGTTCAAATGGCCTACGTGTGAGTTGCAACAACACAAAATGTAAATCCCAACTCAGTACCAGAGCTTGGGTTGGAGGGTACATGTTTATAGCCCTGTAAAAATCTTTTAACAGTCGGGCTAGAGAAACAGGAAGGTCTTCCCTTACTCTGCAGGTACCATGAAATGGCAGCCAGATAATATTTCACTGGAGATAATGACAGTCCCTCGGTACCAAGATGTGTCAAAAAAGAAAGTGTCTGCGGTACCACAGTTCCGAGGTTGGGTACCATGATCCCTCAGGTATCTGCAAAATTTATCCCATTTGTAGCCATATGACTTGACAGTCAATGGTTTATGAGCTGCTCTTAATATGCAGCTAACTTCCTCCAGGAAAGTAGAATCTACAGTATTTTCCATGCAGTCAACCGAAGTTTCTGCACATCGGGTGAAACACGGTACCACTGTGTGTCATTAACAAGTTCAGTATCGACGGTAACCTCTGGTACCGATGTTTCGACAAAGTGAGAAGGGGCGAGAACCATGGCTGTCTCCGCCACCATGCTGTTATCAATATGACCCTTGTGTGGTCTTGTCTTATCTTTGAGATCACCTTTGAGAGGAAAAGGTGGAAATGCATAGAGAAGTGGTCCCGTCCATCTGTACAGGAAAGCATCCCCCAGACTTGTTTGGTCTGTCTTTCGACAAGAGCAGTACATCTTGCATTTCTTGTTGTCTTGGAAACAAACAAATCTATTGACGGTACTGCTCATAGGTTGAACAAGCTGTTGGTTACAGCATCGTTCAGCTCCCATTCATGACAGGACATCGGGGCTTGACTTAAGGAATCCACCAATGTATTGTCTGCTCCTGGCACATGTATCACTGATGGTATTATCCCTCCGGCAAGGCACCAGTTCCAGAACTTGATTGTTAATTTCAGAAGCACTGTGGAGTGAGTCCCTCCTTGTTTGTTGATATGATATATTACAGTTGTATTGTCCGTCCTCACTTGCACTGCAAGACCGTGTAGGTGCACTTGAAAAGCTCTGAACGCCTTGATGACAGCAAGAAACTTCAGAACATTTATGTGTTGACGTTTTTCCAACAATGTCCAGTGTCCTTTTACAGATAAATTCTGCATATGCGCTTCCCAAACGTCCATGGAAGCATCTGTGGTGACAGAGATCATAGGTGAATCTGGTAGAAACAACATGCCCCTTGGGACATTTTCTGCCCTCAACTACCAGAGGAGAGACAAGTGCACTCACTTTGGAATTGTCATGTACTTGTTTTGATGATGCAGAAGTGGACTGAAATTCTTTATGAACCAGTGTTGCAGAGATCTCATTCTCAATCTTGTGTTTGGAGTCACCATAGTGGTTGAGGCCATCAGTCCTAGGGCCACTTGTATGGCTCTGGCTCTTACGCATCGTGTTACCAATAACTGCCTTAGAGCGTGTCGCATTTTCTGCCACCTGTCGTCTGTCAGAAAGGCCAACTCCTTGGTGGAGTCCAATATAGCTCCAATAAACTTCACTCCTGTTTGTGGTACAAGGTGGGACTTCTTGAAATTTATCATCAGTCCTAGTGTATTCTTTTTTTTTAAATTATTTATTTGTATCCCGCCTCTCCATATGGATTGAGGCGGCGAACAACTTACAAATAGCATGCATTTCGAAACATTTCTATACATGCCCCCAACAAGCTGGGTACTCATTTTACCGACCTGCGAAAGGATGGAAGGCTGAGTCAACCTTGGAGCCTGGCAGGATCGAACTCACAACCTTGTGACTTGCAGTACTGGCATTTAACCACTGCGCCACCAGGGTATTCATTAAATTCACTGTAGTCTTCAGGTGTTGCAAAGCCTTCTTTTGTCGGAGCAGCTATCAGCCAGTCGTCTATGTATGGAAACAGAATGATACCTCTTTGTCACAGATATGCCGCCACCACTGGCATACACTTCATGAACACCCTTGGCGCTGTGCTTATGCCGAATGGGAGTACTCTGAATCGATAAGCTTGTTTCCGCAACACAAAGGCTAGGAACCTTCTCTGTTCTTTTCTTATCGATATGGGGAAGTAAGCATCTTTTAAATCCACTGTCACAAACCAGTTCCCCTTCTTCAGCAATGGCATTATCGATGCCAGGGTTACCCTTTGAAACCGTTTTGTTGTTATATAATAGTTGACACCTCTTAGGTCTAGAATGGGTCGAAGACCCCCATCTCTCTTCGGTACCAGGAAGTATTTGGAAGAGAAACTCCTTCTTAGTTGGGCATATGAGATCTTTCTGATTGCCCCTTTCTGCAGCAGAGTTGCAAGCTCCTCTTCCAGTTCTAAGGACGAAGGTGTGATACAAATTCATCCTACTGGTGGTAGTTGATGGAATTCTATCATATATCCCAATCTCACTACATCCAACACCCATGAGTCTGCTGTTATCAAAGCCCATGTATGGATGAAATTTGACAGTCTGTTTCCAGAGGGCTTTTTCTCTGTACCACAGCTTCCAACAGCTCCGTCAGTACCGATGTCAGCAGTGATGATGTTAGATGTGACAGTATTTAACGTCGCCATGCTGTTGATACCAGTGGGACAGATGGCATCGATGGCGGTATTGACATTTGGGGTTCGAGCAGAGAGATTTGGATCTTCGACAGTAGAAATGACTGAAAGATGTTGACAGTACGCGAGTGAGGTATCGTTCAGTTGGTTGTCAAATGCGCCATTTCTGTTGGTCTTGTTTCTTTTTATAGTGAGGTTGTCTGAATTTAGACATCGGAGATTTCCTTGAAAGTTGTTGCTGTCCTGATGTTTGATGTTGCTGCTGTGTGGGAGTTGGACTTCTTTTTCTCATTGTGTAAGGTTGGTAACGGCGATATCGATACCTGGAGTATGATGACGGTGGTACCGGGAACCACACTTTTTAGCAATAGTGCACATTTTTTGCGTGTGTTCTAGTTTGGTATCTATACCTTCACTGAAAAGACCTACGGAGTCAAAAGGAAGGTCTTCAATCACACTCTTCACTTGTTGAGACAGACCCGAAGATCTCAACCAAGTGTGTCTCCTCAAGGCTATCGGTCCAGCAATTGCCTTCCCACTACAATCAGTAATATGCTCAGAGGTTGTGACTTGTTGGGAGGACAAACGATAGGCCTCACCATACAGAGAAGTAGCAGTCTTTCTCTCATCCTCAGGCAGCATATCTATGAACCTTTTCATCCTAGTCCACAAGAACTGCTGATAGGCACCCATACGCGCTGCATAGTTTGAGAGTTTAAACAACAAGGCAACATTTGAATGTGTGTTCTTTCCCAAATTGTCTAGCTTCCTTCCCTCTCTATCAGTAGGTGCCACATGAAGCTTCTGGGATTGTCTAGATTGAGCTGCATCAACAATTATTGAGTTCGGCTTTGGATGTTGAGTCAGCCACTCTTGATCACTCTCAATCAGATGGTACAGTGCTTCTACTTTCTTCAATGTGGAACGAATGGAAGATGGGGAATCCCATGGCTTTTTAACAGTTTTTAACAACAGCACAAAGATAGAAGGCACAGGAACTCTATCACGTAGTTCCTGGAAAATAGGATCTTGGAGATCCTCTTTATCAGTCTCCACTTAAAGATTCAACGATCTGGACATTCGCAGAACCAAATCGGAGAAAGAACGGACATCGTCAGTGGGTGATATATGTTCTGCTGTCGACACAAAATTCAATTTAGACTGCTCAGGCACATAGGACACGTGAGATCCCTCAGACTCTGACACAGAAGGAAATCTCGCCATATCGTACCGAGGGGAATGGTACCATGACGTTGACCGTCGTCCAGGAGAGACCCGACTACGAAATGAATGTTGCTGGACTCTGTCTGTTTCTTTTTCATGTCTAGATCCAGACACTGCAGGCAGCACTCTGAGGCAGGACAGATTTGGAGACTTAGTGGATGACCTCAGAACATGATGTCATTGACTAGTCTCCTCTCTATACTGATGGCAAGTCAGTGAGTATTCCTCTTGGTATCGAGAATGCCTGCACGCCCAATGAACATCATCAGTACAAGGAGAGACATCCCTGGAGTCAATGAAAAATTCCTCTCCAGGATACCGTCGATAACGGTCCAGAGGTGTATCCCTCACATAATCTTGTGCATAAACATGATCGCCTAGAAGGTGATCTCAGAGGTGATGGCGGAGTTCTACGCTGATGCCTTGGTGCGGAGGTTAGCTCAACAAGATCATGTTGTCTCGATCTCAAGTGTCCACCAGCAGGAGATCTTGACTCTCGGCAACATGACACAGACCCCACCAAAAGGATCGGAGATGAATCCATGATCTTCCCTTCAGAGGGAACACAAACTTCTTCAATCTCACTAGATGGTACAGTATCTCTATACACATTGTGAACAATCACATGATGATTATTCTCTGTCGTTTTATCTATGGAGGTGCCTGGTACCATCAGAGACGGAGATTGGATTGGAGCAGGTAGACTGGGCTGCTCAATCCTTTTAGACTTTTTTGAAGGCTCTTCTCATGATGAGTCCTTCAATTTTCTCTTCTTCATTTTGTCTTTCTCAGCTCAAGCTGTTTTCTTTGACGGTGAGGTGGAGACATGCTTTTTTGGATCACCCTTTTTCTTTGTCGACACTGTGGGCTAAGCAGATTGCTCTTGATCCCAAGCCTCAGAGTGATGTCGATCTGTGGAGGGTGTAGGTGATGTTTGAGCCATTTTAGAAGGCTGAACAGATTTTCCTGAAGTCGTGGGTTCAGAGGCTGATAAAACCTGGTCCCACAAAAGTGCCTTCAAACGGGCTGCTCTATTCCTTCTCGTCTGAGAAGTGAATAACTGGCAATGTTCACACAATTTGCCACATTATGGCCCTCATCCAGACAAAGGAGACACTTGGAATGACCACCTTTGTCAAGTATTTTCCCTCCACAGGTTTTGCAATATTTAAAAGTTGCCATACAAAGTAAAGTCCAAATCGCAGAAACACACTTGTAATCCAAAAACGCACACCGTGTCAGACCAACCACCAAAAAACTGCCAAGAGATCATCAGAAACCAAAACAAGTCCAAGATTGAAACAAAAAAGTTAAATCTATCAGGCTGAAAAAGGCTCCTTACTCGCTGCTACTGTGGCAGAAGAAAAGGAACTGACCGTTACTCGAGGAGGGGCCTTATACACTCTGGGGATGTGGGGGATGGGCCAACTGCCAAAACGACTGATTTTAGGCTTCCAGAAGGTTCCGAATGCTGTATTGCGCAGGCGTGAAATACCCCATTGTGTGATTCACAGAGACCACGAAGAAGAACCTTGGATCCACTATGGGTATTCAGTATAGATAGAAGCTCAGTTCCACTGTCTGATAATTGTTCTTTAGTCAGCTCTCTCAGGGAAGGGATGGCCCTTGGACAATATTTCAAAGCTTCCTAAATAATTCCTGCATTTCTTTCCTCCTCCATATATAACCCAACAAGTTTGACATCATCTCAGTAAAGAAATGTGAGCACTGAATGTCAAGCTTTTGACAAGGACATCAGGGATGGACAGGCATTCCTAACACAAAACCTAGACAATGCCATATTATAGTTACTTTCCCCTGACAAAGTTTCAAGGCATGTTGGGTTGGGTCCTTTTGAGAGAAAGGGACTTAATGCAAGGGATAATGAAGAGAGAAGATGAGATAAGAGATCAATGGAAGTAGCTGCTAAATAGTCACAGGGACCAAGCCAGTACCCTTCCCAATAACTTAGCAGAAAAGAGCCTTGAAATGAGAAATGGGGAAGGGGTTGATTTCTGCTGTGAAGGAATATAAAATTAAAGCCTAAATCACCTTTTTGAGATCTGGTCAGAACAATTACATCAGCAGGCAAAAATGGGAGCAGGTAGGACCAGAAGTCCCCCCTTATACTCTATAGGGCAGCACTTCTTGCTGGAACAGACCACCTCTTGCAACTCAGACTACAGAACTCAACATATACACCAAGAATGAGGGGAGCAGAGATACACCTGTATCCCTCTTGAGGTTTAATGCGTACACTGGAGAGATGGCAGTACACTGGGACACTGGAGAGATCATAATCATAGGGTACGCAGGATGGATCAGTGGCACACCAAATGATTTAGTACAATGCCTGGGTTTCATATAATTCAGTACACCCCTTCATTCTCCTGAGTCATGGCCTGTCCATATGGAACTGCATGATTGCCTGTTCTGCCCACTGGCTAATGTCTCAGCACAACATCTGACACATCCTTTCTCTTGACCATCCACTTCAGGAAGCCCAAGCAACACACCAGCAATAAACAGGGCACTTGTGAGTTATGAGGAGTCTGCTTCATGTCCTTGTTGAAGTCCAAGAGGACCAAGGAGTAAAGACACTGAAGTAGTGTGGTGAGGATAATCTTTTGAGGCTGAGAGGTCTCTTTTGAACATAATATAGATGGGAAGATAGTGGAAAACATCCACTCAAAGAAAGCACAAGAAGGTCTCTCACTTGAATAAACTGTTCTGAAAATGGCAAATATATACTACAAAACTAACTAGTGTATGAAGAATGTATGTAATGATATATATACACATATATATCCAATATCATCCAATAATATAAATAATATATATCCTATAATTAAAATGTAACATTTGTGGACTAGGTGAAAAACCTAATGATGGTAGACACAATATACCTATATATGTATCTATAAATATACCTATAAATATGTATCTATAAATATACAATATACCAGGTATATGTATCTATAAATACATATACCTGGTGTGAAAAACAAATTAGAAATCAAATATAGCTACACCCTCAAATAGTGAATAAAAATATAAAAAACATTAATTAGAAGTGTACATAATTATTCCATTGAAGAATTTATAAAAAGTCCAATTGGAACAAGTCCAAACATAAAGAAACGTGGTAAGTTCAAACTACTAGGTAGACAATAATAGATAATTATTGATAATAGGACCACTCTGGAAAAACTGAAGTTATTTCAATACAATCTTCCTCAGTCAGTTCTTTCATGTATCAATAATTGAAACTTGATTCAGAAGTCTTAACCTGGAGATATAGCAACCTTGACTCCCATGTAATAAAAAATAAACCCCAATACAGATAATCGAACCTATACCATTCCTTAATTCCTTACAGAGGGTGAAGAAAATGCAAAACTTAGAAGACTTAAGTAGGCATATAGTATACAGAGCCATTTGCATCCAACAATCACATCACTTGATGGAAGGGAACATAATGGGAGGTTTTATCTTTCTTACAATTTATAGTGAACCAATTAAACACAATTCATTAACAGGTGAAAATGACAACCAATTAGCAGAAAGTAGTTCTCACACTGAATAAATCTACAATTCACATGACCTGAATACTGAATTAATGACATTTGGAAATCCTACTCTAATATCCCTGTCCAGAGACCTAAGCCAAATGACAGAGCTTCCAAAACCAAAACAAAACAAAAATGAAAAGTCAAAGTGGTCATTCAATCCTGTAGGGGCAATTGTTTGTATCTGAAAAATCCAAAAGGCCTCTCTTTGAAGAAACGTATTATGAAGAATGGTATTGTTATAAAGACATAAATACATTTTTTTCTGTAACAATAATACTAATCCAGAGTATGGCTGAAATTTGTGAAGTGTTCAATCAGAAATTATCCATGATGCCTAAAGCTACTCTTGTGTTCTGTGATTCTGATTTTAAGTGACCTGGATGTTTGTTCAATAAATAGTTTACTGCATGGACATTGTGTGAGTCACAGAGACCATGAAGAAGAATGGTTGGTTCAACTAAGTGCCAAAGTTTCTTCATATGCTGGGTTTTGCATGAGGCATGGTTAAAAGTGGTAGACCAAAAAATACAATCATGACATGGCTTCTGTGTGGACTTTGGCAGGGATGATTGTGTAACATTTGATGCTCTATTTTGTGCAGCACAGATAATACCTGTTAGAAAACCTCTAATAATTTCTGAGCGAATAACATAACTTCCAAACAGAAAGGAACGGAATTGGAACAGTTTTTTTTTATTTTAAGAAACCAAGAAAAAGGTAAATTCTTTAAATTATAATTAATTAAATGCAAACTAGTGGAACAAACTAGTGGAAAAGTATCTCTATCCACTAACCTTCTTTAATACCAGGAAAACTCCTGAAAAACTCTCAAGATTTTACTGAACAGCCTCAATTTTGAAGTGACTTCTGAAGACAGAGAATGGTGTTGCAGAACTCTTGGTCTTCATAATATTTCTGTGCAGTTTCTCCATTACTGCATCTCCAAGATAAATAGAGCTTTAACTGTCACACAACTGAATGTCAAACAGCTTTAACAAAGTGTATCAACTCTGACAGAACAAGAAGATAGCAAGTCCAGACAGTGTCAGGAGTGGCGCCCAGAACATATCCCACAGAAATGTATGAAATTGACTGCTTCACCAGTGGAAAAAAACCTTCCTCCCACAGGATCATAACAGGACCAGGGAAAATCAGGACAGGTCAAGACCATATTCCTGGAGGATACTCCATCTATTGAATTTTCAGAATTGACAACTCTGTTGCATCATAGCTGGATTCATCAACAGGATATCAAGAACACAGACAGCAACAAGTTTGAGATGACATTCATTGAAGATAGGTCAATGCACATCTGGAGCCTGCAATATCTCATTTGAAGCCCAGTTCAGGAGAAAGCCTTACCTTTAGCATGTTCTTCACTAACACAGCTGAAACATGGTTTCACTTACAAGCTGGCTACCCAAGCTTCACTTAGTTCCTGGAAGCTGCTGATGCAAGAATTCAGCAAACTAAATCATACTTGTGGCAACCTCCTGGACAGCTCTCTGCTCTTCAGCAGTTACTTTTGGACTTGTTGGACAGTTCCTCTACTGATCAGTCCTTTAGCTGCCATACCTTGTCACTCAAAAGACTTTGCTTCCCTGGCTAGCCAGAGAATGGGAGATACAGGATTAGCTGGATCTAGACCTCCTCTTTTAAGTGGCTCATGGGTCCCACTTGTACTCTGAGGGAGTGAGAAACATCCTTATCTTTGCACCTATTGGAGGAGCTCTTGGAGAAAGCCAAAAGAGACATGTAGAAAGTAACTAGTGATGGGCAGGAACTGCAACAACAGTGTGAGTGTAGATGCCAAAAATGCAATTGCATCACCACATTAAGTACTCTTCTAGTTCCTCTCCCTTTCAATCTTGATCCAATCCACAATTTAAAATTCATCTGCTTGGCAATACCATTGGAACAATATTCACTGTTCCTGTACAGGAAGTCACAGTTGAATCTTTCTTCAGCTTGTTTGTGATACTTCATAGGGCCAGCTTTGGTTCTGCAAGGTAAAAGGGGTCATCACTAGAAAAAAGTACAGTGCATTTCCACACAAAGAAAGCTAAGTGGGATTCCACTTGCCTTAACTGATGCATGATGAAAGCTCATCTTCATGTGGTCATTCACCCCTGACTTTCTGCACAGTGCATAACAGCCTACACTCCCCTGACTTTCTACACAGTGCGTATCTATTCTGATTCCCCTTGGGGAGACTCAGCTACTAAACTGTCAGGAGAATTTTCTCATACAACTGGGAGCATATGTAGACTAGAGCTATTTGCTTACCTTTATGGTATGCAGTCTCCTTGCATACAATGCTGGAGAAGCAGATGCTTCTTTTGGGTGATTTGTGTCTTAAACTCAGAGTGGGGTATCTGTAAGGGTTCTGAGAAGACAAATGTTAGCAACATGCTTTTCCAATGCTGAACAGCACAAGCTGTTTGTCCAAAGTGCTCATCTTTTGTGCCAAAGCTGCTTTTAACATTCTAAATTGAATGTTCTACCATACTTTAAAAAAAATGTATGTTGTTGTTGTGTTATAATGTTGCTGTGATGATGACGGCGACGATGATGATGCAGAAAATTAGAATGCTAGGCAGAAAAACAGATCCTTTTTGATGTTGTTGTTTCATACAGGAGCATGCAGTCATGGGACTCCCATTTGGAGTATGAAGTGTGATACCTCTAGCGCAGGTTTACCAGCTCAGTGAGATCCAAGCCACATTTGTATGGTGGACATCCACACATCCACAGACAAACCCCAAAACCTTCTCACACTATACATGATTGCTTGGGATACTTATTTTTTGTCATACTCCAGAAGATAACAAGAGCTTGGAAACAGTGTTAATTGCAAAAAGTTACTTTAGTAGGCAGCAGTGGGCTAGACCTGCATTACTTTTCTCTTCTAATATCCAGGGCTGTAGTTAACCACTTTTCAGAGTAATGTAACAAGATTCTGCCTGTTACTCACTACTGGGAAGAGATCTGACCCAGTATGAGCAGTGGAAAGGGGAAGAGTAAGAGTGTTGTGGGTGGCTAACCATGTGATTTTTCTTTGTGGTCTGTTGTGCCAACAGCAAGGAGCAGAGGAGCCAGCAACAAGGGAGGAGGACATTGTAAACACGAGTTGCAAACTGGAGATTCAAGTTAGCTGGAAATGTTAATGTTACTTTACTTTTTCTTCATTCTTCCATTCTCCCAGAATTGAAAACAAAGTTACATTCCCAGAAAAATACAAAGAGAGTCACTTGATTGCAAGGGCAGTAGGGAGAATAAGGATGAACGTGGGCGATATGCAGCATCAGGACAGCCTATGGTCCTCAGTCGGATATCATGCTGCTATTGTATCTAATATCGAAAGAACTCTGCCAGTGATCAGCAAAAAGTGTCATCTTGCTAGGTAGGGAGTGAAAAAGAGAGAAAAAGAAGGGTTGCTGAGACAGAAAACTGAATTCAGCAGCTCAGTGTTCCATGTGTGGTCTGTAGTCTGCACTATGGAAGGCAGAGGCCTTTAAGTTTCTTTCCACTTTTTTTTTTTAATTTCTGAAATTCATGGGGTTCTTCTCAAGCCTACTGACACCTCCCCATTGTGAATATTTAGTGTTTGGTTTGGCTAACAAAAGGTCAGCACTTACATCTGAATAATACTTAATAGAAGGAATAATTGTTGCTGACTTAATTAGAATGATATTGCTGAATAAATTATCTCCATTTTTTAAAAAAAGAAATACCAATGATGATAATGACTTATCAAAGGAAGACAACCATTTCCTAAGTATTACTCCCATGATATAGATGAAGAAGACTGAGAGAAGTAATTATGGTCACTGCCAGATAGTAAGTCCTTGTGGTAAGCTCTTTCAGTTTGCTGATCTGGAGTAAAGTTTACATACACTCCACACAAAATCTTCATACAAGTACTCATCCAAGCATATTCACTCTTCCCCACACATGATTATACATGACTGTACTTTGAAGCAGATGAATAAAAAATAAATGGCTAATTTATATAGCATGACTCCATAATCACTGTACATATGCAAACACAGTGAAATATACCTTTTATCCGACTAAAAATATAATACTATAATCTTTCATTGGAGCTCACACATATATTTGGGCCTGAGGCTATAGCACAGAAATTATTTTGTGGGAGAGCTGTTATATCACAGTAGTCAGCAATCTGAAATATATAAATCAAATCCACTGTTGAAATTCTTGCCTGTTCCATGAACACATTATTAATGTTCTTAGATGAACCACTCTGTCTCCAACAGCAAATATGGGGACAATAATACTGATCAGCATTACAGGGTTATTGTTAAGAATTACAGCACAGTTACAAATATAAAATATTAGCAGGTAGTATTGAAACAAGTGTTAGGCCATTTCCGTACTAGACTGTTATAGCGTATTATTCCACTTGCAACATCCTATGGGATCCTGGGGTTTGCAGTTTCGGGAGGGGCTCGCCAGCCCCTCCCGAAACTGCAAACCTCAGGATTCCATAGGATGTTGCAAGTGGAATAATAGCACTATAACAGTCTAGTGTGGAAATGGCCTTAGTCATTATGGGATATACACTTGTGAGTGGAGGAAAAGACTATCTCCATTATTAGATAGAAATTGTACCCAGGAGTGCTAGCCCCCTCCCATGCCTGCCATGTCATGTGATGACTACCTCATCTGTGGTACCTCCCTCTACCTCATTTAGAAAGTAGTTTGTGATTGGAAGAAAACTTCTGTTATCCTGCCTCCCTGGACTTCTCCTTATATGGAAAGAAGCTGCTGGACATGTCCTTGTAAGGATAGAAGTTTCTGGAACATTACTTAATATGGGGTGGCTGGTCTGGGATTCGAGGAGAAACGCTGCAATGGGCGTGGATGTTGTTAACCTGGATAAAAAGACTTTGCCAAACCCCTTTCTTTTGTTCCATCCTCCTGGGGTGACACCCAACTGCAGTTGCTTTGTACTTTTATATTTTTGTACTAAATAAATCTGGACTACCTTTTGGGCCAAGAAACATTTGCTCGTCTTTTTTTCCTGTTCCTCAGTAAAAGCTCACCTCTTAGGGCGTAGAAGGTGACAGCTTTTGGCGTCCCTGGGTGGGCCCCTCTTGGAGGAATGGGCAGGGGTTGAGGAACGCCCTGAATTCTGGCTCCCTCTGCCTAGGAAGAGCAAATGGGAACGGCATCTCTCTGAAGACCTCTGATCTTGGTGGGCAACGATCTTTTCTGCGTCAGGCGCCAACGTCCAACCTTGTGACGTGACAAAGGGGGCATCGCTGCCCGCCCTGACCAGCGGCCAGGAGAAGACTGCACCTTCCTGACTCAACAAGGCTTTGAAATTGATAGGGTGGAGGTTTGGAACAAAAGTGGACAGCCTGTGACCCACTCACCTCCCTCTTTTTGGTAAGTCCCTAAAAGTTTTCTTTTAAAAGGGACCGCCCCATAGATAGGTACCTTTTGGGCTTGAAAAACTAGTTTGGGAATTCCCCTGTTCTAGAACTCGGTATTGTGGTGTGTGTGTGTGCTGAGTGTGTGCCTGAGACATCTAATTGCAGGCGAAGTGATCCATTGGGAGGAGCAAAGCGAGTGCTGTCTGTGATTGGCGTTCATCTTTTTGTCTGTTTCCTTTGTTGAGGTTCTGTGTGTGTGTTGCTTGCATTCATTGTGTTGAATTTCTGTGGGGCTGTTTTGTATTCTGTGCAGTTCTGCATTATTTTGCTAAAGCTCTGTGTGTTTTGCATTCATTTTGCTAAAGCTCTGTGTGTTTTGCATTCATTTTGCTGGAGTATTAGAGAGGAGGAACTGAAGGATTTGGCTGAGTAACAACTGGTTCTGTTCTGTATGTAATTTGTATTCATTTTGAGCCAGTGTGCCTTGTTTTCTTGTTGTGATAGGATGGGTTCTAATAAGTCAAAGCAGGCGCAGAGTAGGGAAAAAGACCCTGGGGCGGGTGTCCCAATCACCCCTTTGAAATGTGTGTTGCAGAATTGGAAAAAAGTGGGGAAGGGACTGTGTAAAAAGCAAATGGTAGCTTATTGTACAGAAACCTGGCCCCAATATAGACCCCCTGGGTTGCCCCAGTGGGATTCAAATGGAACTTTCAATAAGTCGGTCTTGCAAGCTTGGGTAAATTGGTTGGATTCAGTTGGGAAGACAGAGGAGGAGAAATATTTGAGAGTGTTCAAGAATGCGAGTGTGGGATTTCCTGATGTTCTCCCCTACTGCCTCCCGGACAGAGGCAGTACTAAGGCAATCATATCTTTAGCTTCAGTAAAATCCTCCTCATCCCAGGCATCTCCTGGACTTTCCCAATTCCGAAAGCTTAGGGAAAATCCATGGGATCCTCTAGATCACCTGCCTCCTCCGTACGCACAGCCTGCCCCCGTTGTTGGGCAAGGGGCTGAGGAGCCTCCACCCCCGCCCCTAAACCCAGCTTTCGAAGAAAACGCTTCCCCACAAATAGCTCTGCAGGCGTCCTTTGTTGATCCTGCTGCGCCACCTGGTGGCTCAGCCGCAGAGACATCTGAGCCTCACCCAGGACTAGCGAAAGAATTGAGACAGCTTAAGAGACCAGCAGAGCCTTCCTTTAGGCGGAATTAAGTCTAAACAAACCGAAGCGAGGCAGGCTTCTGAAACCGTGTCAATGTGCCCACTGAGGGAAGTCCCAGACGGCAGGGGGGGAATAAGTTATGTTGATCACCCCTTGTCCAGCCTGGAAGTTAGAGAATTTAAGAAGACCCTTAAGCCATTAATTGAGGATCCTATTGGGGTGGCAGAGCAAGTTCAGCAATTTCTGGGACCCTCTATTTTCCTGGAAGGAATTAATGGCCATCCTTAATGTTCTGTTCTCGGGGGAAGACTTGGTTATGATTAGGAAAGCTGCTATGATAGAATGGGAAAAGACTCACCCCCAGGTACTGAGGGGGCTGTTCCTGCAGAACAGAAGTACCCCAACCAAGATCCACACTGGGACAATAAGACAGAGGCAGACAGACAGAAGATGGAAGATTTAAAAACCCTGATTATTGCTGGCATCAAGCACTCAGTTCCCCGGTCTCAGAATCCCCACAAGGCTTTTGATATCCAACAAGAAAAGGACGAGACTCCCTCTGCCTTTCTCCAGAGGCTGAAGGAACGGGCTATAAAGTATTCTGGGATAGATATCGATAGTGAAAATGGACAAAGCCTGCTTGTCTTTCATTTTGTGACCAAGGCTTGGCCGGATGTGCGTTCTAAACTGCAGAAACTGGAAAATTGGAACTCAACGAATATAGGTGAACTGTTGAGGATAGCACAGAAGGTCTATGTGAGAAGGGATGAGGAGAAGCAGAAACAGAAGGCCCGGATTATGGCGGTAACCATGCAACAAGGAACTGGGAGACAGGGAGAGGAACGTCTTGTGGTGAAACAGGAAGGAGAGAGAGGCTGGGAAAATCACAATGTGCTTACTGTAAACAGTTTGGACACTGGCGAGCTGAGTGTCCTCAGAACCCTCAGAAGAACAAGGGGAGAGGCAGGGGAAACTCTTTCCCCAATCCATCGGCCCGCCCTTACAATCCTCAACGTGAATCAGTTCACATGGCACCTGTTACAAACACCCAGGATGGTTCATGGGCAGACTGAGGAAGTCTGGGGCCCGGTGTCCCACCCCCCGAGCCCTTGATAACTCTAAAGGTGGGCAATGAAGACCGAGAATTTCTTGTGGATAGCGGTGCTGCCATTTCTGCTGTTACAAGACCGCTACCTGCCCCTGTAGAAAAGCAAGTGACTGTTGGGGGGGCAACTGGCTGTCAGTCTGTGGCCTCCTATGCTCCTATCGAGTGCCAAATTGGAAATTTAGAATTCAAGGCTCCCTTCTTACTGCTCCCTGAGGCTCATGTGAATCTGATGGGGAGAGACCTGTTGTGTCTGACCAGGGCCTGCATAGAATTTGAACAAGATGGTACCAATACAGTGACTTTCTGAACACCTGTAGATTTTTGGCGAGGTTCAGCGCCCCCAGCTGACCAAACAAAGATCATGAGCCTCACATCCACTGTCCTTTCTCAAATCCCTCCAGGAATTTGGGATACAGGCTTACCAGGACTAGCTGTTACGGTGGCACCAGTAAAAATCAGATTAAGAGAAGGAGCACAACCTGTATGCTTGTCACCATATAAAATCCGTCCCCACCTCAGAGAAGGACTGGTCAAATTGATAAAGAACTTGGTTGAGGGGGGCGTCATCACTCATGGACCAGTTGACTGCAGCCCTTGGAACACCCCCATCCTAGTAGTCCAAAAGCCTTCAGGAGATTTACGTCTGGTACATGATCTAAGAGCTGTCAACGCTGCTACACAAGATCTACCTCAGCTAGTTCCCGATCCCTACACGCTGCTCAGTGCCCTGTCACCTACTCACTCCTGGTTCACAGTCTTGGATCTAAAAGATGCTTTCTTCTGCATCCCAATACATCCTGAAAGCCAGAAGATCTTTGCGTTCTCCTACCCCTTAGATAACGAGAATGTCCAAAGAGCCTTGTGGTCCCGTCTACCACAAGGTTTCAAGAACTCACCTGTTATCTTTGGGCAAGCGTTAGCCCAGGACCTCCGAGACTGGCCTAGACAGCAGGACACTATTCTTCTTCAATATGTGGATGACTTGCTCCTGGCGACTGAGACCCAGCCGACCTGTGAAGAAGAGACTGTTTCACTTCTGACCTTCTTGCTTGAGCGAGGATACCGAGCCTCCAAGAAAAAGGCCCAACTAGTCCAGCCCAAAGTCCGCTTTCTGGGTCACGACATCTCTGCGGAAAGCGAGCCTTGGCTCCAGAGCGGGTAGAAGCTATTCTTCGGATACCAACGCCTCAGACTGTTAAGGAACTTCGATCTTTCCTGGGGCTGACGGGATTTTGCAGACTGTGGATCTGGGACTATGGAAACCTGACTAAGCCCTTGTATTCCATCATGACGGAGTCTGAGAAGGCTGGACATAGCCTGCTCCCTGAGGATTTAACCATTAAGACTGCCACAGACCAGTTGAAAGCCCGCCTAGCTTCTGTTCCAGCTTTGCACCTTCCCAACCTCTCACAACCTTTCACCCTTTTTGTAGCTGAACAAGACGGGGTGGCGAAGGCAGTGCTCACTCAACCATCAGACCTGGCACCAAAGGTGATTGCCTACCTCAGTAAAAACCTAGACGATACTGCTCGAGGGTGGCCTGCCTGTCTGAGAGCAGTGGCGGCAGCCACTCTCATGATAAAAGAAGCACTGAAATTAACCTTTGGGGGACAACTCACCGTATATTCTTCACACGCACTTCGCTCCATACTGGAACTACGAGGACCAACTTGGATGACGTCAGACCGATTGGCAAAGTGTCAGGCCATCATGCTGGAAGACGGAAAGGTCTCCGTGCTCAAAATAGACAGGAACAATCCAGCCGAATACCTCCCTGAGATTCCAAAGCGTGAATTCAGCAAACCACTACATGACTGTGTGACCACGATAGATTTCCAGACCAAACCACGATCTGACCTCTCCGAAGTTCCTCTTCAAAATCCAGATGCCATCTGGTTTACAGATGGCTCCAGCTTCGTAGAGCAAGGAATCCGACGTACTGGATGGGCCGTAGTGGACCACCTTGGGACACTCGTGCGATCTGGAGCTCTTCCCGCCTCTTGCTCAGTTCAGAGAGCGGAATTAGAGGCCATGATACAAGCGACTCGACTTGCAAAGGGCCTGCGTGCCACCATTTACACGGACTCCAAGTATGTCTGGGGAATTGTGCATGCTCACGCTCAACTCTGGCAGGAAAAAGGACTGTTAGATCTATCTGACAGCCCTATCAAACATAGAAGAGGAATAAAGGAATTATTGGAATCAGTCCACTTACCACAAGAACTAGCTATTATCCATTGTAAAGGACACCAGAAAGATGACTCTGAAATCACCAAAGGAAATAGATTTGCTGATGAACAGGCCAAACTGGCAGCACGCAGAGGGCCTGCCCGAGGTTGCACTGCAAATACAGTAGCTATTCCAAAGCCTCCTGAACAGCTTCCATACACCCCAGAAGACTATGCTACAGCCAAGGATGCCGGATACCATCAGGTCCAGAGCTGGCTAATTCACCCTGAAACCAACCGAATTTGGATTCCAACTTCTGTTCAGCGATCACTAGTTGAGAAGATCCATCAACAAACTCATCTGGGAGAAGAAACCTTGATACATCTGTGGAGAAGATATTTCGATGGGCCATCTGTAAGACCTACCCTAGCATCTATTGTTCGAACTTGTGAAACCTGCCAGCAGGTGAATCCTGCACATGGAAATCGCCCAGACGGGGCTAGGAGACACCTGTATAATTCTTCTGTATATCCAGGACAATATTGGCAAATTGACTTTACCGAATTCCCCAGAGCTCTGGGATTTCGGTACCTGTTAGTTCTTGTCTGCAAGTTCTCAGGTTGGGTTGAGGCCTTCCCTTGCAGGACCTGTAAAGCCAAGGAAGTTGTGAAACATCTGCTTGAGTCCATCCTGCCTCGCTGGTCCCTCCCTTGCGGACTCGATTCTGACCAGGGACCCCATTTTACTTCACGGATCCTGCAGAAATTGATGAAGACCCTCAACATTACTTGGAAATTTCACTCCCCGTACCATCCCCAAGCCAGTGGAATGGTCGAGCGGATGAACTCTACCCTTAAGACTCACCTGACCAAAATTTCCCTAGAGATTGACCTTCCCTGGGTCAAGGCATTGCCTCTGGCCCTCACCATTGCTAGGATCACTCCAAAAGGTCCCCTGAAACTCTCCCCTTTCGAGAGAGTATTTGGTCGCCCCTGGCCTAGACAACTCTGTCCGGGAAGCTTGAGGGGGGAGGTTGAAATAGGAGATGCATTGTTACAAAAATATGTTTGTTCTCTGGCTGCCGCGCTGGCCTCTGTTCGTTCTTTATCCCTACAGGAACGACCTTTCAACCTTGATGGTCCGGCGCACCGCATCCAGCCTGGCGATTGGGTAGTCCTAAAGGTCTGGGAAGACGTCCTTTGTCCCCTGCGTGGACCAAACCTGTCCAGGCGCTGTTGACCACTGACACGGCTATTAAAGTTCGGGGCCACAAATCCTGGATTCATCATTCCAGGGTCAAAAAGGTAACAGAACCCAAAAGGTGGAAGGTGATTCAAGAAGACGCCAGCGACGGACTCAAGCTGCTGTTTAGAAGAAACGCGCCGGATACATGAACTTTTAGAGACTTTGATTCTCAGGGTCACTCCGGAGGCTGACCTGAGACTTCAGAATTGGATTTTGAACTGTATTTGTTAACCACTGATAAAAGTTTTAGGTTTTAGGACTGATTGCACTGATCGATAGTAGTTTGCACCGATAGTAGTTTAGGATTAATTGCACCGACTTCTAACTTGTTTACATACTGTGACTTGATTTCTTGCTAATATGAAGTGTCTGCCCTTTGTGTTGTTGATCATCTACACGTTTGAAAGCATCCATGCTGACTGGCATAGAAACATCTTTCATCAGTTAGTTAATAACATTTCTCAGGTAGCAAATGTCACTGAATGCTGGGCCTGCTCCTATGGTCCTTCCTCTCATTTACAGGGATGGCCTGTTGTGCCAGCAGACACCGTGAACCTTACAGGTTGGAACAGTATTATGGTATATGCGTCCACCCAAAATAGGACTAACCTGTTAAAAGACCCTGGCCAGTTCATCCTGAGCCGACGGGGGAATCCTCCATTAGCTTCATTGTGTGTACGTCGATGGAGTACTTCTCGTGAAGGGTACAGAATTGTTTTTGATATTTTCCAGGGAATTCGACCCAGCGCTTCCCTTTGTCAAGAATTTCTTTAGGAGACTATCCCAACTGTAACATAATCTTTGAGATTCCTGAATCCCCACAGACATGTTCAGGAAAGTACCCCAATGTCAGTTTCCCCTTCAGTTGTCAAGATGGTTTCATTGAGTTATATGGTAATAAAAAGGGTCACTCCCCACTAAACAAGATCCAGGAAGGGGCCCGCTTCCACTCTGGTCAGTGGATCCATGGTCTGCCTTCTGGGATATACTGGCTCTGTGGCCACTGGGCAGGAAAAGCCCTTCCTCCGGTCTGGAATGGTACTTGTACTATTGGTTCTCTTTCAGTAGGGGGAATTCAGTTTCACCCTCTCCAACAGCCTATTGAAACCTGGGACAGATTGTTTGGGTGGCACAGGGTGAAGAGAGCATACGATGAGAGCTATGGGTATGATCCTGATGACACATACTTGTCTGAAGGAGAAAGACTGGGGACTATTATATTTCCCATGGTGGAGTTGCCTTAAATATTCGTCAAATTCGGAGACTCTCTGCTCAGCTGGAAATCCTGGCCAACTCAACCTCTGATGGGATGAGTGCCCTGCAGACTGAGGTGAACTCACTTGCAGGTGTTTTGGCTCAGCATAAACTGGCACTGGATTACCTGCTCAGCAAAGAAGGGGGATTGTGTGTTTGGCTGAATACCACGTGCTGCCACTACATCAACGAGTCCGGATACATAGAAGAAGATGTGAACAGATTGCACAAGGTGGTTGGTGAACTTCGTAAAACTTATTCTCTGAACCATGAAGAATGGTGGTCATGGCTTACTAATTGGCTTCCTAACCTGGGATGGGTGAAGAGTATTTTTGTCATTTTTGTCTTGTTTACATGTATAATTCTGAGTTTCTGTTGTCTATCTCAATGTATGCCAATCATTCGTAACGTTCTACCCAATAATAAGCCCATCGATCCACCTCGAAAGGTCGATGTTGCCAGAGAGACCCAAATTCTACTCCAGGGGTATGGGCTGGGCTAGTCCTCCTGGGTGAGGGGGGAAACTGTGAGTGGAGGAAAAGACTATCTCCATTATTAGATAGAAATTGTACCCAGGAGTGCTAGCCCCCTCCCATGCCTGCCATGTCATGTGATGACTACCTCATCTGTGGTACCTCCCTCTACCTCATTTAGAAAGTAGTTTGTGATTGGAAGAAAACTTCTGTTATCCTGCCTCCCTGGACTTCTCCTTATATGGAAAGAAGCTGCTGGACATGTCCTTGTAAGGATAGAAGTTTCTGGAACATTACTTAATATGGGGTGGCTGGTCTGGGATTCGAGGAGAAACGCTGCAATGGGCGTGGATGTTGTTAACCTGGATAAAAAGACTTTGCCAAACCCCTTTCTTTTGTTCCATCCTCCTGGGGTGACACCCAACTGCAGTTGCTTTGTACTTTTATATTTTTGTACTAAATAAATCTGGACTACCTTTTGGGCCAAGAAACATTTGCTCGTCTTTTTTTCCTGTTCCTCAGTAAAAGCTCACCTCTTAGGGCGTAGAAGGTGACACACTCATGTTGCTTGTTTAACAGTTTGAGAACTAACAATATAAAGTTGTTACAGAAGAAAGTCAGGAAATAACAAGCTCCAGATGCTTTTCTTTAAAGACACAAACAATTTTAAAGAGGGAGAAGAATAAGGGATTCTGTCCCAGTAAACGTTATTGGTACATTAAAAAACATCATTGAATTCTTACTTACTTACAAGTTGTCCTCATCTAAGACACAGAGTAGTACTTATAAGAAGGGTAAAAAAAGAAAGAACTCTTCATTTAGCCTTTTATCTTTGCCTCTTAAGGAAGGATAGTTATCTACAGATCATCTGGGTACTTTTAAATACAAATTCCATAGCATCTCCCATACAGCCAACCTTGCATTTAAAAAAAACAACAACCTTGCATTTTTAAAAAAGTAGTGAATGCAAAGGGTAATACCATCAATTCATAAGTACTTCAAGATGGCAATAAGCCTTTTTCAAAGGTATCTTATTCAAGTAATTGAAAGTCAGCATAACCACATGCACTAGGCAGAGAAACAGGTAAGAACATTTCCTTTCCCTTCTCTGTTGCAGACTGACCTTCAAGTACCATAACCCATGCTTTTCCTTTTCTGCTCTCTTGATTAAATAAAGACAACATTAATCACCTCCAAAAAGTTAAAAAGCATTTTAACAGCCTTAAAATTTTCAGCAAGAGGCATTTCATAGCTAGCCTTCCTGCAATAAAACAGCTGAAAAACATTAAGTCTGCCTTTGAGAAGATAAAAGGAAAAAAGGCCTCTTTGCTGTTGTCTTGGTCTTCAACCAACTTAGACCAAAACAACTTAGAGCCATACTGCATGTGACACTAAAAGCACTGTTACCAACTACACTGAGATTGGAAAAGGTTTTATTTTTTTTTGGACTATACTTCCCAGTATCCTCAAGCTAGGGTAGCAATTGGCTGTGCTGGCTGGCTGGATTAAGAAAGGCATAGTTCAAAAATAACTTTTTAAAGGTCTGTTACTATGTTACAATTAAAATAATATTAATACTAGGAACCCACCTACCTTGCTATTTTCATAGGGACTGCAGCTGCAAACCCACTGATAGTTAATCTGCCTTGCCCTGCAGTTAGCCTTGGTGACACACTTTTTAGACATGCATCATTTTGCGACACAGTAGGTTCAATTTTATTAGCAAACTGGAGGTTAAACTAACTCCTTATAAGAGACAGAGTCACATACATAAATTGTAATAACTAAAATGTATGGGGACATAACATCTCATGAAAACCTTTCATATGTTTTTAAAAATGTATGATTTATAAATAATAACATACATTTCCAGGATAGTAGGTTAACACCTACACACTTCAGGCAACACACTAACATGACACGGCACGCCGTTTGGAAAGCCCTGCACTAGTGTGATGGAAACCTTTATTTTTAGGTAAACTGCAGTGCAGAATGACGGCAGAAATTTGTGTTAGGATTGCTGTTAAATCTCCTCCTCCTTACCTTGCAATCCTGCTAAACCCACACCAAGTATTACTTTCTCAAACAAATCAGGTGTAGTTCCTAATGAAACACTGAGTGGCATACCTCGATTTGTGCAGGCCCTCATACTAAGGTAGAGTCAGTTATGCTGGCTCAACATCTTCATACTCTTTTAGCTCTATGACAGACATTCATTGCTACTGCTCTTGCACATGATACCAACGTACAAAGCTTTTCTACTGTACAAGCCTGCATCAGTAGGGAGAAGACAATGAAAACACCCAACTGGATCTCTTCCTGTTGTCCATTTTTGCCCCCAAATCCAGCCCTGATAGAAGCACTATTGACTAAAGGTAATGACATAGTCTGGTGATAATCATCATTGTCTGCTTCTGTAAATGACCACATACAGGCACAATAATATAGCAGTTACGTAGAGTGAAACAGAAGTTGTGGTGTAGTGGTTTGAGCACTGAACTACAACCCTGGAGACTAAGGTTTGATTTCCTGCTTGGCCATGAAAACCCACTGGGTGACCCTGGGGGCATCACACACTCTCAGCTCCAGAAAACCTTGTGATAGACTTGCCTTAGGGTCACTGTAAGTCAGAATCAACTTGACAGAACAGAACAATAACCGAGTGAACTAAGTGTAGTGCATTTGCTATATGCATGGGCTCACGATCCATGAATTCAACCCACCATGGATTCAAGTGTACACAATACTGTACCATTTAAATCTGTGGTGTGGAGAATGCTGACTGCCTGGTTTTGCCTTTGAGGTGGCGGGGTTCCTTTGTAAGGCAGAAGCGGTGGCTGGTGGGGGGCTTGCCATCCCCTCTGCTGCTGCCCTATGCCATTTGTCATAGAGGCTTATAAGCCTCACCCCACATTTGCAGTCTCTCTCAAGCCTTGTGAGGCCGACTTGAGCATGTTTTTTTTGGTATCTGTGGGGTGTCCCCAACAAATTCCCCATGGCAGGCCCACTGGATATGAAAATCTGGGGATCTCTTTTATGTCAGGAGAGACTGCAGATCAGTGGAAGGACTGCTTCTGTCATTTCATACCATCTAGTCCCTGAACATAGTGGATGTTCCTTCAACTCATTACTCTAGAACGAAGATTTCAAAGCTTATCAGAGACCAGAGATAATACCATATCCACACTCCTAGAATTCTTTATTTTATATTGTATATTTCTGATAGTTTTCTCTGGCTGAAAGGTATGGTATAACATAATAAGCACCCCAGAAATATTGTCGAAAGTAGCATTATATAATAAATTGAGCAAATTAATAATAATAATAATAATAATAATAATAATAATAATAATAATAATAATAATAAATGTACCACAGCAGATAATAATTTACAGGAAAATCAAATACATTTTTCAAAAAAGTTCATATCAAAATTTCTGAGAGCTAGTAGTGACAATTCATTTCAGTTAGCAACATCTATTATTCAAATTCATACAAAAACATGAAAGGTGCTTGGTACCATCCATTTTATAGGTGAGCATCCACCAACAGTCAATAAGAACAGCACCTCAAATACAATTATTTCCAATGGGGATGTTCATGCATTTAGCTGTCATAAAGCTATTGACAGAGTGCAGACAATGCAGACCTTATGTATGCACACAGATGAATCAGTCCTTTATTAACTCAGGAAAGATTGATATAACTAGTATAATCAATCGGCATTAAGGTATATTGCGTTCTATTTAATGAAACATGGTACCAGGTGTCCATGCAATGCCAACCATCAAATTGAGGATCTGATGCCCTGCCCAGCTAATACGTCCCTCTAAAAATGCCACACTGATGGTTAAACAGATCTTTCCACATAAGATCAGACTGACAGATGAAATTAAGAATAAAATACACAGAGGGCCACAGAGAAGAGAGAGGGTTTGAATAAAAGACTGTAGGAAAACACCATAGCCAAGGGTGACGTATTAGCTACTGAACATTCACCTAGAAATATGCAGCTCACTTACAGACTTGAATACTACAAATATCCATCATTTTTAAAGGTATAGCCATGGAAGGGGCTACATTCTCTGAATGTAAAAGATTCGGTGCAAAAGGTTCAGTAATGGTATCTAACTCTGCCTGTTATTGGATCCTCCTTAATGAAAACTAACTAGCAATTTTGGGAAACACTTCACCTATTACTGCAGAAAGCCGTTGCTAGTCAGAATAGACAATAAATGTATTCAGGAAACTCTACCTACCTACATATGTAACTCAGTCTGATCTATTTACTATTTCTAATTACTTCCTTGGATGTTTCAATTTTTAAGATTTTACATACCTCATAAGAATATAAGCTATTCCTCCACACCACTGGCTGTCTCCTTGGTATGCTGAGTATCATGTAAAAATTAAAATATAGAAAGTTGCCTGCTGGATGATACAAAACTGCTATTGTACATACACTAAAATAATCATCCAAAAACATAGGGATGGATCCAAACAGACATAGTTAATAGACTTATTAAAACCAGCATGACTTCAGTTAATCAACACTAACTTAAGCTACACTGATGCCACTCTAAAGATGACTAAGACCATTTCCACACGACAGTGCCATCCCAGCATGGGGATGCGTTAAAGCAGGTCTGTGAAGCATGCCATCTCACGATGTCATCATGGTCCCGCTCCTGTCTCATCCCCAGCTGTTGCAATTGCATGGTATACCATTACAGGAAAAAATCTGGTAATGGTCTCCCTTCATGCAATGATCATGTCGCTGGCAGCTGTGCAGGAAGGGTGGAATCGCTTCCTTCCTCAGTGCAGCATAGGAAAAGGCTGGCTGCACTGTGGAAAGAAAGTGTGTTCCAAATGTTACTCATCCACCAGAAGCCAGCCAGGTACGGTGTGGGGGGAGGAGTATTCGGGTTCCACTCCCGTCCCAGCAGTGGCACTGCCAAGATGATGCCAAGACGTTGTGGGATCACAGTATGGTGCAGAAATGGCCTAAGTCTGCATTCTGCTTACTATGAGCAATTTAAAAGAAAGTCAGGAATACTAAAAAAAGAACCCTGTAATAACAAGGGCTAGCAGTGGCATTTATACAGCCAGTGATAGCACAGACTTTCAGGTTACCTTTACTGCACTGCTAAGAGCCTTAAATTATACATATGGCTATATTTCTTCATATTTAACCTCTAATACTGAGACTGCTAAAGGGAAATGATGTGTTGCAAAACAAACAGAAGCTGACCTTTGCATGTTTTCCCATCAGGTTGCAGAGTAAATCCGACTGGGCAACTGCAGCGTACTCCTGTTGCTGTATCCTTGCAAGTACGGTCACAGCCTCCATTATTGACAGCACATGTTTCTGAGAAGTGAAAGAAAAAACAGAGAAAAAAGAGGAGACAGAGAGAATAACACAACACATTGTAATCCTCTAAGTGTTCTGCATAATGTTACAATGCCATGTAAGCGATCTAACCTTAAGCAGGCATATGTTTATTACAAAGGCTTTAAGACTTCCTTAATGTTCAGTCCCAAAGCACGTATCATCCAAATCTTATGTACAATGACCAGAAAACAATTTTTATGGAATTGAATGTGACTTACAATTAAGTGAGCACTTAATTGCCATCTCACTGGAGAGTTTCATTGAAATTAATTGAATTTATTCCCAAATAAACAAATTTTGGATTGGAGCAGATAAACTGTCAGAAAGTATTCATTCTTATAATCAGCATCATATTACTGTAGTGCAGAAGGAATGACTTTTACATGCAGATTTTGAAATAGCATAGTCGCTAACAACAAATTACCTGTCAAAGCAAAAATAAGCAACAATACTCCAGTTTAAATATATTACATGACAGTATGGCCCTGTGATTTTATTACAACTCACTTCCAAGTAACGTTTAAATAGCATATCAGCCATTATTCAATGACCATTTTTTAATACTCATGTTTTGGAGGAGGGAGGGGCATTCTTCTTGATGTCTGTATCTGAAAAAACATCTACAGAAAAGCAAAACCCAACACAGTTCTTCAAACTGAAAATTTCAAATCCTTTCAGTTACAGAAAGAGTTAATAGAAAATGAACTACATATATCACTTTGACAGAAATCTGCATGCCCAATCTGTTCTTACTGAACTACAAGAAAAAGGCATCTGGGTTTTGTCCACTTAAAGCTTTTTTGCAAATTGAAAGGGGTTTGGAGTGGGTGGGGAGGGCATAATTGAGGTCACTGAACCCATTCCAAGCTGTGTCATTGAAATTTCCCAGTGCTTGTTGGATGTCAAATGATGGTTGGGCAAACATAAGGAAGAGAAAGCTACAACACTTTTGGTAACTTTTACAATAAGAAGAAGTGATTATTAGGTACCATCTCATAAAGAGTATGAAAACATTACCAAAAACAAAGCAAACTCACAATAATGCAAGGACATAGCATTTGTAACATAAATAACAAACAGCCCAAATGGATTTCTTATCATTCATATCACAGAAAGAAGCAGTAACTGCTGATCTGTGCTGATTTTACTCACCAAGCAGAACCATATTTTATCCAATAGTTACTTCTTGCTTAGAACTAGACATTATTGCCCTACCGCTCCTCTCCTTCCCCCCCCATTAATATTAACAAATACTATAAAACAGGGTGGACAACCTTTTTGTTATTGTTGTTGTTGTTAAGGGCAGCATCCTTTCCGGAATATACTGTCCGGATTGCAGGTTGGAATCCATGGGACTGCAGCCAGTTATGGAGAGTCAAAATCAAAAGTAGATAAGCCCAACTTTCTTTTCCTGTCTCCTTGCACCTGGCAAGATGCTGGGAAAGAAGTAGGCAGGGACCTAAATCCATCATTTGCAAAAGACTTTTGCAACTAAAGTTGAGTGCCAACTCAACTCCACCTGTAGTTCCAGACTTTTAAGTTGCTCTCTCTGGTTACAAAACATGTCACCTGATAAAATTGTCTTCGTTTATCCTGCCTCATAGAAAGCAGCCAACAGAGCAGGGATAGGGAAATTCAGAGTACGGTTATACCCTGTTATACATTTAGTATTTCTGAATGCTTCGGGGGGGGGGAGCAGAAAACAAAGGGCTGTAGTTTTTGGCTACAGCACCATATCATCCCTAATGTTTACTACTGGCTTAAGGATAACCAACGGTCATAAGCAATTGACAATTTTGAGACTCCCCACAGAAGATATTTTCAAGTTTTTCACATGTGATTCAAATGAAATTTCAGTCTATAAGGTGATTCACTGCAGTCCATCAAGCCTTTCTATAAAGATATAATCCTGGTAACTGTTACTCACGTCTATAGAATCTCTTTGGAGGGTTTGTACTAGCAGGCAGCTGAACTAGGACTAATGACATATTCAAAACAAAAACAGCAAGAACCACTTGATTCTTCATAAGAGGAAATATGAAGCAGAAAAATGGAGGCGGGACAGAGGTATGCTTAATCCTTTTCTCAACACTGCCCTCCCCCGCACTGAATCTCCAGCGAGGTTTCAGTTAAATGTTTGCTGTTGGGCATTTTTTTATACTAACAAGATTGCAGAAAATCAAAATGGTTGTCACATTTCATACCTATTAGACAGGTATATGATCAGACAAGAGCCACAATCCAAAGATGCATATAACTAGTTCTGAGGATTTGGAGGTTTGATCTTGCTTAACAGTAAACTCTCAAGCAAACCAGTTTTGAAGTTGAAATGTGCCTAAGCCATAGGTACCTGCTCTTGGCTGGGCCTGGGGGTGAGGAATTCCTAAAATTCCACCCTAAAGCACATATCTTTGCAAGTGCCAGTTCTTCTGTTTCTAGACAAGCATTATAACAGGGAGCATCACATATGACTCACTCTATTAATTGCATTAACTAGTCTTACAACAGGTGGTGTTTTATTATATGTAAAACTAAAAGCCAAGTATATGTTTATTGACATGAATGTAAGTTACTTCCAAGTAAATCTTAGCAGAGGATTAAAAAAATACTGCCCAAGATATATGAATGGGATATATATGTAGGACATTCACCAATACTGAGAAACAGTGGGGCATCTTTTTTTTTGGGTAGAGTCTTGAGTGGAAGTTTAACAGCCCTTCTGTTCTTTGCATGTTTCTGGATACGGGTGTCATCCTGTTCTTTCCAGGGATCCTCTTGAGCCTGTGGACACACCTGAAATTCTGACAGCATGCTACCGGTGCCATGAAAAAATGGCTGCCATTTGGTGTGCCCAGCCACCCAAAGCGAGTGTGCCCAGTCAAAAAGTAACTGCTGAAAGGGGCACTGGCTCTCACAAATGAAGAAGTTGGATCTTGTACATAAAAAATGATCAATTGTGAATTTCTATGACTTTTACACAGCTTCCTTTCCAAATCACCGTCAAATTAAAGCCTACTGTTTTTGCTGTTGTGAGTCTTTAAGTCATTTCGGACTCATAGTAACTCTAAGGCAGATCTATCATGGGGTTTTCTGGGGCTGAGAGTGTGTGATGCACCCAAGGTCACTCACTGGGTTTCCACAGCTGAGTAGGGAATCAAACCCTGCTTTCCAGGGTTGTAATCCAGTGCTCAAACCACTACACCACACTGGTTTTACAAGCCTATACAAGTATTTAAAGGTTGCATGACAAAAAACAAAAGCTAAAGGATCTTCAAACTAAACAGTATCATTTCATAGAACACATCTGCAAACAGAGAGGTGAACTATGATCTTCTAGCGATTTGGAGAGAATCCTTTGCAAAAAAACTCCCATGAGGATTCATGCAAATCTATGCCTCAGATTCAAATTTTTGTATCACAACAAGTGCGGGTTTTATTGTATAATATTCATTGTGCAGTCTATAAACATCAACATACAGTAAACTTTAAATTGATGACAGTGGTAACAACATGGAAGAGTCCCATGTAAGTTTCATTTGTGAACTCAGTTTGAGAATTTTATTTCTATTAAATCTGAATGTTATGCTTCCCTTCAAAAAGAGGTGTGTGTACTTTCTCTATTTTTTTCTGGAGCTGCTTTCTCTGTTTATCTCTCTGTGTGTTTTCTGTGAGGTTGTCTTTTCTTTCTGTGTTTTGTGTGTATTTGTACAAGCAGGATGTGACACTCCAGCACCTATAATGGTTTTGTAGAAGAGGATACTTTACCAGGTGCCATACCATTGAACTAAATGTGCAGGAAACTCTATCCTCTTTTGTACCTGGAGCCACTAAATTCATACTGCCCTGTTTCTCTATCCATGTACCCTTATGAATCATTCTGATTCCCACTGCTGTCATCTAGTTCCCCCTCTACTCCTCCATTACTCTGTCCCCTTCCAACCTGGACTGTTACATCATTCCTTTCCCTCAATGTCTTTACCTGATTAATCTGTTTTGTGAGGGGGGAGTTGCTTCTGTTTAAGGTTTTTGGTTCTTACACTCCTCAGGCAGCCACCATTTTAGAATGTGAAAATGCTTTGCCTGCTGCCATGTCCTGTACTGAGAATGTCCAGAAAGACAGATGCAGTCACCAGTAGATCATGGCCTCATATTGCCCAAGGAAGTTCTAAAACATGGGACGTTTATTTTTAAAAGGAGTTATTACATTAATAATAACTCAATTTTCCCTTTCATGTATTGTTATTTCTTGGTAGTGTTTCTGTCATCAATATTTTTACTGCATTATTTGTTCCCTTTCTGTTACTTTTTCATCACATTTTGGGATGAAAAAAAATCCAACCAAAAAGTAAGGCAATGATCTATATTTTTCAAAAATTACCCTCAAAAGCCCTCCCCCCGATTTTTGCCCATTCCATCCCAAGCAATAAGAAAACATAACAAATAAACAGTATTCATTATATATGGGAAACAGTGGTTTTAACAGTCATTATTTTACTTCGCAAAAGAAATGCTGTCATGCTGCCACCTCCAAAAGTAATGCATTACATGTGATATCATTACTTGCAACAAGCTACTTCCAAGCTCCAAATAAACTAGAGGGATGATCCAGCCAATGTTAATTTTTTTTTAAGTCCTAAGAATTTTACCAGGAGGCAGTTAAATATACTTTAGACTATGGACCTCTAAAAGTGTGTAATTCTGATTGAAGCATTCTCCGTATTTGCTCATTAGGTTTCTATTACTCTCACCCCCTCTCAATCTCTTTTGAAGGCTGAATCTGTGGCCAAATCCTATCCGTGTGAATAGGCAATAAAATCTAATGGGAATTCTTGCTTGACTAGGTACTACATTGAAAGATGAGAAAGTGCAAGAATAGATTGCCAACATTATCTTGACTGAATTCTCATAAAAGAGGGACGTAAAATTCAGGTAATTAAAAACACGTTTTTGCCTAAAACAATTTCTGGGGAGAAAGATCAGTTTAAAATTAACAATGATGAATAATGGCCAATAGTTTTATCTGAAAGCATGGATGCATACTGAAAACATGAATTTGGTATTGCATATCAATCCATAATAAATAATGGATTAATGATGACTTATGAAAAATCCATTGTGATGGTTCATCTGTATCAAATGATCTAGCAGTGATATTACAACTTGCTGAGTGACAGTCACTGAAAATGAAGATTCTCTGAAGATGCTAGCCACAGATGTAGGTGAAACGTCAGGAGAAAATACTAATAGAACATGGCCTCAAAGCCCGAAAAGCCCACAACTGATGTTATTAATGTTTCTTGAAAGAGAGCTATGCTTCAACTTCTCTATAAGAAGCAATTATAAGGCCTTTCTTGTAAAACCTACATTGGACCCCACTTCCCTAGGTAACTACTGGCCAGCCTCTTCTTTCTAAGTAAGATCCTAGAGTGAGTGGTGGCAACACAACTCCAGGTTTTCTTGGATGAAATGGTATTACTTGGACCCATTCCAACCTGGATTCAGGCCTGATTATAAGATGTGCTTGCCTTGGTGGATGACTGGTCCTCCTAAATCCTTCAGCAGCATTTGATATCATCAACTATGGTAACTTACTGGTCCTCCTAAACCCTTCAGCAGCATTTGATATCATCAACTATGGTAACTTCTGGTTTGTCCAGCTGATATGGGACTTTGGGGACATTTCTTTGCAGTGGTTCCAGTCTTTCTAGGGTGAATGTTCCCAGAGGGTGGTCCTGGGGGACTGTTATTCAGCTTTTTGGTCATTAGCCTATGGAGCTCCACAGGGGTCAATACTGTCCCCTATGCTTTTCAACATCTACAATGACACTGCTGGGAGAGGTCAACCAGAGCTTCGAGACAGAGTGTCATCAGTATGTTGATGATACCCAGATCATCTTCCCTATACAACTGACACCAAGGAGGCTGAGATAGTGTTGAATCATTGTCTGGATGCAATAACAGACAAGACGTGGGTGAACAGACTGAGGCTTAATCCAGACAAGATGGAAGTACTGTTGGTCAATAGGAAAACCAACCTGGAACTGGGATCACAGCCTCTTCTGGATGGGTTTGCTCTCCCTCTGAATGATCAGGTTCATAGCTTGGGGGTGTTCTCAGACCCAACACTGCTCCTGGAAAGCCAGGTTGCTGCAGTGGCCATTTGCCTAGCTTTGGCTGATGTATCAGCGGTGTCCTTTTTTGGAGGAAGGCAGATCTGGCCACAGCGGTTCATGCTTTAGTTACCTCTACGGTACAGTAACATGTTTTGTGTGGGACTGACTTTGAAAACTGGAAACTGCAGCTACTGAGAAATAAAACAGTCAGATCAGTGTCAAGTATGCATGTTAGAGACCACATAACACTGGTCTTGCAAGAACTATATTGGCTTCCAATTTGCTTCTGAGCTCAATTCAAAATGCTGGTGTTGACTTTCCCCACTCCAAAGTCCTTCTCCTTTACAGGGACAGAGGAATCCCTGTTATGTGAGATCACAGACCAGAGATAGGAGAGGCGCCATGGTCAGCTGGTCCTTTTAGGAATCAATTCAACTACCTCTGGAAGCATCATCTGCTAGTAGATTATCTCTACCTTTGCCTTCCCCTGCAATGAACATTACCATGCACTGGGGAATCTCAGTCTACTATTTCCAGGGATACATTGCTTCCCCCTACACTTCTTCACATGGAGTATGGAAAATCTGAAAATAATAACAGATTCAACCGTGATCATATCAAGGTTTTTTTTAACAAAACACAAATATTATGGACATTGATAAAATTGTTTCTGAAAAACTAGCCTTGTCATCAGTTAAGATTCAATGACATATTTGGCAAGACTAACGACATAAACTGTATTAACAATGTAATATGAAGGTTTTCTTACTTGTTATATATCTCATCACATTTCTTTGTCACTGTACTTATTTCCTCACTTTTCTCTCATTACAGGATCTGAAGCAGCTTACAGTACAAGTTAACACAAAAGTTAACTAAAATCAGTTAGTTATAAAATTAGAAAGTAAGTTAAAAGCAATTAAATGAACTATTGTATTTAAACCAAGCAGTGAATTTATAAAGTTTAAAACCCAGAAGAATGGGAAAAAAGTACACCCCCAGCCATTAAAAGACTCTTGTGCACAACACCTTAACAGCCAAAAGCCTCTCTGAATAAATGGCAAGAGAAGAGCACAGAAAGGGCAAGACTAGCCTTCAAAGGAAAGGAGTTTCAGAGTGGGAGTAGAAAGCTTCACATCTCTGTTGAACATGCTTGTGCTGGGAGTAGGTCAAAGAAAAGCCTTCCCTGGAGGATCTTGAAAGTCAATCAGACTCAGGTAGAGAAATATAATCTTTCAGATAGTTTAGGTCATTACTAGAACTTTGATCTATGCCTGCAAAGGAACCGCTAGACTAAGTTGTTGTAAAAAGGAGTTATTCTCCTGTAACCAGTTTCAGTAAGAAGTCTAGCTGCTGTATCTTGCACCTGCTAAAGTTTCCAAACACTTTCTAAAGGTAGCCCTGCATGGGCTGCTATAGTAATCATAATGGGATGTAACCAAAGTATATGCTTCTGTGACCAAGTCAGAGATCCCTAGGAGAGTGTGCAGTTGGCATACTAGGTTTAATTGTGCAAAAGTGCTCCTGGTCACTACTGAAATGTAGGCATCCACACTCATGGTTAAGTCCAGATGTAGCTGCAAACTTTCATTATTAGGGGCCAAGTAGCACCATACTTGGTGAATCCTAGGTTGAATCCTTCTAACCAGGAACTCCACTACCTTGTCTGAAATAAACGTCAATTCATTCACTTTCATCTGACAACAGACACTAGTCTAGTTCTGAAATGACTTCCTTGGAATGAGATGGACAGGAAAAAGGGAACTGAGTGCCATCGACATGCTGGTGGGATCAAACCTCAGATTCTGGGCAACTTCTTCCATCTATAATAAAAAGTCTGGATGACAGAACTGAACCCTGAAGGCCTCTGTACAAAGGCTGGGCCACTGAACAGGAACCCTCCAGGCCTACCTTTTCACTTCACACTTCCAAGAAGAATCAGAAGCACTATAAAATAGTGCGTACAAAGTCCCACTGCAGAGAAGAAGGTCAGAAGGATATAATGGTTGATAGTATAAAATTGCTGAGAGGTCCAGAGGACCTAATAGTAATACACTTCTCCTTCCTAGTTTGGGTGATACATCAAGGCAAACATAGCTGTCTCCATTCCACAAGCAGGCCAGACACCTCACTGAAATGGCTATAAACAACCCATCTCATCCAGTAACCCCTGGATTCTATTGCAGACAGACAATATTTAAAATATATTTTACTTTGTAGAAACTCTTAGGGCTGTGTAATAGCCAATCTATAGTCAAATCCAAATTGTGTAGGAAACTGAAAGATATTCCAGATCTTGCATGGTGTAAAAAATGCTGAACATTCATTTATCTGGATCTGTCTTCTGTGGTTTTGATCCCACAAACATGAGAATGTGAGTTGATTTAATGGTTTTGATTAGAACCCAGTGAAAAACACATAATTTTGATTGATTGCTTTGGCAGTTTGGACACATATATGAACCAATGATGGAAGAAAACCACTAACCATCAAGAAAATCTGGGTAAAAGGTTCACACAGCAGCAAAGCTGCCAAGCTTTCTTTTTTATCTTGAAGTTTGGCACCATCAATATTTCTGGGCAAATTACATACTACACTCAAGTAACACATTTTAACTTTAACATAGACTATGTTTAATTTGGAAAAATACCCCACATTTATCATGTAATTGTCATTTTATAATGATCAGGGCATGAATACAGGCTTCAAGATACTTGAATTATGTTCCTTCACCATTAAATTCAAAAGGCAAACAGGAACAGATCTGAGTAAGGGAGAGAAGGAAGGAAGGACAGAAGGAAGGACAGAAGGAAGAACAGATGAGGCCCCTGATGCTTAGAAGCTCTCCAGACCTTCAACTAGTTTCTTCTTCTCTACTTTTCTTGAAACCCTTTCTCAAAATTATGACATTCTGTTTCCTTAATTCTTGCCTGAAAAGAAACCCAAGTATTAATTATATTATTTTTTGGAATTTCTACTGCATATTTTTTTCTACGCTCTCAAAGTTCTTATACTGTTACGTTAAATGCATTTGTGCACATTCTTCCACTGTTACTACTGCTTTCAATCCCCTGCCTCCCACTTCCACCTTAGAGCTATCTCCATTGAACTCACTGTGACTTACTTCTGGTAGGTATATATGGATTTCAGTGTTAGTAAGGAACAATGGACTGACAGCAGTAACTGCTGGATGCAGCTTTATGTTGTTTTCTTAAGATGAGGAAAAACCATACGACGACACCCCTGAAAACAATATGGTGTGTGATTCAGCAGGATTTGTTTACAAGTTATTGAAAAGTTATTAAAATTAGACATTTTAACATAGAACCAAAAGATCTCATACACTTTTAGTACATGAAATCTATAGTGTATGCTGGATCCCATAACTGTGCAACCAGCTATGTAAAATGTGTCATGGCCCTGAGCTTACCTTGTCATAATGGTACGAGTTCTCATTAATCATTATTTTGACTAGCTTTTTACTCATCAAGTCAAAAGTATGAGAATGGGCTGCACACATGCTTGCAAAACAACTGGCTGCACATAACTTCTGACAAAGTGCAACCACTCACACAACTAATTTTATACTTTTGCAGTGCTCAAGCAAGATGTCAGCTTTAACTATATATTATTTTAGCTGTGCAATAATTTTACACTAACATAAAAAATAGTTAAAAAATCTATTTCCAGCACTTATATTTGCAATTTAAAATTATCTTCTGTACCAGAATTTGACTGGTTTGATTGACTGATTGATTGGTTTGGTTTATTTTTGATATTCAGTGTGTCTGATTCTTCAGGAAGTTAAAAACATTTGTTTGAGCAAGCCTTCTCTAGCTAGTCAATCTCATCTCATTTCTTGGACCTCAGAAATTGTGTACTGTATTTTTTGTTTTTATTATACTATGTATATTTTACATTTTATTGATGTAAACTGCTTTTAAATTTTGGGGAATAAGCAGTACATAAAAGTTAGCAAATAATAAAATGAATAGGCATAAGATTATGGGTACAAATACAGAGTTTATTGTTATCTAGTCTTAAACAGAGTGTTTAATACTATTCTGTAAAACATGTAATGGAATCAATTTACCCCCGTAACAAGCTAGTTGGTGCCACAGAAATTTCAGTAAAGTTGTATTATGGATAGACATGCCAGATCAGAGAATGGAAAGTGATATGGCAGAAAAAGAACAAAGTAGTTTTCAAGAGGGATATTCTTGGGTAATCTACTGCTTTGTATAAAACTATTTCAAAAACCAGCATACATTTTAGAAACCAAAATGAAAACCTTACTACAGAAGAAACCAGACTTTAAGAGAGGTTAGTAATATTTGCCAGGTGTAATTTCTCCTGTCTTGGAAATATACTTATTAGAAAAAGTACAGATGGGGACTGTTTTCCTCAGAATTCTTGAAGGAAGTAACCTTCAGATAGTTCTAGAACAGTGTTTTTAATTCATTATAATGAAGAGAAAGAAGAAAATTGTTGTCAAAGATTTTAATTGTCTCTTGAAATAGTGACCTCACAATGCTGAAAACTTGCCTGGGTTTGATTTGCTTGTATTGATAAATCCTGATTGTCTGTGGTCTGATTTACAGCCTTTTACAGATATTTACATATTTAAAAGACATGCTTAGTTTAGATTAACTAGGGCTGATAAGTACTGTTGGCTTGTTTTATGGCGCATTGTTGTGCCTTCCTGTATTATACCTGTCTTACTGTGACTGGGGGGTGGGGATTCAAAAAGTGTGAAATTTACACTAACCAGACCTAATGGTATACAATGTTCTCAAATTTATATAAATTCTGAAATCATTGGTTACCATTCCTGTGTTTTCATGTTATTACCAGCATCTTTTTCTCACATGGTAAAAGCAATAATAGGAATCTGTTCTGATTATAGTCATTTATTTACCATGTGTGCTTTGCCATTCTGTGATCCCTCACTCCTTTCGTTCCTCTCCCATATTGGTGATGTTCTCACTACATTAGCAAGGTCCTACGTATCTTCATTCCCCCAGTCACATTTTCAGCCACATTGTCTGGGCAACTAGAGGACATGCACACGTGCAACCCATCATGTCATGTAAACCATCATGCTGAAGCACACCAACAGCACTTGCTGGTCCTTCCCACAGTAGTCCCCTCAGTCTCTCCACTTCTCTTCCCCTCTTCCCCTCATGGACATTCATGAAGTCTACTTCTGAAGTCATTTTATGAGAAAGAAGATGGTGGCTGGGGGAACAGAATAGAACATAATGGGACCAAGGGGAAGATTAAACAAATGTGAATTTGTTTCTTTCTACAGAAGCTGGGAATAGGAGGATTAAAGAGCAACACTCCAAATGAATTTCAAACCAATCTTGTGGGACATTTCATCCAAAGACCACTGGGATTCCATGGGGATTTATTCCCCCGTGGATTTGAAATGGCAACCACAAGTCTGCTTGCAAAGGTATATGACCCTTCCCATGTCTGTTGTCTTTACTGCTAACTAAAGACATCTGCTAATCTGTGTCTTGTGTATGTGCATGCACAAGGCAAAATAGGTTTGTTTACTTCACAATGAGGAGGGTTTCCTAAAATCTGCAAATGACTCTGACGTCTCTGCATATAGAGGGAAGGGAAGGTAAGCTAGGAGTCGGACAGCTGCAAATGCATATCTTCCTCCTGAGAAACAGGAGGTTCTTGCTGTGTCTGGAAATAACTGAGTTCTTCAGAGTTTCTTTTTTCTTTTCATTTTTTACTTTTGCGTCTCCTATAGTGGGGCACTCTTTCTGCTGTGAAAGGCAGAGAGCCTACACACTCATGCCACATCTGTTTTCTCTTTTTCCACTTTGGTTCAAAAAGGAATAGAGGGGCTCCTGGTGGTCAAAAAGGTACAGGAAAGAGGAGGCAATTCTTTTATCTCTCTTTCCCCCCACTAGAGGACAGATGCTACTTTGCTTCCAACAAGAATGGAGAGGAATGTTGCTCCATTCCAATGTGGTGGTGGTAGTTGTTCAATGAAGGAGAGAGGAATAGAATTCCTCAATAGCAGGCTGTCTACTGTGGAAGGAAAAAAAACATCCTGATATTTGGTGGCAGTGGTGGGGATTTTCTGAGAAGAAGAGTCAATGTGTGCATGCACACATCCTCTTTGTTGGTGTTACTGCGGTCCAGGCCTACCCAGAGATAGCACTTGATATCGTTTTGATATCAAACCATTTGGCTTTCCTCTGTCACCCCACTCCACATGTTTGTGAGGCCTCCGGACAAGCATGTAAATAGGCGCGGCCGATAATTGCTGGACATTCCATTCTCCACCCAGGCAGGCCGGACAGAGCCAGTTCATCGCTTCAGGGACCTCTTCGGCAAACACCTCGTTGCTTATGTGCGATACTAACAAAGGCTCCCGGCCCCGAGCAGGTAGCCTCACAAACCTGTACTAAGTGCTCCGCATTTGCATACTGGCTACACTATTGTTAATTCGACCCTAAGCCAATCATGCTAAATTCTGACCTTTCCAAGGCTTTGTCCCACTCCTAAATCGCATTGTCCTCACTGAGTAAGGTATGGCTTGCAGTCACAATTCACCCTATAAAACCCCCCCATTCTGAGACCATCCTCGGATCGCTCCCGAGTTCCAGGTTGCCTTGCTGCCGCTTTGTTCGGCAAGCTCCCCTCAGCGAACCGCGCTGAGCTTCTTCCCTTGCACCCCAACATCGCTCTCAAACTACAGGACTATGAGACAGGTGTCATATCACCCATTTCCCTCTAAAAATCCCCATTTCCAATTCTTTAGTTAGCTGTGTGACTGTGTTGTCTTTAATATTTGTCTGTACTTAATAAAACATCATTTTTGCTATTCTAAACCGTCTGACTGCTTGACTGACCTGACCCTGTAGACACTGGGTTGCAAGATCCTGCTAAGTTACCATGCCTCTCGCTAGCTTTAGTGAGTGCTCCAGCTAATTTTCCCCAAGTCGTTGTTGTTATTGTTTGGTTATTTAGGTGTTCCTCCCGGGAGCCCCAGAGATCAGGGTAACATTGCCATTTTCTTTTTGATGCTCTTTGGTCCAGTGAATGGATTTTAAGCTTGCCAGCTAGGTGAGATACAGCTGAATGCCTCAAAAACCTCTGTTTTTATTTGCGTAAGGGTAGTATTTTTGGCTTTGGAAGCATGCGCCTAGCAATGTTGCTTTCTATAGTAGCACATCCACAGGGTCACAAAATAGAATTATTCATGCCACTAACCTGAGAAAACAGAAACAGAAAGAATGTGTGAACCAGAGGAAACTTTTCTAGGAAGTAATGTGAATAGCTAAAGTGATTTAAAATGAAATGGGCTGAATCCAGATTAAAAAGAAGTAGAGCAATTGCAAGAACACATCTCTGTGTGGATTCACACTGTGAGTAGCCCTTTGTCTCTCATGTAGTCCAACATGAAAAAGCAACTTGTGTTCATACTGCATCCCTCAAAAGTCCTGTTTTTCAACACTCCAGAAACAAATCAGAATTTAGGCCTGCTTTGGAGGAATTAGACTAGTTAGAACTGGAATTTATCCAGTCAAAAGTGGAAGAGATCAAGTCCAGTCCAGAGGAGAGACCCTCTCTTTTTCAGATACTACTCATTTCTTTTCCATGCCTTATATATTAACAGAGATGGACTTTGACAGATCAGCTGAAACCTTTGCTAAAATTGCCCAATGGCAGATACGATGTTTATACTTCCATTCCTTTTGGACTGGAGAACACATTGCCCTGTGATCTTTTATCTGTTCAATGTTGATTGATTGGAAAATAATCTAGATATGTGTTTGATGCACTGAGAGTAATACAATGTTCTTTGTTAAAAGCAGTAAAACAGAGATGGAACACTTATCAGAGGGATAGTGCATCTAAACATCAAAATTTAAGCTTACATCTGTTGTTAAAGCATGCTAATACATATACTCATCACCTCTCCTAAAGAGAGAAGAAAAAAATTACTAAAGTACTGGAGTTAATGAAGGGGAGAAAAGGCTCCAGTCAGCAGTTACAACTGAATATGAATACTGTGAGATTTCTTTTTTGTCCATGATCAAGTAGATATCTCAGATTGGCAACATAATAAGTGGCATGACATCTATCAGCCTTATTAGGTCCTCATATTAGAATGAAAATTCAAGATACCAGTAACGTTGCCAGCCTACAGAACATAGGCAACGAGGTGGTAGTTTATTATTTTTATAATACAAGAAGGATTCAAAATATTTTACAATATACAGAAATAAAATCTGAGATTTTTGAGAATCCTCAAGCTTAGATCACTGTTTTCAAAAAAGAATTTGAATCAGGAAAACAGTCAGAACAGTAATGTTACAGTATTGTCTCTAAGTTACCTCACCATCATCTGAAATGACTGGGGAAGTGATGTAGAAGGTTGGAATGGAACAGAGTCCAGGAGAAAGACATGCTGAAGAGTGTTGCTTTGAGGGATTCTCCAGATGTCATCATTTTAAAGCTGTTTGAGAGGACGGAGAAAAATATACTTTGACTCCTTCTGAGGAATGGCCATTTTCTGATGAGGAAGAATGGGGTGGCATTTGAAATGTCAGGTATCATATAAGATGGCATTCTAAATAGACTGAACAAATTACGGGAAAAAATAGTCATGACTATGAAACAGACAGTGATGTATTTAAGTCTTTCACTCCAAGTCTCAGGTCAAGTGTCAGGTCTCTACATTTAAGTCTCAAGTCTTTGAAGATACTTCCAAGTCAAGTCTCAAGTCTGGGATCCAAATTTATACCCCAACCTATATTTCAGAATTTCTGGACAGAGTCCAATAAAGTCAGTTTTAACAATTTAAGCAGTCGGCCTTCTGCATTTGCAGTTTTGGCATCTGCAGCTTTGGAAGTGAGGAATAGGATCCTTCTTACTCCCCCATCCTGAAGCTGGAGGCTTGTGTGTCAAGTGGCATAGAAGAGTCTGCAGCTTCAGAAGTGGGAAATAGGATCCTTCTTACTCTCCATTACTGAAGCTTTAGAAGGAAGGATCCTTCCTTCCGAATTTGCTGTTCCCCTCTGAGAAACATGCCCCATGCTCTGGGGGCAAGTCTTGCCATCTGCTCTTAGGAAAAGTTTTAGAAGACTCCTCCGATACGCAGTGTGGACAGGCTGCTGAGCAGACCTGAAGCCCACCTCAGGCCCATTGTCTATCTTGTTTGCTGTTCCCCTCTGAGAAATGAGCCCACACTTCGGGTTTGAGACAGATTGTCATGTGACCAGTAGGCAAAAAGACATGGAAGCATTGTTCAAAGTTGGAAGGTTTCTGGATGAATGTGTTATGTTACTGAACTGCAGCAGCAACTCAGTCACTAAAAATATACAAGTCTTGAGTTGAGTCAGTGATTGTTTCTTGCTGAGTTGAGTCCGAGTCGAGTCACTGCAGCGACTTAAGTCCGACTTGAGTCTGAGTCTATTGACTCAGGTCTACATCACTGGAAACAAACAGTTTCAGATCAAAACTTAGAATGTCATTTTACACCAACCAGAAAGTCAAAGCATAGTAGTGCCTACAAAGGTAGACATTATTATATTATTGGCAAGTTTTACCTATACAGCCTGTGATTTAATTGTTTGTGGTTTCTACCTCCAACAAAGGCACAATTTTCATTTGGACTGTAACTGGCAAGTTTTATCTATACAGCACCTAAAAGTTTTTCCAGAAATAGCAGTACACATACTTCTTGAGAAATTCAGTGTTCTCTGCCTAAGAATAGGGTCTGGGGCTTCACAAAGAACAGAGACAAGATGGATTCCAAGAAACATTACTTTATTGCTGCTAATGAAATGTAATTTTTACTGTCTCCAGTCTCAGCCCCCACATGGTCAAGAAAGGGAGTTCCTCTGCTTACACTGAGATCCCTCCAAAATAACTACAACAGAAACAACACTTGGTACAAAATGTAGGCCTGTGACTCTAACATCATTACTTTCCTTCTCTTGTATAATTTTTAGACATCCTTTGTCTGATGAAGAGACCATTGGAATTTTGAAAGGTTGCATGATTTATTTTGTACATTTTAATCGGCCAATACTGGTATCGTTCTTTTGTGGATTTTGGTTTTTATTGTATTCTGCTGTATGGCCAACAAGGGTACTCCGAATATATTCACTATTATATTACCACTAGCTAGGCCTTATGATGCTGAGTCTTCTGAGTTGTTTTTCTGAATGGTATTAGCCTTCATTCAGTGTCATAAAATCCTAAACTTTCTGAGATACCATAATCCTGATGTCTTTATAGTACTGTCTCTAGGCAGCATGTCTCTAGACTGCTATCACACCCATCCTTGTGAGAGTAATATTGTAGAGGGAGGGGGCTACCAAATCTTGAGGAGTGGTTATTATAGCAATAAAATATTGTTTCTTCCTCATGAACTTTCAAAGGCCCCAAGAGGCACTCTGTCCCGGCTAGAGCACCCTCTGGTTATTTTTATGCTACCATTAAAAAAACAAATAGTGTTTCTGTCTACACTGTTGAAGACTACTCGTACAGTTCCTAAGGAATCCACTGTATTAGGAGGAGGTATCAATGCAGTAATGAAAAGAACATTTGGTATAGTTGCCTGATTCTCTAGCCAAACTTTTTTTAAACTTTTTACATATGAATAAGCTGATAGTTCTTTGAAAAATAAGAAAATGTGATTATCTTTTCTATTTGGCTTGCCATTGCACTATTAAAAGATGAAAAAATTTATTTCAGATAATCTCTCTAAGGCAGAAGAAGCAGAAATTAAATTAATTGCATCTTCATACCACATACCTATCATTGTCTTGATAAACAGGTCACCACTAGTATACAGACCCTCAATCTGACATCTGAACCCTAGCTTACTTAAATCACAAATAATGTACAATATTAAAAATCAAATTAATTACTTTGTTAAGGAACATGTGAATCCCGAGATGTTCCCATCTTTAATTTGGGATACAGTGAAAATGGCGATAGAGGTTGGTTATATAAGATGGCTTACATCTAAGAAGTAACATCAAGGAAAGCTTTACTAAGAAATATAGAGTTTGGCTTCTAAGCACTAAACTGTGGGTAGTAAAAAGTATTTACTCACAGATAACAGAGCTGGAGACACTTCAAATGGGCAGTCACTCATTTTATTTATTTTTCATCAAAGGTAATATCTCTTCAGGAATAAAATATCCAAGGTACTAGCCAATATATTGAAAATAAAAAACATATTCTTATATAAAAAAAATATGAGGAGTGAGACTGAGAATAAAACCACCCAGTAAAAAAATTAACAAGGGCTTACAAAAATTTTATGGGACCTTTTACTTCGCATAAACTAAAAGGAACAGAACTGAAGGAATTTCATGAATTGATGCCATTTGATGTCATTGCAGACAAGAAGCCTCTGAGTGAAAATCTTGAGTGCTCTGATTACAGAACAAGAAATAAAAAAGATGACTGGATCTCTTAAAACAGTGGAATCTCCAGGTTTAGATGGTTTTACTGATGAGTTCTATAAAATCTTTAAAAAATGTTTAGAGTCTTGGGCCATGATTCTGGAGACCAGGGTTTGAATCCTTGCTTAGCCATGGAAATCTCCTGGGTGACCTGGTCCTAGTCATACTCTCTGAGCCTCAGAGGAAGGCAAAGGCAACCCTCTCTGAACAAATCTTGCCAAGAAAATCCTGTTGATAGATTTACTTTAAGATTGTCATAAGTTAGAAACACCTTGAAGGCACACAACAATCACCTTTGATTAACAAGCTGCATAATGATATTCTTCAGGGAGGTGGGGAACCCAGAAACATGAAAGCGAACCTACATTGTGCCTAATTCCCTTTTTCCTGCCTCTCACCAGCCTATAATGATTCCGAATCTGGTTGTGAAGTTGTTTACTGCAATTATAGCCAAGAGATTAATTTTTTTTTGTCACATCACATATTCATTTTGATGAAATAAGCCCAGAAGTTAGTGTCTGTTTTTAAATGTACTTGCAATCTGTTATTCAAATTTCAAAATAACTATACAATTTCAGTGAGAGAAGTACTGAAATTCTTTGAACTCAATAGCTGGGACAAAAGCCAGATCCGTTCCAGGAATCTACCTTATTCTTTGTTACAAATCACACCTAGATCATGCCATTGAAGGATGACCAGAGCTCAGATGCTGGTAAACTTGGCTTTATGCAGCAAGACACAATATTATTCCTTTGTTCCAATATTGTTCTTTGTTCCTATAGAGTCACAATATGTGCAGCGAAGAAAGCTTTCTTCTCTGCACATATTGTATCTGCAAATTCATGTCCAGCTGAACTACTCAGGGTGGAGAGAGGTCTAACCCGGGCACCCTTCCCCCTGAACCTAATCTTAGAATCTTTGGTAGCTCAATGCCTTTAATGACAATTTTTCAGATAAAATCTCTCATGTAAGAGCCAATTTAGATGCCACTGCTGGAGCAGAAGTCACTACTGAGGTGTCCAGTGACTCTCTTAGTGGGATTACACCTGATCAGTTTCAATTGGTGAGTACTGCTGACGTGGACAAGCTCCTGGGGCAAGTAAGGAAGACAGCTTGTTTTCCCAATCCCTGTCCATCTTAGCTGGTTGTCCAGGGAGGAGATGCAATTAGACTTCAAGTAAAATATATTATTAATGCATCTCTCAGGGAGGGGAACTTTCCATCCTGTTTAAAGGGGAAGTGGTTAGATCACTTTAGAAAAAAGTCCTCCCTGATTCCCCTGGCCCTTAATAATGACAGATCAATATCTAACCTCCCTTTTTTGGACAAGGTGATCTAGAAGGCAGTTGGCTTCCAACTCCAGGTGGTCTTAGATAACACACACTTCCCTGACCCATTTCAAACCAGCTTCAGAGCAGGATATGGAATTGAGACTGCTATGGTCACCTTAATGGAAGATCTCTGTCTTAGTATCAATGGTGTCTGTGTGTTTGTGTCTCTGTTGGTGCTTTTAGACCTCTCAGCAGCATTTGATACCATTGACTATGATGTCTTTCTGGAATGTCTGGGGGGGGGTCTGGGAATTAGACATGTGTTGCACTGATTCTGGTTTTACCTCTCAGACAGGTTCAAGATGGTGGGGCTTAGGGATAGCTGCTCCTCAAAAAAAGAGCTGTTATATGGCATACCGCATCTACATGAAACCGTTAGCTCATCGAGAGTGATGGGGTGGGATGCTATCAGTAAGTACACTGATGACATCTAAATATATTTCCCCATGCCTTCAAAAACAGTCTTAGCTAAGGATAGTATGTCTCCTCTGAATGAACGCTTAAAGGAGGCAATGGGCTGGATGAAGAAAAACAAACCGAAATTGAATCCAGACAAGATAGAAGTGCTTACTATTAAGCCTCCTTATTTGGGGCTGGATGTGTCACAACTAGTCCTCAAGGTGGTCACACTCCCTCTGAAAGACTGTGTTTGCAGCTTGCGAATGCTCCTAATCTATCCCTCCAAATGTTAGTTCAGATAGATGCGACAGTCAGGAGTGCTTATTAACAGCTTCAGCTGATATACTAACTATGCCTCTTCCTAAAGACTAGACTTCTGCCATGTGCATTGGGCTACCTTTGTAGCAAGTTCAGAAATTCCAACTGGTCTAAAATATGGCAGGCAGAAATGGTTACATGCCCGATAGTGAGCATATCACACCGATATTAAAATCTCCCCACTGGCTGTCAATTAGTTTCCCGACAAACACAAAGTGTTCATTATTACCTTTAAAGCCCTACATGGTTTGCGTCCAAGTTACTGGCAGGGTTGCCTCCTCCAATACAATCTGCCCCATACACTCAGGTCCTCTGGGGGCCATTTACTTAAACCAGCTAGGACTAGACAATGGTCACTCAGAGGACCTTTTCATCAGCTGCCCTTAGACTATGGAATGGCCTGACAGGAAGAGATTAAACAGCAAAACACGCTGTCTGAATTTTAAAAAGTTCTAAAAACGTATCTATTCCTGCAGTTCTAAAAATGTATCTATTCCTAAAAACGTATCTATCCTGCAATTTTTAACTATGAATTTCTAATTAGCAATTTTAAATTGTTGTGTTTGTTTTCAGCTGTATTTTAATGTATGATATACCCGAATTCAACCCATGGGAAGAGGTGGATAAGAAAATAATAATAATAATAACAGCAGCGACAATAATAATAAATGAACTGAGTTTTTAAGTTTATCTTGTTATTTGTCACTGTCATGATTAATGGTAGATGAACACTTTCTGTATAATTGGCAACCTTAAAACAGGCAACTGATCAACTAAATGACTCAGACATCAATACATAATTAATTGCACTGTTGCCATGAATGGAAAAGTCAGTGTACACCTGTTTCTGGTCTTAACCAGCAGTGCTATTTAATATACACAAATTTCTCTGCTATGTAAATTGAACAAACCAAAATCTTACATAATTGTGTGTCCATTTGTAGGACATAATGGAAACAGGTGTGCAAAGTTGCATCAATAATCCCAATGTGAACACTGAAGTCTCCAGTAAGTACAGCTCCTCTATACATTTATCAAATGCCTCCCAAATACTGTTCAAAGTCAGTTTTTCTTTCAGCAAAGAGACAAAAAATATATTTAGTTATCATTATAAATGGATTTCTGTATTTTTAAACAGTACAGCTACTGACAAAGGCTTGCAAGAGGTCATAAAAATTATATCTGCCTTAATATTTGTAGGAACAAAACATGCCAGGCCACTCTTAGCCCTGCAACCCTTACCAAAACTTCAGTTGCCAGATGATGGTATCTGTATCCATTCAACGGTATATATAAATGTGATGCCATATGTCTTGCAAAAATATATTGTTAAACAGGTCCAAAAAGTTCAGAAGTTGATTGCTTTTTTTGCTTAAAAGACCTTCTTGCCAGCATGATAATTTTAATCCTGTATAATTTGGAATTTTACAATTACATGTTCCATCTCTTTCAGACTAATAATCAGCATCCAGGCAATTACAATGTAAATCTCCTCTTTGAGGATAATGACCCTATGGTCACATTAAAAACATATCACGTTATTTATTTTTAGCGATTGCTATTAAAATAGAGCTCATAGTAAAATTGTGAGATCTTAATTGTACAATAATATAGATACAGATATATCTTTAAAATGAAGATCAATAAGTTTATATCTCTGTTAAAGTTTATATCTATTTTAGTACCAGAGATTGTCTTAGACGTAAGATTTTTTTAAATGTCAGTACTAATAAGCTTTTATGTTGGACATGTCTTCTGGTAAATACTTCATTTGTTATAATTGCAATGGGCACTGGCTTGATGCAAATAAAATTTGATTTGCTCAAACAAAATTTATGCCCTAAAGGCTGACTTTGTGATGAAAGTCTTTAACATTATTCATTATAATGCTACACCTCAAACACCAGTCTTTCTCCTTTCACAAGTTGAAAATATTGTTGTTGTGGTTGTTGTTGTTAATTGCCTCAAGCTGACTTTGACCCAATGAATGGGAGACCTCAAAGCCACCTTGTTTCAACAGCCCTTCTTAGGTCTAACAAACTCAGAGTTGTGCCTTCCTGGAATGAGTCTATTTATCTGTTACATGGCCTTCCTTCTTTCCTACTGCCTTCTACCCGATCAAGCATTGTTGTCTTTTCTAATGGGTCATGTGTTTTCTCAATTTAGTCATCTTGACTTCTAGGGGGAGTTCAGGCTTGATTTGCTCTTGGACCCACTTATTTGTCTTTTGACAGTCCATGGTATCTGCTAGATTGAATCTGTTCAATATAATAGAATGGCCGCATATTTGCCTACTCTTGACTAGATATTGATCTGGACAGTGGAAACTAGTGGCTTCCACTTCAGTGGGACAGCAATTTGTCCTGTGTTTTAGTCAAAACTAGAGAGCTAAACAAGGTTCTAAACCTGTTAGAGGGTTCAGTGTCCTAGATAGCTCTTTTTAAAGTTCAGAGTTCATGGTTAGAAAATACATCCCACTGACATGGTTTACAGGGAATATAGAAAATGCTTTATTTTGGTGCTGCAGCAGCTTTATAACTAACCACCAACAGCTGGGATTCACCTCCTTTCAAAACTGGCTAAGGGACAAGTCAAGATTGCCTCTTGTTGCCCTTTTTTCTATAGACCTGCTTTGAAGTTCATAGTTTTCAAATTTCAAAACAATCCAGGGGGAAAATTAATCAAAGAAGTCTGAAACTCCATCTATGACCACCTCTTGTCAGAACAAAAGTATATGTAAACATCATTGGGACAGATATTATGCTATTCTTCTCTGAATTAATTTACTATTCATTTCCCAAAGGATCTAAACCAGCTTTTCAGATAAAACTACAGTTGGCCCTCCACACCTGTGGCTTTGACTTTCACGGATTTGATTATCTGTGAATTTCTCCAACTTGCCCCCACCACCTTCTTTTCTGGGGAAACTGTCCCTCTTGGAGGCTCTTACTGGGCCACACAGCCCTTTAAAAACCTGCTTCTGGTCCTCCTCCTTCTCCACCAGCCACTACCTGGCCAGCTAAGGACAGCTCACAGCCTGACTTCTCAGCACCAGAACCCCAACACCCAAGGAAGGAGACAGGCAAGAGAGGGGAAGTATAAGGCCACCATGCTGACCTGGTTTGGACCCTGGGTGCCCGTTCTCCCCACCATGCCTAAGGACCCTTCCCATAGATACACACATACATTTTGATATTTATGATTTTTCCACTTTTGTGAGGGTCCTGCACCCCTAACCCTAGTGAATGTTAAGGGACAACTGTACTTTTCAATTATAGTACAAAGGGTGGAACATCGATAAACAGGGACAATAAAACATACCACAACAGTAAAATGGAATGAAATTCCCAATTCCCCACTAGTCACTACCCATCTCAGCACCTTAATGGCTTAATCAAAGAGGAAGGACTTCAACCATTTGCAAAAACAGGTGAGATCCTCCTCTAGCCAGAGATGCAAAGGAAGATCATTCCACAAATGCAGAACCAGATCTTGAAAGGCTCGCAGCCTTGACAGAGCTGTGCACATTGGTGGAACAGATAATAATCCTTTGCCTGTAGATCTTAAATTTCTAGATGGAACATACCATACAAGCCGAGCTGCGTGGTACTGATATTCATATACAGTGAGAGGACAGAGCTGACAGTAATTGAACAGGAAAGAGCTCCTAGCATCATGGGGGACAGCTCAATGAAAGCATTGACACAGTATATGATGGTCAAATTATCTTAGGGATCAGTAGGAAAGGACTGAAAATAGAACTGTGAATATGGAGATGTCTTCACACAAACTGATCATTTCACTACATTATCTACACAATTTTAGTCTCCATATTTTAGAAGATTATTGTCTAGCTGGAAAGGTGCAAAAAAGGCAAACAAAATGATCAGTGGGCAGGAAAAGTTGTGCTTCTTTTAATAATGAATAAAAGGGGATGTTACAAAGGTTTATATAGTTAAGGAAAAAGTAAAGAAACTAGACAGAGACACTCTCCTAATTGAATCACAAAATCATAGAGTTGGAGGGGGGCTCATGGGCCACTGAGTCCAACTGCCTATTCAATGCAGGATCTCCAGTTAAAGCATCTCCAGCAGATAGCTGTCCAGCCTCTTTTTGAAGATGTCCAGAGAAGGAGACCACACCACCTCTCTAGGCAATTGGTTCCACTGCTGAACTGCTTTTACTGTCAAGAAGTTCCTTCCAATACTAAAACCCAGCCATCCCATGAAACTGAAGAGGGGAATATTCAAAACAGAGGGAATGTTAATTCAATATCACAAAATGTGGTGAGGGCCACCAATGCCGGTGGTTTAAAAATGGAATTAGACAAATTCATGGCTAAGTCTCAATAGAAAGAAATCTTAGTAGGTATAAACATGCCTCTGAACACTAACTGGTAAGGAAAAATAATCATTCTTATGTCCTGCTTTTGGCTTCTCATAGGAGACTGGCCATTGTGGTAAATAGGATGTTACACTACATAGGCCTTTGGTCTCAACCATTACATTCTTAATGTTGAACAGCTAATGTGTTTTACAATTTTGCATGTAAGAACACTTTTGAGTTACAATTTTGTTGCTCATTCTTAAAAATTAAGGTTTGGTTGTATAGAACCCTTACTTATATGTTCCTTTAATAAAACTCCTACTCAGTTTATGTGTAGGGTCTTAACATCTGTATAAGAAACTGAGCAAAAACTGAAAGTAATGGGAAAGAAAAGCCTACGAGCAGAGTTTTGTAACAGGCCATGGGAATGATGTTCTAAATTTAACTTCATAATAACCAGATTATTCAAGTATGATTCAGCTTTATTTTTTAAGCAAGAAAATGTAGTCATTCTCCTAAAGTTATGATTATGTGAGTTGTGTCCATGAGAGAGATTGTAAGGTGTGAAGTCATATACAACAAATGACTCCTCAAGTTTGAAAACATGAAATAAAGACCTTTACAATTCAAAAAGCAATTCAAATGGTAATGCTATAGTGTCTGAAATAACATGTGATAAATCAGAAAAGCTCCCTCCACGGTTACTGCTTTGACCTCAGAAGGAAAGATCTGATCACAGATACTTTTCCCAAAGTACTCAACTGACCTGAAGTTATTTGAGGTGTCTTACAAGGTAGGAACTCCTGAGTTTACAAAGGGAAAAAAGGGGTGTGTTAGGGTGTGGCAGTGAGAACAGAAAGAGATGATATGAATCCACTGGAGAACATGAAGTTGTCTAGTTGTGAAGGAAATGAACATGCTTCAAAGTGTATCTAATACCTCTCATTTCTACTCCTTTTATGAAAATACTTTTGCTAATGATAAAAAAAAAAACCAGTCTGGAAGGAGGGGCAGGCAAGAGCTGAAAACCAGTTCTGTCAGTAATTATGCCCAGGAAAAGATTGGTAATCCACTGGCTAACATGGATTTTCCAGGATCAGAGCAATCTGTATATTAGCAACACAATCTTTTTTTTTTTTTTTAGAAACAGAAATTTTTCCTAAGAGAAGATATCCAACAGAAGAAAAGCTATTTCATTAACCTCTTTTAAATAATAGTATTTTGATTATGAACAAATTTTTAAGATAGTAAGAACAAGACCTGCAGTTAGGGGTCAATAGGGAAGTAACCATATTTGCTGATGCCACAAAATAATTTATGGTGGTGAGAATAAAGAAGATTACAAAGAACTCCAAAGCAATCTCTCCATTCTTGGAAAATGGGTAATAAAATGGCAAATGAGAATCAATGTAAGCAAGTGTACAGTGAGGAATACTGAAGGGAAAAAAAACAACACTTTCACAAATACACTGGTCTGAGCTGGGAGGAGCAACTAACCAAGACAAGGATCTTGAGAATATGGTAGATGTCTTGATGAAAATGTTGACCCAAAGTGTAGTTGTTTCTTAAAAAAAAAAAAGGAGGGGGAAAAATTCATGTTGGCTATAATTAGAAAAGAAACTGAAAAGAGAACTGCCAATATGTATTGATCTTATATAAACGCCTGATATTGTTGACCCCATCAGAAATACTTAATACAAGTCTGGTTACCATATCTGAACAAGGATACTTTAGGGCTGGAAAAGGTATAGCTCAAATGGTCAAGGCACTAGACCAAGTCCTTATAAGGAAAGTTGTAGTATTAAGGTATATTTAGTTTAGGGAAAAGGTAAGTAAGGGAGAAATGTCAGAGGCATTATGAAATTATACAGGGTGTGGAGAAAGTAGATAGGGAGAAACTTTTCTCCTTCCTTGATGATATAAGAAGTTGGTATCATCCACTGAAGCTGAATGAAGAAAGATTCAAGAGAGATAAAAGTAAGCAGGCATAAATAGTGGAATTCATGATCACAAGATGTAACAATGGTCATCACCTTTGAGACCTTTAAAGGGAGATTTGGTAAATTTATGAAGCTTTGGTCCTCCCTGGCTATCAGTCAGGAGGACTACTATTGCTGATATCAAAGTCAGTATGGCCCTGTATTCAGAAGCTGGAGACTGCAAGGTTCTCAATACAGTGGATCTCATTTCCTGCTGACAAGTTTCCCGTGGACAATTGGCTGACTACCATGTGAATATAATGCTGGATGACATAATGCATTAGTTTGATCAGGCATGACTTAAAACAGGAACCTGCAACTCAACTGAACAAAGAATTAAGTAGTGACAAAACACAGCAGCAACGCATAGGCTTGGTAGTAGGCATAAACTAAGAGCAACTACAGAATACTGCAAAGCCAGCCAATATCAGTACTGCCATACTTTAGCACACATTTAAGAATGCCTTCATGTTTTGCCACCTGCTTTCTTCTTCAGTCACCTAAAATGCTGCTAAAATATATATATAACAAAAAAAAAGCAGTTAACTCTAGAATATCTTTCTTGGCTTCATTTGTTTATAGTTTTAAATGTTGTTTAGGTGCAGATGTTTCTATCTGTATCCATCATAAGACTTATTGACAAGATAATAGATAGAAATAATCCAAAACAAGCTGAGAAATAAACAATAATCTGCCACAGTCATTTCAGTGTTTACAGAATTTCAGCTTAATTGAAAAGAATATTATTTCCAGAAAACTTAGCACAATTTTCTGGTTTCAGAAAACAATAAATCAATTGTGCCATTGTTACGTAAAGCAAAAGATACTGACTTTATAATCAAAAAGAAAAAAATGCAAAATGTGATAATATACTATGCCTACAAATTAAAAAAAAACACAAACTGTTAAACAATTGATTAACTTCTACATTTTTGAGATAGTTTGCAATAGCAGATGTGCTAACATTAGAGAAGTTCAAATTGTAATGCTAACATATATCAGATGAGCGCAAGGACTGTCCAGATTTAGAGGAAAGTTTTATATGCCAGTAAGTTGATGTCTGTCTGTTCTGTGCCATGGAATTCATTATTTAAATTACTGTGTTTTGAACAATATTTTTCCCAATAATCGTAAAATGAAATTGCTTGTCTGTTTCTAAAATGTTACTATCTAGCAAATGGCAATATGAAAAATCTGTGCTGAAGCATAGCTTGGGCACATTTTGAAGATCTGTCAACATGGACAGATTTATTAAATATGTTCATCAGAAAACTGTCAAGAAGGCAACAGACATTTCAGAAGTCATGGTCCTCTTATGTTTAATGATGAATTATTACAGTTTACATATTAATTTGGCATTAGAGAGATTTTTCAAAATTGCATGTATGCCTATATTTGTATTCTTATTTTTTCATATATTTATCTTTTTATATATGGCATTTTTTAATAACTATCTCATATAAAGCTTGGAAGTAATACTGTAAAATAGATACTTGCTATTAATTGCTTTGCTTGATAGTGAGGGTGGAGCAAAGTTACCCTTCAAAATTAATGCAGTGAGTTGAATGAAATTAATATATTGGTGTAACAAGTAATTCTTTTAGTTATTTTTAAAATTTTCTTTTAAAGAGAATTTGGGGGTGTTTCTCTTCAGGTAATCTGTGTTTATTTAAAAAAAATGTAAAACAACAAAAAAGTGACAAACAACACCATGAGTAATGCAACAACTTACTCCAAGAACACTGAAAAGGCAAAAACTACTTTCTAACCACTGTGACAGGTAACAAGAAAATACTCCTTCTAAAAAGTAACTTGCTAAACTTTGTAGTCACAATATTGCTTGTTCTGCATTCAAATGGTCTTTCCACAAAGCAACATAAGGCCATTTTGCACTAGACTGTAATAGCGCTATTATTCCACTTTCAACAGTCTATGAAATCCTGGGGTTTGCGGTTTCGGGAGAGCCCCTCCCGAAACAGCAAACCCCAGGATTCCATAGGCTGTTGAAAGTGGAATAATAGCACTACAACAGTCTAGTGCAAAAATGGCCATAAAATAATATTTGGAGGAGGTTCTAGAGAAGGAACAGTTTTTCCCCCTCAAGTTCTATCACTCATAATTAGGATTCCTGGTCTGTATCTACAACTTTGTACCTACAGCTGTAGACTCACACAGCTTCTTCTTGGACTCCCCTTAATGTTCAGAAGAAGAATGTTCAGAAGAAAAAGCCAAGGACAGCAGATGTCACCTTTCTCCTTTTTCCAAACCTCTACTTTTTGTTTGAATAAAAAAAATGAAGCCTAGGGGTTATTGTGAAGGTAAAAAATGAGGTGACAGAACACTCTGTACATCTTGGAATAAAAGCATTATTTAAAGAAGATAATATTTTTCAAAAAATATTAAAGAAATTAGAACCAGTCCAAAGAAGGCGAGTCATTGGGATGTAAACATCTGGAGTAAGGTGTTTTAAGGTGTGACCAGATGAGAAGGGTATTATTTATGCCAATGCTTCCCTGGATTGCAGTTTGTACCTGTCTGATATGGACAGCAGCTCAATGCCTGTCAGTCTCTAGCATAATAATTCTTCTACTACATCCAGTTCGAAACCTTAAAGACATTCATAGAGCATAGGAAATTAAACTTTTTTTCCCCTTTTTACTATGAAAGATTCCATTCAATACACTCCAAACATTAACTCCAAGCTCCCAGATAAAAAGATGTTTTTTAAGTTCAGGATGATAATATCAGACTACTATAATCCTAGTAAATACATTGATATGAAACATGGAACAATATGTTTTTACATATTATTTCAGACACCCTAAAAAGACTTCTAGCATGCAGGATCTCAATTACTTTGGACATGAAATCTGGTACAGTATCTTGGAAACTCTGGCAAAATTTGTCTGGAAGCCATTCCAGTATCATCACCTTAGATACTGCTTATTCTGAAATCTTTTAACTAGAGCTTCAGCTCCTTTCAAAGGAATTAATTATAAAAACACTGCAAGCTTTAGCTTGAAAAGATCTGAAAAGTTCAGCAAAAGAGCCCAGTCTAGAGTTGCAAATGTCTGTCTGTATGTTTTCTATCGTTGCCTTTCTGTCATCTCTCAGCATTAAATAAACTGAAATTCTTGCTTCAAGTACTTACACATTTGAAGTAAATATGTTCCTGCACAATCTAGCTTCTGAAGACGGTGCATTTTATACATTCCTACTCATCTAAACTTGTTTCCAGCTTCTCAAGTCCCAAGAGGAACTCAGAAACCTTGTCTGATTGATAGGAACAAATAACTATTGGTATATAAACAATCTAAGGATTCTATCATTTTCATACCAGGTTTAATTTTTTCATCTTTGAGGAAGTGTTTCTGCTAATTAAACGTAAGAAGAAACTTGTTTTGTATCGGACATTTGCAATAGATTGCTATACCTGCAGTAAGATGTTGCCCATGTTACTAATATCCATGGTTTTGGAGATCTACATATTATGGTGAATGAGATGGGAAAACTTTCCATTCCCTTCAAATCAAGCAAAACAAATCATTTTTTGCCATTACTTTGGCCCTACGAATCTAGATCACAGAAACTAAACACCATTTTCTGTTTCTTACCTGATTCAAGTACTAAGATACTATGGATATGGTAATCAGGTTTTTTATAGTGCTCCAAGTTGGACTATGAAATGTCCATTAATAAAACATGGGTACTAAAAGCAGCAAGATGATTTTGTAAGACAAAAGGGAAATAGTTCTAAATCTTTATACTCCCCTTCCCCAAATCTATGGCTTCCAACAAACCAAAGTTAGCTGTAAATGTGTGTTTGACAGAACCAAGAATATCACAAATACCTTAGTAGTCCATCAAAAAGATAGGCTGATATAAGAAAAAAGTAGACTTTAGCAGAAAATCTTCTTTTTATCTATACAGACAGTAGCTAGTATTTTATGTGTTTTATGGGAAAGAATTTCAGGATGAGTAGCACACATGTCTCACCCTTGTACATTTTTTTCAGCCATGTGAGTTTGGTGAAGGGAGAAGAAAGTAAACCTCTTACTAAGCTCTGTCCAAAATAAAGGACTGAAATCAGGTGGGCAGTATAAAGCTATTCACCCTCTAGTTTCCAACGACAAAATACGAAACATTAAAATCCTTCACTTATTCTATTTTTTTTTTCTTTAACTCTGTATTTTTGCACTTACTTTTTAAGGAAATAAGTTCAGTAACCATGGGAGTGGATAAGTGTAGGAATTCTTCTTATAATTTCAAACTCCAAGAAGATAAAATTATTTAAAGTAATGATATAAATATTTCAGCAAAGTGCAGTAAAAATTCAGTGCTCAACATATGCAAAAAGCACATAAATCATTTTATAACATCAGCATCCAAATATAATCTCAAAAGCCATCCATGTCCAAGTTCTATCAGTTTGTACTCAAAGAAACACACAAATCATATGTGCAAAGCAGACTTGCAACAGGTAAGTAAGGTTAGTGGCAAAAGTTTTATTCTCTGCACTAAAGTCTTTCAAGATTAAACCTACAGTATTAGAGGGACTGGATGGGGAGAGAACAGATTTAACATGGGAAATGAACTTTTTGATGGAAGATCAGAATTTTAAACAAATTATGACCTCAGCACACAGATGAATAAATTAAGAACAAAAATAATTGAAAAAAACCCATCCCCATACACACAGAGACAAAAGTTGAGAGCACATCAAAGGAAGTGGAAGAAAAGTGTTACCCATAAGTAGCCGCCGTTTCACCCGCTTGTCCACATCAGCTACTGACGTGGCATTGAACTCAGAACTCTCAATTGCAGCCTCATCCTTCTCTAAAACACAAGTAAGGGACAAACATGGAGCAGTTGGTTAATGAAAAGCCCAATTTTCCACTGCTGAAGACAGTTTCTTGGCCTGGTACAACCGAAGCCAAGAAGCATGAAAGCACTAAAACCCCATTTAGAGAGTTAATTCCATTTGAAATCCCAGAAATAAATCAAAGTGTGCTGGAGGGAGGGAGTAGAGGAGGTGGGCAGAAGAAAATGATGAAACAAAGTAATTAGCCAGCCAACACATGTTAAGCTGGTTTCACACTACTCGTAACACAAACACAGAAGAGAAGGTGCCCCAGATCAGTGTTAATTAAGAAATTAAATTGATAAAGCTTCAAGTTCAACACATTGTTACACATTCACACACAAAAGACAATCTAAGTGTTGCAGGCTAAGAGATGCCAACAGCTGGCAACAAAAGTTATCAAACACAGAACAGAGCTAAAAGAATCCGGTGATGGATGGGCATGGGTACATGAAAGGTCTGTGCACACTGACACAATGTATTAAAAAACAAAAGAAAAAATTGCATGCAAATTTTAAAAAATTAAAATAGCAAACAAAACAAATACAAACTTAAAAAAACAACACACTTAAGTTGGGCAGTGCTGGTTGCCTGCTTGTCTATGGAACACAACTAGCTAAACATTCAGTGCTAGACAAAGGATGTCACAGAAATAGACTAGTAATTTTAGAAGCATGCAGTAAAGTGGGGGTATCATTAGCACAGGACATCTTTTAGCTAGTTTCTGATGCCCAATATATGAAATGGTCCTATCCAGCATTATAAGAGGTTAAGTTATGCAATATTTAGAAATATACCCAAAACTTGCAAAGATGGGAAGAGATGAAGTGAGCAAAAGGTTTCATTCAAGGAAAAAAAGCAATACAGAAAAAGCAGTGGCTGAGTGATTAAAATAACTTATGTCAAATGAAGCATTGCATTTAAAAAGAAAATATCAAACACAAGTGGGGACTTTTCACATGCAGCAGACATAAAATAAAAGGATAAGTTGAGAAAACAAAGACAAAATGGATTAGACAAAAAGGTATTTAGGTGCCATTGCAGATATTTGCATCCTTGCAGTGAAGTACAAATTACAGACACCACTGAAGAAAGCAAACAGTAGGCAGATAAGAGAAGGAAGTGGAGAAAGAATCAGAGGAAGTGGAGGCAGCTGGCAGGTTTTATCTGTGGTAATACTAAATGGTTGAGTTGTAACAAGAAACTGTTCTAAGAAAAAAACAAGTTCTAGATGGGATCAGGCTGCAATAGAGGCTTTGGTTTGAGGATTTTCTCTTTTCTTTTAATATTCTTCCAGAAATAATTAATGAACACCAGGTATCAGACAAGACAGGCAATCAGGAACCATCACCAGAAAGCAAGAATAAAAATAAAATAAAATTTGAAAAATATCTAACAGAATAAGCTACTTAGAAGGAAGAGAAGGAGGAGGAAGGGAAAAATAAGACAAGCAGCAATATGTGACTTACATCACACAAACAGAAAATGTAACATGGAGTAATATTACATAGCAAAAATATTATATTGCAAAAATGAAGGAGAGAAAGTACAGTTTTTAACAGTTCAACAACAATTTCTAGTGCCAGACCAAATAAACATCACCCTGAAATTAGAAGACAGAAGGATTTAAGTACAATTGATTCACTTTTCAGCTCCCTGAGCAAAAACAGTACCCAGGCCCCCAACCCGGCAAGGACTCCACATGGCTTTCTGTGTGTCTTATGTGGGTAGAATTTTAGGAGTAAATCCCAGGTATTCAAAACTAAAATTAGAAGAAATTCAAAAAATGAGGTGAACACTGTGTATTATAACAGCTAGATTAATTCATACTCAGATTTGGTTTTAATAAAGGCAAAAAAAAAAAAAAGAAGGAGAAAAAGTAATCTGTAATAAGTCCCAAACTGCTCTTTTTTAATCCTTGGAGCTCCTGCTGATTATACTGAATATATGCATAACAAAAATAGCTGAATAATTTCCATTCCAGGATCGAAACCTTAAGATATACATAATCAAAGCTGCCCAAAAGAACATTCAATATATTCAGTTAAACAGACTTCAATGAATATATAGGCTTGCTGGAAGTAGACATTTACCCATAGATGTCAACACATGTTAACCACCATGGATGTATCCACATATTTAGGTTTAAAGGGGAAAGAAAGGAATGTTGTGTACAATGTGTAGTGGTTGCTCTGAGTATACAAATTTTGCTAGAATTATTCATTTCATACAAATAGATGTGGCTCACTGAAAATCTGAAAATTTAAGAGCAGTTTGAAAAATTGTAAACATGTTTTAACATTTTACCAAAAATCTTTAAATGTCAAACTCAATTTTGCCCTACATAAATCTAAATTATTTGGAACATGCATTAAAAGTTTTAAGCAGTTTTTCAGTTCCATCCACTTATATGAGAATGAGAGAAGAATATTGCTAAGCCATCTGTCTATTGAAATCAGTTGGGAATGGCTTAAATAATGTTCTGTATTTTTTACACTGTGATTTTTTTACAGAAGACAATGAGATGACAACAGTTACTAAATTACTATGGGCACAACTGTAATAAAACTGAATTTAATTTCAAAGTGATACATTTATACTTAAGCTTTATTTTCCTACTGAAACTAATGGCATTGAAATGTGTTTATCATTAGTTGGATCATACCCTCTGATGATGCTTCATATTGCCATATTTGAAATTTATTTCTTGAAACTGACTCTCCCCTCAAAATAGAACTGCTATGGGTCATATAATCTCAACAAAGTTGAACTCTTTTAAGTCTCCCTGCTTTAAAATTACAAAGTTAAACACATTTTTTTCAGTTAAATCAACATGCCTTAGCAGTATGTAGGTGTGGATTTTAAAAGAATTTTTGGGTGTACAATTTGGTGTAAATTTAAAGATTATATTTCATTATGTAAAACCGACTTTTTAGTTAACTGAAAGTCCCCTCTCCAATAAACCATTATATAGAAAGGACATCTCTATTTATTTTGTGTTTGCAACCACAATCAACTCTAGATGAGAGAACATCCCCAAAGAATATACTCTGCTTTGTAGGATATTTATATGATTACGTACAATTTTCCAGACAATTACTCTGCATTAGAAAACATTCCTTTCATGAAATTCTACATTTTCTTGCATCTCATGCACAGCAGTCATATACTTTGGCCCCACATAGTTCATTTCTCCTTGGAGACTGAATTTCATTTCTCATATTGACCTTCTGTCTTGGCATCAGGTTCTCATAATGGAGTCAGTAGTTACCATATTCATTTTACAGTGAATATATTACAAACTGACTTACTTATTTGTTCAATATGCACAGTACAACTTTTTTCTTAAAAAAAGTAACATTAATAAAAAGATGTTGCTTACAACAGGCAAATATACTTAATAGTATTATCAAAATGCTACTTCATGGGTGGCTGCTAATTATGTAACCAGGTAGGCAGACTCCGTACCTGATAAACTGTTATGTATGATTCCTGACATATTTTCTGAGTGGATTCCTCCTTTTTAGAGTTAAAATTCACTTAAACCATATGGTGAACCATTTGCATATATGGACTAACTTGTTCACTTCTCATGATATAGTTGTGGTATGAATGGGTACACATGCTTAAAAATTCATGTTCCATATCTCAAAGTCCCTGTCACAATGAGAGTCCATTTAAATACCAAATAATTCTTAAAAGTGGAAAACCATATAAATAATACTATTGACAACATGATATGCAAGTATACACCTCTAGTCTGTGCATGAATAACCACTGTTCTTACTTTTGCATTTAAAAATTGAGGGTGCAGAGAGCTGATCAGTGTTTCACAGTGTACATGAATATGTTGAAAAATTACTGTACATGAACACAAATTACTACACATGAACACAAACAAGAAGTTACAAATAATGACAAGTCCTTAAGAAATACATTATAGCTTTTCATTGCTGGTTTCCACAACCTTTGGAAAAGTGACTTGCAAATCTTATTAACATAACCAAGAGCTGATTGTGTAAACAGTATTTCAGCCCTCCCACAAACAGTACTGTTTAGAGAGGTACTTACCAATACATGTTCGGCCGTCAGAATGTAGGGCATATTTCTGATGACAACCGCATACAGGACCAGTATCTGTGTCATCACAGGTGTGTTGGCAGCCTCCATTTCCATAGTTACAGGTTACTAGTTATTCCCCAAAAAACATGTGTATATACATATATATGAATAAAACAACAATGAAACCAATTAGTGTTTTGTGGGGAGAATCTAGGCATATGAGAGAAGTTTTAAAAGACAAGACATATGACACAATAATCTTATTAATATTTGCATGGTTTTCTCCAAAATCTCCTATCCTTGCTGAGTAGCAGCTATCAACTCTTGTACCGTTGGTCATCATCAATGAGGACTGGCGGCTTTAATGTCAGTGGGATGGTGAATCTGTTAAGAATGTTAGTCCAAACATTTCTGGAACAGGGTTCAGAACCTTGGATAGCTCAATTAAAGTTCAGACATCAAACTTAGAACAGATTTACTGCTTCACTATCATCAAAGCTAGCAGCTTTCACTTGCCTTGGTATACAGCCTGCACTTGAAGTGGTGAGAGGGTCAGGGCAGTCCCCACTGGCCCACCTGTTGCATTGCTAGATTTCCAGGTGTGCAAGTTCAGCTTGTACAATATCCCATGTACATGCACAACAATTCATATAGATGACAAATGTGTGAACTATGCTACTTTGTTTCCAGGTTGCAGACTGTATGTTTGACCTGTTGTAGAGTCCTTGCAGAAAGGATGCAGAAAGAATATGGAATGCATGGTGGTTACGTGCTGTAATGGAGTAGGGTCACTGGACTTCATCATCACCTACGAAACCATGTACTTGAACAGTATGCACTATTTTCTTATTCATTGCATAATTTTATGGTCCATAGCACTGTTCTTCCTCACAAGTTTCATATCCATGATGAACAGAGAATACATTATGCTCTCCTGGTGCCCCTCCCCCTTTTTTAGCTTTGTTGGAAACCTACAACTACAGAAATGAATGTCACAGACAAAAACAACAATCAGTCAGTCAATCACTCAATGCCAGATTTGAAATCTGTTTTTAAAATGATCAATTCTTCAGAATAGCAAACTTTTTTTAAGAAAAGAAAGTAACTTAACTTTGTCTCTAGCCTTCCATTCTTTTTAACAATTTGAGAAACATAATCTATAGTCTAACAATTTCCTAATTTGTGTGGGTAAAGACACAGAGACTCCATATTTGTGACTCTGGTTCTTTGGAGATTCACCTATGAACTCCATCATGTACGTGTGTGTGTATGTGCGCACGTGTGTATGATGTTCTGTGCTTGCACAGACCCAATAGCAGTCTTCTAGAACTAAGCACTATATTTTTGTGGGAAACCTTCCCACTTCATATGGTAAAAAATAGCTCCAATCTAATCCCTCATTTTGTGCTTTGACACAGCAATGACCACTGACTTCCATGTACAGAAGAGTGACAAACTATACTTATTGGAGGAAGGGAGGACTGTCATTTTAAAACCAATGCCAATGAATCTCTTCCAAAATGCACCTCTAGATGTGCCCTCAAGTCTGTCTGGTAACGCTGAATGAAAGTGGACGACTGAAAGCATGTCGTGGCACTACAGATGTCATGCAGTGGCATAACTGCAAGAGGCAGGACACATATTTAGTGGTGTGACTTTGAACACTGGATGGTAAAGGCTTGTGACATACTTCATATGTAATCATATTGACAACTCATTTAGCCACATGCTGAGATGACAGTGACTGCCCCTTATGAGAGCCAGCAAAGCAAACAGTTGGGGGGTGGGTGGACCTGAAGACTTTAGTTTTGGATCTTAAGATAAGAAAATAATTTCAAGTCTTATTTTTCTCTTTATTAAACTTCATAAGGGAGAGTTGTGATGCAAAATATACTGTTAATTTGCAACCTGAACTGCACAAAAAAGAATCAGTTTCTTGAATGTTGGAAGAACCTTCCAGAATACCAACAGTTCTAGAATGGTCTGTATAGTGTTCTACAGAGGAACAATGACTTCTTTCATACGAGCTCCCTAACCAGTCCAAGATGTATTGGCTGTCTTAATGGTGAAAGCTGATGGATTTTGAAAGTCAAACCTTGCAAGAGACTGACCTTATTGATCCACTAATGTAGATTTCATCTCACATGACAATTTCAACTTTTTTTGATTGATTGTCTCTCTCAAGTTTAAATGCCTACAAAGAGTATGCATTCAAATATCAGAAATGGAATACAAAAAGGATGTCCATAAGTCCTAGAAGTATCTGCACACAAGGCTGAATATTGTAAAGAGTTGAGTAGATAAGTATGGCAATTTTGTGTGTCAACTGGATGGAAGGAACACTCTCCCTGCCACCAAACCCAGTGAGCTCCAATAAAAAGAATATTCTGTGCAGACTGTGGCATTTTGTGGCTCACAATGAACCTGAGCATCCATAGTTTGAAGTAGAGAAGTCTGGGTTGGGATGGAAGAGTGTGTCATGTCAACTATGCTTCCTGACATAATTGACAGTGTTACGCATTCATGATTATGCATAAAACAATATTGTATTAGAAAATTATTGTTGTAGGTTATCTTCTTAGTGTTTTAACTTAGTGAGCATTTAGTTAAGCTGTTAAAATAGAGAGCTAATTGTTTGTTTTAAAATATAGTAATCAACTAGTGATTTATCAAATACGGCCTGGGAAGTACCTAAGTTATAAATCTGGATTGCCATGTGTATTGCATATTAAAGGAAAGAGCTAAGGAATTACAGCCTAGTGAAAGAGAATCAAAAAGAAGAGCTGGAGAGCAGCTGCCACAGGAGTTTGGCCAATGTAAGGACAGGTTGCCTACCTGTAACTGGAGTTCTTCAAGTGATCATCTGTGAACTCACACATATGGGTTATCTGCGCCAGCACAGTACTGACTTCGGAAACTTCTAGAGCTCTAGGCCTAGCATTTTGGCAGGAACTCCACCCCCTTCCCCTGAGGGCATATAAGGGCCCTGGTGCACTTGCCATTCATTCCTTGACTGCCACAGCACATTTGGCGCCAGGAATAAGGTATGACATGAAGAAGGGAGGCCGGGTGGGATTGTGTGAGTTCACAGATGACCACTCAAAGAACTTCAGTTACAGGTAGCCAACGTGTCCTTTTTCATGGTCTTTGTGACTCACACATATGGGAGATTAGCAATTTGTATTCAAGGAGGTGGAACTGCCATGTGGAACCTAGAACAAACCAACCATTGCAAAGATAGCCCACCAAGAAAATGTTAGGCAAATACCAAATTGTTGAGGTTTATCATAGTCAGTGGAAAAAAGAAGTCAGTATCAACATAAGGCATAATGGTTCACAGAGAACATATATAAGAACAACAATTACCACATGGATGATATTACTGAACTGAGGAGAACAACACAGCCCTCCCAAATGCAGCATCATTGGAGGAGCATTGGTCAATGCTATAGCGGGAGATAAATGTCATGGGTTGTGACCAAATAGCAACCTTGCAAATGTCTTACAGCAAGACTTCTCTCAGAAGGGCTACAGAGGCTGAGAGGGCTCTGGTGGCATGACTCCTAATCTGGGGAGGAAGATCCATCCTTGCCAGTTCATAAGCAAGTCTGATAGTGGAGGTCATCCACTTAGAGAGTCTTTGTGAAGAAACAGGCAGTCTTTTCTTTGTAGAAGAATAGCAAAGTAACAGTCTTTGATACTTTCTAAATTCTGCAGTGCATTGAGTATAGAAGGCCAAGGCCCAGCAGACATCCAGGGAATGCAGAGATCTTTCCAGATCTGAGGATGAGTTCTGGAAGAAGGTTGGGAAGACAATATCCTGATTAAGGTGGAAGGCCATGACTACTTGAGGCAGGAATGTGATATCAGGCCTGAGAACCACCTTATTTCGATGAAAGTGAAGGTATGGCCGGTCAGCTCTAAGTGCGCACAATTCACTAGCCCTCTGTGCAGATGAGACGGCCATGAGAAAGGCTGTCTTCCATGACAGCAGTCTGAGATCACACGTGGTCATCAACTCGAAGGACCTCTTGGAGACCTGGGATAGTACTAATGAGAGGTTCCAGCCGGGGGCTGTACTGGGGGGTATAGGTGTTTGTACCCCTTAAGATATGTACACACTAGTTGGTCTGTAAAGCACGAGGGTCTACCCATATGCTGCAGACGAGACAATATCGTTGATAAGTAGCATCAGACCGATGAGAGAGAAAGAACTTTCTTGGCTAGCAAAGAAAGAAACTCGAGAACGTACACAGTATCAAAGTGGTCGATATCAAGCTAGCAAAGTCAAAGGAACTCAATGAACTTCGATATCTTATAGGAGTAAGCACGATTTGTTGATGGTTTGTGGGCCACCTTTATGACTTGTCTAACGGCCGGAGGCAGAGACGTCACAGGAGTAAATTCCATGCCGTGAGCCTGAGGCTGGTGACATCCAGATGATGGATGGTTCCTTCATTCAGAGTCAGCAAGTCTGGTTCGGGTGGAAGCCTCCGATACTGAGACTTCAATAACAGCAGTAGCGAAGCAAACCACGTTTGACATGGCCACCATGGAGTGATCAAGATTACTGAGGCTCAATCTTGGCAAAACTTTTCCAGCACTCTTGTGACAAGAGGGAATGGCTGAAAGAGATAGACGATTGGACCTCTCCAGTGGAATATGAATGAATCTCCCAGGGATCCCTGTTTCAGTCCGCTTCTCAAGCAGAAGAGGCAGCACCGGGTGTTGGATGGGGAGGCGAAGAGATCAATGACTGGAGTCTTCCACATGTCGAACACTTCCTGAAGGATGGACTCCTCGAGTCTCCATTCATGGGATATCATTGGGGTTCGACTGAGTTGGTCCGCTGTCGTGTTCTGCATGCCAGGAAGGTGGAGAGCCATAGGGTGAATCCGATGGAGAAGACACCAGTTCTACAGTTGGAGGGCCAGTCTTAGAAAAGACTTCAATTGTGTACCGCCCTGTTTGTTTATGTAGTACACGACTGTGGTGTTGTCCGTCAGCATCTGCACTGTCTGGTTGGTGAGTACATCCTCGAAGGCTTTGAGTGCCTTGATGACTGCTAGCATCTCAAGGGCGTTGATGTGGCATGTTCTGAACATGCTCAACCATCGATCTCTCACTGTTAGGTTCTGGGAGCGTATGCCCCAGCTCTCTAGGAAGGCATCTGTTGTGACTGACATCAAGGGTTCTGGGAGATGAAATGGCATGCCGGTCAGGATGTTTTGTGGTTCCTTCCACCAGGCGAGGGACTAATGGACTTGCTTTGGAACCAAAAGATGGTGGTTTGGGCTGTCGAGAAGAGGGTTGAATACACTGAGAAACCAGCTCTGCAGCGGTCTCATGTGCTATCTTGTGAGCAGGACAATGGCTGTTGTCGAGGCCATAAGGCCCAGAAGGACCTGGATCGACCAAGTAAAGGCTCACCAGTTTCTTTGTAGATGCGATATTGAGTTGAAGAGTCAGGTGACTCGGTCTTGTGGTGGAAAGGCAAGTTGACAAGTGGAGTCGAGAACTGCCCCAATGAAGCTTATGCGGCAAGTGTGTCCAGGTTGACCATGAGGCCCAGTTTCCTGAGAAGTTGAAGAGTTATTTGAAGGTTGTGGAGCAGCTGCGACCTGGAACTGGAAACAATTAGCCAATCATCTATATATGGGAAGAGGATGACCCTGCCTTGTCGGAGAGCGCCACTGCCACAGACATACATTTTGTGAACACTCATGGAGCCGTGTTCAGGCCAGAGGGAAGCACTCAAAATCGGAACGCCTTCCTGCTGATCGCGGAGGTGAGGAATTTTCTACGGTCCCGCCGAATGGCAATATGGAAATATGCATCTTTGAGGTCCAATGTGGCAACACAGTTTCCTCTCCGAAGGAGGGGGAGAATGGACTTGAGGGATACCATCTGAAAGTTGTGGGGCCTGATGTGATTTACTCCCCATAGGTCTAGAATGGTACGAACTCCTCCCTCTTTTTTTGGAGACCAGGAAGTACCTGGATGAGAAGCTAGTTCAAAGGGCAGAGAAGGGGATCAATTCTATGGTGCCCTTCCTCTGAAGGATGTGGATCTCTTCTAGAAGAGGAGTTGATGGAGGTGTTATGCGGATGCGCCCAACTGGGGGCCTCATGAAGAACTTGATCGCGTACCCTCTCACCACAATGTCGAAGACCCAGGTGTCCGTGATGATTGACGACCAGGCATCGAAGTGCCTTCTGAGCTTGGACTCGAAGAATGGGTCGGGCAGATGGCATATAGGTAGCTCTGGTGTTACTGCCATCCTAGTGTCTGTGGTCATGGGTGGATCTATAGAAGGTGACTCTATACAGGCGGCATGTGAAAGATCGGGATCATCCTTGGAACCGTCAAACTCGACGTTTAGGGAGGTTCTTCTTTTTGTAGACAACTTTCTGCCAGCTCTGGGGCAGTTGGCAAGAAGGTTGGCTTGGCTGAGGTTGAGAAGAGCACTGGGAAAGGTAAGGGCTATAGGTATGGTGGGTTGAGGGTCGATACTGATGATAGTGATACTTCTGGGTCTGAAATGGCAGTTGCATTCTGTATTTCTTTATAGAGGAGCACATTTTGTGTGTGTGCTCTAGTTTCTCATCCGTGGCACTGTTGAACAACCTGGTCGAGTCGAAGGGCAGATCCTCGACCAGGGTCTGGGATGATTGTGACAGTCCGGAGGAGTGAAACCATGAGTGGCGTCAGGGAGACACTGAGGAGACAAAGGCTTTCAAAGAGCAGTCAACATGCCTTGCTGTTGTGATTTGTGGGTTAGTGAGGCGTCAAGCTTCTTCTCGGAATACGACTGCCAGACATTTTTCCTCCTCTGGCAGTCCGGAGACAAAAACCCTGGTCTTGTCCCAAAACCATTGATCGTATGCTGCCATCCATGCTGAATAATTTGCCATTTTAAATATGAGGGCTGCATTGGAGTAGTTCTTGCGGCCCACAGCACCCAGTTGTTGTCCCTCCTTGTTCAGCAGGGTGGCATGTAATGCCTGTGAGGTCTTCGCTTGTGCCGCATCGACAATGACCAAGTTGGCTTTGGGGTGATTTTGAAGCCAGGGTTCAGTCGTGTTGATGACTGTAAAGACAGTCCAATTTCTTCAAGGTGGCTGGAGCAGAGGTACGGGCTGACCATAGATTCTTAAAGACATAAAGCAGATAGGGCAAGAGTGGGATGGCCGACACCGATGGGGCTTGCTCCTGTGGCTGATGGTAGACAGGATCGTCTATGGTCTCCTTGGACACCTCAGTGGTGAAGTTGAGGTTCTTTGCCATCTGAGATACTAGGTCAGAAAAAGCTCGTACATCATTGGATGAGGAGATAGGCTTGCCCTGGGAAACAGTGCTGTCCAGGGCTGGTTCTTCCCTATGTTCCATGGAGTTGGTGGAGAGAGTCGGGGATCTAGAAGGAGACTGATGGCTGGGTAAGTCAGGAGATCCCACCCTAGAATCTCCTTGTGTTCAGGTGACAGGCATGGCTCTGTCCGATGGACAGGAAGAGGTTAGAGACAGAGGTTGCTGGGCTGGCCATATGGGATCGTGGCCGTTTGGGAGGTGGCGAGAACCTGGAGTCAGAGTCAGTTGGGGTCAGAGAATGATGTCGATGCCGAGACACAACCTCCTCGTAGTACCTGTGGTGCCTATGACGATGTCAAGGTAGGTATATCTCCTCGGAGGAGAACTCACCGGATGATCTGGATGGTGAATAGTACACATAGGTATAACGGTGGTGGGGGGAGGAGCTACCTGCGATGGCAAAAGGAGGCTAATTATTCTTCTCTCCGAGCAGACAACTATAAATAACCCCAGATGCCCTTTCCAAAACAAAGATAGACTGTGAGTAATTAACTAAATAATGTGGGAAAGAATGTAAGATAAAATAGGGGATTAGTTGTGATTCTTCTCCAACTAGAACAAAAATAAAGGACTCTGTTTAAACTGCAAATGATTGCTGAAACGGACTGAAAGCAAAACAGTTTTTTTTCCTCCAGTTTTTGGAGATATATGTCGTCTAAACAAAAAAAGAAGGCTTATAAACAACCTACGTGGAGACGACTTACGGCAACAGATAAAACATATAATCGTCTAGTTAGAGACTTTGAAGATATAAACTTAAACTCTAACGGAGACGAAAAAGTCATTAAAATGGCGGCGAAGAAAGCCGCGAACGGAGCTAATGAAGAGATAAAAACTTTTATACATAAGCTTATTACAGAGTCTAATCAAGCTCTTGTTACTACAATAACATCTAATATAAGGGCAGAAATGGGGCAATTGCAGGAAAAAATCTCACAGGAGTTAAAAGCATTGGACCTTAAAGTGGATGATATAAAAAAAACCCAAGGGAATCAGCAGACCAAACTAGCAGAACATGATGGCAAGATTTCTTTGTTAGAGAGACAAATTATCCAGCTCCAAGACCAGAATAGAAGGAACAACGTGAGGATTCGTGGATTCGCAGAGCAGCCACAACAAAGTCAAAAATCCTTGAAAGAGGAAGTTTTAAAATGGCTAAAAAGCATTGTTCCTGAGATTTTATGGGAGGAAAATGACATAGAGAGAATTCATCGTGTGTCAGCTGCGAAGAGAGGAATAACTCCCAGAGATATTATTATGAGAATTGCGAATTTCAACAAGAAAGATGATTTGATGAGAGCTATTAGAAAGAATCCAGGAATATTGAAGTATCGAGATAATACTGTGGAAATATATAATGATTTATGTCGCGAAACAATAAATTGGAGAAGGGAAATGAAACCTTGCATTATAGTTCTACAGAGAGCTGAAATAAGATACAGCTGGGGATATCCCATTTTTTTGAAATTCCAATGGGCTGGCAAATATTACAGAATAAATTCTCTTGAACAAGGATTGCAACTCCTGAGAGAACTGAAACTGATCCAGCAAGAGGAAAAGGAAGAGGAAGCGGTTAGAGGAGCGGAAGAAGGAGCAGTGGGAGGAGCAACTGAAGAAGGAGCAGTGGGAGGAGCAACAGGAGGAGGAGAGAAGAAGACTTCGGGAGATAAACGAAAGGACAGAGGCTGAGGAGGACTGGAAGAAACAATATGAAATAACAGAAGAAGAAGAAAGAGAACTTCATAGAGTAGGAGAAGGGTAGATGATTAGTGATTAGAATATATTCTTGTAGATTGTAAATGTATAGAGTTTGATCTATATATATATAAAGAAAAAGGGTAGAGAGAGGGAAGGGAGGGGGAAGAGAGGGAAAAAGTATGGGAAAGAAAACAAATCGGGAGAGGATATTGGTCTCTATGCCGGGAGTAGGTATACCTTCACCCCCCCCCAAAGACCATGGGAGGTCGTTGCCAAGGCAGAAGCGCTTTGGAGGGAAAGGGGGGGACGAATATTTGTGTGGGTAGGGGAGGGGAGGGAGGGAAGGGGGAGGGGAGTGGGAGGGGGGAAGGGAGGGGGGAAGGGAGGGGGAGCACCATCACACTAAAGAGTCAATGGGGAGTGGGATTAGGAAACGGGAAATATGAAAAATGGAGAATAGACTGAGAATATCAACATTGAATGTGAAAGGCTTAGGGACAATAATAAAGAGAAAAAGGATAGAATCGATATTAAAAAAAGATAAGGCTGATATAATTTTTTTACAAGAAACACATGGAAAAAGAGATAAAAAAATGAGCTTAGATTGAATTGGGTAGCCACTTATGAGGAAGCATTTGGTACATCCAAATCAAGAGGAGTTGCAATAATAATTTCCAAAAGATGCAATTTTATTGTAACAAGTGTGGAGTTAGATGAAAAGGGTAGATATGTAATTATACAAGGTGAAATAGATGGAGAAACATATGTTATAGTGAATATCTATGCACCTAATGAGAAGCAAAAGAGTTTTATGAAGAAATATTTAATAAGATTAAAAATATGAAAGGAGATTACACAATAATGGCAGGTGATTTTAATATGGTGATGGATAGATGGAAAGATAAATGATCCATTAATTAGAGACAGATATAATAATATAACAATTTTGAATAAATTAGTGAGTAGAAATGAATTGATAGATGTTTGGAGGTTAATAAAGGGTGAGGAAAAGAAATATACGTATTATTCATCAGTTCATAAAAATTATTCAAGAATAGATTATATCTTTGTCTCAAAGAATATGATACCTAGATTAATAAATACAGAAATAGAAACAATAGAAGTGACAGACCATGCTTTGATGAATTTGGATATAACCATGAAAAGGAATTATAGAGAAGCAAAAAGATGGAGATTGGATATTAAGTTACTTAATTATAAGGAGATAGTAAATAAAATAGAGAAGGAATGGCAAGAAATTTGGGATATAAACAATAAGGAAGTAACACAAGATGTATTATGGGATACAATGAAGGCAGTGGTAAGAGGATTATGTATTAAAGAATCAAGCAAATTAAAGAGACAATTAGGAGAAAAAAAATTGAAATTAGAAAAAGAAATAAAAGAACTAGAGAATGATTATATAATAGATAGAACTAAACAGAAATTAATAATATTACAAGCCAAAAGAGATGAATTAGAAAAGATAGAAATGGATGAAGTTCAGAAAAACTTAATATATTTGAAAAGGGAATACTTTGAATGTAGCAATAAAAATTCTAAAATGCTGGCTAAATCAGTACAATCAAAAAAAATTAGAAATATGATTGGCGTAGTAAAAGATAAATTTGGTAAAGAAAAAAGGCTGATGAAAGAGAAATTAAAAATATTTGAGGAATTTTATCGAGAATTGTATTTAGCAGAAGATAAATCTGTAGAGAATATAGAGGACTATATTAATAAAAATTGGAAAGTAAGATTAACAGAACAAGATAAAGGATTGATGGAAGAAATGATATCAGAAGAAGAAATAGAAGAAGTAATAAATAACTTAAAAGGAGGAAAATCACCAGGATTGGATGGATTAGTTCCAGAATACTATAAAACATTTAAAAAAGGTTTAATCCCTAAACTAAAAGGGTTATATAATAGCATATTAAGGGGTGAAAAATTCCATTATCATGGAAGCAGTCATTAATAATATTAATTCTAAAACCAAATAAGGATCCTATGGATCCAGATTCTTATAGACCAATATCTTTAATAAACCAAGATGCAAAAATTTTGACAGCAATAATGGCGAAGAGGTTAAATAAATTTATTTATAAATATATACATAAAGATCAATGTGGTTTTATTCAAGGAAGACAGATGGCAAATTTAATAGGGAAAACGATAAATAAAATAAATATAATGGATAGAGAAAAACAAAAAGCTGGAATTTTAGCGTTAGATATATTTAAAGCCTTTGATTGTGTGGAATGGCCGGCGTTAAAAACAATTTTAAATAAAATAGGATTAGGAGAAAGATTTAAAGGGTTAATAAATCAATTATATTCATATAATACATCTGTAGTGATGGTAAATGATGGATTTACAGATCAGATTCAAATAACAAGAGGAACGAGACAAGGATGTCCATTATCTCCAGTTTTATTTGCAATAGTTATAGAAATATTAGCGAATGTGATAAGAAATGATGAGAATTTGGAAGGAATTGGAGCTAAGGAGAAAAATAAAATAAGCTTATTTGCAGATGATACATTGTTGACAATTAAAGATCCGGTTGAAAAGATAGATAGAATAGATAAACATTTAAAAGAGTTTGGGGAGAAGACAGGATTGAAAATAAATTGGGCCAAATCAGAAATAATGTTATTTAATTATACTAAAGAAGAAGTACAAAAATTTATAAGTAGTAAAAGAGGATTACTTAAAGTAAAAGAATCAATTAAATATTTAGGAATAGATATTACAAAAAATTTACAAGGACTACAAGAAAAAAATTTCAAGAAATTAAGATTAGAAATTAAACGGAAATTAGAGGATTATAAAAATATAAAGTTATCGTGGTTTGGTAGAATAGCAGTGGTAAAAATGAAAATTTTACCTAAAATTAATTTTTTGTTTAGAATGTTACCAATAAAAGTATCAGAGGAAGAGTTAAAGGAGTGGCAAAAGATATTAAATAATTTTTGTAATGGAAATAAGAAATCGAGGATTAACAAGAAATATTGGTATAAAAGTCAAAAAGAAGGTGGCCTGGGACTTCCAAATTTAAAATGGTATTATTATGCAAATCAATTGAGATACATCATAGATGGAGTTTCAGGAAACGGCGATTTAGATTGGTTAGAGACAGAAGATAGGAATATTGAGATGAAATTAGAGAATATATTTTTTAGGAATTTTTCAAAGAAACAAATGGAAAAAATAGAAAATCCTTTTATAAAAAATATAATAGAAATATGGAAGAAAAATAAAAGAAAATTGATACCGAATATATCAATATTAACTCCGATAGTAATGATGGAAAAATTTCCAATAAATTTAAGAGAAATAATAGAGAAAGAAATAAAAAAACAAAAAATATATAGATTAAAAGATTGGATGAAAATAATGATAAATAAAGAAAGAATGAAAGAGAGATTGCAGGAAACTAAGATATCTTGGTTAAATTATATACAACTAGAGCAATGGACAAAGAGTATGAAAAGATATGTTAAGGATTTTAAAGAATATACTAAATTTGAACAAATTATTATTCAAAGAGAAAATATGCAAGAAAATGAAATACTAAAAGGTACAACAAGTGAAATATATAAAATATTAGCAAAAGAACAAGAAGAGGATTATCTTAGAAAAATATGGGAGGAAGAGACAGTACAAACTATAGATATACAAGAATGGAGAAAAATTTGGGAACAACGCCATTTAAAAAAATTATCAATAAGAATAAAAGAGAATTATTATAAAATAGTTTGGAAATGGTACTTGACTCCAGTGAAATTAAATCAAATAGATGAGAAATATTCAAGATTGTGTTGGAGAGGATGTCAAGAAATTGGTACATATATGCATATGTGGTGGAATTGCAACAAGATAAAGGAATTTTGGCAAAAGGTTTTTAAAGAGATAAAAGAGATTATAGGATTAGAAATACCAGTATGTCCAAATATAGCGTTGTTGTCCATATATAATAAGGTAGAGTGTACTCAGGCAAAGAAAGAATTAATAACAAATTTGTTAACTGCAGCGAGATTAATAATAGCAAAAAAATGGAAGACAAATGAAAAATTTCAAATAGAAGAATGGTATAAAGAAGTGTGGAAAATTGCAATTAATGATAAACTAACATGTAGAATTAGGTTTATGAAAGGTTTGGTAAAAACAAATGATTTTGAAGAAATCTGGAAAATATTTTTAGAAAAAGTTCTGAAAAGAGATGGTAATGCTACCCTGTTAAAAGAAGAATGGCAATTTTGGAAAGTGGATTAAATAAAAAGTTGGCTCTGGGGGTGGGTTTTTTTTTATTATTACTTTTATCTTTTATTTTGTATTTTTATATTGTTTATTATCTGTGTGTGTTAAACTTGTGATTTATAGATGTAATTTGATATGTGATGTTCAATGTTTAAAAGGGGGAAAAAAGTTAAAAGGTAATTGGTTTTAGAGAGAGGTTATTATTAGAGATATTAAGTAATAAGTTTATAATTAATAATAGTAAGAGATTAAATGGGAGTGAAAAATATTGAATTAAGAGTGAAAGTATAATAATAAAAATGAATATAATGAAAATAAGAATTGAAGATACGTAACAAAAATGTATAAGTTGTATGAATGGAACAAGCTGAACAAGTTTATGATTTTAGGGGAAGGGAAAAACAATAATATAAGTTTGCATAGTTTAAAAGAAGGAAAAAATTTTTTTTGTTTTGTTTTGTTCGTTTGTTTTTTAATTCACTATTATGTATAACACATGGTGTTTTATTTTTCGTTTGTTTTTGTGTTATAGTTTAATAAAATTAAAAAAAAAAGGTATAACGGTGGTGAGAGTGGGACTGGTCTCTGTAGGTATGTCTCTGGTGTCATGAATGTTGAGATCAACTGGAGGAGGAACGTGACCTGGACTCTGTCTTTGATGAGAGCTTCATCTCATTGACTTTGGACAACTGTCAACCTTGAAGAGGAGTGGGATCAGTCCTTCCTGGACCCGTGAGCCGAGGGCCTAGGAGAGGCTGTACAGAGAGGGAGAGGGGAGGATGGGCTCCCGTTGATCTCTCTTGAACAGTCCCACTCTCTATCTGGACGTTGTCTCCCGACCCTCGGGGAAGATCTCAAGGTGGGGTGTGTTCGACTATCCCCCTGTCGGAAGACTGAGATTTCTCTGAGGGTGAGACGGAAGGAGGTCGACCTTCTAGTGCGGAGGCCTGTAGGGGGGTTCGTCTTTGCAGGGTATGTTTCCATAGAGTGGTGTCCATCTTGGAGATAGTCCCCACTGTCAGTGGTTCGATCTGATCTTGGGTGGGTGGGGTCTCTCTTTGTCCTTCCTCCTATGGGATCTAGCAAGGGAGCGGCCTGGAGTGAGGGGTACCTCTACTGCTGTCAACCTGGCTGTCGGGGGCCTCAATTTGCTCGCAGTTGATGCTGTAGGATGCTTTGAGTGAGAGGTCGATAGTACCGAGGTTGATCGACCAGGTTGCACCTCCTTTGACAAGGGATTGTGGGACAGCTCCTTGGAGGAGGAATGATGAGAGGAAGTTCTCGAGGGTCCCATTCTGGAAGACCTTTTAGATGTGGTCTTGCTACTTAGAGGCATCAAGGCTGCTGAAGTAGCTGAAGCGGATGGAGCCGACAGGGGTTTCAGGGCCTGCTCATAGAGGATGGTGTGAAGACTAGCCTCCCTGTTCATCCCAGTCTGTGGAGTGAATGCCTGGCAGTGAGAGCAGGTGGCAACGTTATGAGTTTCCCCAAGGAAACTCCTGGAGTGCCTGTTGCAATCTGGGATCTTCGCATTGCATGAACAACAGTGTTTGAAAAATGCTGTTGATGCCATAAAAGGGAGATCCAAAGTTGTGAGTTGGTAACGAAGCAGGGTTGATATCGAAGAGGCAGTAGAGAAGACGCTCAATAGAAGCTCCAAAGCCAGTGGACACGGCGGGAAAAAAGGAACTAACGACAAGTGCGCCAGGGCCCCTCAGGGGAAGGGGGCGTAATTCCTGCCAAAATGCTAGGCCTAGAGCTCTAGAAGTTTCCGCGGTCAGTACTGCATAGGCGAGGATAACTCATATGTGTGAGTCAAAGAGACTACAAAGAAGAAAACTATAGAAATAAGTAACAAAAACAACAGAGATGCATTAGATTGAAATAGGAAAATGAAGTAGTCTAGAGGACCACTGGAAATTTGGGAAGGGGGAAGACACAAAGAATCCACCAATGGGAATTGACAGTATGCAAATACTGTATCAAGATAAAACCAAAGTGTATGATGTGAAAAATTAGATTCAGCAACCACTTTGTGATCAAGCTTAATATGCCACATTAAATACATTGGTAACACCCTGTGTGCTTTCTTGAGAGCCAAAGGGCAGATCATACATAACAGAGTGCATCTGAGGAATTAAAGAGGTAGGAAAAGCAAGATGAAATAGCTACCTTTTATGTCAATTTTTGTGAGGCCATCAACCCTTTTGAGAAGGGGTAGAATAGATACCAGAAAAACCATTTGGAACTCATGAGGGATAATGAAGGAGTTTAAATCTCTGAGATCCAAAATTTGGCAATGATATAATCTTTCTTCAGCATCATAAAGTATTTTGAAAAGAATCCATTCCAGATCCAAGAAACGGGCACTCTTTCTATAGCTTATTTCTGTAAAAGGGTGAAGATCTCTTCTTGAAGCTCTGAGGGTGAGTTGATTGAACAGGAAAGCCTAACAGGGAGTAACATCTGAAACTTGATTGCATGCCTTAACAAAATAAATAAATATCAAGATTCTGAAGTGATGGCATCACGAACATGGTAGAACTCAGAAAGAGTGTCCATAATAAAGGTTTGGGTTCATAATATAAGACACCCATATAATTAACAGCTTTTCTGTGAACTATGGAGACTTGGACTAGTGTAACAATCTCTTTGAAGAAGCTGATACCTGAGATGATAGATGAAATGAGCAGGATGGAAATCACTGGTACTAAAACTCTCTTTACAGCAGAGTCTGGGGTCTTAATTCCTTTTTTCAAATGTTAAGGTTCAGTCTTGCAACCTGCTTGCAAAGAAAGTGTTCACAAATTAATGCTGGTACTTATCCACAGCGTGGTTTTTGCCAAGACAAGTGAGCTACTGAGAATGCTCGTCATTAATGAGGATCCTATTCCAGCACTGAATATACTTTTTGAAGAAGGCCACAGAAGGCCTTTGATCATAGCCAATGAATTATGATCTCAAGGAAGAAAAGAGAAAGATAAATGAAAAATAGAGTAGTAAAAACAGAGAAATATAGGAGAAAGTGTGGTCATATGAAAGTTCCTAACCAAGATCCTACAGCAACAGCAAAGAAAAGAAACTGGAAAAAAAATAAGTGAGACTTGTGCTTTGACATGGGCAGGGCTTCCATCAGATCCCTATGAAGGTTCTGATTAGCTCTGTGCAGGTGCAGAACAAAACATATATAGGAGTCATAGAGATCCTGAAGAAAATAAATGTGTGTCTATGGCTTTGTCCATTAAACTGGCCAACCTGAGGGTAGACTTTCCTTGCAATACCCTAGAATTCATGATGCCTTCATATCCTTGCCATCTTTGACTACTTGTTCACATATGCAACAGGAAATGCTATAGCACAGTGACTGTGTAAGCTGATTCAAATCTCATCTTGAAGTAGACACATTATGTTTGCTTAACTTTGCCGCAACGCCATTTCTTTGATACTAGGAAACTGAAACTTACTTGAAACAGTATTGTAAGATTAGTCAGTTATCTAAATGTAGGACACTGACCACTTGGGAGAATGTGCTGTATACTAAGTATTTATGACATCTTAAAATAGCTTAAGAAAATGAGAACTATTTCCTCATCCAAACTTTCTTACATTCATTTCCAGTATCCTTCATACAAAGTTTTAAGTTTAAATACTTGACTTTAGATTCTGCAACAAGCTGTTGCAGTATCTCTTTATTCCTAACAGGGTGGTACTGTTTAGGGCTCTAGTGAGCCATGCCATCCAAGCAGCCATACTACTCTTCCTTCTCCCTGTACTTTTCCATTTTTCTTTTCCATCTGACTGTTCCATTAGGTATTCCCTGGCTACTAGCAATGCCCAGTTCTTATAGGATTAAGGAAGGGGGGGTTTCTGGTCCCTGAGTTGAACACCTTTAAAATAAATGAGTTGTACTTTTGCAAATCTCAAGAGTCCACAAGCATTCTGACAGCTCCTACTTGTTTAACAGTGAACACCCCATTTTGGCTTCAAATTTTACCATCTGAATTCCCAATTAGAGGGAGTGATGGTAACATGACTTCCATGCATGCTCGATTGTATAATTCCCCATATTTTGGAATGCTGAATGTTGATAACTTCATTTAGCTGACTGTCAGTGGATAACGGCATGTTTGGATATTCACAATATTCTTCAAGGATAGTTAACCATCATGTTCATTCACTAAAACCTGGACACTGTAATACAACATATAAAACCATATATGTATACAGAAACATATAATGTTCACCAAAAGCAACACCAAGATTATAAAAAGCACAATTAGTCCAAAAACCCAAAAGTCAGGAAATACCATTACACTGCAACTCTACTCCTCTTTCTATAGTAAAAGATTAAATACTCTCACCTAAATGCCTTCTTCTTGAAGAACAGAGTTTAAATACTTGATAATAATAGAAATAACAGAATAAACATGTTCAATAACTAATATAGAAGCTTGTCTGGTAGAAACCTGGTGCACAGCAATTACATACTTAAGAAAACTGAATGCTTTAGTCTTAGCTACAGTATTCACACTGTAGGTGGTGTCATTTCTACTACTCTTTTTGCATTTCTAAGTGGATACAGGAAGATGGATTGGCAATATTGGGTCATTTAGGGCCAGATTTGGCTGTGGGAAGGCAAAGTTCAAATCCTTGCTCTTGCATTGCCACTTCAAGGTTATAGCTGGGCAAAGATTTGAACAATGCAATCTGGTAGGACATAAATATATACACACTTCTATTAATACATTAACTTCCATTCCCTAAGAGAATATACGTTGAATTACATGATCCCATGTTATATAGGGTTTGGTAGCTGTAATTTCTTGAATCACAATGGTATGTGTAATTTCTGCCATTACTGCATTTATGTTCATTAATTGTTTATTTTTTGTGCAGGTGCTATGGGGAAAAATCCTTAACATAAGTTTGTTTTTCCAGTGGAGATTTTTTTTTAAAAAAGTGATTCATACACCATGCAATACTTTCCCCATCAAACTGGTTCAATTATACTTTCTGAAAGGCAGATTCTGATTATAAAGACTGTTGCCAAGACATCAAGGAAGGAAAGGTTCACAACTGTGGCATTTCCTTACTTTGGGATTTGGTCTAGTTGTAGTAATAACATTCTTTCAATGTAATACTCTTGTGTATTTTATACATGTAATTGTTGTCCATGAACCCTTTGACACTATACAATTATAGCTGTTTGACACCACTTTAATTGCAATGGCTACATTGTTAGGGAAACCCGGGGCTTGTTGTTTGGTAACTAGAGCTCTATGGCTCAGAAGTCTAAATTCTTGATCCTGAACCCACAAATCTCCCAATCCTACAGGATGATGCCCTGGCAGTTAATGTGGAAACATAGTGCTATAATTAACCAGTGCAAAGAGCCCTAGCTTTCCTGGCATTTCAAATTTCTTTCAAAATTCTTTGATTCTTTTGATAGAAGTTTTAAAATGCATGTCTCTTTTATAGAGCTATGTGTACAGCAGAATTAGTGATTGTCCATTTTAAATGTACTCTATACCATAACTTCCATACTAGGTCATTTTAATATTATAGAACAGTAGGGCAGCCTTCAACAGACCCTTGTGCAAATAGCCCAGGGGTGAGAAAATAATTGTTTTTAAGATGTCAGAATGTTCAGATCTTAAGTAAGTTGCATTTCTGTAACTAAATCAGGTTGTTTGAGAAACTTAGTACTGATGTTTAAGAGAATTTGTTTTCTAGTTCTGAATGCCACTAGCAGAAATATCTACCTTTTCCCCTCCCCTCCTTTTCTGGGAATACTGCATATCTGATGGGGTGATTGCATCATTTTCACTTGCCCTTTGGTATTCCTCAATTTGTTCTTGTTCTTTCTGCTTTTCAAGGTGCTTCTCTGCCATTGCTTTCATTCCATCTTAAAACAGAAAAGTCCTGCTTTGTAATTGACTAAATGTATAATTTCAAAATTTCAATATCACTTGTTCACTGGACTTATCGACCCAATGCACTTTATCTAATGTGCATTGCAATGCACTTTATCTAATGTGGCTCCATTCTATAGAATCTTGGCATTTGTAGTTTCACTAAAGACTTCCCTTTTGGGAAGTTCAAATACTGTAACTCCGGGGAACGCACTAGAGAATTCTAAGTACCCCACCACATGACAAATCACAACATTCTGTAGGATGGAGCCATGGCAGCCAAACTGGATCCACCTAGTATTTACTTTCTTCCCAGTGTACTGTCCTCTCTGCAGTAGTTCAGTTTCTAGCTCCACTTCCAATGTGCTTCCTTCTCTAAATTTTCAACCAAAGTTGAAGGGGAAACCACTTCCCTGTCTCCTCTAAAGGCTGATTAAAGAATAAACTAATAAGTTACAAGAAAGATTGGTTTGGCAAGGGAACTGCTGCAAAAGAAGAAAAATTTGGAATGGATTTTTTTTTCTTTTGAAACGGGATTGTCACCTGAATCCTATTGGTTAATCCTAATTAGAGTAGACCTATTAACTGATTGTTGAATGGCACATCAACAAATGGACAAAACACCATTGATTCTGCTGGTCTACTCTAACTGAGATTTAGGTCAGTATTCTAGCCCCTTTATTCCTAGTTTGGAAAACAGATTCCCACTGGGCTGTGCTGTGCTGCAGCTTGATAAGGAAGCTAGGACAAAGTTTATGTTCCAGAAGGAGAACTTCAGGGATTCAAAGTTATGGAGAACAATGCCTTAAATCTAATTGTTAGTCCCAAACGGAGTAGATCAATGGTAGTTTAGTAAGTTAACATTTTTATAAGTGCCACTGATTAAATGGGTCTATTTTAGTTGGGACGAATCATTGGATTTAGTCAACAACTTCTGTGCTAGTAGCCCTTCTCCTTAATTCACCACTTCTTGCTTTCCATTTGTTCATATATATTAACTTGCTGGCTGACAGTAAGATTATAGTATTTTCCCTGCGAACCTTTTGGAAAGGTACATCTATACCACATATTTGAACTGGCTTAAGGTACATGGCATTCTAGGGTATTTGTACCCTGCCAGGGCCCACCACTGCTGTATCCTGCCTCAGGCCCTATACATTGGGCAGCAGGGTGTGTTAAAGGTATGAGTGCCTTAGGATGCCAGGTGCTAATGTTGGTTTGCCAAGGAGCCCCAGGTACAGTAGTACTGCGAAAGAATGTAGCAATTTCTATCAGGAAAAAAATGAGTATTTTTGCCAAAATATAGTTTCCACTATTAAACCCAGAACAGTTCAACTGGAATAAAAGTGACATTGGTCATTCATTCAAGATAAATCAAAACTAGTTTGAAGATCTCCATTTTATCTGTATTACAAAAATATTACATGAGAATTTCTAAATTTACTACCAAAAAAAATCAAATATTTTCTGTTTTCCAGTCATGCACATGTATGCAGTGAGCCCTCCTTACTTTAATCTTCACACACACACAAATGCAAGATTGTGAGAGGCGCTGCATCCCATTATAATCAACAGATGCTGCAGGCATGTGCACATCTCATGCCTTGACTGTAATGGGATGAGGTGCTCTGCATTTTTTGTTTTATGTGGGTTTTCCTAGAACAGAAACCCCACATATACACACTGTATATCAGTATTTATCCATACAGATTTGTGACAATTTCCTAACATAGGGAAATTTTATTTTGCATTTCATTCAAAACTGTGAAACTTATTATCAAGTATGTTCAATACTAGATAACAGCAATATAGATATAGACCAGCAAGTACAGAATTTTCTGTATCCAAGAACATCCCAGAAAGTATTTTCTGCAGTGTTTGAAAGGCCAAGGATAGAGAAATACGTACTTTAGTTTAGCAAATCTTGTACTTAATCATGTTTGCTTTTAATTCCTTCTTTCTCCTAAAGCCTCCAAGATAAAATTTGGCAGTTTGCTGACATTCCAGATTAAGCTATTATGACATAACGGAATGTTCATAAACATGCTCTCTTCTGTTCTTTTTTTCTAAAATTATTTTATTCCACCACTCTGCTAAAGAAGCTGTTTAAACACATAACATGTCAATAAAATAGATAGATGTGATAGTCACGAAACCTAGATGTATTCACAACCTAAGAGTCCGATAACTGTTTGCAGAGGCTCCTGAATGCAGGTGGTGCTAACCATCAAAGCTGCAGCCTGTGTGATGGACGTTAGTTGTCATACTGCCATGTAGGTTTACTAGAATAAAGATCATAACCAAAGCCCAACCCATAATATATTTGTCACTTCCACAGGCATTCGAGTTACAGCTCCCATTATACTATCCAGTCCTAAATAAAATATTCAAGTGTGAGTGAAGTCAAGACCTTTGCAAAGGCTGCAGGCCACACTGTATACATAGACTAGGATCTGTACATATAGACTGCAAAAACTAGAAAAGTATGCTGACTAGGGCCAGGTAAACGTTGTTTCGAATGTGCTTTGTCACTAAATCTCCATAAATCCTGCACCAAATTCAATATGTGTGTAGGGAACTGTTTTGCATAATCATCTATGGACTTTCAATAGTGGAGTTCATCCATTCCTATTTATTAAAAAGTAGCAATCTAACCTCTCTGCCCAATGTGAATCAGTTTTATTCCATATAAAACTAAGACTGGTTTTCAGCCTTAAGAGCTGGTCCCAAAGATCTCCTGCCATCTATGCAAAACTTCACACCTTCTGATCTAATTCCTTATCCGGACTGTTAAACGCATCCAGTAATTCAATTTGTACTGTCTCTGATCACAGAAAGGGGAAAAAAACTTAACTAAAAACTGAGGTGTTTTAGTCAATAAAATAACATTGATTTCTTAGTTTTCAGAAAATAACAGCAATGTAGAAAATAACACATATTGGGCATTTGAGAATTGTCTGAAGCTACCTACATTTGCAGTCCTTCTGGTTTTTGGCAAGTTCAAAGCCAGGCCTACATTCACAGGCAACCCCACCTTTGGGTGTCTCCCGGCAGATATGCGCGCACCCATGATCTTTGTTCATACAGTTCATACCCTCTGGAGAAAGAGAAAGAGAAAGAAAAAAATGCACATATTCTGAAAACAATCCAAATGACAATAAACTCTAAGCAGTCACAAAGCTTCAAAACAATCTTTCACACCACCAAAAAAAATATTTTTCCCACCATTTGAATGATCCACCCCTGTAGCTCCCATCTTCCTGAGTACAAAGATCCAGAGGAGTTGCTATTGCCTTGTTCCTTTTCTTTCTGATTTTATAATAGGTTAAAATAAACCAACTTGGAGAGCTGGTTAAAAACAACAACAACACCTCTGATTGTATTGGGAGTTGACAGAAAATACTCTGGGATGAAGAAAATGTGTATGAAACTCCAAAATAAAACAAGAAGGAACAGGATCAACATCTGGGACTTTTCAGTGAGCCTGGATGCAGCCAGTATGGAGAATACTAAGTTAGACAGCTCAAATATTAATGCAGTATAATTATGCTTCCTAGGCTAGGTTGTTATGGGAAAAGAAAAACCCAAAATAGCTGTATTGTATAAATAAAAAACACAGTTGGGCACACTCTCTAAGCCAGAGGAGGGCAAAGACAAACCCTTTTGAACAAATCTTTCCAAGAAAACCTCATCATAGGTTTGCCTCAGGATCTCCATATGTTGGAAATTACTTGAAGGCACACAACAATAACAAATTTCTTTGTATGTTAATCTTTCAAGTGCAAGAGGAGTCCGTTATTTGTAAGTGATCTTCACTCAAGCTGTATTCATGTAATTAGGATTACCAGATCTCTGGACCTGGTCCTTCTCTGGTCCTCAGGGCAAGGGAGAGGAATCTCAGAGAGAGAGTGTGCTGCCTTGAAATGTGTATGTATATGTATCTTCTTCATTTGTTAGTTTGGGTTTTTATTTGAATGACATCCTCTTTGCAATTATGTTTGCAACTTAATGTATCATGCCTCTTATAACACTGTGGCTACCTCTGTGACATCACTATGGGGCAATTCCTATGAATTAAGTCTTGTCTCTAAAACCTCAGGGTCTAGGATACTCTTAACACGGGAGTCCTACACGCAGTTGTTCATGCAAGTAACAAGTACCTTCACTTTTAATGCTCCCATGGCCATAATTCCTTTGGTAACTGAGTATCTGTACTGAATGAAAGGGGATGTCTGTTAATTGTGACCCCAATTTATATTTACAATTGGTTCTCCTTAATCCCATACAAACCAACTTTGTGATGAAATTTACTTCAAAAGCTGGGAAGTACCTTGTGGGCTAGTCAATCTATCTCTTTCCAAAAATAACAATAGAAAGTGCTTATTGAACTGCAAGCAACTGCTGAGAAGCAGAGATGTTTCTTCATATTTCCTTTGCTTTTTAAATGACATGTGAAAAATGCATGGTTCCTATACTAAACGTAAAGCAAATAAATAAATAACTTTAAATATCTTGATATTTAAACAGATCAAAAATTTCTGTGGGATCAGGGTTGAATAGCAGGTTATATGTCTAAGAAGTGATCAATTATATCTTCACAACAAGAATATCAAAATACACACACACACACACACACACACACACACAGAGACATTTATTGAAAGTATGCTGAGTGTATTGTTGGAATACAATTGTCTAGTTACTTTGAGAAATGTGCAGGATCAGTTGTATCAGATACCGAAGTGAGTCAAAAAAGAACAACACATAAAAATAAGGATAGAAATTAAACTGATAAAAATAAGGATAGAAATAACACATTCCTCAAACTTGTAGAAACGTTATGATAAGCATAAAGTCTCATTCACTCATTATCCTAAACACTGACCATACCAATTTTATTGTGTTCCTCATTGTGCTAAGTTTTCTCACAATATTGGGTTGATGTGAATCATTAATGCCGAGAATGTCTAAAATCAGGATTTTTTTTCATATTTAAAAATTGTGACTCATTTGGATTCATCTCTGCTTATACCAGATCTAACTTTTGCCCATCTAGCTCAGAACTGCCTATTGTGACAGGCAGTGTTTTCTCAATCTGCAGCAGAAACCTTTCCCATCACTTACTTGACTCCTTTAACCAGAGATTCCATGGATGGACCCTGAGACCTTCTATACACACAGCAAGAGTTCTGCTTCTGGAGCCCATGTAATATAGAAATAGGAAGCAGGGTGAACCCATCCCCAGTACCCAGTTCACAGCTAAAGAAATTATGGATATAAATCTTCATTTATTTACAATAGTTCTCAAAAACAAAAATGAAAAAAATAATGTGAGATTTAAACTTGTATCCATTTTTACTGCATTTTTTTCATATTAGGAGTCTTCTGTGCAACATGCATGGCTCTTTGTGCAAGTACAAAGTTCTTGTGCAAAAAGCAAACAGACAGACAAAAAGCAAAAGCAAAAATGGGGTATTTTGCTCTTGTATAGAGACATAAACATTTGGTGGAGACTTACAACTTTTGCAACAGGTATCATATCAAAACACTTTGTCTTCTTGATTTGCCAATACTCTTTAACAGAAACACATGTTAGTTTCAGGTAAGGTGCCATAAACTGGGAAAACTAAAAGCCTCACCATGACTACAACGTCTTCAGTTTTTCTGAACGTGCTGTGCAGGCTTTGCACTTATGCCCTTGTCAGTCCGCTACTGCTAAACTCTTGTTTTGATCTCACAGAGCTGTTTTAGCACCTCTCCTCTTGTTGATTTTTGCAGGGCTGTGTGTGTATACCAGATTCCAAAATTGATGAGCTCATAGGTCAAGTGAAAGAGTACAAGTGTGCAAGTGAAGAAAAAACCTGAATGAATACCAGAAGGAACCCTCTGGACACTGGAAATGTCCCTTCATTTCACTTATTGTACTAATCCGTACAATAACAGAAAAGTTCTAGATTTTTCTTACGCCATCTTAACAGAGTTTTAAAAAGATTCTTTTATAAAAAAGATCCACAAGACAAAAAGCAAGATTTTCTGCCTGCACACAGGGTGCAATCTAGCAAGACATCTCCAATATATCCCCCATCCATTTGCAAAGAAGACTTTCCAGCTCAACCGTACCTGTGTGCATTTTGTCCATGTAAAAAGTTGTATTAGCATAGGAAATCCACAGCATTTGAAAATTTTTCAGGTAGAATAAAAATAGATTACCTAAACAAATTTGAGAAATCATGAGGAAACTTGCCTATCAAGTCTGTGTACTTTGCTAGGCTGGTCCAAATAAAATCTTACCCATTATCTGTGGATAAGAATGTCAGTTTGATATGTATTACTGAGATCTGGACACAGTACAAGGGGAAGTGATCTCTCTTAGCTATACCCTTGCAAGAGCAGGAAGGACGCTTGTTGCAATATACAGGATTCCTTCTTTTTAAGCTTCCCATTTGTTCAAGTACTGGTTGTGAATGTTTGTATTTTGTATTGGGAACCGAGGACAGATAAGGATTCTACTGAGGCAGTACTTATCTTTCTGCGCTGAAATCTCCCTGCCTAAGGCCCTTTTCGCATCTTACCTTTTTCCGCGACGGGTGAGGGCGTCTCGCATGAGAAGCCTCCTTCGTGACGCTGCCGCTTCCCCCCTCCTTCCTTCCGCAGGTTGCTTCCTGATGACGTGACCGTCGCACGAGCGCCCCGCACCTTCCTTCCGCAGGGCACTGTGGGAGCTGTAGGCTGCTTTGGAGGAAGGAAGCACTTCCCGCCCGGCTCCCCGACGCACTGCATGGCAGGTAAGTGCGCGAGGGCGGTGCGAGTGTTGCGCGAGCACGGGTTATTTTTGGCTTTAAGCCGAAAATCAAAAAATGTGCCTGGACCTCGCTTCAGCCGCATGAGCGCCGCACAAGTGGGAGTGCGTCCTGTGCAGCGGCGCTCCCATTTGCGCGGCACTCAAGGGGTACTCGTGCAAAAAAAAAAAGTGCAAAAAGGGCCTAAGTGTTGGTGTTGCAGACCTCTAGGATGACTGTTCTGAATGTTCTCAACTCCCATGTTTAGGCCACCAGATCTGGGGCTTCTCAGGTCCATGGGTACCATGACAATCATGGTATTGTTCTAATGTGTCTCTTATTGTACAAATCAAATATTTTTTGTTTGTTTTTTTCTTAGTTTTCCTGACCAGGCAGGAAGATAGTGATATGAAAACAAGGATTTTAACACTTGTATAATTGTCATTTCTTATTGCAGTCTGGACTTTTAGCAGCCTTCTCCTTCTGAATGTTATGAAAAATAGTCCATGTCAGAGGCTAATGGGTCCTTGTGAGCTCTGTTGGATTTTCCTGTGGGTATAAGCAGTGTACTTGCTGAAGCCCACAAACACATCTAGTTTTACTGGATGAGATTTAATTTCTAAAATTCAAGGATGTGGACAAGGTGCAACTGAATACCATTATGCTTGATCTTCCTAGCAAACCTTAAGATGAAATAAATTTCAGTCAGGTTTCAAGCCTCATTTTGGGACAGAAACTCTCCTATTTGCTGTGTGGGTAGTCCTCTACTGAAAAGAAGAACAAGGATAGAAGAATTCCATTGATTCTCTTGTATTGGTCAGTAGCTGGTGATAACATCGGCCATGGTATCCTTTTGGAAAGAATCTCTGAATTTGGAGTTGAGGGTTCTGTACTACAGTGGTTCTACTCCTAGGTAGACAATTCAAAAAGAGCACGTTGGGAGAGAGGTATTGCTCTTTCCTTGTCAATTATCTGATAGGATTCCACAGTATTCTCGATTATCTTGATGCTGTTTAAATAAGCAGCTAGGTTGAATGGCCCATGGTTTTAGATGTCTCTGCACCAGTGTACAGAGCATATAAAATAAGCAGGATGAATGTGAACTCGTAGCACAGCAAAGTAAATATTATATAATGGGTACCACTGAAACCTAGTGGGAAGAGGTGTATAACCTATTTCAGAGAAATTGACCTAACAAGAAAGAAGTAGCAGCACTACATGTCAAGGATGTTTACACCTGTGAAGAGGTCCATGAGTTAAACTGACACAAATGGATCATCTATGCCTGCACAGTGCGACATTCGGAGCCTTCTAGAGTCTAGCAACAGGCATTTTGGTGGGAACTCTGCCCCCAATCCCCTGAAGCTATAAAGCCATCTTCCCACCCAAACTGTTAGTTCAGTGGCTTCATAAGGCAACAACTAAAGGGTCAACAGGTTAAGCAGGACATGAAGAGGGGAGGAAGGGCAAGGTTGTGTGAGTTCACAGATGACCACTCAAAGAACCACAGTTATGGGCAAGCAACCTGTTTTTCTGCTTTGTGGTCTATGTGACTCACACAAATGGGAAACTAGTGACCTACTAACCATAAGAGGTGGGAATGTCATGCCGCAGAAGAAAATAACAGTGCCCTTCCAAACATAGCATCATTATGTGTCTTACTGTCCAGTCTACAGTGTGAAATAAAGATAAGAGGCTGTGACCACGTAGCAGCCCTGCAGATCTCATGGAAGGGAACGCCATGCAGGAACACTGTGGATGCTGCCATGGTTCTGGTGGAGTGACTTCTCAAGTGCTGAGGAGGTTTCTTGCCAGCCAGTTCACAGGCGAGGTGAATAGCTGAAGCCACCCACTTGGACAGCCCTTGTGATGACACTACTTGTCCTTTCTTGGTAGAAAAACAGCACATAAAGGGTCTGTTGGAGTCTGGAGTTGGAGTCTGGAGGGTGCTGTGCATAGAAGGCCAGAGCACATCTGACACCAAGACAGTGATGATTTCATTCTAAGTCTGATGATGGATTTAGCATCAATAAAGGCAAGATGATGTGAAAAGAAGACATTACCTTTGGCAGGAATGAGATGTCTTGGAGACATGCCACCTTTTCCTTGTGGAAGATGGGGTATGGTTGATCCACCTGAGTGTACAGATCTTGCCTGCTTTTCTGGCTGAGGTAATGGCCACAAAAAGGCAGTCTTCCAGGAAAGTAGGTGGAAGACATGTGACTATGGGCTCAAAAGGTCTCTTAGAGAATTGAGAGAGGATGAGTGAAAGGTTCCATGCAGGAACCATAGGTTAGACTGGTAGATGTAGATTCTTGTAACCCTGGACAAATTGCTTCACAAGGGTGTTGGGAAAGCAGGAAGATGACCACATTGTTGCATGTGCCAGGAAATTGGTGAGAGGTAACATTTAATAGATGAGAAGGAAAGACTTTAGTGGATAGGGAACCAAGGAAACTGAGGAGGTCCATGGTACTGAAACTGTCCAGGTTGAGATGGCTGTCTTGAAGAAACTGGGAGAACTTGGACCATTTGTAAGCATAGGACCATCTTGTAGAGGGTTTATGAGCCACTTCTATGATACATCTAACAGACTGAAGTAACGCGATCGGTGGAGTAGGTTCCACGCCATCAACCTGAAGGATTGAATGTCTAGATGTCGGATGGCACCATTTTGGATGGTGACGAGGTTCAGTCTGTACAGAAACCTCTGAAACCCATCCTTTGGATAGGGCCATCAGGAGGGCTAACCATGTATGTCTCGGCCACCACGGTGTTATTAGTATTGCCTTAGCTTTGTCCTGGTGAACCTTTGCCAACATCAGTGGGAATGGAGGAAAAACGTACACAACAGGCCTTGACCAACAGTAAAGGAAGGCATCCCCTAGTGATCCTTCATCCTTCCTGTTTCTGGAGCAGTAGAGATCACATTGGTTGTTGAGCAGAGACACAAACAGATCTATCTGAGGAGTGACCCAGATGTGGAAGATTTCATTCAAGAGGTCTATGTGCAATTTCAATTTATGGCAGGAGAGCGGAGTGTGGCTGAGCAAGTCTGCCAGAGAATTCTCCTTGTCGGGTAGGTGAACTGCCAAAGGAAGTATGCCAAAGGAAGTATCTTTCTATGAAGGTACCATGCCTGAAGGCAAATTGAGAGATAGAACAGGATTTTGGACTTCCCCTTGTTTAATTTCCTGAGGTGACCCAATGATAGGGATGGCAAATCTTACACATTCTGCAGCCACTTGGCCCCACAAGGTATCTGGAATAGGGCAGGTAGTACAGAAAGCCAGCACTGCAGCAGGAAGTGTGATTCTCCAGAAGAGCTATCAAACTGGTGTCATACTCTAAGGGATTCTTTCAGAATGATACGCTGGGCAGAAACCTGCTCATGAACATTTATGCAGCTTTCACTGAAGCAAGCACTTTGGGAAGTTATGATGACTGAAAAAATCTATGCCAGGTCAAAATGTCAGGAGGTTCCTTCATCAGACTCAGGCATTATGTCACAGATGGCTGTGGATAACACCCCTCTTACAGCAATATAGGTTGTTTCTGTGGCCACCTCATCCATAATAGCTTAGTCTAAGGAAGGTTTCTTCAAACCATTGTCGGTGCTGCCTAAATGTCTGAAGAAGGACTCTTTCAGACTAAGGCATTTTGGCAGCAATGGCAAAAAGATGGGAAGGAATAGCAAACAGTGGCAAGGGCTTGTACAAGCAGCAAGGCTTGTACTCCCCCCTTATGTGGATTATTATGCACAACCAATGGGCAGTTATACAGATGATTATTATTGCATCAGCAACTTCACTTAATTAACAATTCATAATCTGAACATACATACACTTTGGAGCATTGACAGTGTGGTCATAAAGCACCTCCTTTTTCATTTCTGGGTATGACTTAGTATGACTTGCCTTGACATTTAAATTGGGCAAACTATGGTTAGCACTAATCATGAATTGCCTGCAAACCATTATGAGAAACTACGATTTGATGTGAGTCTGCAAACTATGTTTTGGAGGCAATTTCTGACAAGCACTAATTCTGGGTCCCCTATTTGGACATCATGGAACACTTAAGATCACATAAACCAGAAATACAAAGATAATTTACATGTGACAGACCAAACTTGCACATACACACAATGTGCTGTCCTACAAACTATACAATCTGGTGTTGCCTAGGTATTTTTACTATGTTGCCTATCACTCCTACCCAGCATAGGGTTTTGGAACTGGTAGTCCAAAGCATCTGGAGGCACCACATTACCTGGACATGGTTGTCTGATCTGATGGCATCATATTGTAAGAGAACCACAAACACATGCAGGCCACGTACATGTTTAAAACTGATGGACATAAATTTGTGAATGAAAATTATTGTTGTGTAAGAAACTTAGCTTAAAATGAAGTAAATTAATTTGGTTTATTATGTGATGAGCATGAAAGCGATATCAAGGGGATTTCCATCATGTTTTTAATGCATTTTTTAAAGGCATAAGCCCTTACTTTTAACTGCATGTATATAGCACTGTAGCCTTAGCTGGTTAGAGCAATTCTTAGTCACAAAAATAGTTCAGAAAAAGGGGTTTCCAAACTGATTTATCTCATGACTGTGTTTCATCGGCTTTCAAGAATCTTCCCAAGTTTCTTTTGTGTCTTTTTGACTAGGGAAATGTTTATGTCCTCCAGCCATATTGTGTATTTTCAAACCCTTTAATTTTCCCTACCCTGCTACCACTGATTTTCTACTTTATATCACAAATTGTTATACTCAAAAGGTAAAGATGCTGGAATTCTTTCTGCCCTGAACCAGTCTGTAAATCTTCAGAAAAGCAAAGTTCACGAATGCATTTTAAAGGGGCATAATCTGTTTGTCCTTAAAAGAAAGCTGCTCCCCCCCCCGCCCCATCTCTCACATTTGTGTGTCTGGAATAACAATGCCAGAATGTTTATTCTGAAGGAGTGTTGTCATGGCAATACCATCAATAACATCATTTTCTGCATCCTCCTTTAAACCATATGGACCTTAAAGCATCAAAGTGCTCAAGAAAGGACAATCATCCTTTATCACTCAACAACAGAGTTTTTTTTTTAAAAAAACCTCATCAGTAGAAAATTATGTAGAAAGCAATAATAAAAGACTATTTCAAGAAGCATCCAGAAGCCTATTAGTAACAAGGACTCTCTCCCTTCCCTTTCCATGAATAATTACAGCTCTTCAGGGAGAAATCAGCCTCAGCTAAGGGCCCTTTGCAAGCTTTAGACAGTAAAACAAACATTTGACTATACAAGGATTTCCCTTTCATGTACCTGTCCAGGAGGCGGAAAGAGGGAAATGAGGGGCAAGTAAAATTTCTGGGTTCCTGGAGGAGTGAGAAAATCCAGAGAAACATCTGCTGTAATTACATTTTAAAAATCTAAGAACCCTTAAAATAAAATGCTGCTATATCAGAAACCCTGGAATCTTCTATATGTATGAATGAATGACTAAAAATGAAAATCCAAAAGAAGATACTCTACTATCTTTATAAATATACTCTCCCAAAGTTTCCACTTTCAGATACTATATACCAAGTATCCTGTACACAAATTATTCTATCCATTAACAGATTTTACACAGCCTACATAGTGAAGCTTTTTTATATTGCAAGAATCCAGGATTATTACTTGTTAAATGGACTTACAGTCCATTGCAGCTAAAGTCAAGATTGAGAAAGAGTAGCTCAATAGGTATAAATAAGAATTCTGCTCCTCAAATGAAATTTTCCATCAGCCTCCAGCATTTCAATAACTTAATACCTCGGATGAGCATTTAGAAATCCAGTTTAAGTATCCAAAGAAAAGAGGCAGGTATAGCTACCAACACTAACATAGGAAATATAAATTTTAGCTGTGAACAGTTTTCAGTTTTCAGTGTCTCATTCTGTCCACTACCAGAAATTTAGAGGGGTTAGAGTTTTCACTTTGGTGGGGGGGGAAATGCCCCCATTTTACCTTCCCTGATAGCTATATTCCTGTACAAGTTCCATAATACGATTGTTGCTTGGATCTAGCACATCTGGGAACTATCAGGTTGGGGAAGCCCGTCTGAAAGCATGAGGACTCATTCTCACATCTTCAATTTAGTCTGCCTCTCATCTGGATCTCTCTTTCTTTCCACCATCATTCACACATATAATTTGCTCACTCTTCAACTGCCTTGTTTATTAAAGGTTAACAAAGAATGATTTACTTTGGTTAGAGGGGACTGATTTGCCTCAGGTATAGCAGTTACTGGGTAGCCGCAAAGATCAGTCAGTGAATCAAGAATGGAGCATTCTTAATATTATTTTTAAAGAGTCTCTAAGTATATGAAGAACATTTTTCTACACAACTCAGTCACTGCATCTTTTCTCCTCCCCTACTCTCAAACAAGAAGTAGAGTCTTCAAAGATCAGTGGATGAGTAGTATACTGTACTTAGATAGATAGAAAGTCCAGATTATCATCAGTAGAGTGGGAGACATTATTGAAGAGAATCATAATATGCCCTCAATCCTCAGACTGATTCCAGACACTTTCATTTCATATAGGCCTATTGGGAGGATGGGCACTTGTTTTTCCTAGCCTAAGAAGCCTCCAGGCTTAAAAGACTGAAAGGTTCTAAATAATATTATATAATAACTGTAAATTATACCTACTATACTACAGAATGCAATGCACAACATAATCAATATAGGTCAGAGAATCATAAAGTGCCTCCCCATCCAAAAGACTCCACCAAGCACTTTATTTCCAGACAGGCCTATTTTGGGCAGGGGACATTCTGAAGCTTTTTGACAATATTTTCAAATGCCTGTTATTCAGCACATGTGAGGCGACAAATAAATGCTGTGCATATGTGAAGAAAAGTAGGCTTTTGTAAATGTGTCTAAGAATAAGGCAATAAAAATAGCAAAATAGAAATTCAGACAAAAAGGATGACGACTTGGCAACTGATTTGAGACGGAAAAATATAGCCACCATGTAAATACTATGTGAATGTAAGAGCACATGTTATGTGATCTGCTTGTGGACCTGATCCAGCAAAAATCAAGATGAGTTCAGGTTTCAGTGCCAGTAATCAATGGCACTGAAATAAACACAACGGTGGTTGAATAATTCCCAAGCTGTGTGCTGGAAATAAATGGAGTTAATTCGTCTCCTCTGAGCCAGAAATTTCCACCCACTCATTAGACATGGACCTAATTCATTGTTCTGGCCTTACATCCTTCCTATCAACTTCAGTTTGGAACATATACTTCTGCTCCATCTTTTCATAAAGAACAATTTGGTCATCATGTATGTCATATCTTATATATGTCACTGATCTGCGCTTCCCTTCTTCCAGAACAGTAATTTATGCAAACACATAGTGAGGGATGAGTGCATGTGCACACATATAACTTTGAAATATTGAACTGTATTCACTACAGAGATAGGACAGAACTACTTATTCTTAAGCAAAGGCACTTGAACAAAACCTCAGACAGAATAAATCCCACCTACATCTATGGTAGGTGTGCATGTCAGAGAGTGGCAGGTGTGTGTGTGTGTTATTTGAGTCTTTATTATAATATCCCACGGCATACTAGGAGTTCCATTATAATACACTCTTCTGACACAGTTTTGGAATTATTGTATCATAAATTTGGAAGTAAAGCTTACTAAAAATAAGAATGAAGTGTGCCTCTGATTTTAAACACAGGAAAAATCTGAGCTTCAACAGTTAGAAATCTAGTAAAATTAAGTGTACATACTTTTTCAGTAACATGAAAAAGATCTGAACAATTTGAAGAGAAACCAGAGTCTTTATACTTACTATTAGGAAAGAACAAAGAGCCTTTGTAACAGTGGAAAGTAAAGAGAAAGAATGGGTTGCTTGCCTGTAACTTCGAGTGGTCATCTATGAACTCACAGCAATGGGCTTACAGCACCTGTGCAGTGCATCATTTAGAAACTTCTAGAGCCATTATGCAAGCATTTTGGTGATAGCCCCTCCTGTCCTGGTCCATGTGACCAGCCTGATTCCCACTCGAACCCTCAGTTCCATAACCACTGAAGCAACAGCCCAAGAGCTAAGGACAGGGAGCACAACATGGGGAGGACAGGTAGTGTTGTGTGAGTTCACAGATAACGATTCAAAGAACCATGGTTACAGATAAGTAACCTCTTCTTCTTCTTCATTGTCTTTGTGACTCACACAAATGGAAGACTGGTAAGCTACTCACCACAGGAGGCAGGAGAGTCATGTAGCTCAAGAAAACCACACTGCTCTCCCAGGTCCTGGGCCTGACATCCATTCTGTAGTATTCAATAAAAGTCAGGGGCTGAGATAGGTAGTTGCCCTGCACATGTTCTCCAAGGGCACCCCTTTCAAAAAGGTAGATGAGGCAGCCACAGCTGTGGTAGAGTGGCTACACACATGAAGAGAAGGGTCCTTCTTTGCCAGTTTATAGGCCAGGTGGATGGCTGATGAAACCCATTTAGGCACTGAAAAGACACAGGAACACCATTTTTGCTTGGGGAGTAGCTAACAAATAGTCTCTGAGACTGGTGAAAGTCAGCAGTCCTGTTGATGTAGAAGGCCAGAGCCCATTTGACATCAAGATAATGAAGAGTCTGGTTAGAAGTTACTGTAGGGTTCTGCATGAATGCAGGCAAAACAATGTCCTGTTCAAATGAAAGACAGATACCACTTCTGGAAGTAAAGAGATATTGGGTCTGAGAGTAACTTTGTCTTTATGGAACTTCCAGCATGAAGTGTCCACACAAAGAGAACATAATTCTCCAGCTTGTTTGGCTAACACAATGGTCACAAGAAAAGTAATCTTCCATGCAAGGAGGCAAATGTCATATGTCACCATTGGTTCAAATGTTTTTTTGTACAAAGCTGAGATAACAGTAGCTTTAGGGCCCACAGGGATATATGACCTAGTTCTTTTTTTTTTATTATTAATTATATAACTAAATCACAAATACAAAACAAGAAAAAAAAATAAAACACCATGTGATATACATAATAGTGAATTAAAAAAAATTTTTTTTTCTTTTTTCTTTTCTCTTCTCTTAAGCAATACTAACTTACATTGTTATTTTGCACCTTTACCCTTAAATTTATAAATCTGTTCAACTGTTATAATTTCACATTTAATTCAATATTTTTCACATCCCCTTTAATCTATTTCTATTGTTAATTCTTTTAACTTTTTTTTTAAAAAAACATTGACATCACTTATCCATTTAAATCTATAAATCACAAGTTTAACACACACACCTACTAAGAATTACAAAATATACAACATAAAAGAAAAACAAAACTAAAACTAAAAAATACCCACCCCCAGAGCCAACTTTTTATTTAATCCACTTTCCAAAATTGCCATTCTTCTTTTGACGGGGTAGTATTACTATCTCTTTTCAGAACTTTATCCAAAAATATTTTCCAAATTTCTTCAAAATCATTCCCTTTAACCAAACCTTTCATAAACCTAATTCTACATGTTAGTTTATCATTAATTGCAATTTTCCACACTTCGTTATACCATTCCTCTATTTGAAATTTTTCATTTGCTTTCCATTTTTTTGCTATTATTAATCTCGCTGCAGTTAACAAATTTGTTATTAATTCTTTCTTTACTTGAGTACACTCAACCTTATCATATATAGACAACAATGCAATATTTGGACATACTGGTATATCTGCTCCTATAATCTCTTTTATCTCTTTAAAAACCTTTTGCCAAAACTCCATTATCTTATTGCAATTCCACCACATATGCATATATGTACCAATTTCTTGACATCCTCTCCAACATAATCTTGAATATTTCTCATCTATTTGATTTAATTTCACTGGAGTCAAGTACCATTTCCACACTAATTTATAATAATTCTCTTTTATTCTTATTGATAATTTTTTTAAATGACGTTGTTCCCAAATTTTTCTCCATTCTTGTATATCTATATTTTGTACTATCTCTTCCTCCCACATTTTTCTAAGAAAATCCTCTTCTTGTTCTTTTGCCAATATTTTATATATTTCACTTGTAATACCTTTTAGTATTTCATTTTCTTGCATATTTTCTCTTTGAATAATAATTTGTTCAAATTTAGTATATTCTTTAAAATCCTTAACATATCTTTTCATACTCTTTGTCCATTGCTCTAATTGTATATAATTTAACCAGGATATTTTAGTTTCCTGCAATCTCTCTTTCATTCTATCTTTATTTATCATTATTTTCATCCAATCTTTTAATCTATATATTTTTTGTTTTTTTATTTCTTTCTCTATTATTTCTCTTAAATTTATTGGAAATTTTTCCATCATCACTATCGGAGTTAATATTGATATATTCGGTAATAATTTTCTTTTATTTTTTTTCCATATTTCTATTATATTTTTTATAAAAGGATTTTCTATCTTCTCCATTTCTTTCTTTGAAAAATTCCTAAAAAATATATTTTCTAATTTTGTCTCAATATTCATATCTTCTATCTCTAACCAATCTAAATCACCCTTTCCTGAAACCCCCTCTATGATATATCTCAATTGATTTGCATAATAATACCATTTTAAATTTGGAAGTCCCAGGCCACCTTCTTTTTGACTTTTATACCAATATTTCTTGTTAATCCTCGATTTTTTATTTCCATTACAAAAATTATTTAATATCTTTTGCCACTCCTTTAATTCTTCCTCTGATATTTTTATTGGTAACATTCTAAACAAAAAGTTAATTTTAGGTAAAATTTTCATTTTTACCACTGCTATTCTACCAAACCACGATAGCTTTATATTTTTGTAGTCCTCTAATTTCCTTTTTGTTTCTAATCTTAATTTCTTGAAATTTTTTTCCTGTAATTCTTGTAAATTTTTTGTAATCTCTATTCCTAAATATTTAATTGATTCTTTTATTTTAAGTAATCCTCTTTTACTACTTATAAATTTTTGTACTTCTTCTTTAGTATAATTAAATAACATTATTTCTGATTTGGCCCAATTTATTTCTAATCCCGTCTTCTCCCCAAACTCTATTAAATGTTTATCTATCCTATCTATCTTTTCAATTGGATCCTTAATTGTCAACAATGTGTCATCTGCAAATAAGCTTATTTTATTTTTTTCCTTAACTCCAATTCCTTCCAAATTCTCATCATTTCTTATCACATTCGCTAACATTTCTATAACTATTGCAAATAAAACTGGAGATAATGGACATCCTTGTCTCGTTCCTCTTGTTATTTGAATCTGTTCTGTAAATCCATCATTTACCATCACTACAGATGTATTATGTGAATACAATTGATTTATTAACCCTTTAAATCTCTCTCCTAATCCTATTTTATTTAAAATTGTTTTTAATGCCGGCCATTCCACACAATCAAAGGCTTTAAATATATCTAGGGCTAAAATTCCAGCTTTTTGTTTATCTCTGTCCATTATATTTATTTTATTTATCGTTTTCCCTATTAAATTTGCCATCTGTCTTCCTTGAATAAAACCACATTGATCTTTATGTATATACTTATAAATAAATTTATTTAACCTCTTCGCCATTATTGCTGTCAAAATTTTTGCATCTTGATTTATTAAAGATATTGGTCTATAAGAACCTGGATCCATAGGATCCTTATTTGGTTTTAAAATTAATATTATTAGTGACTGCTTCCATGATAATGGAATTTTTTCACCCCTCAATATACTATTATATAACACTTTTAGTTTAGGAATTAAACCTTTTTTAAATGTTTTATAATATTCTGGACCTAGTCCATCCAATCCTGGTGATTTTCCTCCTTTTAAATTATTTATTCTTCTATTTCCTCTTCTGATATCATTTCTTCCATCAATCCTTTATCTTGTTCTGTTAGTCTTACTTTCCAATTTTTATTAATATACTCCTCTATGTTCTCTAAAGATTTATCTTCTGCTGAATACAATTCTGAAAAAATTCCTCAAATATTTTTAATTTCTCTTTCATCAACCTTTTTTCTTTACCAAATTTATCTTTAACTACGCCAATCATATTTCTAGTTTTTTTTATTGTACTGATTTAGCCAGCATTTTAGAATTTTTATTACTATATTCAAAATATTCCCTTTCCAAGTATATTAGATTTTTCTGAACTTCGTCCATTTCTCTTTTCTAATTCATCTCTTTTTGCTTGTAATATTATTAATTTCTGTTTAGTTCTATCTATTATATAATCATTCTCTAGTTCCTTTATTTCTTTTTCTAATTTTAATTTTTTTTCTCCTAATTGTCTCTTTAATTTGCTTGATTCTTTAATGCATAATCCTCTTACCACTGCCTTCATTGTATCCCACAATACATCTTGTGTTACTTCCTTATTGTTTATATCCCAAATTTCTTGCCACTCCTTCTCTATTTTATTTACTATCTCCTTATAATTAAATAACTTAGTATCCAGTCTCCACCTTTTTGCTTCTCTATAATTCCTTTTCATAGTTATATCCAAGTTCATCAGAGCATGATCTGTCACTTTTATTGTTTCAATTTCTGTATTTATTAATCTAGGTATCATATTCTTTGAAACAAAAATATAATCTATTCTTGAGTAATTTTTATGAACTGATGAATAATACGTATATTTCTTTTCTTCACCCTTTATTAGCCTCCAAACATCTATCAGTTCATTTCTACTCACTAATTTATTCAAAATTGTTATATTATTATATCTATCTCTAATTGATGGATCTGATTTATCTTTCCATCTATCCATCACCATATTAAAATCACCTGCGATTATTGTATAATCTCCTTTCATTTTTTTGATCTTATTAAATATTTCTTCATAAAACTCTTTTTGTTTCTCATTAGGTGCGTAAATATTCATTATGACATATGTTTCTCCATCTATTTCACCTTGTATAATTACATATCTACCTTTTTCATCTAACTCCACACTTGTTACAATGAAATTGCATCTTTTGGAAATTATTATTGCAACTCCTCTTGATTTGGATGTACCAAATGCTTCCTCATAAATGGCTACCCAGTTCAGTCTAAGCTCATTTTTTTAATCTCTTTTTCCATGTGTTTCTTGTAAAAAAATTATATCGGCCTTATCTTTTTTTAATATCGATTCTATCCTTTTTCTCTTTATTATTGACCCCAAACCTTTCACATTCAATGTTGATATTCTCAATCTATTCTCCATTTTTCATATTTTGAATTTTCTAATCCCACTCCCCATTGGCTCTTTAATGTGATGGTGCTCCCCTTCCCCTTCCCTTCCCCCCTCCCACTCCCCTCCCCCTTCCCACCCTCCCCTCCCCTCCCCACACAAACATTTGTCCCTCCCTCTTCCTCCAAAGCGCTTCTGCCTTGGAAACGACCAGCCATGGTCCTGGGGTGTGTGTGTGAAGGTATGCCAACTCCCGGCATAGAGACCAATACCCTCTCCCGATTTATTTTCTTTCCCATATTTTTTTCCCTCTCTTCCCCCTCCCTTCCCTCTCTCTACCCTCTTGCTTTATATATATATAAATCTATCTCTATGCATTTATAATCTATAAGAATATATTTTACTCAGTAGTCATCTACCCTTCTCCTACTCTATGAAGTTCTCTTTCTTCTTCTTCTGTTATATCATATTGTTTCTTCCAGTCCTCCTCAGCCTCTGTCCTTTCGTTTATCTCCCGAAGTCTTCTTTTTTGCTCCTCCTGTTGCTCCTCCCACTGCTCCTTCTTCAGTTACTCCTCCCACTACTCTTTCCTCAGTTGCTCCTCCCGCTGCTCCTTCTTCAGTTGCTCCTCCCACTGCTCCTTCTTCCGCTCCTCCAACCGCACCTTCCTCTTCCTTTTCCTCTTGCTGGATCAGTTTCAGTTCTCTCAGGAGTTGCAATCCTTGTTCAAGAGAATTTATTCTGTGGTATTTGCCAGCATATTGGAATTTCAGAAAGATGGGATATCCCCAACTGTATCTTATCCCAACTCTCTGTAGAACTATGATGCAGCATTTCATTTCCCTTCTCCAATTTATTGTTTCGCGGCATAAGTCATTATAAATTTCCACTGTGTTATCTCGATACTTTAATATTCCTGGATTCTTTCTGATAGCTCTCATCAAATCATCCTTTTTATTGAAATTTACCACCCTCATAATAATATCTCTGGGAGTTATTCCTCTTTTTGCAGCTGACACACGATGAATTCTCTCTATGTCATGATCTTCCCATAAAATCTCAGGAACAATGCTTTTTAGCCATTTTAAAACTTCCTCTTTCAAGGATTTTTGGCTTTGTTGTGTCAGCTCTGCAAATCCACGAATCCTGACATTATTTCTTCTATTCTGGTCTTGAAGCAAAATAATCTGTCTCTCTAACAAAGAAATCTTGTCATCATGTTCTGCTAGTTTGGTCTGGTGATCTCTTTGAGTTTTTTTTATATCATCCACTTTAAAATCCAGTGCTTTTAAATCCTGTGAGATTTTTTCCTGCATTTGCCCCATTTCTGCTCTTATATTAGATGTTATTGTAGTTACTAGAGTTTGATTAGACTCTGTTATCAGCTTCTGTATAAAAGTTTTGATATCATCAGCTCCGTTAGCTGCTTTTTGCTTGGTCGCCATTTTAATGTCTTTTTCGTCTCCGTTAGAGTTTAAGTTTATATTTTCAAAATCTCTAACTAGACGATTATATGTTTTATCTGTTGCTGTAGGTCGCTTCCAAACAGGGTGTTTATAGACCTTTTTTAGGCGGCATATATCTCAAGGACCACAAAGGGGGAAAAAAAAACTGTTTTGCTTTCGGTCCGTTTCAACAGTTATTTGCAGTTTAAACAGAGTCTTTTATTTTCCCTCCAGTTGGAGAAGAATCGAAACCAATCCACTATCTTATCTTACATTCTTTCCCACATTATTCAATTAATTACTCACATTCTTTCTTTGTTTTGAAAAAGGCTTCTGGAATTATTTTATAAATATGACCTAGTTCTTATAGCCTTTCAGAAACCATTTTACCAATGGTGTGAAAAGCAGGAAGGCTTGCCAATTAGTTACAATCTGTTAGAAATCGCAGGGTAGCCAATCCAGTTCCTCCTTGTTTGTTCACTTAGTACACTACTGTGATGTTGAATACTATGTGAACAATCTTGCCCACAGAAGAACTTCAAATGCTTGAAGAGTCTTCTCTACTGCTAGTGCATTGATGTGGAAAGTGGTCTCTAGTTATGTTCAGTTGATGAACAGTCTTCTTTGTGTGCTACCCATCCTTCCAAGGAGGCACCCATTAAGACTGATGTTGTTGGCTGAGGAGGGAGGAATGGCATGCTGGCTTGAATGTCATTGGTATGGAGCCACTATTCCAGGGATCAGTGCATAGTCCTCAGTACAGTGAGACACATACGGGGGTTTCAATGAGAGGGTCAAAACAAGATGGGAACCAGGCCTGCAGTTGGCACATTCAAAGCTGGGCATAGGGTGTTACCACCATCATGGAGACCATGAAAGCAAGAAGGATTTGGATATCCTTGGCACTCACTCATCTGGAGCACTGACATGGAATGACAGCTGTTATTAGACTTTGAAGTCTCTCTTTGGGAAGGTAGGAGCCATTTTGTGAGAGTTGAGAATTGCTCCTATGAACTTGATGATTTGCGACTTCACAGCTTTGAATGTGCCAACTGCAAGTTTATGATCAGGCCTAGAACATTGAGGAACTGAACAACAGGATGAAATTGGCAAGAAGGTGGATCTTGGAATGGGCAACAAAGAGCCAACTGTTGATGTAGGGAAAGTTGTTGTCTCAGCCACACTGCAACCACAACCATGCATTCAGTAAAGAAACATGGGGCAGGAGACAGTCTGAAAGGAAGGATATAAGAGTGGTAGGCCTTTCTCTCACTGGTGCAGAAAAAACATCGCTGTGACAGTTGGATTCCAGTGTGGAAGTAGGCATCTTTCAGGTCTTATGTTGCAAACTAGTCTCCTTGCAACAGAGGTATAATAGGGCCAGGGATAACCATCCAGAAACACTTGGGCTGGAGGAAAAATTTAATGTCATTCATGTCTAGGATGGGACAAAGGCTTCCATCTTTGTTCAAAATGATGAAGCAGTGGGAGACCCCCCCCCATGGGATGGAGGACACAGGTATCAGTTCAATGGCACTCTTAAGAAGAGTGTTGGCCTCCTCTATGGGAGTGCTGGAAAGGGAAGTAATTCAAGTAACCCTGTAGGTCAGTGGTTTTCAACCTTCCTAATGCCGTGACCCTTTAATACAGTTCCTCATGTTGTGGTGACCCCCAACCATAAAATTATTTATTAATTATTTACAATGCCTCCCCCCCGCAAAGGCCGCCTCTCCCCTGGGAAAAAACTCCGAGAACACCCCCGGCCTCTGCTTCTGCTTCGCTTTCTTTTCTGTTGGGGGGGGCAGTGTGGGAAAAGATTCCAGAGTGTCAACCCTGGCCGGGAGTGAGGAATCCCAGCGTCTCTGTCTTTTGTGCCAGGCACAGCTCGCCCCCCCGGAAAAGCGCCACCTTGTGCCCCCCCGGCCCTTCCACAGCGCCCCCCGCCATGGTGAGTGGGGTAGGGGGTGTGTTGAGGAGGGGGCCTGGCCCTGTGCTGCTGCCGCTCCCCCAAGCTGGCCCGTCAGACTGGAGGTTCTCCCGGTAGCAGAGAAGGGGAGTGATTTCAGTCCCTTCTGAACAGGGGGCAGGAGGACACAAACACGTGGCTCGTGCTTGTGCACCACCTCTCATGGGCCTTTCTGCACTTTACCTTATCGCGGAGGTGGGGGGTGCCGTTCACGCAAGCAGGTTCTTGTGCGAGCCGTTCTCTTCGCTGCTCCTTTGTCCTGCAGCTGGCTTCCTGGTCACGCGACCGCCCCGCCTCTTCCTCCCCCAGCGCAGCCTACAGCTCCCAGGCTGCACTGCAGAAGGAAGGGGTGGGGTGGTCGCGCAACCAGGAAGCCAGCTGCGGGACGAAGGAGCAGCGGAGAGAGCGCCTCACACAAGAACTTGCTTGTGTGAATGGCACCCCACCTCCTTGTTAAGGTAACGTGCGGAAAAGGCCCAGGAGTGGTGGTGCGCAAGCACGAGCCACGTGCTCGCGTCCTCCTGCCCCCTTTAGTAGGAGTGTGTGCGGCTGCACGCGCTCCCGTCAAAGGGGGCAGAAGGACGTAAGCACGTGGCTTGCGCTTGCGCACCACCACGGAGGAGGGAATGGAGCTTAAGACCATCGGAAATACGTATTTTCCGATGGTCTTAGGCGACCTCTGTGAAAGGGTTGTTCGACCCCCAAAGGGGTCGCGACCCACAGGTTGAGAACCGCTGCTATAGAATATGATATTTATGTAGTTCCACGTGTCCAGTGAATGTGTTGCATAGATTAGTCTAGGCTCAGGTTGACAGTAGCATAAAAGCTATTAAAGTGCTGGGAGAACTGCTTAAGGGCTTTGTAGAAATGAGACCAGATTACTAATGTCAACATATTTCACCAAGAGAAAAGGCTTTTAGGAACAGTGGTTGAGAAAGGCTTGTTCTAATTCAACCATGAAGATGCGGTCTACTGTAAGGCCATGACAGTACCATAAGTCAACATGAGGTTTTCTGTTGTGTGTATGCTGAGTTGCATATTCAAGTTTCTTGTTGTGAAATGTATAGAAGAACTCACTAAAGAAGAAGAAGAAGAAGAAGAAGAAGAAGAAGAAGAAGAAGAAGAAGAAGAAGAAGACGACGACTGGACTAGAATTTCAATTTCAAACCAAATTGGGAGGTGTTGCTAATAACCCAGAGGACAGGATCAGAATTTAAAATGACCTTGACAAATTGGAGAGCTGAGCCAACGCTAACAAAATGAATTTCAACAGAGAGAGTCCTACACTTGGGCAGAAAAAAATGAAATGCACAAATACAGGATGGGTGGACAACAGTACATATGAAAGGTATCTATGAGTTTCAGTAGACCACAAGCTGAACATAAGTCAGCAGTGTGATATGGCAGCTAAGAAAGCCAATGTGATTCTTGATTGCATCAGTAGGAGTATACTGTTTAGACTGAGGAAAGTAATAGTACCACTCTGTTCTGCTTTGGTCAGACCTCATCTGGAATATTGTGTCCAGTTCTGGGCACCCTATTTCAGGAAGGATATTGACAAGCTGGAGTGTGTCCAAAGGAGGGCAACCAAGATGGTGAAGGGTTTGGAAGTCATGCCCTATGAAGATCAGGTTAGGGAACTGGGTATATTTAGTCCGTAGAAGAGAAGGTTAAGAGGGGACATGATAACCATGTTTAAGTCATATGGAAGAGGGAACAGGCTTATTTTTCACTGCTCCAGAGACCAGGACCAGGAGCAATGGATTAAAACTACAGGAAAAGAAATTTCACCTAAACCTCAGGAAGAACTTCCTGAGAGAGCTGTTTGTCAGTGGAATATACTGCCTTGGAGTGAGGTGAAGTCTCTTTCTTTGGAGGTTTCTAAACAGAGCATGGATGGTCATCTGTTGGGAATGCTTTGATGTTGGTTCCTGCACGTCAGAGGGTTGGACTGGATGGTTTCTCTGGTCTCTTCCAACTCTTTTACTCTACGATTCTCTGAATTTCTACAATGCCAATAAAGAGGAACTGATCCTCCATTTTAAATTCAATCTACTCATAATCGATATCCATAAATATTTATGTAGTACTCTACCAGGAACTGTGTTCAACAATAATCCTATTAATCTAGCCAAAGAATAAAGCACAGTGTATACTTTAGGCTGTCTACATATAGTGATTTGGAAGAAATGCTCTTATTTTATGTGTTAATTTGTTCTGCCAAGAGAAGAAAGATTAAAGGCCAAAGGGCTGGCTGCAAGAAATCAGCAAAACTGGAATGGCACATAAATACCCTCACAGTGAGATTGCACACTGCAGTTGTTGTTGTTTTTAAACTGCCTGAAATGCTTTGGAGGAATTGTTTTCACAATCTTGTCAAGATGAACAAAGAGCCATACAATATCATAGCAGTAGAGCCATGTGTTTTTAGCAGAATGATGCCCCCATTTGTATGAACAAGAGGAGTGTCCTTCTCCCTGCCTACAGTTTACTTCCTCACATTCTGTCCCAGAAGTAGATTTCTGAAATGAGCCTTATCTCAGGCCCTGACAATTCAGAGCCAAAACCTGAAAGCTAAGAATGACCCCGAGTGATGTCACAGGGGCAGCCCCTGGTGATGTCATTGAGCATGATGCCTTAAGCATCAACCACAGCTGCCAAAAGTATGCCATTAAAGCCCAACAAGTTAGGAAAATGTCTATACTTTTCTGTATACTATATATAATATACCGGTAGTTGGCCCTCTACATTTGCAGGTTAACTTTCACGGATTTGATTATTTGCAAGTTTCTCCAACCCCTGCCCACCCACTTCAGTTGCTTCTTTTTCAGGGAATCTTCCTGCTACATAGCTTCAATCAGGCCATGCAGCCCTTTAAAACCCTGCCTCTTGTCCTCCTTCTCCTCCACCAGCTTCCTCACATTGGCTTGGCCAACTAAGAACAGACTGAGAGGTTAAACTTACTGTGAAGAGTCATTCTAGGAAGGCTGAAGGAGCAATCCACAATGTATTGGGTCATCCCCTTGTGCCAGCAGATTGAGGCAGGAGACGACCATTCCAAGACTGTTGCCCTGCTGACTTGGGTTCAGTTTTCATTATATAGTTTTGCTTGCTGCACCTTTCTCCCCCCTTTTTTTTTGCAGCCCACGCAGGGATTGCTCCTTCAGCCTTCCCAGAACAACTCTTCACGATAAGTTTAACTGCTCATTTCAGGAAGGGTTCAGGAGCAATCCACAATGTATTGGGTAATACCCAAGCTATCATACTCGAGGGTAGGAAAGGCTGCTTTCTCTCTGAGCCATGACTTGCAAAACAGACCTCCGAAACGCAGCTTGACTGGAGGCAAATTTGTCTAACTTAACAGTGCTTGATAAAGGTTGTGGGTTCCTTCCATCCTGCTGCCTTACAAACATCCTCCAGCGAAGCAGTTGTTCTAAAAGCTGTTGAGGTGGCCATAGACCTGGTCGAATGAGCCCACACTTCCTGTGGTCTTTGGATTTTTGCATAATCATAGCAACAAAAAATGCATTCTTTTAAATCCATCTAGATATATTAGAACTCAAAACCTTAACTCTTAACTTCTTAGGGTTCTAAGACACAAACAACATCTCCATTTGTCTTATCATCTTAGTTCTGTTCAAGTACACTTTAACAGCTCTCCTTACATCCAATGAATGCCACTTCTTCTCTACTGGATGCACAGGACGAAGGCAAAAAGATGGCAATGTTACTGTAGGCAACACTGGAGAAGAGGCCATACACATGGGCCTAAATGAAGGATCCACTGTCAGAACCACAGAATCCTCCTTAAACTTATACAAATTAGGATTTACTGACAGCGCTCCAATTTCTGACACTCTTCGAGCTGTTGTAATTGCCACCAGAAATAAAACTTTCAGAGTCAATAATTTCAGAGATGCATCCTTTAAAGGTTTGAATGGTGACATTGTCAATCTATTGAAAACTAAATTCAGATTCCACAAAGAGAATCTATGCATAGTTGGAAATGCCTGTAAACTTGCACCTCTTAGAAATTGCTTTACATGAACATCCTCCGATAGTGGCTTACTGTCCATTGAAATTACTGTAGATAAGGCCACTGACTGCCTCCTTAAAGTATTAGGTCGCAAACCGTTTTTCCAGACCATTCCAAAGGAATTTCAGCACATCACTAATATTGACTTTAAAAACATTCACTGAATTAGATAAACATCATCTTTTGAACACCTCCCAGGCATTTCCATGTATCTTTTGCATTGAATTCCTTCTAGATACCAAGATTGTTTAATAACATTTTATTGAAACCCTTTACTTTTTAAGATGTCCCGCTCAATCTCCAAACAGCTAAGTTCAGCCATTTTGGGTTTGGATGACAAATTGGGCCTTGAGTCAACAAGTCTGACCTGACTGGACACCTCCAAGGACAACCTATTGACATGTCCAACAATTGAGGAAACCATGGTCTCCTTGGTAAATGCAGCACTATCAAGACCACTTGAGCTTTCCGTAGCTTCACTTTCTGCAGCACCTTCTGCAATACTGGTAAAGGTGGAAAGAGGTACAATAGACCTTCCGGCCATTCTGATCTGAAAGCATCCTGGCTTTCTGCATGCACACTTCCATTGATCGAAAAATATCTTGGTAACTTGTAATTTGTTGCTGAAGCGAACAAGTCCACTGAAAAGCCACCAAATCTTTCTTGCAACATGGAGAATACCTCCCGATTCAAACTCCATTCTCCTGGAGAAACTTCCTTCCTGCTTAAATAATCTGCTTTCCAATTCAGAACAACTCTGAGGTAAACTGCTGTCAAAGAATTCACATTTCTTTTTACCCACACTAGAATCTTCTTGACTTCTGACATCAGTTGCTTTGATCTTGTATCTCCTTGTTTGTTCAGGTACATTTTTACTGATACATTGTCCGTGTATACCAACACATCTTTGCCCCTCAACACACTGGCAAACTCCAATAATACCAATTGTATTACTCTCCTTTCTAATACATTTATACTCAGTGTCTTCTCCAACTCTGACCATTTCCCCTGAGCAATCTTCTAGAGACAATGTGCCCCCTGGCTATGCAAACTTGCATCTGTGTTATTGAAGAAAAGATGTTCCTTTCTCCAGATTTTTTAAACTCATCCACCATTTCAATTCCCTTTTCAAAGCGCTTGTCATTCTGATCATCAAATTCTTTTTCCTGATGATCTGTCCTTGGAACGGCTCGATGAACAGCTGCAGAGGCCTCATATGAAAACTCACCCAAGGAACTAGATGAATGGGAGACACTAAAACTCTCAACAATTTGGCTAGGCTCATCAACTGGACCACTTTTTGCCGCCGGAATAAAGACACCTCATTTCTTAACTTCAATATCCTCTTTCTGGACAGAAACACACTCCCTATCCTGGAATCTATTTCTGCCTCTAAATGAAGAATCCCCTGAACTGGAATTAAATGACTCTTTTTGAAATTTATTAGAAATCATAATTTCTGAAGAGTTCGTATTGTCACTCTGAGATCCTGCTCTGCTTTGTTCATACTATCTGCTTTTAGCAATATACTGTCCAAACAGGGGAACAAATGTATCCCCTGCTGCCTTAGACGAGCAATTACAGGAACCAGAATTTCTGTGAACACTCTGGGCACTGATGCCAGACCAAACAGGAGTGCTTGAAATTGGTAATGGTTGTTGTTGAAATGAATTCTTAGGAACTTCCTTCAATTGACATCCATAGGCACATGCAAGTAAGCTTCTTGTAAGCCTCTAGATATAAAACAATCATTGAACTCCAAATTCTGGAAGATTGAATATAATGTTTCCATTTTGAACCTTTTGTATTGAACAAATCTGTTCAAATATTTCAGGTCCAACACCAGGCGGTACCCACCGCTGTGTTTTGGTACCTTAAAGAAGATTGAATAAATTCCCTGAAATTTTTGATTGACAGGAATTGACTCTATTGCTCCCATTTGCAATAAACGCTGTATTTCATTTTGCACTATGTTCTTTTTCATCTCATTCTTTGGCACTGGTGAGGGTAAATATCTTCCTTTTGGACACTTCGAAAAAACAATTTGATAACCTTGCTGTACAATCTTTAACACTCATTTGTCTGATGTAATTGCCTCCCACAGATGTACAAAATGAATCAGTCTTCCCCCCACTGGCATGATTTTTGAGTCAGAACTGTTGCTTATTACCTCTAACTGATTGAGATGTACCTCTTTGTTGCTGTTGGCCTTACTGCGTCTGGACCAAAATCTATTTCTATTCCATTGTTGCCTGAAACCTCTATTATCTCTTTGTTTCTGAAAATATTTTCTGGTTTGAAAGGAGTAATTGTCACCCTTGAACCATTTTCTTTCAACTCTTCTTCTCTGTATAGAAGGTAGCACCTGTCTTTTATCTTTACTCTGTACTAATACTTTCTTCAAAACTTTCTCACCAAACAGAAGTTTTCCTTGAAATGGAACATTAGCCAAATTTGCCTTTGCTTTAGCATCTGCTTCCCAGAGTTTTAGCCATAGCACCTTACAGCCTACTGAAGCAGCTGCAATTGACCTAGCTAAAAATGCTGATGCGTCATAGCTGGCATCTGCCACATACTTTAAAACCAGTTCCAATTTCATTAACACTTTTTGAATTGTCTTAGCAGATACATTATCCATTTCCAAAACTTCCTGTATCCACATGAGGCCTGCCTTAGCAAACATTGAGCTTGCTACCGAAGTCCTAACAGAAACTGCTGATGTCTCATGCAACCTTTTTAAGGCAGAATCTCTCCTTTTCTCCTTCAACAATGTGTCTCCTTCCCTAGGAACCAAAGCATTAGAAATCAGCACAGAAATTGGAGCAACCACTAGGGGAGTGGCTAATAACTCCATTGAACTGCTATTGAAAGAATATAAACTTTTACTATACCCTTTAAACTTCTTTGAAGAAGTTGTTTCTTCCCATTCAGCCTGAACCAAATCCAAAAATAATTCAGGCATAGGGATAATGTTAGATTTTACCTGTTTCTTTCTTACTACAGCTGTTACTGACTTCTATTTCTTTCTTTCTTCTGAATTCTCAACTGTATTATCTAACCCTCGTGTTAATAACACCTTTTTAAGAAGTGATCTAAAATCTTCCTGCTCAAAAAACCTTACTTTATTATCATCTTCCTCCTTTTCCTCAGAGGAGCTAACTTCCTCTTCCTCTGATTCAATATTTTCATTCTCTGTTGTAATGTTTTCTGTGTCTGAATCTAAATTCGACTGATTATCATGAGCATACTGAAATCCTACAGATCTTCACTCTGTTTCCAAATTTTTAAACTTTCTACTGCATTTTCTTGCTCCCTGAGAATCTACAATTGTTTCAGATAGTTGCCCTGTGTCTTCAGATTTATCAACACCAGTCACCTTCCCAGCATTATTATTTAACTGGACATTTTTCAATAAATTTGACTCTTGACCTAATGGTAGACTACGCGTGAAAACATTCATTGAAGGCAAAGAATGCAGTAGATTGAGAAATCCAGGAAAACAATTCACACTTTGGCTTGCTTGAATTAGGCTTTGACAAGCTAATTCCTCCACCACTAATTGTCTTAATACATTGCTATTGACTTGATTAATATGAGCTGGTCCTGGTACCAAAGTCATAGGAATCTCCTGGGTTGTAATGCTATTAAGCAGGGAAATTACATCCTGCCTCTGAGACAATATCCAAGCTGCTGTGTTATTCAGCGGGAAATCAGAACCAACACTTAAAGGAGCCATCCCTTCCTGACGCTTGGACTCTTCAACGCTCCTCTGAATTTTCCTCTCCCTTACAGGATTAATTGCTGTTTCCTCAGAGAACTGCGAATGGCTCATAACTTTGTCCAATTCTGCTTTGGAACGCCCTTTTCCAATATGGCGACCGGAAGCCGCTGTCGTGCTCTGAGCTCTCTCATTGCTTTTACTTTGCTGTGCCTTACCATCCGGTAAGTTTGCAGCCCTGTTCTTAAATTTTAATTTATCTTTACCAAGCTTCTTTGAATCGTTATCTTTTACCTTACCTTACTCTTTAGAAACTTTGATTGTAGCCTTAGAGTGGTGCGTAGGAGACCTCCCTTCTGCCTTGCTCTCATTTGACGCTAAAAATATTTCTCTTAAAATTGTGCCACCATTTGAGTCCTGATCTACCGTCAACCTGTCCAGGTCAACCTGCTCATCTGAGACTTCTCTAAACATTCCACTCGCTCTTTTTCCAACAGTCCTGCCAGAATTTGAGTGGCATTATTTTCTTTCCTTTCTTTTCTGTGTTTGTCCAGAAACGATAGACTATCATCCTGCTCTTGAAATCCCACATTCCTCTTTCTCTTCCCATTTTCCTCAACTGACTCCTGCATTTTACACTCTAATTCCTAATTAAATTGCTATTAAATGCAGTAAATAATCATTGGGGTTATTTTCTCAACCGGCTGGCAAGGCAGGAGAACAAAAACTGAATCTGAGTCAGAGGGGCAATGTTATTAATGGTCTTGGAATGTTTATCTCCTGCCTCAATCAGCTGGCGCAAGGGGATAACCCAATGTTGTGGATTGCTCCTGAAGCCTTTCTGAGAATGCAGCCCAGTTTCTCAGCACTACAAGCCCTCTCCCAAAGCTTCCCCTCCTAACATCCAAGGAAGGAGATAGGTGACAGAGAAAGTATAGAGACATCATGCAGACTCACCCCCTTTTTTCCTTCTTTCCCTGACCTGGTTTGGATTATGGGTACCTTCCCCCCCAATACCTCAGCACCCTCAACTTTTTTGATGTTTGCAGTTTTTCCACTTTTGTGAGAGTTCTGCACCCCTATCCCTAGCAAATGTGGAGGGCTGACTCTACTGCACTAGAAAGCCAGAATGGTGTGGTGGTTTGAGCATTGGATTATGACCTTGGAGATCAGGGTTCAATTCCTAGCTTGGTCATGGCAACCTACTGGGTGACTTTAGGCACATCACATACTCTCACCCTTCTCCAAAAAACCCCAAAACCTCATGATACGTTTGCTTTAGGGCAGCCACAAGTCAGAAAGGATTTTAAGGCACACAACAATGACATATACTATACTGTGCTTTTCACATACATTTCAGGACAGTGTCTCTGCCCTGAAATTTCTCACCCTTGCCCTGAGAACTGGAGAAGAGAGTCCAGGCCCCGAGTTCTGGGAACCCTATGGACAGATGCTTTCTTCCTCAATCAAAGGTGTGGGGAGAGCTCTGCAATCTTTTTCTGTATTTGCCATCTATGGGTAGCACATATGTAAGCTGAATTTTCAATCCCCACAGTTTGTAGTTTATTTTTATTCTCTGAACTATCTATCCGTTGTTCCGTTTGAAGCAGGACCCCTCAAAGCAGTGTTAAGCTGTGGTGCCACTCTGAAAGATCTTCTGCCAGTGTCACCTCTACTAAGGCTGCTGCCCATAGAAATCTCTTTTTTATCTTCTTTCTGCATCCTTACCTGTTTTAAAATGTGGCACAGGGCTTCACGTGGTCCACTCAGCCATAAGCTCACTAGGCTTTCTTTCTTAGCCTAACATATTTTAAAGGGTTAGTGCAAGGAGAAAATGGGATGGGGCAGGGATTATTTAAGCCATTGGGACCTTCTTGGAAAACAGATGTGATAAACACATAATAATTAAAAATAATAAATTATACAAGAGCCAGGATAGTAAAGAATAGGCAGGTCTGCTCTTCTTTTGCTCTCCTGCTTCCTCTTTCCTTTCCATTTATCCTGTGCCCCTCCACTGAACTCCCCCGCTTTCTTTTGAAAGAAGAACTCTTAGTGTTTTGTGAGCTGTGTTCTGGGAGAAAGGTGGCATACAAATGAAATACATACATGCATACATGGTACTACTCCTACTCTAACATCTCAAATTCAATGCTGCTCACTGATAAATCTAATTTTCAAACAGTAACTGCTTGATTTCACAATTAGTCAGGAAATTGCAATACTATTTATTTATCTGGCATGCAGACTTGTTTGCATATGAGTCCTTTACCACTAAATACCACATGCTTTATTTAAAAAAAAATCAGTCTGTTTGGACAAAAACAGTTTGCTATTTGTTTTAACAAACTCAGTTTTAAGATGCAATTGCCCAGCGTTTTGTTTTGTTTTCTCAAGATGACTTTTAGAGTATTGCCTTATTTCTACACTGCTGATGAGGCCAAATGACTAAAGCAGATGATAATGTGGATTAAATCTAAGCCAGCTTTCAGAATTAACAGCTGTCCCTTGTTTCTTAAGCTAGGAATTGGTAACTGATCCACTGAGCTGTCTTCTGTATCTCTGGCTGTAGAAATTCATATTTCTTAGTAGTGTCAGTTTACTGAAATATATTACAAATGCCAGGTTCTGATTTTGTGAAAATCTGTGCATATGGAAATTCTGATATAGAATTCCTTGATCCCTTTCTATGACCAGATTCTACCTGAGAATAGAAAATGCAGGTTGAAAGAAGACTGAGGGTGCTGCCAAGATCATATCCAATCCTCAGTCATCATCAGTTGACTTTTCTCACTTTATTCCATGATGGGTGGTTGGGCAGGAGGAAGAACACAGAAACACTAAGTATGAAGCAATTAGGATATATAGTTTCACTTACATTGCCAAGAAGAGTTGAATACGACACCTTGTTTTGGGAAGCACCCCTGTGTCTTCCATATAAGGTAGTTTATTTTATCCCGTACTTTTATATTATTCTTTTAATCAGGCAATTTCCAAAGTGGCTTATAATACAGAAAGCCACATATGAAGACAATAGCCCATGGATAATGGTACAAAGTCTGTACTTACAGTTACTACATAAGCAGCTTACTGCTTGCTTCAACTGGTAATATGAATCTATCATTGGCCAATGAACCACTTTTTAACAATTTAGGTCTTTACTGAAAGAGAAAGCACTGTCACAAAACACACCAAGAGAGAGAAAGGGAAACCAATTAAAAGTATGCCCACTGTTGAAGATTTGAGCTAAAAGAGACTGATCAATCTGAAATGGTTAGAATCTATTTACATTAAATTATCCAGGAAAGGTTTACAAGTGGATACAGAGAAGAAATTCCAAGACAGTGTTAACAAGAAGGTCAAAAACTGTACTAGTAGTACAGCTTGCCAAATGCTAAAGATGTCATGTCATCAGATCCACAGCTGAATTGACAGAGGTCACTAACTCCAAAGACATGTGAGACTCAACTGCAATGTACAAGGTCCCAAATAAATATTTTATGCCATAATTCCTAAAACTGGAAAGTATCAAATGAAATCCGTGATGCAAAAGGAAACATGTCTTGAATACTAAAAAGATAATCATTTATTTGCTAGAAGCCTGGCATCTTTTGGCCTCTGGATGTTCAAGGCCTTCTTTAGAGGGCTATTATCTCCCTATAACTTTTTCAAAACCATTTCTATGAACAAGTTGCTTACTTGTAACTGTGGTTCTTCAAGGGTCATCTGTAAACTCACACAAATGGGTCACCTGTGCCTGCACAGTGTACTGATTGAAACCTTCTAGAGTTTGATGACAAGAATTTTGGTGGGAACCCCACCCCCATCTCTAGAAGCTATAAAGCCACCTTCCTGCAAAAGCCCTCTGTTCCATGGCCTCCAAAAGGCAGCAGCCAAGAGACTGACAGGACAAAGCAGGGCATGAGGAATGGAAGTTGGGCAGGGTTGTGTGAATTCATAGATGAACACTCAAGGAACCAGTTACAGGTAAGCAACCTGTTCTTCTTTGTTGTCTCTGTGTTTCACACAAATGGGAGACTAGCAAGGTACTAACCCTAGGAGAGGGGAGTGCTATGCCATCAAGGAAAACAGCACCATTCTCCCAAACACAGGCATATCTTATGATTTATTATCCAATCCATAGTGAGAGATGAAAGTGAAAGGTTGGGAGCCTGGTGGTGCAGTGGTTAAATGCCAGTACTGCAAGCCACAAGGTTATGAGTTCAATCCTGCCAGGCTCCAATGTTGACTCAGCCTTCCATCCTTCCGTAGGTCGGTAAAATGAGTACCCAGCTTGTTGTGGGCATGTATAGAAAACTGTATCGAAATACATGCTATTTCTAAGTTGTTCGCCGCCTCGATCCATATGGAGATGCGGGATACAAATAAATAAAAAAATTAAAAAAAAATGTCACAGCCCTGCAAATTTCATGCAGTTGCACTCCTTGCAGGAAGGCTATGGAGGCAGCCAGAGCTCTAGTGGAGTGGCTTTTCAACTGTGCCAGAAGCTGCTTGCCAGATAGCTCATAAGCAAGATGAATGGTAAATGCCAACTATTTGGACAGTCTCTGGAAGGAGACTAGTAGGCCTTTCTTAGCTGAAGAGCAGCACAAGAAGAGTCTGACTTTCTAAAGATAGCTGTGCACTGCACATAAAAGGACAAAGCACAACGAACATTAAGGCAATGAAGGTTGCACTCTAAATCTGACTATAGGTTCTGCATGAAGACAGGAAGTATAATGTCTTGGCTAAGATGAAATGCTGAGACATGTCTGGTTGAAGTACAACTTCTTCTTTGTGGAACCTGAAATAGGGTTGGCCCACTCAAAGGGAGCACAACTCACCAGCAATCCAAGCAGAAGTCGCAGATACCAAAAAGGCTACCTTCCAAGACAGAAGGTGGATGTCTCAGGTTGCCATGGGCTCGAATGGTCTCTTTGAGATCTGTAAAAGGACGATTTGCAAGTTCCAGGCAGGCGTGGGAACTGAAGTTGGAGGATAGAGATGTGAGCTGCCTCTATGATGTGTTTCACTGAATGGAACAATGAGTTCAGTAAAGTAGGTTCCGTGCCATAAGTCTGAGGGATTGAACTTCTGGATGTCTGCCCCTGCCCTATGGTAAGCAGGTTCAGTCTGTACCAAAGCCTCTGATATCCTCCCTGCGAGAGGTGCATCCATGGAGCAAACCATGGTTGTCTTGGCACCATGGGGTGATCAGTAAGGCTCCGGGCCTGTCCTGTCAAACCTTCGCCAGCACCCTGCTGACAAGAGGGAAGTGGGGGTAGCACACATGATAGGTCCTCCATTCCAGCTGTACAAGAATGCATCCCCCAGGGACCCATTCTCCTCTCTGGTCCTTGAGCAGAAGGGGAGACACTGTTTGTTGAATGGAGACACAAACAGGTCCACCAGAAGAGCTTCCTGTGCTTTGAAGATTTCCGTCAGGGTATGAGTGACTGAGCATATCTACATGGATGTTCTGGTTCCCTGGTAGATGGACTGCTGTTGGTGATATCTGCCTGGCTATGCACCAGTCCCACGGCTGGATTGTCAGATAGAGGAGAGTGGCTGATCATGTGCCTCCTTGTTTGTTGAGGCAGAACATGACTATGGTGTTGTCTGTCCCCACCTGGAGTGCTTTGCCCCACAGAAGATCCTTGGACACTTGGAATGCTTTGATGATGGCCAGAAGTTCCAAGGCACATATATTCATTCTGCCAGCAAATGGTTTTGGAGTTTGTAGCTCAGAAATTTCTATAGTTTTGATTTGAAGTGAATATGTATTTTACTATAAGCAATGTACAAATATATTAAAACTTCTATGTAACTGGATACTATGTTGTTATGGTTTGCTCCCTTGTGATTTTTACACAGTCCCTTGAAGTATGACTTAAGAACATCTTTAGGAATTGCTAAAAGAACAGTATTGTAACGTGTACCTTTTTAAATGAGTTTGTAAAAATCTGAAACCTCTGAGCTGGTTCATGTAACTCTTGATAGTTTTATCTAGTTTGCGATACTAACTTTTTGCTGCTAAGAGATGGTGAGCAATGAAACAGACCGTCGTGGAAAAATAGTAATCTCTCCATCATTGGAAGTTTTAAACAGAGGTTGGATAGGTTTGTCAGAGGTGCTTTAGCTGTAGGTCTCCTGTGCCAGCAGGAGGCTTGAGTAGTTTACCTTTTGAAGTTCCTTCCAACTCTACAGCCTGTGATTCTGTGGTTCATGCACACTTGCTCATTACTTGATTCCTTTGCAGTTGATATCTGGATGAACTAAATTCAGCAAAAAGCACTGCATCTGAGTTGATGTGAACATTCTTTTTTCATAGTGTTGTACATATGATGGCCACTGACATAATTAATGTTCTGTCACATGGTATGGCAGTTTTCATAAATGTGAATCAATCCTCTGTCCATCCTAGGTGGCCTGGATACCTTCAGAGAAATGGGGAGGGAGGGATAAAAGCCAGCCCCGGATGATGGTGATGGCTTAACATCCAAGGAGTAATATGAAAGGGAATCACAATTTTGGGAGCTACAGGAAGGCACCAATGTCCTCTTTTTACCCCCAGAAAAAGAAGGATGGAATCAGGGACAACTGTTTTTCTGGGTAGCAGACTAAGATGATAGGTGCTTTGGGTAAGAACTGAGGGGGCATGTATTCCTCAGTTCTTTGGGGGCACCTCTGAAAACCAGAATTTGGTTAGATCATGACATGGAGACCTGTTGTGTTTAATGTCTTACATTTGTGCCCATGTTCTATCATTCCTACTTCTGGAAGCAGCAAGGGGACACAGAAAAGAAGGGAAGTGGTTGGACTATCTGTATGTACTTGTATGTGAGAAGTGTTTTTAGACTATGCCAACTGTACTATGAAGGCACAAGATCCTGTCTGATCTTGGAAACTAAGCAGGATCAGACCTGGTTAATACCTGGATGAGAGACCACCAATGAATATCAGGTGCTGTAAACTACATTGTACAGAAACCACCTCTAAATATTCCTTGTCTAAAAAAAAAATCTCGTGAAATTAATGGAGTTGTTGTAAATTGACAACCAACATGAACACACACATACCACTGAGCTTATTTTCTCTTGGGGAGATAAATAATATTATTAGATGGCCTTAGATGAAGGGGAAGGCTGAGCAAGTGTTTACAAGTTGATGCAGAGATGCTGCACAAATACAAGCCCTCAAGAAAGGCATGGCCAGAACTCAAAGAAAAACAAAGGCTGGTTCTTTGGAAAGTAGGTGACACTAGAACAGAAGACTAAAGTATGCCTCTAGCTTAAATTTGGGGCAGCAGTACAGGGTGGGTGTGTCTCAGTTGCCAGAAATATAGAAAGCGCAGTTAAACAACAGAGCTGTTTTGATATATATTTGAACATATTTGAATAATGGTCAAAGGTATATGTTTTTGAATGAAAGCCCCAGAGACTTCTCATACATAAAGACCATCTTGATCATAATAAAGGGATGAAACCTAATTTTACAATTAAAAATTTCCATTTAGATATGTAGAATGATTGACACAGATATCTATATATGGTTTTCAAAGGATCAGCCAGTTTGTGTCACTTTGGCAACTGGCTCTTTTTGTTTTGCATTTCCCTTCGATCCACCCCCTCAATGATGTAACGGCATTTATACCTGAGACACGAATACTCTATCTCATCAGCACATCCAAAGAAGTGGATTTTAATTCTTAAAAGCTTCTGCTAAGATAAAAAGTAGTTAGTTCTAAAGGTGCTACAACAGAACTCCCCACACCTTTACATCTGTATACTGGAATCCACCTACTCCAATTGGATTCTCTCATCCACAGCCAGAAGTAGGGATAGATAGAAAGGTTGAGCCACATGGGACTCATCTGATCAACTGGGGTGAGAGAACAAAGAATCCTAAAGGTCTGCAGTCATCTCTGTCAACCTAATTTCTGATTCTAATGTAGCAATCTAAATTCACTCTCCTCTGTAAGATTATTAAAGCAAACTTCCTCAACTCTCCTGACTTCTCTACCAGATTTGCATCTGTATTAAAACTTCCTGATAGACGAAGACATTTCTTTGTGTAATTTTTGTTTAGAATTCATTACTTTTTCAGGAGAAAGAACTGCATTGTATCCTCTGTCACTTGAGATGTTTTAATAGTCTATAAATGAAACTTTACTATTTATAGGATTAACGTGGCAGCAAAGTGTTGTATAACTGTTGTTCAGAAATGTAGGTTTCAAGTCAAAGCAGATCGTTCTGGTACAGCTGCTAATTTAATAGTGTGGTTTTTACACACAACTACTTGACTAGTTAACAACATAGACTGAATTATCATATTTACAGGAAATAAGTGTGTTTACCAGTATTATGGGAAATTCCATGCAATGAACTAATGGTCTGTAACACTTTGGGGGATTTTAAACAAAATCTGTCTCTTGAGTAGAGGAAACACAGGAGGTTCATTCATTCAACTATGATTATCTTGAATTTACGAAGAACTGTACAGAGGACTGCCATTTCTGTTGGTGTTTACATTTGCTAAACAACACTGGTCTGACTGCATATTGCAGAAACCAAAAGTGATGCAGTAATTTTTAAAAAACTGAATCACTTTTCAGTGATACGAAACAGATTCTTGCTCAATAGAGTTTACAATTGTGTGTGACATCTTCTGAAGTGAGATCTTCTGAAGAGATGTGTGTGACATCTTCTGAAGTGAGACATCACAGCCCTCTCTCTCCATGGCTTACCAATGAGGCACAACGAAGAATTATCATTACACAGCTCAAAGATTTAATCTTCCCTCTCTGTGTTCATTTACAGGGTCAGGATGGTGATAACACCTGCCAAACTTTCCCTCTGGAGGACCAGGAGTCTTTCAGTTGCATCATCATCAGACACCTGAAGGGGAGAAGGTCTGAGCAGGATTGGTCTCTTCACCATTCTCTGGCCTCAGCATGGTCAAGTCCAACGAGGAGGATAAATCTGTAGACGTTCTGGTCCTAGAGAGCCACTCGCCACAGCTTTCAGAATGGAAAGCTTTCCAGATGGTGTCCCTACCAGTACAGAGAGGAGTATCACTCAACTCTCTAGAAACGCTCATGAGGCTGAAGGCTATGGAATTAGAAGCCAAATCCTCAGAGGACGGACTGCCGAAAGCTCTTCCTCAACTTTCCCTCTCTCTCAATGAGAAAGCCTTTAATTCTAAGAAGAGTTGTTGGCTCTCCCATTCTTCTCCCCTTGCCTCCTTCCACAACAGGTAGGACATATCCAACACCCTTTCCACACTTTAACTGCTTCCTTCTCCATAGGTTGTTGTGGGTTTTCCGGGCTTTGAGGCTGTGTTCTATTAGTATTTTCTACTGATGTTTTGCCTGCATCTGTGGCTGGCATCCTCAGAGAATCTTCAGATTCTCTGAAGATGCGAGACACAGATGCTGGTGAAAAGTCAGAGGAAAATACTAATAGAACACGGCCTCAAAGCCGGGAAACCCACAACAACCTATGGATTCTGGCCGTGAAAGCCTTCAACTTTACATGCTTCCTTCTCCCTTTGCCTATTTACAGCCTTTAGCTGGAATCTATTGAACAGTTACAAATACGTAGCCTATTATGCTGGAGATCATTCATGGAATGGAGGAACATCAGGCAACCACTTCTTGATTGACAGGGGAATAGAACCCCACTGATCCCAATGGCTGCTACTGATCAGTGGGATTAAGGGGAGTCTGGCTGAAATCCACCCTTGTGGCACTGCAGTTAAAGTGTTATGTAATATACAATGGTCATACAGGATTCTGTCTTCGGCTTTTATACCTGTGTTGCCCCTTTCTCAGTTACTTCAATCTCTATCATTTCCCTGTTGCCAAATGATTGAACTGCACAGCTGCACATTTGTCTCATGATACCACAGAAGCTGGTAGCCTCCCCAGTTTGGCAGAAGCAGCAGGAAAGGTAGCATAGTAGTCCCTGATACCCTCCTCACAACCATCTAAATTTTGACAGAAGGTATGGAAAGGAGGAGAAAAAAAATCACTAATCCCAAGGTTGCTCTCTCTCCTCCCCACACTTTTAAGAACCTTCTTCTTCCATACAAACTTGACTGATAATTAAGGTCATCCTGATAGATGTGGTGCCCTTCACTATACCTATCAGCTGTATACAAGGCAGAGAGACTACATTTCTGTAATAGTGCTGCGCCTCTGGGATGCTTGGCTATGGAGATCCCCCTGAATGTCACTGTTTTGTGTGTGTGGGTGGGTGTGTGTATGTTCAAGTGTGTGAGAGATAAACTGTCGTTCTTCGTATGAGACTACTGGTGCTTTGACAGCCCCTTCAGAGACTTTTATCTCTTGTGATTACTTTTTATGCTGTTCAGTGATTGCTGTTTTAGATTGCTGTTTCTCTAGATGCTTTATTGTACACAGTGTATTATTTTTACTTTATGTTTGTAGTATTATTTTTACTGTGAAGCCAAGCTAAGAACATTTCTTTGATAGTTTGGGCATAAACATAACAATAAACAAGAGCATTTTATAGGTTACATTCTATATTGTAATACCATGCTTTTAAGCTGCTTTCATTATCTAGTACAGGAAAGAAAGGTGAAAAAGTTACTAAAATAAAGGAAAACTCAAAATGAATTTGGAAATCCCTCCCCATTCTGAATAGAGGTCAAATCAGTTTTGAAAAAAGCAGTGCAGTTTTTCATTAGACATTTCCACAAAACTAATTAGGTAAACAGAGCACAAGAAAGGCATTACACAAAACAATCTCTATTGTTTACATGGCAGGATGATATCTCCCCTCCCCTAAATACCCAGCTGACTCAAACACTAATTCCTTGTACTTGTCGTGGTAGAACTGGCTTAGTGGAAGATGTTTTCTTTATGGCTACACAAATCTTATCCATTAAAATTAGAGATATTTATGCTTAGGACTACCTGTGCCTTTACCAGACCTGGTGGGCTAGGAGAAAGCTCTGCCAAGACCACAGAGTTACCCAGACCTCCAGGGGCTTCCAGTCAGCCGTAAGGAGTGGTTTACGAATGCAAGTTTTTGAAGTAGGGTTATGTCTCCCAAAGGGGTTCACAGCTTATTTTAAAAAGAGGGAGACAGAGAGAATCCTTGCTACTATTCACTAGTTACCACAGAGTGACACCAATGTGAAAGGAAGAAATACTTAAAATAATAGTTGTAAATGTTTCTCTGTTAAAAACCACATTCTAAAGCATTTGCTCTTACACATTCAATCTCTGCTGTGAATTTATAAAAAGCAATGTCTCAGGTTCACTGTGAAGAGCATATTGTGTTTACGATATAATACAACTGGAGACATTGCAAAAGTCACATTTATAAAATTCTGAGCAAATATTTGTGTTAATGAAGGTTAAGGAGTTGCAGCCCTGGAAACTGTACTCCTCTATTTATGCAATCTAATTTCAATGTGGGCAGCAGGAGTGAAAGCTTCCCTCCATTGGCCTGGCAACACTTTCAACTCCGACCTAAACAGACCCTCTATAGGTGCAAGAAATAATTTATTCTTTATGCTGACTGGGCTCTGGTCCTGTCTCAAGCTCTGGTAACAAATTCCATAAAATCCACACACAGCAGTTTTATAGCATGGACTGTGGTCAAGTAGTATCTGATCTGAGACCACCTACGCCATTCCATTAAGACAAGATATTGTAGTTGATCTAGACAGAAAAGGCTAAGATCATTATTTCTTTTGGTCTGGTGATACTGTGAGTTGTGCACACCAGACACATCTAACCAGGCAGTAGGCAACCAATGTAGTATCCACTAAAATAGTCCATGGGCTAGATCAACCCTGATAACACAAAGAGTTGCAAGATTTCATGATTTTTTTTTGTAAAAAAACACATCTACAGATGGTGTGCTCATGTTATAGCCCATTCTGATTGGTTGTTTAAGCTTTTCTATAATGTCATCAAAATGTCAAAGCTAGCTTTTCATAATATTTTTAAATCAGCATATGAAGGTATCTGAATTTAAAATTGCAATGGAAAGCTAATACTGTGGCCCTTCCACTTTTTTGGGGGTTATGGATGCAGAACTCTTGTGAAAGAAAAAACAAACAAATCCACAAATAACTTCCCCCTGCCGAAGTGAGCACTCCCCTTCCCACTCTCTTCTGGGGCTCCCCCCTCCCACTCCCTTGCCTTTAGCCTGGGCCTTTGCGCCTTCCTCCTTATTCTCTTGCCTTTTACAGTAGAGTCCTGGTTATCTGACCCAAATGGGCGGCCGCAGCGTCGAATAACCAAAAGGGTCGGATTACCCGGATGCCCGTGGCGGCCGCCATCTTGGGGGCGTGTCGGGGGGCATGTCGGGGCGGGCCTGGGGGCATGTCGGGGTGTGTCTGGGGGTGCAGAAATGCCCACAGCCACGCCCCCAGGCCGTTGCGACGTCGGTTGATCCGGATGGTCGGATAACCGAGTGTCGGATAAACGGGACTCTACTGTACTTGGGTGTCTGGAGAGATGGCATGTGCACCAGGACAAAAGGCAAGGGAATGGGAGGGGGAGGACGGAAGGGAAGGTTCACTTGTGCCTTCCTCTCCATACATGCGGCTTCCTCCTCCTGTTTGCTTTCCTTTTGCTCAGGTGCACAGAAGGAAGGCATGTGCACACAGGCAGATAATGAGAGGGGGAGAATGGCATGGAGGCAAGCAGGTGCCTCACAAATAATCAAATTCGTGAAGGTCCTCCATATTTGCAGGTTTCACCTCTGAGGATTTCATAATTCACAGATTATTTGCTACTGTCTTCACTGCTGCCCTATGCTATATTTAATAGAGATTGCAAGCCTTGTGGGACTGAGGAATAGTGAATGAGGCTTGTAAGTCCCAGTTAAAAATGGTGCTGGGCAGCAGTGGAGGCAGCTTTCTGTATAGCAGTTGTCCGGTGTGATGCCCAGGCACCAGATACATGGAAAATAACCCCCAAATACTTAAAGTACCTAACTTGTTCTATTTTATGGCTGTCTACGATCCAATTGAGTCTGGAGTGCTTTTTAGAGAAAACCATGATTTTGGATTTATTATAGTTAATAATCAGCTGGTTCTTTTTCACAATACTCCATAAAAGCTCTTATTACTCGCTTCAAGCCAATTTTAGTAAAAGGAAAGAGAACAGCATCATCTGCATATAAAAGTAAGGGGATACTAACCGAGGCCAGTTTGGGAGGGTGAAAAGTCTCTGAAGAGATAAATGGTGCAAGATCATTAAGATACAAATTAAATAATGTGGGTGCAAGGGTATGTCCTTGTCGAACACCTCTTTTGACTGAGATGGCTTTGGTAAGATTACCTTGTAATACACTTGTATTGTGGTATTACTGTACAACTTCATAATTAACCTAAGTAATATTTTGTCAATAGAGGAAACAAGGAGCTTAGCCCACAGTTTGTCTCTAGGTATTGAATCAAATGCCAACTTCAGATCTATGAAAGCAACATATAAGCTATAGCTATATTTTTTGGCCAGATGATTTAGGACTACACAATGATCTATAGTTGACTTGCCCTTCCTAAAGCCAGCTTGTTTATCCCCCAGAATTGCTTCCTTCTCAATCCATTCCATCAGTCAATTATTGAGAAAACAGCCATATAGTTTACCCACCACTGATAATAGGCTTATAGGACGATAGTTGGTAGGGTTATTTTTGTCTCCTTGTTTATATATGGGGATAATAATGGCTTGAGACCAGCTGTTAGGTAATTGGACTGTCTGGTTAATATGGGTAAAAAGGGTTGTCAGCAGGGGTGTCCACCATGAAATATTTGCTTTTAAAAGTTCAGGCATGATTAAATCTGGCCCTGGGGCTTTGCCAGATCTCATTGTAGAGATTAGGGTTGCAACTTCACGTTGAGTTACTGTGGGCCAGTTGGAGCAACCAGATTTTTCACAGAGGCAGTGCATTTTTCTTCCAATGATCCAACTTTAAGCTCTTCACAATCTTTGAACAGAGTGGAAAAATAAGCTTCCCATATATAAGCTGGTATGTTACATTGGAGTGACCCCTCAAAGTTACCTAACATCCCTGTGACAATCGCCCAGAACTGTTTGGTGTTTCTTTGTAGGGAAGATGCTAACAATGCTGACCATTGCCTATACCTTGTTTCCTTATTTTTCTTTGTAATTAATATTTTATAGTATTTTTTAGTAGTATAACAGATCTTCGGCAAGTTACAAAAGCTGTCCTTTCTGTACTTGAGATATAATCTCCTCAACTGATCCCTTACTTCTAAGCATTCTTTATCTGACCCTGTGGTTATCCTCTTATGTCTAACAGCACCAGAGCTTTTTTCCATACTCCTTATCATCTTGGCCAACACTGCAGTGAGCAATGAATACTTTTCCAAGGCAACATTTGCATTCTGTGTCTCTGTGATAGAGTTTTTAACCTCCCTATACCTTGGTGAGTTTAATGTTTTTGAGATCTTGATAGTTATATTATCAGACCATCTCAGTCTTTTCCAACTTATGGCCACTGCTGAATTATTCAGTTGTTGTTGAGGCCTTAGATGGCTATCAGTAGAAGTTCTCATGCTAAGGAACAAGGGTAAATGATCACTATCAGTTTTGTCCATCACAGAAAACTGCATTATATGTTTGCAGATAGAATTGGAGACTAGACTAAAACATAATCTATCATGCTACTCCCTTTTCCTGATATATATGTATATTGTCCAGTTTGTTCAAACTTTGGGTCCCCGTTGATTATTCTTAATGCAAGGCGCACCCCCAGCTGTACAAGACATATGCCGGCATAGTTAATCCCTATGTCTTTAGAATGTCTGTTAATGTTAAGTATACAATCCTCCAGATCATTAAAATGCAAGGAGTGGGAGAGAAAAAGAATCTTATTGTCCGGCCCAATTCTAGCATTGAAGTCCCCTATCACAACTAAATATGATCTAGGGAACTGCACTTCCAGCTTAACTATATAGTCTTTTAATATCTCCCATTGCTGAGTTGTTTCTTCTCTATTTGTCATTGGAGGAATGTACACATTAACCAGTAATAGACTCATAAACCCAAAATCTATTAAGCATGCCATAGCAATCTGTCCACACGAAGCTGGGTGTTTATTGGAGACATGTAAGGAGGTAGAAATCAGAATGGCAAGGCGTGCTTTTGGTCTTCCCTTTCCAGTTGGAGTTGCAGCAGGTTTCTCCAAAACAACATAGCCATTAAAGTCTAGCTTTTTTGTGGACCATATCTCTTGAAGCATAATTATGTCAAATTCCTGTAAAAAAATCAGAGACCTCACGGTCGTTAGATTTAGAGTTCCACCCTGCTATGTTCCAGGACAAGAAATGTACCTGAGGTTTTGCCAAAGGGAGTGATTTCATATTATAGGGAGCTAAGGAAACACAATATGGTTCAGGCCATTTAATGAGTTTAGATTCCTCCTTACTGTCCACTTCATTTTTTGAACCTGAACCAAGTGTCCACTTTCATCATAGAATATGGCTCCATTAATCCTCTGGCATCCTCTTTTTGTTACTTTATGCTCATCTCTGATATTATATTCTGCATCTGCTGCCTTGTAACTACATGCAGAGGATGCCTCTGATTTTTTTGCTGCAATTTATTACAACCAGATCATCAATGTTGTGTGTTGTTTTTTGCCCCTGGGAGGACCTTTCATATATTTTGCTGTTCTCTGAATTGCCTGTTACTGAAATCTTCTACATATCCATAATTTTTATCTTTCCTAAGTCCTCCACCAGCTTCCTATTTCTGTCTTGCAAAGAAACCCCAAAAACATCCAGGGTAGGTTGAATATACAGATAATACTTTTTTTGTGCATTAAATATTGTTGGGAGGCTATAGTTATTCATGTTTTTTCTAATTTTGTGGGGATCCTGTACCCCTAACCCCAGAAAATATGGACGGATGGCTTTTTTTTTTTTTTTTTACAATTACAATCTTTTTACAATTAACTGATACTAAGAAGAAATTTATCTATTACCATTTTTATGGGGGAGAGAAACTTTTTTCTTTAATCCTATATGGTTTAGTGCATCTGACACTTTAACTGAATCAAATATGCGACTAACATATTCTAGGCAATTATAACTTACAGCTTCACTTTTCCAGCAAGCTATAGTGTGAATAAATGACTTGTGATGACACAGGCAGATGCAATTAACTATATCTACTGTTTATTTGAATGCATCCAGTGTATGGGAAAGAGGTCAGTGGGGCAGTATCCCATGGTAGATCATATGGGTGAAAGACCAGAATCCATCAGATATCGAATGTCCAGCCTGTTTCCCTACTGCAATCCCATACTGCAGGATCCACATCCAGTGGCAAGGGCACAGAATACAGAGTCAACAAAATCATCATCCAGTCAAAAATGATTTGGTTTAACTTACCTATCAAAGCCTCAGATGAAAAAATAAACAAAGAAAAGAAGTATTTCTAACCAGCCATTTATGTTATCAATATTGTAGCAATTGTAGCAAGAGCGAGGGGACACAAGTAACTTATATTGAACAGGAAGATACAAATATATACCTTTTTAGGTGGCTGAGAACATAAACTCGATGGGTAAACTGCTGCACCTTCTTCAATATTTCTAACATTGCCTAGTTGATTGAATATCTCTTGATATTTCTTATCCTTTCTCAGTAATGCCAAGGGAGCTATCTGCCCCCACTTCCAAGTGTCACAATCAGTGAAGCCATGTAGTTCAATCAGGGCACCAGCCACATTCTGTCCAATTGAATTTGTGCATTTGCTTGAGCCCATAAAATTTGCGCAGCTCTTTCCGCCACATTTCATAGCTCTAAAGTATCCACCAGTACATATGTGTGATGAACCTGATGGGAAGGGGTCTTGACAGCAGAGCCTCCTTGGCAACTGAGAGTGTTTAAGCTGATTGGCTAGTGAAATGGAACCTTGGATAGCCCAGGGAGGGGCTGGTGGAAAGAGGAAAATAATGGTTTTTAACTGCCTGGGGAGTGATTGAAGGGAGTGTGTGATTTGTGGTGTGTTTGGGGAAGGATGGAGATTTGAAGAGTTCTGTGGGAGAGAGAACTGAAAAATTGGGTGTATGAAAGATAGTGAATGAACTGATATAGATATAGATATATATAGAGAGAAGAATGGTGTGCTGTTTATAAACATTTAGATACAAGACACATATCAAGCAACAGTGTTACAACAAATGTTTGAAGTTCTGTGTTCCTTAAAACAGTGTCACAGAGTCTTATTCTGTATCCTGGAATATACACACTACTAATAATATCATTGTGACCTTGGTGCCAACAGTACCACAGTCTTGGAAAATATAAATCACTGCTGATCCTTACATCTGGGAGAAGGGCAGATTTAGGGAAGGCAGTAAAGGGGGAGAGTCCTGAAAGGAAGAAGCCAAGGAGGGACAAGAGTGAGGAAGGGACTGCATTCTCAGAGAGGGAGAACTGAGGCAGACCCATTTGTCCTAGCCCTGGCTTGATTCAGAGATCTTCCTGGCTGTTCAGTTCTGATCACAAAGAGGTGTCAGGCTGGGCAGGCCTTAAGTGCGATCTTGAAACAAACATCTTCAGCTGTGTCTCATAAAGTGTTCTGCTTTCTAAACTCTTCATGCACTTAAGCAATCATCATTGTTGCACCATGAACTTGATAAACACAGACTTGTTGGATGAGCTGCACATATACCTTCTAAATTACTAGATTTGTGAGCTGTTGCAAAGTTCTTCAACTGTAGACTACATTTGTCCCTTAGTTCCATCTTTCAGCATACCTGAGAGAGGATTCCATGTTAACATCAAAGGCAATTTCTTCCCCTTCACTGTGTATACCTCATGTGCTTTAATACAGATTGTAGATTGTACTAGCAATTCAGATGCACCAAACTCAACAGCAATGCAGGTAGACCAGTCTGGTCTCTGCTAGAGACACATGTTCTCTAACTCTGTGAGTGCAACTTTGTTGATTTTCCATCTCCACGTACAAGCTCCAAAGGTAAAGGTCCCAAACAGTGAGGTGACAACATTTCATATAATGAAAGAAAATGCTGACAGCTTTAAATTCTCCTTCCTTGGTGTTACTACAATGTTGCTGTTTTTCCTTTTTGGCACTGGAAAATGAAGTTCAGTTTGGGAATCTGGTCTTGGACAATGGTAACTAGAGAAGCTTCTTTCAGTGGTTAAATGCCAGTACTGCAAGCCACAAGGTTGTGAGTTCAATCCTGCCGGGCTCCAAGGTTGACTCAGCCTTCCATCCTTCTGCAGGTTGGTAAAATGAGTACCCAGCTTGTTGGGGACACGTATAGAAATATGTATAGAAATACATGCTATTTATAAGTTGTTCGCCGCCTCGATCCATATGGAGAGGCGGGATACAAATAAATAATAATAATAAAAAAAATCCAAACAGATTGCTTCTTCTGTTTCATAGGCCATGAAAAGATCTTTCACCACATGAAAAGGTGTTACTACAACAGTGGACAAGCTTGTCTGATTATGGTTCAATTGATTCAGCCAACTTTTCATCATCACATTAATTAAACATTGGATATTGGTCTCATTATTTTTTAATCTCTTCAGATGGAGATGTGTCATCTTATGGTTGTTCTGACCATCTGTGGCTCTGAACTGCTTTAGAAGGATGTTCCTATGTTAATAGACAGTATTTAGTGATGGTTCTTGGACTGATGATAAAGCCTTTTGTTCCCCTGGTATATGTGGTCCACAATAAATTTCCCAAAGGCACTGCTACCTCCTAAATGAAAATCCACCGTACAACATATTCCACCTTTACAAGAAATATTCAAGTATGTCTGAGTGTTTAGTGAACAACATGATCATTGGGGCATAATAGTATAGAGAAAACACCATGGGATCATTGCATGGATATATGTCAAGAAGAGTAACTAATTACCTAGTTATGCTCTAATTCTGCCAGGGAAAATTTCTACTATGTCCACATAGAATAGTTAGAATCCCAATACACTTCTACGTCTGAAGTAATTTCAGTAGTTCTTTTGGAATTCCATAATCCTTCAGCATTGATCGCTAATCAAGGATTTCCTTCAGAAACTTGTGCATACCTTGTTGCAGATGTTGTTTATGCTGATCATCACACCATCACATGTTATGTCTTCTGCCCAAATGTTTTTCAACCATGATTAGAAACCATGCCAGGAGTACTTCATAAGCCAGCTTGTGAAATCTGACCATTCAGTTAAAGTTTTGATTTTCCATACCTTCTCTAACTTCTGCAGTTGTGCCTGACCCAGTATCCAAATCCTGCAATCCTCCAACCTAAAGCACATACTAATTAAAGCATGTTATGGTATGCCTGAATTTCTTTAGATGATTCCACTTGATTCCCACAGCTTTAGCACAATGTGCCCACTTAAGTATAAAAACACTCTTGGACAACTGCAAAGACTCATCCAATATACAGTTGACATTCTGTGGGAGCATGTATGGGGAGGACAAATAACCAATATTATCTTGAAATACTGTGACTGCATCATACAACTATGCTGAAGCCTATCTAGCTTCAGGCTTTTTCAAGCAAGGTGGTATAAAAAATACGAGAAAAGTAAGATGCATAAACATATTGCATGTGAATCTTTCCTGCATGGTGCAATGCCTGTGCAAAGAAATAGTCCCACAATGCTTGAGAGAAACCTGTTTTTTAATTCTCTGGCACAGGTGTATGAGAGCAAATGGCCATTCCTCAGACTGCACCTGCCTACTGTCTGAGTGCACACCAACAGGGGAAGAGGGTGATCATGACTCTCTGTTAAGTAATATGGGCACTGTATCTAAGTTGGGAAAGATTGCACCCATTGTTCCTATCATTTTAAAAGGATATTTGATATTTTGTAAATGACTATGTCTATTTTATATTTTGTAATTGATTCGAAGTCCTTCAAAAGTGGTGAATAATAGGTCTCCTAATAAATGATTTATTACTCTCACTAACTGAACACCTCAGACAAATTTGCCCATCTTTGGAAACTGAAAAAAGACAAACATTAACATTTTATTATTTTTCAAACTTATTTTAGATTTATTTTTATTATTTTAATTATTTTAATTAAAATTACCTTTGGTACCACATGTGATTTACAGACTACTAGCTAGCCAACAAATGACACTACCTTTCTGTGGTGGTGGGACTGCCTGTTCCTGTGAGGCAAGAGACTATGCTGATGGTAGCAGTGCTTCTCATAGTATCTCCCATGTCAGACGGGCTTTTGCTGAGGAGTCAGATTAAATGTAGCAATGGGACGATGCAGGATTGTGGCAAAGTGTGGTAAGGGCCAAAAATAATTCCACAGATGATTTACAGAACTTCAAAGCAGACTACGAAGAGACTGAAATAGTTCAAGATTTTCCATACTTTGGGTCAGTCATTAATCAGAATGGAGACTGCAGACATTCAATCAGAAGAAGACTAGGACTTGGAAGGGCAGCCATGAAGCAATTAGGCAAGATTCTGAAGTGTAAAGATTTATCACTGAATACTAAAGTTAGGATTCTTCATATCATTATATTTCCAATTTCTACATATAGTTGTGAAAGCTGGACAGTGAAACAAGCTGATAGGAAGAAAATTAACTTCTTTGAAATGTGGTGCTGGAGAAAAGATACCTTGGACTGCTAAAAAGACAAATAAATGGGGCCTGGAGCAAACCAAGCCTGAACTCTCCCTGGAAGCCAAGATGGCTAAACTGATGATGTCGTACATTGGCCATATCACAAGACACAACTCACCAGAAAAGACAATAATGCTTGGTAAGGTGGGAGGCAGAAGGAAAAGAGGAAGACTGCATTATGGATGGATAGACTCAATTAAGGAAGCCACAGCCCTGAGTCTGAAAGGCCTGAGTAGGGCTGTTGATGATAGGATGACTCTTACACACACTCACACAGACTTTCATTCATAGGGTTGCCGTAAGTCGAAGCCAGCTTGGCAGTACTTAACAATAACAACAAACAAAACTTTAGAAAGAAGATCTCATTCTCTATTTAATTGATGTAACTCATTTTTTTTCTTTTACATTAACATTCAGAAAATCAAAAAAGTAATGAGGCACAATGACCTAATGGACAAAGTTGTGTCAAATGATTATGGCATATAGAGAGTTTTATATAACTCTATTGTAATACTAGAGAGACGGGGAGAAAGAGGAAAATAATTAAACAATCAGTTGAAAGCTGCATGCTAATAAGCTAGAAACAGCTACACCTTTTACAACTGAAGAGAAAAATGTTGACCTTCTTGCCCAGCTGGAACTTATTTGCTCTAAATGTTTTTAGGACATTTATCCCCACAAAGAAGCTGTACTGTCTAAAACATGAACTAATATAAGAAAAGAGACATATTTTATAGTATATTTCTAGTTATGTTCAATGTTTATACTGAAATTTATTTGCTGTCATTGCCTGTCATTGAACTATATTCCTTTTTTCACTGTGTTGAAAGAAAAAGAAAAAAGAAAAGAAAAGAAAGGAAAAGAAAGGAAGAAAGAGTTCAGCAGCCATTGGCAGCTAGTAATATTTTTTTCTGGATGTATGTTCATCTACTTAAAGGAAGAAACATATTCCAGCAAGCTGTATTTAATCATCTGTGGAAGAAGGTAGGTGGATTCTTATAAAAATGAAACAAAAGCATTCCTGTACTTCCTTATACCTCTTTATTTTCTTACATACGAGAGAATAGCTGTCACTCAATCCTGGACTGAAAAAGTAAAGCAGCACATATGAAGATTACACCACTCACTTCACACCCAGCCCCACTAACAGGGGAGAAATGAGCCTCTGTATATAACATGCACAGAGGTTCATTGTACACTCCAGGGAGCTGCAAAATATACAGCTCCTCCTTTCACACACACTCTTACGCACACTCACAGTGTCATAATTACAGGCATTTAGTTAATAACACTCGAGTCACGATCCTCTCTCCCCCTCCTGAGCAATATCCAAGCACACTGACAACACTTATCCTACCAAGAAGAAATACTACTCATTCTTCTGAAATTATTAAAAAGATTTCCATATTGGCAGCTGTGTTTTGGATGGGAGGGAGGTGAGGAATGTTGGTTCCAGAAAATATAGCCATTAACCCTACATATTTTAATCAATTTTTGGTAGATGCAAGAGTCGCGCCAGGTGGTGTTGTGGTTCAGCAATAGTTAATTTTTGTGTAAGACATACAAAATGGACATTGAGTAGCCTCAGCAAGCACTTGGGTGGGATGAATACTGGATGTATTGATGCAACACCCATCCAAAATGATACTGGAAGTTATGGTTTCCGTTTTAAAATGTGGATGTCTGATATATTGAAAGGAAATTTTTAATGAGTTAATCCTATGTTGATTATATCATGGAAACGTAACTGGGATATGGTGCAATCCCTGGAATTTCAACAATCAGGGTTTCCTTGAAATACAGGAAAATTATAAGAGCAATAGAAATCACAAATTGGAGAAAATTAGTCCAGAATGACCCTTGGTAAGTGATTATTATTTTGACATCATCTAACAATCACGCATCAGTATGCTTGTGTATGGTGATGTTCTCAAAGGCCAACAAATGGAAGATAATATCATCCAGTTGCATTCCTAATTATTGGAACTTGGCCAAAGGAATGGACTCAGCACTAATATAGGTCAGAGGATCAAAATAGGTCTTAACTTGGTGACAAGCATAGATTGAAAATTTGCATGTCTTGGACAAAGAGAGATTCATGGGAAATTTGAACTTCTGAAGGTTGTCTTGGCCAAAGTTTCTAGCAAGGTCTTGCAGAAAGAGATAACAACAGTGTCAATGATAACAACACTCTGTGGGAAATGCTCCATCTAGCTCAGCATCCCAGCTGGATCCAAGTAGATGTCATTGTCACCAGTCCTCATGTTCAGAGACACATGATGATGATGATGATGGCTCCATCTAGCTATCATGGCTAAGGAGCAACGAATATTTTTTAAATTAATTATATCTTAGATATCTTTTCCCAGCTACAAAATTTGAGTGTGCAAAGGCTATATTTTCCTCTCAGCTACCACCACTGGGAAATTTTAGCCACTCGGTTTCCAGTTGCACCAAAGCTATTTCTTAGGATGATTTAGCAGCATAAAAAGAAAATATCATCAGCATGCTCAGAGCTGGCTCCTGTAGTGAAATATTCATCACTTAAGTGAGAGTTGTATGCTTTCCAAAGTAAAATAAATAGACCTTTCTAAATCAGGACTCCCCATGTTCTGCGTTTAAAGTATTCATGAACAAAATTAGGTCTGTCCTTCTGTTTACAGCATATCATTTTTTCTACAATTTCATTAGCACACTTTACAAACTCCTAAATATTTGGTATTGGAACTGCATTGCAAAAGGTCTAACTATAAAAGAAAGGAAATGTATATTAATCCACCTTAAAAATCAGTAGAAAAAAAATAGATATTCTTAAAGTCAAGCTTTATCATAAACATATTGCAGTCATTTGGTATTTAAAACACACTTCCTGAAGAAAGTTCTAAAGATACAGGATGCAATCCACCATTAAAAATAAACAGACTTGTCCTAGTAGTATGGGAACTCCATATGCGTCACTCTAAGGAACAGCAGCAGAACACGTACAACAAGTCAATCACATAGGTATACCTCAGTTAACAAAACCTTTGAGATTGAAGCTCCTTTCCAAAAACAAAACAAAAACAAAAAACACTTTATTCCTGCTGTGCCTCTGTTTCTTCCTCATCCTCTGTCTAGCTGGACATTTTTAGTGACATTGGTGTAGGGAATATGATAAAGAAGGCTGGAGAAACACAGATTTTCAGTAGGTTATAGCAGCAATGTCTGCAGTAATCAATGTAGCAAAGCTTGACCTACATAAGAATGGGATTCTGCTCTAAACAATGCCACCACAGCTGTGTGTGCCTACCTATAAAAGGAAAGGTAAACAGCAACCATCTGCAGAATCCCTTACTGAGCAAGAATGAACAGAAAGAAAAGCAGAGAGCAGATATGTCTGTCTGTCTGGCATCTGAAAAAAAAGTATAGGTCTATAAGTCTGGTCCCCAGATGGAAATGAAAAGAAAAGTGGAGGCTGAGAAAGGGAAAATGTATGCATTTTGGAAGAAGCCTTCAAAATCATCTCTAGAAGGTCTGAAATGTTTTTGTTTTCTTATGTAAGAATAACCTGGCCTGATTTTTCTATTTTCCATGGGCATATTATCCTGAATAAAATGTTATCTAAAACATGTTGGACTGCTTTTCTTTTTTGTGATACAGAAATGTATCCCTACTATTTCTGTTTTATTGCTACTAGCACCGTAAAGAAGTAATGCTCAGGAACACATCTACTTCACTAACTGAGGTACACCTATACGTTTCTTTTATAAACATTTGCCACATGAATAATTTTATTTCTCCAGTTTAAAAACCAAGTCCAGGTCTCCTGGACTAGCACGTATGGGCACGGCTGTTAATGGTTATACGTTCCAAAACCCCATTCAGGCAGGCAATTTAAGCCTCTCCGTTGCTTTAGGGAAAAACCTCCCTGCAAACCGGCTCTGCTCAGCGTGCACACACAAAGCCACACAGCCAAGAGCCAAGCCATTTCTCTATGTCGGGCCATTAACAATCTGGCCACGCTATTGTTTCAAGAGCTAAACCCATCATGCAAAACTTGACCTTTTCCAACTCCTTTGTCCAACTCCAAATTTCCTTTGTTCTCACCGAACACGACATAGACTGTAGGTAAAATCCACCCTATAAAAGGTCCCCACTTTTGGGATGTCTTCAGACTACTTTGGACTTCCATCCCGTCTTGCTGCCGGTTGTCTAAGGAAACTCCCCTCAGCGAGCCCCGCTGGGCTTTCGTCCCCAGAACCCCGCTTCTCTCCAGGACTACAAGACCAGGTGTTGTATTGCCCTTCCCAAAAAGCTCTCCGCTTCTATTTCTCAGTTAGTTAGTTTATGTCTTGTCTTGCGTGCTTCTTGTCTTTAATAAAAAATTGTTTGTTACTTTGACAACCTTGTCTAGCCGCTCTCTGACATGACGCTGTATACATTGGGTTAAAGATCCTTGCTAAAGTTACCCTGCCTCTCGTTTAGCTGAGAGAGTGCTCGAGTGAAATTCCCCCAACTTGTGTTTTTATTTGGTTATTTGGGCATCCCTCCGGGGCCTCCAACATACAGGGGAACAGAAATAGCTGGGGAAATAATCTTATCCCAATTGTCATCATACCCTTAATTAGTAGAATGCTCTAACTCAATAGTATTTAACCAAGAAGTCTTTGTATGTTATAATACCGTATCCAGTGGTATTGTTATTCCACTGGAAAAACCCTATCCCGGGGTCTACAATTTTGATATTAAAATATGATTCCATGTGCCCAAGAGGTCAGTTGGAAGGGCACGTAGGCAGCAATGGTCAAAGATTGAAAACCAGGTCAGGCCAGTAAAATCCTCAGTCATGTAGCCCCAGGAGACCTCAAGATCTGTAAATCCACAATAAACAAAGGGTCCTCAGCCCCTGAGAAGCCAACTTGAGGGGATTAGTTTATTTGCCCCAAATTGAGCAAATATTCCATCAGGCGAGGACCATTTACATGAAGTCACACCACAAACTAACACAGCCAAAGATCCTGAGACTTTGGCAACACCTTGCAATCTCATCACACAAAGGAAATTACCATGGTGGAGCTTCGTTATTGATCCAACACCCATTGTTCTCCCCGGGAAAGGATTAGCCCTCTAGGTACCTTTTCCTCTATAAATAGTCCCAGTTTTTGAGTGGTTCTTTGGATCACCCCCATCGTTGCTCCATCCGTTGAGTGATCCATTCAGCCCTCTCTGTGCTGAGCCCCACTTCTCTGCTGTTTTTCCCAGACCAAGGACTTCAGGACAAAGGTGCAGTATCACCCCAGCTACACCCCTTCAATATTCCCCTATGCAGTTTCCTCTCTTTTTCTTCCTAATAGGTCTTGAGTGAGTGTGTGAGTGATTGCATTGCTGTGTGAGACCTTCCTTCAATAAAATCATTTATTGGACATTTTTGTTTGGTTTTTGGCTTGGCCTGACCCTGTAAACACTGGGTAAAAAGACCCCACTAGGTTACCCTGCCTCTCGCATTGATACTGCTTGTGCTCTGGCTAGTTTCCATTCCCCATCATGTGGAGCACATTGAGGTGTCCCCCAAGGGACCCCAGAAATCAAGGTAACAGTATTTCTGTATCTTCTCTCATTTTTCCTACCATAACTGGGACTGATCTAAGAAACAATGAACAATGATAACTATACAGGGAACCGGTTTGTTACTGTGGGAATATTTATTTCCCTTGCTTTTTTTCCTAATAAGATACTGCATACTGTTGACTATTTTCTATAATCAAGTTCACAGAGAGATTGTCTCATAATGGTACTACACATTGTAGTAAAGAGAAGAGTAAGACACAGAAACAATATTTTTGGAAAACAAACCCCTTAAATTGCTGCAGTCTGGGGGAACAAGATACATCATACTTACTCCACCTTCCTAAATCAGCTTCCAGCATTATAAATAATTAGATATTATTTCCAACATTATAAATTCAAGAAGTTCAAGTTGTATTGGGGGGGGGAACTATCCCTAGATATTAAAACTGCTGCCTCCCTGAACACTGATATTACTTCTCATATCTGAATACAGGAAAACACCTCTGCTACACAGAGAGAATTGTACTACAGGTGATCTTAGGCTTCAATCCTAAAAACACTTACTAGGAAATAGACAGCACTGAGCCCAGTGACTTACTTCCAACTAACAATGCACAGGATTGTGCTGTTCAGAAAGCTAATCTTTGTTAGCCTCAGCTGGTCGTCAGTATAATATGGGAATAGTGGCAAGCGCTTTTATATGGTTGTTTTAAGGACTGCAAGATACTGTTTAGGAAGTACTTTAAACACTGAAAGACACTTCAAAATTTAAAATTCAGTTGGACATTGTCTGTATTAAAGCCAATGACATAATTCACAAAATAATGGATAGGGCTGTAAGATTAGCAGATGTCTCCCTTGGGCAAGCTATTACAAAAATGGGGAGGGAGAAGGAAGGATCATGGTAAAGTTGAAGTCCAGCTTTCTTAATATCAGCACACTCTTTCTTTCTAAATTTCACATCATCTTAACCACAGTTTGCAATATTAGATATGAAAATAAATCCCATAATGTTAAACATTAGAAACTGGGAAATGAATTCATTACCACCTACGCTAATAATAGATTTTTTAAATTGGTTTAGTTATTACTGACTTGTTATTTAAAATTTTTAGAACATGCCATGGGATTTACAAAAAAATGACATGGAAGCTGTCACAGCTGATCCATAGGGCACATTTTATTATTATGTTTGGCAGTCCTCTTTTATCCTTTTTAAACTGATTCCCTCCAACTGAATTTTTGCTCAAAAGGATTGCAAAGTCCGTAATAAAACTGTTGCTCAGGTTCAGCAAAAAAAAAAAAAAAAGCAGCTGGCCACAAAGAGCAATCTCTGAATCTAGGGCGAAGAATTCTTAATCAGACATGTTCTGACTACTTCTGATTAATTCAGAACATCTTTCTGCACAACTGAATCACTGCATGTTCTCTGTCTCTGCAACCCTATCAAGAATGTTAACATATTTTTTGCCTTATTTAAATTATTTTAATCTGGAATTGCCTTAAATTGTTTAAATTGTTTTATTTGTAGACCTCCCTGAGGTCCTGTGATAAAGAGTGGGATGTAAGTAGTTTAATAAAGGAGTGGGTGAAAAACAGAATGGGAGGCATGGGGAAGAAGAAGAAGAGAGCAATGTCAAGAAGGAAGGAGAAGACAAGAGGGTTTTTTGAGGTTGGAGCAAAATCTGGAACCACAAGATTCATTTACTTAAACCCATACCTTCCCCATATCTACTTAGAAGTATGTGAGGCAGCTGAGGAAAAATTTCTAGTTTATGATCCAAGTGTCCACCACTGTGTGACCAGTAATAAATACACTGAAAGGTTACAAAGGATTCAGAGGGATTTACTTCTGATTAAAACATAATGAGGTCATGAGCTTATGTAAATGACTCCCCCCCTCAACTGATAGCTCCAATCACACGAAACACCTCAGAGAGTGTGTCCCAATGTGGGGGTCAATGAAAATCAGAAATTGGAGGAGAAAAGTCAAGAGAAAAGACAGTGTGTGTATGTGTGAAAAAAACTTTCACTTAATTACAGTATGCAAGTGCACAGCACTGTGTGAGCAACAACAAACACACTAAGGGAGTACAAAGGGGTTTGTTGCAGTTCACTCAAAATAATTACATCATATTAGGAGGTGGCAGGATTTTATTTCAGAATCCTGAATTCTCACTCAAGATTTATTTACTTGGGATGGTATGCTGATAGGTACATGTATACAGCAGACTTGATTCTCAAAATAAGTTTACATCTTACATACAACCCTGGCACTGTTATTTGGATTTATGGATTATTTATTTATCAATGGTATGTGTTTGCCATCCCATTACTGAAGTACTCTGGTTGACATATTTAAAAATAAATTAAATAGAGTATGAATGATAAATAAAACATAAAACAAATCTCAGCAAACATGAAGGAATAAAATAAACACAATCAGTGTATAAAACATGTAAGAAGCAAAAACTCAACTTCATTAAAAAGCCCCAAGGGGGCTCCTTAAAACTTGGAAGAATAAAACTCCCATTTGACAAGGCCATTCCACTACTGGAGTTCTATCACAGTGAAGGTCCTCTCTCTCAGAGCCACTCACTGAATCTGAGTTGGTGGTAGTCAGAGAAGGGCCTCTGATGATGACCTTAATGCCCAAGCAAGCATATATGGAAGGAGGCAATCTGTCAGGCAACATGAACTGAAGCCTTTAAAAGTTTTAAGGCTAAAATGAAGATTTTGAATTGGATCTGGAAGTGAAGTGGAATCTGTTAGATACTATGCTGATCCTTGTTTAGACACAATCCACATAGCACTTGAAGCGCCACCAAAATTCTAAACTC